>JAZHRO010000048.1:0-1200000 GCA_037157565.1 Thalassia testudinum | reverse complement strand
GATTGCTATTGTATTTTCCATCATTCGGCAAACCTTCTGAGCATTTCTGACAAGGCCAAGAGGCTGTATTCTGCATTTCAGGTACACCACTGGAGCTCCACCGCTGCAACCTTCTCCGACCTCTGCTACAATTTTCCGGTAGTGTTTCTTCCCAGTTCCACTTCTAGGCACACAGACTCATCCAAGGAACACGCCTGTAGTTTCAATTGGAGCAACAGGTGTTACCTTCGACCCCAATCAAAAGCAACCATCACCTACAACTGCTATGCAAAGAGAAGGCAGTGGGATAGTCCCACAATGTGGATTTTAAAGTCTGCTGCAGTGTATAAGGAGAATTTGTGATAGAGGTTGTTCACCTCAGCACACGGGGTGAGGTCCCACTCACAGCACGTGTGCTACTCCTCACTCGCTACACTATGCAGGCAAGTCTGATCCCTGGGCTGAATACCCGTATACTCGGTACTATTCACCTGGGTCTGAGTAGAGAGACAGGGAAGAGAATCAGAGAGTGGGGGGAGGGTTTTGCTCTACTTGGAATTCGTGCCCTGCCTCTCAACACTTAGCTGAATCTGAAGAGGCCTCATACCTCTATTGGCGTGCTATTGTTGTGCCTCTTCTCTGAGGCTTAAAGCAAGGCCTTGTTCCTTATGAGGTTTTGCTGGTTAAGGCGTCTAAGGCCTTCTGTTGTCGTCTGATCTGGCACTTGATTGGTTCTGATCTACTGATACTTAATTACGGTTACTATTCAATTACTTAAGTGGTTGTAGAGCTTTAAACTTAAGGGTTAATTTGGTAATTCAAATCACCATTTTAACCACATCTTTTTACATTGACTCTCTGATTTTATATTGAAATATTATTCTGAGTATTTCATTGATTTCAATTGCATATTCTTCTTGTGATTAGTGGATTGAAATTGCTATTTTGCTCCTTGCGAATGACCTCAGACTCATCTCCTATTTTTGACCTTTATAAATTGTTAATGTAGTTATGTCTGTTAGTTTGTCTGTGGATCGAACGAATACTAGAGGGGAGGGTTGAATAGTATCACTTTTTGAAATAGTAAAAGATAAAAATAAATCCACAACAAAGTCAAGCACAATTTACACCTGGATTTAGAGTGGAAACCCAAACTGGGTGAAAACCACTACCTAAGGCTCTCAGCTTAGGATTTTCCCGACTAGTCAAGGCTAGTCAATCCACTATAGTACCACTTGAATGAGGGTGACACAACCTCTTTACAATCACTTCTCTTTTTACCCTGAAGAGAAGAACAATAACAACACAGATCCTTCTAACACCTTGGAATCCGTTAATCAAAAACAACAAAGTTGACTAACAATTAATATATCTATGGAACCTCAATAAAAGATCAAATCAGGATTTCAGCATAGGTTCGAAATGACGTGCTTTTGAATGATGTGAATAGCGAAGCGTAGAAACACTTAAAAGAAGCACGAGATGCTTTGATCTTTTTGAGAGTATTTCTAATGAAAGTTATTATTCAAAAGAGCTACGTACAACCTCTATTTATGCTAAAAAGTTGGCCTGAAATGGAAGTCAAATTGGTCAATCAATTAAGGTATATTGGTCGATTAAAAAGCTATTTGGTCGATCAATTAAGTTATTTGATCGATCACTAGTTGGTCGATTAATCAACTTGGTTGACCGATCAATAGGATTCTAATCAACTTCCTAAAAAGGATTGGTTTGATCGATTAACTAATTTGGTTGGTCGATCAATCAATTTTGGCCGATCAAGAGGGAAAATTGGTCGATCAATTACCCTAGGAATAGGTTTTCAAAGAAGCCCGAAAAACTATTTGAGTTTTATTCTTGAGGTTCCTTATAATAATATCCTAGACTCAAACAAAAAAATTAAAAGACATATATCAGCAACCATCTGAACTTGATCCGAAAGAGAAGCTTTAATCCGAGATGGTCCTGAAATATTAGTGTACCAATAAATATAATTTCGGTGCATCAAAACAGAGGTACTTACAATGCCTTTATTGAGCGTACTACAACGCACATCTTAACACTCAACGGAAACGCATGCAACACATATCCACAAAAACCTTGTTTGTATCCTTATTGTCCCACAACTTCAAGCACATTGTGAGACCTCCCTTTTTCTTTCGTTACATTCTACTCCTAACAATTCAAAAAGATAAGTTTTAGCTAAACAAACACTACCTTATTAAAAAGAAATATATCAATGGTGAACAAAAAGAAATCAGTGACCATGATAATTGTTTGTCAAAGCGAAATTGGGTTTTAAAATAATGCGTCATAGTATAGTTGAAATCACTTTGAAAACAAATAAATTTTATTACTCAAAATTTAAGGCCGAGGTCGAACACAGGGAGCAAATGGAATTCACACACTAATCTCAATAATAAATGTAAATTCAACACATAAAACTACTCAAAAAATAATTCAGAATGTAAAGCATGAGTACCTGGAGCATAAAATGTAGCTAAAAAAAAACATATAAAAGAGAATTTATGAAGCATTTAAAATCAGACGTCTTAAAATCACATAGGCTACAGTGCTCTCTTCTTCTTTCTCTGATCTTTGTTCTTTCTTCTCTGGCTTTTTTCTTCTTTTCTGGCTTCTCCTTCCTTTCTTTCTCTGTCGTTGGCTTCTTCCTTCTTCTTTGATTCTTTCCTTTTCCTTTTCTTCTGTTCTCTGTCCTTCTTTCTTCTTCTTCCTTCCTTGTGGTCCTCAGCCTCTACCTTCTTCTTTGGCTTCTTTCTGCTTTTCTGATTCTTCTCCTTCCTCTTCCTTCCCTCTTTCCTTCTCTGTCTTCAGATCTTCTTCAGCCTTGCTCCTCTTCAACCGTGCGGTGCCTTCTCCTTCCTTAGCTGCTCAGGCTACCACTCTTTCTTCCTTGGCTTCTTTTCCTTAGCTTCCTCTGCGGCTTCCTCCTTCCTCTTCCTTGGCTGCACCCTTGGCTTCTTCTTCCTTTCTTTTTCTCCTGAGAGCAAAACCTACCCCTACCCTCCCCATGATCTCTCTTCTTTCTTCTCTCTTAGGCTCGCTCTCCCAGAGCCTTCTCGGGTTAACGGGTCGGGTTAGCATGCCTAGGACCAAGCCCACTGGTGGGGGTGGTGGGCGAGGAGTGCACGGGTTCTCGGGTCAGAACCAGGTTCGCGTGGCATGGGTCGCGAACGAGGCGAGGGAATGAGTGGGACCTTACCCCGTGTCAGGAGGCGATAAGCCCCTGACACTTTTTCCTTTTATTCCACAACTCTCGCTCTCAATCTTCTGAGGTGGGACTAAATGTCCCACCTTCCTCGCAGGCACCTCCGCAGCAGGTGTTCACACGAATTGCAACAGATGTGGGGGGCTTGGACTCCAATTACTGGGCTGGAAACGTGCACAAAGGAAGTCTGCACCGTCTGGGACCTGAAGCCTGGAGCCTGGGGTCCTGGAGCAAGCTTGCGAGCTTCTTCGAGCCTGCTTCAATGGCGGCAGAGCACCTATACGCTATCCACAAGCAAACAGCCTCACGGCCTCGTCAAAATATGCAGGAAGCTTCGCCTTAGCACGGCGAAGGTGTCACAGTGGTCAGCATGGCGCAAGGCAGCCTGGGCGTGCGTGCCTAGGTCACCCTGTGGCTATGAAGGTGAGTGTGTTCGAGGGATGTGTTGGGAGCATGTGGCGGCGAATGGGAAGAGGGGTTATGATCAGTGAGTCGTGGCAGAGCTTGTGAGGTGGTTGGTGAGGTGGGTGGATGCATGGAGTGGAGGAGCACCTCGCCGATGGTCTGCTGGAGGTGGAGAAGATGGAGGTGGTGTGTGAGTGTTGAGGCGAAATAGTAGAAATAAATGAAGGAAAAATAATGAGCAGAGAGAGAGGACTTATCTAAGGGGGAATAGATGAAGGGGGGAGCGGAGGACGTCGACGGCTCGTATGTGCCGTCGCTGGAGATGAAGGCCTAGTGAGCGGAGGATGGCAACAACGAGAAGAAGGCAGGTGCATGCACTGGTGCGACGCGACACGAACGGAAGAGGCAAAGGCAACTCTGCCACTGGTATTGTGGCAGAGCGATGAGAGGAAGAGATAGGAGTCACCGGAGCTTGCTAGGAGTTTGGCTGGAGGGGAAGAGAGGAAAATTGGGAGGTATCTCAGGCCAAATCAAGCTTGGGATCTGCGCAAGGGTCAGGGGAAGCTTTTATAACCTTTGGCAAAGGGCCTTGTGCTTCGAAGGCAAGCTTCCAAGCACGAGCAAGTTGCCGAAGTTGAAAGGTCAAAAAGACCCAAATCTCTCACGCATTCGCATGAGAGATTGGGTAGAAATTAGAGCTCCGAATTTGGTTCACATGAATGGGGATTTCTCAAAGAATCTCCCTCTCAAATTTGAGAGGGATTCTCTAAGGAATCAGGGAGTTATTTCCCTTGAATCCTCGTCGGAGTAAGATTTCCTCTGCTGTAATGGAGGAGGGACCTAATTGCAAAGAATGACGAGGAAGCTAAGGGGTTTCTGGAAAGGTTTTCAAAAGTTAGGGGTAGAAATGTAATTGGGCTGGACTGGTTTGCAAAGTAGGTCAAGGTGAATTCTCCTTAGGTCTAAATTTTGGTAAAAACCTAATTTGGACCTAAGGAATCCAATGGTGAATTTGGATTTTAGGTTTGACTATGTTTGACTAGGCAATTTATACAAAAACCCAATTTAAGGTAAATAATTGACTAGGACCCCAATTTAGGTCAAAATAGGTTCTAAAGGCCACATTGAAGGTTATAAACCCTAGAGAATATTTTTCCATGAATTTTAGAGGGTTTAGGCAAATTTTATCCTGACCATAACCTTGTTAAATTAAGTGGATTTATTTTAGGGTTACAAGAGGTCATTTAATTCCCATATTTCACATGAACCCTTTTCTATTTAAGCCAACCAACTTTTTATCTTGTTAAGACCAATTTACCTATGTTTAGTCCATGAGAAATCTATTTGTTGCACTGCAATGGTAAAATTGCAGTTTTACCCCTTGTTTCTTGCTTTTCTTTCAGATTGGTTATTCCTTGAGTTAGAACCTCCATTTGGTTTTGTAGGAGCTTTTTTCTCTTTTCTAGGTCAAAATGAGCTAGTTAGGGTTCATGATGGTGTTTCCATCAATAATATATTTATAACCAAAAAAAAGATTGATATATATTTTTCATGCTATCCTTAGCCATAATAAGCAATTCATTAATGTTACGTTACCATTTTCACCAACTTCATACTTTCGTAGCACACTTCCTGTGGATCTAAGGCATGTGAAGGTAACAATTTCCCTTTTTTTTCCTGAATTTCTTTTCTTTGTTCTCATTGTTCATAGCCTTTCTAACCTTAAGACTTATCCATATTTGACTGATAAACTCTTTGTATCTCGTTAAATCTTCTTGGTTCATCATGTGATTAATTGATTGCAGCTAATATTTTTTTTGATTGAGGTCCAACAAGTGGAGGAGCTTTTATAGAAAGGAGATCATGCCTTTTGTCATTTATCTCTAATCCACATCTAACTCACTTTTGATTCAACATCCTGTAGGTAAATCAAGAATAAAAGAAATTATTTAAATAAAAAGAAAGAGTAGCAATAGATTAAATAAGATTCAATAAACAATTAAAATCATTTTCAAAGAGTAACTCACATTCATTCAAGTTGTCTTCCACGGACTCAATGTCAAGAATGGTATCCATATTGATAGTATTTAAGTGTTGTTCCCATATTACTTTGGTAAATGTGACACCATCCATACCATTTCTTATTATATTAACATTTTCATCATATTCTAAAGAATATTCCATATGTGCACTACTATCTAAATGCCCATCAATATATGCATCTACCACTTTATCTTGGATGTCATATGTGTCTCAAGGCATTGTTTGAATCACAAAGTGCCAACCTTTGTGATTAGGATGCCGAACATAGAAAACTTGATGAACTTGAGATGCTATGACAAATGGATCATTTGAATAGCCAATGTGCTCCATATTCACCAATGTAATACCATCCTTCTTTTCAGCTTTTGATCGTACCCACTCATACTTGAATAGCATTATTTTCAATTTCTTATAGAACTAATTTGGATAATATCTGTCAACACGCCTGATGGGAACACCATCATGAGCCCTAAATAGTTCTTTTTGATCCAATTAAGTTAATAAATGCTCCTACATAACCGCTAGAGAACCATAACTCACTATATAACCATTCTAAGGGAAATATAAGAAACTAGGGTTAAAACTATAATTTTACCAGCTTATCATGAATGCAGTACAACCATAGGTTTTCTTAAGGGTTGAATAAAGGTCAAATGGTCTTAAATGACTTTTTGAAACCCTAAAAATAGACTTAATTAATCAAGGTTCTGGACAAAATAAAATTCACCTAAACCCTCTAAAATTCATAGAAAAATATTCTCTAGGGTTTAGTACCTTCAATTTGACCATCAGAACCCATCTTGACCCAAAATGGAGTCTCAGACAGATATTTGCCCTAATTTGAGTTTTTGCATAAATTACCCAATCAAACGTGGTCAAAATCAAAATCCAACTTCACCATTGGATTCCTTAGGTCCAAATTAGGTTTGTACCAAAATTTGGACCCAAGATAAGCTTGTCTTGACCTAGTTTGCAAATTGGTCCTGTCTGATTACATTCATACCCCCAACTTTCAAAAATCTTTGCAGTCAACCCCCTAACTTCTTCGTCATCTTCACAATTAGGTCCCTCTGCCATTATTGCAAAGGAAACCTACTCCGACGACCTTTGACAGGAGATTTCTCCTTGATCTCTTAGCGAATCCCTTCCAAAATTAGAAGGGAAACTCCTTGAGAAATCCTCGCCAATATGAACCTATCCTTGTGCACCGAATCTTTCCAAATCTCTCATGCATTCCAACTCCGGTGACCTTCCAAGCTTCGGAAGCTTGCTTCCCAAGCTCTAACCACCCTCTGTTGAACTATAAAAGACTCCCCAAATCACAATGGATGGCCTAAGCTTGAATTTGGCCTGAGACCCCCTCAAATTCTTCTCTCCTCACTCCGGCCGATTCGCTCTTCAAGCTCCGACGACCTTCCCTACTCTCCTTCGTCATCTAACCACAATACCAATGGCAGACTCTTCCTCTTTTCCTTCTTCCACATCGCCCAGCACACGCTGACGCTCCTGCCTCTCCTTCATCCTCGCCGACCGTCTCTCTTTGAGCACCTTCGTCTCTGACGTCGGCAATACGTGCCCGACGCTAACTCCGCTACTCTTCGTCCACTATCTACCTAGATAAGTTCCTCGACCTCCCCTCTTCATTTTCATACATTCGCCACATCGTTTTGACCGCCGACTCGCCTCCGCAACTCCATCGTCTATTGCTCTGGCCACACCTCTGGCGAGGCCCATCTCGCTCCACATACCACCAAACCCCTCGTCGACTACCTCAAAACCTCCACCACACCTCTCCATTCATTTCCCCTTTCTCGTTTCGCTCCATCATCCACCCGAACTCCACCCCGAACAGACCCATCATCTCCGACCTAACCCGACACCGTCTGGCCATCTCACACCTTCCCGCACCTCACGAACACCGCCATTCAATTCCCCACCTCACTTGTCCTGCCTTCCTTCTGTTATAATTGACCGTTTCGGACCCATTACTGAACATTTCCCTGATGAGCACCTCCTGGCTATTAGTACGGAACTTCCATGGTTTGCTGATCTAGTAAACTACTTGGCATCACATCAGATCTCATCCGATTGGCCGAAGGCCAAGAAAGACAAATTGCTTTTTGATGCCAAGTGCTACTTTTGGGAAGACTTGTACCTCTTCCGCATAAGTGTTGATCATATCATTAGACGGTGTATTCCGGAAGCAAAAATTCAGGACATACTTTCCTTCTGCCATGACCAGGCCTATGGTGGGCACTTCTCTGGTCATAAAACTGCAGCGAAAGTCCTCCAGTGCAGCTTTTATTGGCCCACAATTTTCAAATACGCATATGAATACTATAAGGCATGCACTCGATGCCAGACCTTAGGCAACATGGGCCACCGTGACATGATGCCTTTATAGCCGATTCTAGTATGCGAAATCTTTGATATATGGGGGATTGATTTTTTGGGACCCTTTCATGTCTCGGACGGCTTCAAGTACATTCTACTCACTGTGGACTACGTGTCCAAGTGGATTGAAGCCATTTCAACCTGAAGCAATGACCATAAGGTGGTAATCAAGTTCATTCATCAGAACATCTTTTCTCGATTCAGGATTCCACGTGCCATAATCTCCGATGGAGGGACCCATTTCACGAATGCTCAGTTCAAAACACTGATGACCAAGTACAGGGTATCGCATCGAATCTAAACTCCTTATCATCCCCAAACTAACGGTCTAGCTGAGCTATTGAATTGGGAGATCAAAAAAATTCTCCAGGTCACTGTTCGACCTGACAAGAAATACTAGTCATCCCAACTTCCAGAAGCCTTGTGGGCTTATAGGACCGCTCACAAAACCCAATTAGACATGTCTCCCTTTAGATTGGTGTATGGGAAGGCATGTCACCTCCCCATCGAATTGGAGCACAAAGCATATTGGGCCTTATAGAATTGCAATCTCGATCTTTCTAAGGCAAGAACCCACAGAAAGCTTCAAATGAGCAAGATCGATGAACTATACCATGACGCATATGAGAACTCACGAATTTACAAAGAGCGAGTTAAGGCCTTTCATGACAAGCACATATCTAGAAAGATCTTCCATCTTGGTCAGAAAGTCCTACCCTTTGATGCCAAACTAAAATTGTTCCTAGGAAAACTCTGATCAAAATGGACTAGACCTTACCTTATCAGACAAATCTTTAGAAATAGAGCCATCGAAATCAGTCAACTCAGCCTCGATTCAAAACCTTTCATCGTGAACGGTCAGAGACTCAAACCGTTCATGGAACTTACTGAGACGAACTTGGATGAGATATCCTTTGATCTCCATCTTCCCTAAGCTCATTGCGCCTAGTCTATGGCGTAAAACTTAGCACTTAATGGGAGGCAACCCGTCATCTTCTTGAAAAACCCGAAAACCTTCTTGACACGTCTTATGCTGAACTCATATTGCACTTTAGGGTTCATCCATTAGAACAACTGACTCCACCTCTAGTACCTATACCCGAGCTTGAAATTGTTCGCAATAGTCACCTCGACCCATTCACCCGCCCATCACCTATTCTAATGAATGATCTAAGCTGAACTCGAACCCACCTAGGTTACAATGAGGACATTGCAAATCGTAGGCATGGGGGGTATTAAAGTGCAAAACATTGTGAGAATACTTCACAAGAAAGGGTATCACCAAAAAAAATCACATATTTCAAAAATAAATAAATAAATAACAAAAATAGGAGGAGGGAGAAAATTTTGAATTAAAGAGAAAAGGGGAGGAGATAAAAATGTCAAAAAGGAGCATAATTTGAAAAGAAAAGAAAAAGAGATAGTCATTAGTAAAAGATTAAGGAATTGACTTAATTCTAGACCACAGCAAAAGAAAGAAAATGAAAGACAAAAAGTGCTAGTAAAACAAAGAAGAGACTAGTAGGAATGTGGATCTTAGACCTCTTGGGATGTGATCCTAGGCTTAAAAATTCAAGTACCTGCTAAGATCTAAATAATTCTCAAGAGGTTGGGGAAAATGTGAAGCTTAAGTATTAGGTCTAAGGCTTAAGGACTATTCGACCTCATTAATTGACCTCTGGTTTACGAGACTCGGTAACCTGAGCACCCCAATCCACACACAGTCTGGTTCACTGCGCTTAAATATCAAAATCACGCAAATGCGTTAAATCTGCTCTGAACAAGTTACCTAGATTAGGAGCGGCTGATCAATACAAATTGATTTGGAAGAGTTCCCAGCTCGGAGAGGTGGGAAATTTCCCTCGAAGATGTGCAATAACATACCGTCTCCTCGGTGCTTGTCTCCTAGGATATCTAAATATCCTACCAGGGGCATGTAAGCACCTTGTGCTGATTCAAATGCCATGGGCAGCATTATCACGAAATGTCGATTGCTAGGGTCTGAATTTAGCTACAGAACGCCATGGGCAGGATTATCTCAAAATCTCGAAAGCCAAGGTTCTGGGGGTTGCCATGGGCGGTGCTAGCTCGAAGCATCGATTGCTAGGGACCCTGCAAGGATTGATGCTGGGGACTAGGAATCCGATACAAACTGTGTTGTAAAGCTAATCTGAAGCTAGAAATAAAAAGAAAAGAGAGAGAAAACTCTCCAAAAATAAAGAAAAATCCCTCTGTCTCTCTCTTACAAAAATGCACTGCAAACTGAACCTAGGCTAAAACATGTTACAAGCACGGGTGCTTTAACCACGAAGTTCAACGAACCTTAGGTTAGTTCTTGTGGGCCTTAGAAGCCTTCGCGACAGACTGAGGCTAGAGCTAATCAGGTCCAAATCTTGGTTGTTACTTGAGTACCTCTAGTCCTATCATTGGCATTCTAACTTAATCTACGAGAGAAAGCACACATCAGAGTCTTGGGCATAAAAAAGTATGGTCTAGAATTAGAGTTAATACCTTGAAATTTTACTAAGGGACTAGCAAAAGCTAGGCATGGAGTATGATGGGAACACCATCATGAGCCCTAACTAGCTCTTTTTTATCCAATTTAGTCAATAAATGCTCCTTCATAATCGCTAGAGAACCATAACTCACTGTATAACCATTCTAAGGGAAAAATAAGAAACTAGCGTTAAAACTGTAATTTTACCAGCTTATCATGAATGCAGTACAACCGTGGGTTTTCTCAGGGGTTGAATAAAGGTCAAATGGTCTTAATAAGATAACAAGTGAGTTAGATCAGACAGAAAAAGGTTTGCACGTATTTTAAGAATTAAATGACTTTTTGAAACCCTAAAAATAGACTCAATTAATCAAGGTTATGGACATGATAAAATTCACCTAAACCCTCTAAAATTCATAGAAAAATATTCTCTAGGATTTAGTACCTTCAATTTGACCATCATAACCCATCTTGACCCAAAATAGAGTCTCAGACAGATATTTAACCTAATTTGGGTTTTTACATAAATTATCCAGTCAAACGTGGTCAAAATAAAAATCCAACTTCACCATTGGATTCCTTAGATCCAAATTAGGTTTGTACCAAAATTTGGACCCAAGATAAGCTTGTCTTGACCTAGTTTACAAATTGGTCCTATTTGATTACATTCATACCCCCAACTTTAAAAAATCTTTGCAGACAGCCCCCTAACTTCTTCTTCATCTTCACAGTTAGGTCCCTCCACCATTATCGTGAAGGAAACCTACTCCGGCAACCTTTGACAGGAGATTTCTCCTTGATTTCTTAGTGAATCCCTTCCAAAATTGGAAGGGAAACTCCTTGAGAAATACTCTCCAATATGAACCCATCCTTGTGCACTGAATCTTTCCCAATCTCTCATGTGAGTGAATGAGAGAATTGGGTATCAAGGAATTTCCAACTCCGGTGACCTTCCAAGCTTGGGAAGCATGCTTCCTAAGCTTTAACCGCCCTTTGGTTACCTATAAAAGACTCCCTAAATCACAACGGATGGCCTAAGCTTGAATTCGGTCTAAGACCCCCTCAAATTCTTCTCTCCTCACTCTGGCCGATTCACTCTTCAAGCTCCGGTGACCTTCCCTACTCTCCTTCGTTGTCTGACCACAATACCAGTGGCAGACTCTTCGTCCTTGCCTTCTTCCGCGTTGCGCAACACCCGCCAACTCTCCTGCCCCTCCTTCATCCTCGTCGACCATCTCTCTCTGAGTACCTTCATCTCTGACGTTGGCAATACATGCCTGACACCAACTCCGCTCCTCTTCATCCACTATCTACCTAGATAAGTTCCTCAACCTCCCCTCTTCATTTTTAGACATTCGCCACTTTGTTTCGACCGCCGACTCGCCTCCGCAACTCCATCGTCTACCGCTCTGGCCACACCTCCGATGAGGCCCATCTCGCTCCACACACCACCAAACCCCTCGCCGACTACCTCAAAACCTCCACCACACCTCTCCACTCATTTCCCCTCTCTCGTTTCACTCCATCATCCACCCAAACTCCACCCCAGACAAACCCATCATCTCCGACCTAACCCGACACCGTCTAGCCATCTCACACCTTCCCGCACCTCACAAACACTGCTGTTCAATTCCCCACCTCACAGCGAAGCTTTTGAACTGTTTTAACTGGGGCTCTTGGCCCATTTTCTTTATTGCAGGTCCCAGTTCTCCGCTGCGATTACTGAAGCTTCAAGTGAAGCTCGAAGCTTGCTTCAAGCTCCTACAGACTCCAGGAGAAGTCCCAGGCACTACGAACTACCTCCAGGAGTATCCTCGCATGGTCAATTAGAGCTTTTGACCACGTCTTCTGTGTCAATTCAGTGAAGAAGCTGCTGCTGCCACTGCGCAAAGAAAGGAGTGTGGGATAGTCCCACATTATGGACTAACGAGCACCCGCCATCACATAAATTGTTTTCATGCTTTAGGCTTATCGCCTCAGCACGCACAGGGGGTGAGGTCCCCGCACGCCTGCCTCACGCGTCTCGTCCACAATATCTCCCCTGCGGATCTCGTGCGCCCAATAACCCACCTAACCCTTAGCACTCCTCGGCTACAACCCACACCCGCAGCTCTTGTCCCGGGTACGCTCTAGGCTCGATTACCAGTATACCCAGCTCTGGGAGAGCGTGTCCCAGAGAAAGGAAGAGAGATTGTGCGGGGGTAAGGGGTGGGTTTTGCTACTGAAGACTTTGGTTGACACTTAGCCAAATTCAAGAAGCCTCCCCTGCATGTGAAGAAGGAGAATAGAAGAAGGAAAGAAGAAGGACCATATCTGAAGGAGAAGAAGCTGAAGAGAATGACAGAAGCCAAAGAAAGAAGAAGAAGAGGCTGAGCAAAAGAGAAGCAAAGAAAGAAGAGGAGTCGTAGCAGGAAGCAAAAGAAGAAATCAAAAAAGAGAAACACCGTAGCATCAGACGTTTAAGTCGTCTGATTTACAAATCAGACGTCCAATTTGAGTTTATTTCATATTCATATACATTGAATTCCTTAGTTATTGTAGGAGTATATGGTGATTTAAATCACCATTTTACTCCCAACTTTTTGCACCTTGATCTTGTTATTATTGCAAAATTTATTCTTGATTTAAATTGTAATCTTGAGCTTTAAATTCCCATATTTCTCCCTGTGTTCAACCTCAGAATCTTTTCGAGTAATAAAAATATATTTATTTTCAAAGCGATTTCGACTATATTACAACGCTCCATTTTAAACTCAATTTCGCCACGTTAACAATGCCATAATAAGTGATAGGTTCTATTGTAAGGTTTGGATCATTTGCTTTTGAAAATCACTATGTATCAGCAACTACTATGACTCCATTATTTTTTGTTTTTATATTCCTTTGTTTACATTTGGTATTGAATCTAAAGCCATTTATTATGTAGCCATCATAATAAACTCCTATGTTGTGAGGTCCTCAAGCAAGCACCTTAATCTCTTCTTATACATACTCTTTTTTTTCCTTTTCCTCGATCTACAAACAAAAGGAAAAGTGTCAATTACAATATTGATAATTAACAAGGAACTTATCAAACTCAATAGCAAGTAGCATACATGTTGCTTGAACCAATCAGGAAATGTACTGGTGTGGAGATTGCCCAATTCCTTTTTCAATATGCATCTATTTAATTTCAAATTGTCCTGATGCAATCTACAATTACAAATTTAGTGAAAAATCTAACTATATGGTATAAATTCCAACAAAATTAACCTACACAAGTTATTACTTTTTAAATGGAAATATTGCATCATAATTTGATAATATATATCCATATGCAAGATTCATCAAAATAGGATCAAGAATTTTTAGAGTTTCTTTCCCTATTGCATGGCCTAATTGTGAAGGTGTAGAAAATCCTTCATCTAGGATATCGAATTCATCCTCAACATTTCTTGATAACCTATTGATCTTAGTCTCAACACCTTGCAAGTATCTAGAACAAAAAGTATGGCATTTGTCTACTAAATACCCTTCTACAATGGAACCTTCTGGATGATTTTTATTGTGAGCATATCTTTTTAAATTGAGAAGGTACCTAGTAAAAGCAAAGTACATAAATTAGTGTGTCAGGGAATTGATCAAGTAAATTACTTGAAATAAAGGTTAATTACCTATCAATGGGGTACATCCATTTGTATTGAACAGGCCCGGCTAACTTTGCCTCCGTAGCTAAGTGTACGGGTAAATGCATCATTATATCAAAAAACAAAGGTGGGAATATCTTCTCCATTTGGCACATCATAACCACAATCTTCATTCCAACTGCTTAATATGACTTGGATCAATCTCCTTGGAGCATAGAACCTCACATTTTCATTCTTTACAGCAACTGCTAATGCCAATGGAAGTAGTTGTTGCATTAGAACATGGCAATCATGACTTTTCAAGCAAAGATATTTTGTGTGTGTATACTTATGTAGATAGATATGTTTAATGCATACCCATCTAGGGTCGTTATTCCATTAAGAAGCTTGCAGATGTCAATTTTTCTTTCTTGTTTAACAAAAAGCATGCAGGTAGTAGGTTCAACTTGTTTCCCACAATGTTTGGATGCAAAGCATGCTTGATATTCATATCCTGCAAATCAGGCTAGCCTTTTACATTATCCTTGTTCTTTTTGTCCAATGCTAGCAATGTTCCTAAAATATTATCGCAAACATTTTTCTCAATATGCATTACATTAGATTGTGGCATACAAGTTTCCTTTCCAATAAGGTAAATCAAATAGAATGCTTTTCTTTATCCAATTAGGTTCATACTTGCTTTTGTTGTTAGGATGAATACCAATAATACTAGGAATACCTTCTAGCTGTGCCAAAAGTTCATTGGTAGATAATTTCTTTAGCGGCTCCCCAAACTCTTGATTACCATTAAACGATGTCAATTGTCTTTGAAACTTATGATTCATAGGAAGAAAGCATCTATGGCCCATGTATATATTTTTTCAACCATAGTGAAGATATATTGAGTTGGTGTCCTTATTTTCTTGAGGAGTTGGTGTCCTTATTACATGAAGGGCATGCCATGTATCCTTTTGTTATCCATCCAAAGATATCACCATAAGAAAGAAAATTATTAATAGTCCATAAAAGTGCATCACGTAACTAGAATAACTCTTTTTTAGACACATTATAAGTTGAAACCCCAAGCCATAACTCTTGTAGCTCCTCAATTAAAGGATGCAAGAAGACATCTATATGAGCTTTCGGATCAGATTTGCCAAGGATTAGTGTTGATAATATGAAATTGGATTATTTCATGCATAACCATGGAGGCAGATTGTAGGGTATCTAAACAATAGTCCATATGTTGTATTGCAATGACAAAATTCCAAATGGATTAAAACCATCGGTTGCCAGACCAAGTAGAACATTTTGAGGATTGGAAGAGAAATCTGAATGTTTACTATTAAGGATTTTCATGCTGGAGAATTTGCTGGGTGTCTCATAATACCATCCTTTGAGCAATCTTTAGCATGCCATCTCATCAGGGAAGAAGTCTTCAATGACATAAACAACTTCTATAATCTACGCTTCAATGGAAAATACCACATAACTTGGGCAGGAATTTTCTTGCCTCTCTTACGATTTGCATCATCCTCTGGTTCATTATCACTTTCCCTCCATCTGGAAGCATCGCACACTTTACAACTGACATAATTTGCATTCTCTTTCCAGTATAACATGCACTTGTTAGGACAGATGTCAATTTTCTTGTAGTTGAGTCCAAGTGCAGATATTATCTTCTTAGCTTGATAAAAGGACCTTGGAAGTGTTTCTCCTTCGGGAAATGCTTGTTTTGGCAATTCTAATAACATAGCGAAAGATTTATTTGTCCAACCTCCAAGACATTTTATGTGAAACAAGTGAACAATAAATGATACCTTGCTAAACTAGGTACAACTCTTATTTGGCATCCTTAAGCAAGCTAAAGAATTCATTTGTTTTGCTATCAGGACCACTTGAAGACCCATATTCCATGTGATCTGTGTCATTATTAAAATTATGCAACCCAAAATTATCATATATCAACTCATTTATTTGATCATGGTCTTCATCTTCACTACTTTCAGCATTACTTTCATTGACATCTATGGGTACTTCCCCATGAAAAATCCATTGAACACATCCTTGTAAAAAGCCATTGCAAATTAAATGATCTAATATTGTTTTCCTATTTGCATGACATGCGTTAGCACATGCTCTGCAAGGGCAAACAATGGTGCCATCTTTTGATGCTTTCTTAAAAGCAAAGCCAATGAATTGGATAACACCTATCAATTATATTTACTACTTGTTAGATCTTCTTCAAGGATCCAACTTCTATCCATTGTTTAACATTCAACCAAGTAATGAATGCCTGAAGAGGTATTTTCAAAGAGATTACAAATAAAAGCACCATCAATATTTACAATGAAATGAAACTTTCAAAGTAACAAACATAATGAACATGAAGTACCAAGAGCATCGAAACAAAACTTGACAAGTTGAAGTAGCCATGCGAAAATTTTGCCAAAATATTCATTCAAGTGATATTTATATTATAGCATTGATAGGCTTAAGCTACCAAAGGTTTCAAAACAATCCTAAGGACTTACCTGGACTCTCATACTATTACCAATGTGCAAACAAATGATGACAAGGTTAACACCTCTAACTAAAACCACTACTACATTTTCATTTGACATGCACAAAAAATCAAGGTTTCCCTTCAATTCCCTCTATAAACATGCACAAGTTGCCTTCAACAAAAACCTTCTATTTTGCTCTATCCTAATTTTCTTCCTGAACAACATTATCATCCAATTCAATCTAAAGAAATCCCATCAGAATTGGAATAAGCCAACAAAAATCCACTAGATTTTTGTAGCATCCCATAATGCTCTACTTAACACAATTGATGTCCATATGCTACTGTCCTTTTTGTAGCACCTTAAAGATGCAACTAATTTATATATATTAAGTACAACCACTAATGAATTACCTATTTTCTAATTTATGGTGTAGATGATTTAAAGGTACAACAGTAAAGCTTTTTTGTAAAAAAATAATAGCAAACCCAATTGATTTCCTTATTAATCAATTTGTTATTTTACTAGTGATTAACATTTAGCTAAAACTTGCTTAAATATTCAGCTAACTGTTTGTTTTGAGCTAAAGCTTGTTGATTAGAAAGGAGCATGGAATTCTGGAAATGTGTATGCTCATGAGATGCTTGCATACAAGCTCAAAATTCAATGAAAGTTGAGGTGAATTAGCATTTTAAATTCAATCATCATAACTTGAATCAAATTGTACTGCAAAATTAGAAGTAGATGTTGACAATGCTTTCATAGTGAAAACTGAAATGAAAGACACTCATGTTTTAAATATTCATGCTTCTGAAAATAAATGAGGAATACTTTATTGCCAATGGTTATGACCTGGTATGGGAAATGTTGATATGCCCCATTCATGTTTTAAAATGGATTAGACCTGATATGGGATTTCTAAAGTTAAATACTAATGGTGCTTCTAAAGGGAATTCTGGTCTAGCTAGTGGAGGTGGTATTCTTAGAGATTTCAAGGGAATTTTTATTTTTGCTTATTCTCATTTTATGGGTCAGCAACAAATATGGAAGCTAAGTTAAAGGCACTTCTTGATGGTTTGAGATTTTGCAAGCAAAGGGGTTTCTATAATATTTAGGTGGAATCAGATTCTAAAATTTTTGTGGATATGATTAATGAGAAGAATGGAAATTCTTTAGCTTTTATCTTTGATTGGGGTTCTTTTGCCATCAATACTGAAAGGCAAATTCTATTGTTGATTTCTTTACAAATGAAGGTGTTCAAAATAGAAGGAATTTAGTTTATGAAGGTCCAAGTAACTTGCCAAAGAGTATTATCAGCACTGATAGGATGGAGCTAGCTAGATTACCTTATTGGTGGATGAAATAAAGTTTGCTTCACTATTGGTAAGTGTGCACATCCAATTTGGGATGTGTGCACAAAGTTAAGTATAAATTGCTGCCATGATTCTCTTTTGTTTGGATTTTAATTTTCTTGGAGTTGGTTGCTGGTGTTATTTATTTTTCAGATCATATGAACTGAATGTGAGCTATTTAAGGGGTTTTGTTAAAATCTTGAAGACTTGGAAGTGTGCATATCTATAATGGATATGCACACACAAGATAAGTCATCTCTTTCAATCCTTGTCCAGCTTTATTTCTGGAATTTTAGCTTTTATTGGATCATGGAGTCTATTATTTTTATTGTTTTCTTTAAATAGACTTGGAATTTGAGGAATTATGGATTGAAGGATCTTGTAAAGAAATTGAAGTTGGAAGTAAGACTGGCAAAAGGATATGCACATGGAAGTTAAGTCCTTTCTCTTGGTTTATTTTGTTTCCAATGCTGAATTTGAACACATTGGATGAAGAATTGTTTCTTTGTTATTGTTGCTGTCAAAAAATTTTGCAGTGGCAATTGGTGCTTGGTTGTAAAGAGAATTTTAGATTTCTTTAAATTTGTAGAAGATGGTTATTTGAGAATTAAGACTTTGATTGAATTCCTCTATCATTTCTCTATAGTTCTATTTTATACATTTCTTCTTTCAAATAGAGCTTTGGAATGCAAAGTTGTCATGGGTGCTACATTTTTTCATATTGAGAGATGATTACATCCATATTGTTTTGCTAGCTAATAACATGGGATCTGTTCTCAAGAAGTTTGATTTGTTGAACGGCATATATCCACAATGGAAATGTGCCAAGAATTGGGAAGAATGTTCAAATCAGATATAAGTGTTTCCTACAATTATTGACTGATTACTGCATTATTTTCAGATTGAGAGTATAAGTGTTTCCTACAATTATTGACTGATTACTGCATTATTTTCAGATTGAGAGCTACTAATTTTGGAAGGAGCAAACCACATTGGTTTTATCTTGATGATGGGGAAGTGTACATATCCCTTTTAGGATATGCACACCAAAGATGGAGAGGTGAATTCTTCTTGTTGGCTAAAGCTCGAGATCTAATTCAAAGTTGCCTGCTAAGAGCTCTTGGAAGGGGACTTATTCCAATTTGAAGCTCTTGGCAAGAGATAATAGATTTTCCTTAACAAACTAAAACAAGTCCCCTGCCAAATGCTCTCCTTCTAAAATTGATGAGTTGTCTACTGAGTTCATAATAGGAGAGTGTTTGGCAGGGGACTTATTTCAGTTTGAAGCTGATCTTTAAAGTGGTGGAGGAAAGCTTAGTTATGCTATTTGCAATGATCATTGGAGCATGGAATTGATGTGTGAAGATGGAATTTGGACAGTGGGCTGGTGTTGTAGATGCTAATATTTTGAAGATGGTTGCTAGGGATAGTTGCAAGCTTTCTATTTAGAATTGAAGGCATGAATTGTTGTCTTCTTGTTTCTTTGTATTTTTTTCTCCTCTTTTGTTTTCCTTTGAGAGGGGTTGTTTGTACCTTGACGTTTTGGGGTGTTTAATAAAAAAGAAATCCTTGGGTGCTAATATCTGAGTGCTCAAATGGCAATACCAATCAGCCTACAATTCCTAAAATATGTAATACCCTTGATTTGCATGCTTTCAAATATAGGTCGTTAGTGAGTCCTAGCTATTTAAGAACCTTAGGCAAATGGAAAAACCATCCAAAGTTGTTGGATGTATTACTTGCAGATCTATATGCAGTGGTGTTCATTAACAGTGGGAGATCAACAAGAGGATTTATTTTGAGAGCAATTCATTGTGTTCCCTTTCTAGGACCTTCTACAATATATGCATTATTATTTATAGCCCAAGTTCCCACATATTGCATCATATCATCAAACACCATATACCAAGCTATGTTTGACCATTCTGCCACATTTGGTTGTGTTAACCTCAAAGTAATTCATGCAATGCAAAGAATGTGTCATATAAGGAACTTTAAGCTTATGATATTCTAGCTTTCTTTTCATATGTTTCTCATCAGGTTTATTAATATCAAAAGTTTCAAATGAGCAATTTATTCATTGCAAAGAACATAGGTAGTTTTTGATGCTTGAATCTATTTAAAATTAACAGCATTTTACATGCTCATATTTCAACATTATTTCATCCTTTTGACTCTTGGTTTAGTACAATTGCAACGAACAATGGCAAAGATGCTTGTAAGTTCTTATCCCTCATCTATACCCAAGACACACACATACAAACCACACAAACACAATCCAAAAACAGAGGTAGAGAAGAAAAAATCTCCACCAACCCAGAAGGAAAAGACAGAACTAGAACATAGGTGAGGGGAAAAGAAAGGGAAAAAAACTAACAGCAATAGAAAACTGCCACCAAGTTCTCTATCAAATTAATGACATTAACTTAATCTTTTTTTTAATTTTCAGTTCATGACCTGCTAGGGCATCTACCTCTTACTACCATTAAATCACAAGTATAAATTTCAATGTAACTGGCTTGTACATATTGTTCTATATGCCAAATTTGGGTCTTTAATAAAAAAGATGATTGGTGACAAATCAAATTCCTAAAACAACTACTTCTGTACCAAACACAATTCATTGCAATTCTACAAATAAACTTACAATTTGTAGACAACGGCTAACATAAAGAAGATGTTGCAATATTGATGGAATCAGTGAAAGTTTTATGTTTCTCCAATAGGATCATGTTGAAGCACTAAAAAACAGAAAAATTGATTAAAAAAATATAGCCTTAGAATCTCATAGCTAGGTAGCTATTCTTATAGAAAGAAGAACAAACAATCTTACTCGGGAGAGGTGGAGTTGATGATTTGATTTGGCTCAAAGGATTGTTGCTAGGAATATGGTCGAATGGGTGGGGAAGAGAGTCAGGCTCAACGAAGATCGTAATGCTGCAATGGGAGATCGTGAAATTGTAGATCCACATCAAAGAAGCGACGCTTTAAGGATGCCAATCATGTGTCCATGCATAGCGGGAATGCTTGAATTTGGCAACCGCACGTGATATTGTGCAAGCAGAGAAGTAGAGAATAGGAGGTCAAATTCGGGTGCCACTATTTCTTTTGGTGGGAGGGGGGAGGGGGAACAAGGGTTGATGGTCAATCTAAGTCTCTTCTTGTTTTTTTCCTTTTCAAGGTATTAAAAAAAAGAAATTAATGTTAATTAGAAAACTAATCGAACTAATTAATAATTTTCAAAAAAATATTATATTTAACTTGGATATAATAGGGAAAAGGATAAGGAGTGTGTGCATGAAGATATCAAATATAATTTCAACCGTCACTTGAATTGCACCCCTCGCCATCAATTGGAGTCGAATACATATTTTACTTTGTTATCAATATATATAGTGGCTCATACATTTGTTGTTAATATTACTTGTTAATTGTCAAAGTATTTTTAGTAACATATATTTTTGTTGCCTTTAATTAAGTTAATTTAAAAAATTAGAATGATAATATGTATTATACATGTAAAGACAAATAATTTTGCCATTAATGTTAATAATTATTTGACAAAAATAAAAATAGTGATTTTTTTTTGCTTCCAAAGTATATATATAGTGGCACAATTTTATTTACCACTGATACTAATTATCACCACAAAAATATTATCATGCACATTAAAAATCTGTTACTAAACCTATAAAATAATAATAGTAAATGTACTACATACTACTATTTAATTTTTCACTAAAGACTAATTTTTTTACGGTGTAAACGTAGTGCGGGTTTGCAAATACACACAAGCAAATAAAATTATAGCACCCACATATAGTCGAAGGCAGGTTGATCCTGAAGGAGATACACACAACTATATGTTTATTTTATTAAGTTGTAACTGGTGGATTTATAAGATGAAGTAGATAGCAAAATAAGATTGTTTTATAATCAGAAATAAAAATAAAATTGACAATAAATGTAAGAAAAGTGAGAAAATGAGCAATGGAGGATGGATCGAATCGATGTCGCTTCCCGAGCGGGTGATGGATCTTCTTGCCGTGGGCACAAGAAGACGGGCTTCACCCGCGTACACACTGACATTGTCACTACCGTGTGCGTGTACGTGTGAAGAGGGCGAGCAAGGCCCTTATGACCGCCTCGTGCTACGAGCATGAGGTAGGGAAGTAATGGCGTGACTCAAGTACTCATTGGCAGTAGCCACAAGGACGGCAGCGATCGGCGGAGAGCACGTCAAGTGGTGACAGAGGGTGACGGGGACGTGCGGCGGTGTAAAATCAACACTCGTCGGCGTAAAACCAGCACTCGCCGGCAAGCTCCTAAGGCTGCCTCACCGAGGTGCTTGAGAGAGAAGGGATGCTGGAGCAGGACATGAAAGGTCGGCGGCGTTGAGCTCGAAGCCCGAGCTTGAAAGTCCGACATGCGTAAGATGGTTGGCGGGCTTCAGGAGAATGGTGAACGACAGTGGCATGGCGACAAGCGGAGGACGGAGGGCGGAGATGTGATGCTCTAGGCGTGAACCAGCTCCAGAGCTCCCCTCCACCACCACCACCACCAGTCCACCAGCGCGCCCCCGGATCAAAATAATAACCCGCGCATTTTCCGATATTTTAAAGGCTATCAAAATAATAACCCCGCCATTTTCAACGGGGTGTAAAAGGCACCTGTACGTGCATGGAAAAAAGTGGAGGGAGCGTAGATTATACGTCAGCCCTTTTCTCCTCCAAATGGATTGGTCAACAAAAACAATTGAAGGCCAGGGCGCAGTCTCGTCCCACGTTACGTCCATGGCCACCATTTCTTGAAGTGTTTTGTGGATTTAAAAATTGGAGATAATACATGAGAATTGGCTGACGTTGTTGGCATGGACGTTGGGATATTTTGCATGGGAATTAATTGGGATTAAATGGAAGTGTGCAGAGGGTGGGTTGTCTGTTCCTTGCATGAAGAGGGGAGGGGAGAGAGAGGGAGAGTTACGAGGTGGTTCTCTCTTGTGAAATTAGAGAGAAGTCTAGGAGGCTTAGGAATTAAATTGGAATGAAAAGAAAGCTAAGGTTGAGAGGGTGACAACTTATGTGTAGGGAGAAATATTACGAATGTGATCCCTCAGCTTCTTGAATCGTCCCCTTTTTGTGATTCACTTCTTGTGGAAAAATGTATGTGTAGCCCCTATCCTAATTTATTCCTGCAAAAATAAGAATGTATCTATGCAAGAAATATGCTATTCAATGCAATATGTACAAAAGTGCATAAATTTATACAAGTCTAGGCTTGATGCAATAATCTAAGTAATGCATTAATCTAATGTGATAATGCATGCAATGTTATGGAACAAATGTAAATTAGACTTGACTAATCTTAATCTATGCATGATCACTAGGTATTCTATTAATAAGGTAGGGATTGAATAGGATAAAGGAATAATTTGAGAGAAATAAAGATAAGGAGGATACATGATGACGACAAGGAGGATACATGGCAATCTCACACTGCTCCCTACACCTTCAACCTAAGACAATCCACTCCAAAAATAGCCTTGTCCTAAACCCATTTGAACCAACACATTCCACCATAGATCTTTCATCGAATAGCCACCTAAAGCTTTCCTAATTTTAGTAAACAAAAACTCACTTCATCTCTACCATCTATACATCATCCCACTACAATAGTATCACCTACACTGGTAGTCATCATACGTCAGTGTAGATCCAAAAAATCGTCCATGCAGCTCATGGTACCTATTCTAGTGGTCAAATTGGTGCCTTCTCAAAACGCGTTGCTGTAGGGTACACCGATGGTTTTTGACTGTCGGTGATGTACCAAGTGCAACAACGACGGTCACTTTGTTAACAGGCTACAATTTAGTAATCACATAATTAGTGACGATTCCGACTGTCGATGTAGATTGTACCATCGACAAAAACCTACGTTATTATAATGAAAAAAGTTTAGGCAAACCATTCATAGTACATATATCAATGATTGTTTCTGTCAGCATAATCTCCTGTGCAGGTTGAATATGCAACAAAAAGAATAACCACCGGCCACAAATGTATCTTCGATAGGCCATTCCTATATTTACTTCTATTTTTTTATTATACATTATGCATAGATAGAACTTTCTCCAACAGTTAACTACCTTAATGATATAAACAACCTACATAAAATTACCAAATATTCTCAAGTGTAGTTATCCCAAACAAGTAGATATTAGGTACGATTGAATAACAAATTACACATCTAAAAGTTCACTCATGAAAATATAAATAGAAACAGAGACAAAATTCAGATAAAAATGTTATTAATATTTAAGTTTAATCAATAGAAATGCAAATACATAAACATATAACAACTGTGCAAGTACACAATTCAATTAAGAAGGTAGCAACATTAACTCAGTCATTAGTTTAGAATGAACTAAGGACAAAAGTCATTGGAACATGCACAAATAAATTGTACGACAGCAATATAGGCACCAAGGATAAAGATGTAGCTATCGTATGCTATTTGCACTTTTCTACCAATAAGACCAAAGAAGATTTATGCTCTATGATTGGTTTTACATAATGAAAATTCACTTGGAATCATATCCACTTCTCGGTTGCAAAGCTGCATGTGTCATCCTGCACAATGTGTCATCAAATCCAAGTCATATGAATAAATTGGAGCAAACCAATTTCAGAATCAACTGAGAGAAGACAATGTGATGGACTAACGACAATGAAAAAAGCACATGTTTTCTAGTTTTAAAGAAAGCATTCATGCATAACCCAATCCAGTTTGTAGCTGTGCTATTTGGAAACTATATATGTTTTCTAGTTGTGTGGGTATCATATGGGCCAATGAGGGGACGTTGGGTGAGTATTGGGGGTTTCTTCTAGCTCAAATTTTGCTTAAGAGAAGCATCTTGGCTAGGAAGAGCTAAAAGATAGAATATTTTGAATATCTAGAATACGAATCAGCTAGAATAATGCTAGTTCCCTTCTTGTATGCTCAAAGAGAGATCCTTGAGGATGCTCATCCAGAGTTGAAGGCAGGATTGAGTGTTAAAGCAGAGAGAATCATGGCATTTTGTAGATCGAAGAAGCAGTAAAAGGTTGGTAGCTAGGTAATGCTCATTACTAAACAACAATGGAAGAAATAATAATAATAATAATAATAAAGGAAGAAGAAGTTTTGCACAAACAAGTACAATGAGCTCCAAAAAGCTCAACAATTCCATTACAACTTGAAGGCTAAATAAAAGCTGTATATGGTCCATGGCTCTTCATTTTTATTTCTCATGGATCAACTTATCTAATCAACTCATAGGAGTCTATTCCTAGTCACAAGCACTTCACTCATTTATGTCATATGAGGTAGTTGTAGAGGAATGATTATAATTTCTCATTTTGCTACAATGTTTATGTGTAAGATTGTTACTTATATGGTACATCAACATCCTGCTGTGATTCAACCAAAGAGTAGACACCTGTTTGTTTTCATTTATTTTCACCTCCATTTTGATGATTAACTATTTCAAAAACTGTAAAAATACTCCACCTTAAACATATAAAACTTATTCTAAATTGTAGGTAACAAAATCATACAATTCTTTTACGTTGTTGAAAGAGGGCAACATAAGAAGTAGGATCTTATCACCTCCTTACCAACACCAAAAATCCATGTTTAGGTTCAAAATTAGGTTAGTTTCTAGGTTGAAAGCACTGTTCCTCAAAATTAATCTCCAAAAGTTACTATTGTCTAAATTGGATTTTTGGACTTTTTGAGAAATTAGTGATATATGCACTTGTTGTGTGGCCCTTACACATGACTTTAGCCTACCTTCTTTAGTGAATTCACATTAAAAAGGATGCACCAGCTAGGAATCGAACCTAGGCCCATACCATGAAAGGGTACCATTCTACCACTAGACCACTGGTGCTATTAATGTTTCATAATCCTAAAATAACACAAACTAAGACTGGTTAGAAGATAAATAATCCTGAAGTCATTCCTAATAATTTTGAAATAATAAAGATGCAAAAATTACTACATCAAGATTAATTTTTCATATACCTTAAAGCGATTGTGCTTTCAATAAGTTTAAAGCAAATGACAACAACAAGCTATATATGATAGTTGACAATGTTTAGATATTTATTAGATTGGTAGCTAAGGCATACAAGTATTCATGTGGCCAATGCAAAAATTATCACTTTCCAAGGCACTCATATAAATTTGTAAGAAACATATGCTTTAGTCTATGACATGATCAAATAATCAAGAAAGGCAAAACTGAAGGGAGATCATGTCCTAAGCAATGCCATGCCTTTATATCCAACAAGAAATATGACATGAAAATATCATCCTAATTCTGATTTCCTGTAAATCCTACATGTGAGGTTGAAATATCTATAGAAAATGAGGATCTCTAACTTTGAAATTTACCTTCTTTTGCCGACTCTAAATCCCTACATATTGGATGTGCACGATTTGATGTGAATACATTAGAACATTAATGTGAAAATTGGATAATGAAACTTCACCTTTGGATATCATCTAGAATAACAAGTCTATGACCAAGGGTTATGTGGACTTCCTGTGGAGCACACAAGAAAGTAAACTTAATTATGATGCAGTTGATGAGATACAACTTTAGGCACAAAGTAAGCTGACAAGATATAATATAAATGGTCAAGCTAGAATCTTCAAAAGTTTATTTACTAATCAAACCATTTTGGGGATGGCAGGGAATGGGAATAATTTTATTGTTGTAACTGTACAACCTTGCGGTATACATGAGAAGGGGAAAAATGATGCACAAGAATGCACCAAAACACTCTTGGGCATGCTAAACAGTGCTCCGTGTCAATTCTGTATGTATGACTCCATTACTCGAATTAACCAAATGGTACCTCTAGTTAATACATCCATTGTTCACCACATCTGTGAGGTTGATCTCTACATGTCCAAGTGATTCCTATAATATTTAAAAAAAAAGACACAAAAAAGCAAAGAAACTCATGAGAACCATTGACCTTTCCCAAGTATGAGTAATGATTTTAGCTAGAAAAAAAGACTCGACCTTCCAAAAGAAACCCAACCCCCTCTTCTTGCTCAAAACTTCAACGCAAAGCTTCTCATCAATGGGTTCCTCTTCAAACATGAACTGGAAGTGCTGGTTCCATCTCGGGTCCTGGGTTTTCTTTATCCTCTGTATTATCATGAAAGAAAATCGTTAATGGAGCCAATCTTGCCACCATTAGTACTGAAACATAATGAACAAAGTAGTAAGAATGACCAATGTGAACTAGGAAGATGATAGATTTATTCCATTAAACAGTAAACTTGGATCAGAATGATCAGTGATTTTCCCCCAAAAGTCTAAAACCCAAAGGGGTTCAATTTGGATTAGGTTGGTTAAGTGCAATGTCCATTAATGATAACATGCTAAAGTGGATCATGAATATATCAAAAGGAAATAACCTTTTTTTTTTTTTATGAAATCAGGAGTAACTTTTATTCATCCTCCACTCCCTGGCAACAAAGGAGGCAGGCAGGGGGACCAAACCACGACTCATGGCCAATATTAGGAAATAACCTAATATTGGTCCAACCAAGGTTGTGCCAAATTCCAAGTAGATCTTTGATCATCCATTATATTTATTTATGCATACCATGGTGTCTTTTGTGTATATTATAGATATGAACACATTTTTCACATCAACCCTCAAATCCCTAACTCTGTGAGTATATTCTTATGGGGAGTGTTTAGCGTCCAAGAGCTTAATTCAAGAAAGACAAGTATGCTTACTCACAGCTGTATAATTGTAATAGTCCAGTTTATACAAACTCCAGTAAAATGTCAATATTCTAAAATTTGGGGGGTTAGCAATTGACAACATGACAAGAAAGGGTAGACCTAATTTTCCTGTCTAAGTATATAGCAAACTAACATACCCATCAAGTTGCCATGACAGGATTTGAATACTTGGAAACCCATCTAACCATGACAGTTTCAATAGCCATGCTTTGAGGAGCAAGAAGCGTCAACCATTCATCGCTTTCCCATATTAAACAGTTCTCTTCAAGAGTGACTGCTAGAACCTGCCCAAGGAAAAAGGAATAAGCATTAATGAAGAAAACTTGTTCTGCAAATTCTACTAGTATGAATTTAATTAAGGGGCAACCTATTCCACCTATAAAACACATAATCAACAATGCCATGAAATCAGGTGTGAGTAAGCAAGAATTATAGAGCATTGATAGCATATAAAGGGATTATGCACATGTGCAGCACAAATTCCAATCTAGAATGTAAATATACAAACATATCTTTGTAAATTATAATAATTTTAATTTTTTCTGAAAAGGAATGATTTTAGTTGTATGTAGGATAAGAACAATGCAAACACCCTCTCATTTTAAAACTTGTTCAACAGATAACCATGATAACAATGCAAACTCCCTCTCTTCTAGCCTCCCTGTTTTCTTTCCTAGGCACTATCATTATCTTCTCCCTACAAACAGATAATCATGATAATAAAAACAAAAAACCTCATCGGTAACCTTCAATTGCATTGCCTGTATTTGTTCATGGTGGCAATGTTGGAGTACACGAAGAAGCAAAATGATGGGGAAGAAGCATTGCTCCCATTGCAGAACTAAATGTGGGTGTCAATTATGTTGATGGTGGCATTGTCATTGCAAGCAGGTACTTTTCCAATTTGTTTTTTTAATCTGTAAATTTATGTATTGTCTAGTTTATCTTATGGGGTTTGGGATTTTGAGTAGCATTAACTTGTATTGCAATCAATTTGAGGAAGACTTCTTCTTTTGTTTATTACCATGCGTATGTTATGTGGGAGCCATTGTTTGAGTTTTCATGAATTGGTGCTCTTTCCCATGTGGTAGAATTGAATATGTAGTCCATATGAGGGAAATCAAAGGGGACTTATCAAGCTGTTGACGTATGTTTGACTCACACTCAAGGAAATTGTGTAGCAACCCTATTCGTTAATCACCACATAGTGAAGCATGTAGATATAATAATGCAATGAATTTTTATAAGGGAGCATACGGCTCAATAGGATTTGAATTTTTTTACTTCTTATGGAAACAAAACTCAGTTAAACTCAAAGTAGGATAACATCCAAACCCTGTACACAAATATGTTTGTGCTAGCTAAATATGATATTTTTAATTTTAGCAAGGATAGTTTAGGCAAACAACATAGAAAAAACTATACTCCCATGAGGGACCAAACTGTCAATATATACGTAGAAAGAAAAATTTAAGTACTATTACAAGTGTATCTTCATTGCCATAAGTGCCACAACTGCTCATTGATGCCTGGAGAGCTATAGGATTGCTAACAGAGGCCAACTAGGTTCTAAGCAATCTAAACAACAAAGACGATAGCGAAAAAAATCAGCAAGATGATAACCCATTAGACAGCTCAAATGTAGAATATCAGAGAAGATCGAACACATCCTTTAATAGTCCAATGCCAGTCCCAAATAGAGCAAATGGTCAACTTGATTATATCAATGGGATTATAGACTAGCAAAAAATGTTCAGGGAATTGGACCATATCTCAAGTAGCTTATGGACGGTGACCAATTGTATATTAAATGCTATATCAACCTTTTCTTTGATAGCCTCATTATGAATGCAATCCTTGCTAGTCACACATTCATGTCAATAACTTTTTTGGTTCTTTGTTTTTTTAATGAGACTAGAGCTCCCACAACCACTACCCCTAGGTAAAGCAGTAGTCTCGATCACGGGTCATTATCTCTTCCATCATCAAAGTGACCTACCAACAAACCACGCCCTATCAGGCACACCTCAATAACCTTGTTCCTCCCCTACACATGCCTAAAATTGACAATCAGACAATCAAATCCAATATGGTATGGTAGGTGCCCTTAATACTTGTCTTAACCATCAAATGAATCTCTTGTTGCATAAGGCACCCAAAGCTCCTTCAATTTCAACCAACAAGCATTGCATCTGTGTGACTTCTCTATTTTGTGCTGGGGGGTGTGTGGGTTGTGTTTGCCTTATTTTTTTATTTTTGTGAATTCCAAAGCACTAATTCACTTGGCCTATTCAACTTGTAACTTTTCATAATGGACAGATGGCTGAAGTGGGCAAGTCAAAGTTATTGCATACATTTGTACCTACTAGAAAGGAAGTTAGCAAGAATTCTCAGCCTACTGAACCACCCATCACCAAGATGTTTACCAACCCAAGAAGTGGTTGATTGCTATCAATTGCTTTGGAGATATCTATATATTTGATCTACAAACTTACAAGTTTGATGTTTGATGAAAGTGTCCCCAGACATTTATCTTATGGTTTTGACATTTCCACCAAGCTTGTTGCATGTGTCTTTTATAGATTTGAGTGGCATCTCTATTTCTCCTATATTTTACAAGAAAATTTGCTTTATCAAGCTTAGTATACTCATAAGTTTATTCTATTCCAAATACCAATATGCTCAAGCATATCACGTAAACCTATATGGAAAGAATTGATGACTTGCTATCATCAATACAGTTTGAATTGGTTTGAGATAAGCCCTTAATATTTTTGCCCTTATGACTACTGTATTCATTATGTTTGGTAATATCAATGAGATTCTGTTATTCTTTTTTCAGTTGTTACCTGATATTTGTTCTGATTTGGTTTTGAAATCATTCTTCCAAGTAGCATTGATTCATCTCAAGGAACAATGCAAGACCTGTCACTGTCAATCTTTTAAGTGCTAACAACAAACATTCACACAACAACAAATAAGTATCAAATTTAGCAACAACTATGAAACAAGAAAATAACTTGATTAGCTTCTACCACAAATGGAAATCCAAACAACACAAAATTAGCAATTGTATATCGAGGAAAAGCCTTTAAGAAATAACGATGGAATTTCATAAGTAGCAAAATTGGAATCAAACATCAAAACATGCCATGTAGAATCATTCCCTATCAAGGAACTTAATCCAAAAAAGTAGACGGAAATTCTAACAAGCATACAATTATACTTGCATTACTTGCATTCATATGTGGTAAAAAAGTTTCCATTTGGTACCTTTACAGCATTATCTTCCCCACCAGAAACAACACAGTTGCCATCTAGTGTAGATCCAATTGCATCAACCCCTCGAGTGTGACCCTTGTATGTATGAATGCATCCTTTCCTTCTTATATCCAAGATCTTCATATTTCTATCCAAGGAACCAGAGGCAAAAAGCTCCTCAAAAGGATGAAAGTCAAAAGATAGATAATTCTAAATTCAAAAAAAAAAAAGATATAGATGCAAACATTGGGGGGTCTCCATGAGGGCTAGGCGTTGGGGAAACAATGGGGAGATTCTTTGTTTCAGATGCAAGAGGAGCGGCCATATGGCGGCTGTGTGCAAGGGGCCCATTATCTTTGTAGCGTATGGTCGGGAAGGCCATAAGAGGGATTTGTGTACTAGGGGAGGGTTGCTGAGGGGTGGTGGAAAGGGCTTACAACCTCCTCCACACATAAGGCAGAAGGGGTCTGGGGTTTTACCGCCTCCCCCTCCCATATATGTTGGCTGGCCACTTTCTTAATGCGGAGGTCCCATACTGGGAGGACATTCATGCGGTAGAGATGGTTTTACGAGGGCTTTGATTGGGGAGGTAATGAAAGGGGCAACATCCATTGATTGGCTTCGTCATCTGGTGAGTTCCTTATTCCTAAATTCGTTAGATTGAAAGATTGCAACATTGGTCACTTCTTGTTTTGTGCTCTTTGGTTTGGGTATGATTGATGTCCAGAGCCTTTGTTTCCGAATGAGTGTCTTCGAGAACATTACTGTGATGTGGAGATTTGTTTTGCCATTTGATGGGGCATTGAAGGAGCATCCCCTACAGAAGGTGGCCTCTAGATAGGGAAGGTCAAAGATAGCAGGATTGCCGCTCCATCTGAGAACTAATGTGGTGGTGGCGAAGGTGATTGGAAGCTTTGCAAAGATGGAGGAAGGGATGGAGGTTGTGCTTGGGGAAGGGGATGGGAGGGCGATTTGGGTAAATTAAACCTAGTCTGCAGTGGATCTTTACCTGAGAAGATCATCCTTTGATGTATAGGAAGTTCGTGGTTGGTTCGACTTCAAATCTGTTTGGATAATGCGAAGATGTGTGAGCAGCCAATAGAAAGAACATTTGTAGAGGTAGTCAAGAACAGGTCGGATCAGGTACAAAGGGGCAAGGATGCCATGGAGGAGATCTGATTATGAAAAAGAGGAAAGATAACCATTCTGATGAACATGGAGGTGGCCTAATGGATGAATTAGGGGACTTGACCCATGATGATGAGAGAATGAATGAGATGGGTTCTCAGAGGACAGCACCAGCTAAGGAGGGTGCAGAGAATGGGGTTGAAAATGTGAAGGTAGATTCCCCTTTTTCTTTTGATGCTTCAGAAGGTCTTAAATATAATGTTGGTGCGAAAAACAAAGGGAAACGGGTGCTTATCAGATCACTGTATAAGCTGCAAAGAAAAAGAGATGAAGACAGGGTGGAGATGGAAGTAAATGAGGTTGCGACAGCGATTGGTGTGATGCAGACTGATGGAGGGTCAAGAAGGGGGAACTCAGATACAAGCTGAGGATCCTGTCATAGATTATGCATGGGTTGTTGGTGCAAGGGCACCACAATTGTTAATTTTGATGATAACAAAATACTTGTTATTTAACATTTGCATTGAGTTTAAGATTTTAAGACATATGTAATGGTTACAAGTGTGGAGGAGGAGCTCAAGCTCGTATCCATGGCAGATTGGAGGAGCTTGATGGAGGAGAAGGAGATTCACGTGGAGCGAGAGCTTGAAGACAAGAAGAATAAGATAGATGTATTTTTGTCTTATACTTTGTATTTGTCTCTTTATGTTCTTTACTTTCTATTTGCTTAGATTATTTGTTAAAGAGCCCAAAGTACCTTATAGGAGTCCTAGGAACACTTACACTACCCTAGGATACTTAGACATCTTGTAGAGAACTTAGAAAACCAATGTAGACATTAGACAGCCTGATCAGACGTCCAATCTGGACATCAGACGTCTGATCTTAAACTTTAAGACGTCTGACTGTTTGATCAGACATCCAAAACACTTAGGCTGGAAACCCACTCTGTCTGCCACTTTCAAACGTCCAGCCCTTAGTTCAGACGTTCTAGAAGACGTCTGAGAACCTTGCCAGACATCCAACTAGAGGACCATTGCCTTGTTAGATTTAATCGTTAAGGATTAACCATTGGCTTTCAGACGTTCATAGTACATCCCAGGCATCTGTAGTACATCCCAGACGTCTGATAAATAGACGTTAGGTTCAATCTAACCCAAGTCACTTTTGTCAGATGATTATAGCCGTTTGAGCCTCGGGAAATCCATTCCCATAGTGAGTTTTGTTTCCAAACATTCAAACATATTGCCAGACGTCTGACATGTCGTCTGTGCAACTTAACACTAGAACCTTATTTCAATCTTGTGAAAATAGGAAGGAAGCCATCTTAGTATTAGACATCTAATTATTCTCCCAGACGTCTTATAATTGAATCTTGGATGCCCGTCTTGATCTAACTCAGTCCAGATCTTCCATCCTTCTAAATCAGACAACCGATCCCTAGATCAGACGATGACACAGATGTCTGATAATAGATCCAGACATCTGATAACCCTATCAAAATCATAAATGATCATGATTTCAGCTTGATTTACCTTGGATTTATTCCCAATGGCTATAGAAGCCTTCCAAGGCCTTCTAAACCCTTCTTAGGTCATCTATAAATAGAGGAACACCCTTCCTAAGCTAAATACACCAAGTAACACTACTTCCACATTCTTTGTGTCATAGAGAAGCAATCATCAAGAAAGGAAGTGATCTTGCTCTCCAAGCCCCATTCAACAAATCCGAGAGCATCGATAATCTACTGCAATCATGCCAATGCACTTCAGCAAAGGGAAGTTTGTTTTTCCTATAGTAGCTAGATTAACATTAGTACTTTGTGGCTCTCTAGGACTATTGTAATAGTGTCTTTGTTAGGGTATTCGCTTTGCGAATTTTTTTCTCCCTCGTGAGACAAAGTACTCCTCGTGGAGAGGAGGGGATTTGAGGTATGCTACTCTCATCTAAGTAGCATGGTTGTAAGAGGTTAAGTCACGCTCATTTCAGTGACTTGGTTAGTGATTTTGATCTACTAAGTCGATCGGAAAATCCTAAATCAAGAGGTTTTGGTGGTGATTTTTACCCAGGTTTGGATTTCCACCTTAAAATCCTTTGTATACTTGTGATTGTCAAATTTTTATTCCCACAAATTATTTTGTATCACGTAAATCTTACCACTCCATCAGAATCTTCATGGGTTGCACGATGGGGCCCGAAGAGCTACCCTTGAAAGGTATATATGTGAATGTGATGTGGATTGTGCTTTATTTTTTGAAAGGAGATGTGGATTGCACTTTGTTACAAGAAATGCATATTGAAGAGGATGGGCATAGCTTATGGAGATCGCTATTACAAAATGGGAATGCAAAGATAGCTACTGTGGGGGCTCAAGGCAGATCAGGAGGCATGGTCGTCTAGTGGAAGGTTGCAAAGTTGCAAATGACAAAAGTTCTAAAATCTAAATTCAGTGTTACATGTAGGTTTCAATCTGTCCATAGTAGGAGTTCTTGGTTTGTCCCATGCGTATATGGACCATGCAGCGCCAGCGGAAGGCATATATTATGGTTTGAATTAATGGAGAGAGCAGATGGGATTGGTGATACTTCGTGGCTTATTGGTGGGGACTTCAATTATACTCTTTCAAGCCAAGATAGAGCGAATGGGCGAGTGGATCAATCTACACTTGGCTTCCAAGTGGCAGTTGACACGCTACGGATGCGTGTTTAAATCGGTCATTGTAGCTTGCGAATGCAGCGTCGATTTTAAATAAAGAAACGGACGTGATCCGAGTGTCGAATACAGGGAGGTGTAAAATTGGATTCTTCTATCACTTAAGAGTCACGGAAATGGTGGGTTTTGCTTGCGGGAAAATGCGGGAGAAAAGCGAGAGAGAGAGAGAGAGAGTAGGGTTAGAGTTCTTTTTATCACAACATTCCGGCAATATGGTAATGAAATCTTGCAAGAAAGAGAGACAGTAGCTAGACAAGGAACATCATCATTTAATCATGCAACTTTAAGTATGTGTAAATACAACAGTAGATGAATGCTTAAGCATAAGTAAAATAAAGCTAAGCTAGAAAGAGAGAGAAAAGGAGGAGACAGCGAGGTAACCACGGCAGTGGAGGTTGTCTCCATCGGTGGCTCGTCGACTCCGACGTTTACAAAAGAGTGATAAGGTGGCTATGAGTGGGGTAGAGAGCTTTGCAAAGGAATTGAATGCCTTACATGGGTAGTTGGAAGGGGTTTATATAGGAAGAAGGGGTTTCTAATTTAAGTATGGGCTTTAGCGACGTCCGGAACGTCACTAAACCCATGCCAAAATTGTCGGTGTAACCCCTGCCCGTCAGTCACACGTGCACGCCATTCTTCTTCTCCTTCACAATTCGTGTGCGGCAGCTAAGGAACGTCCAATCGAAGATCAGACGATTGAGATCGCGTGCGGAGCACACCTTTAGATCACGTCCTGCGCTCGCCTTCACATCATGCCCTGCTGTAGACCGCCCGATCGAAGATCGGACGGTCGAGATTACTCATGACCGCGTGCTTAGATAGCGCCTCAAGCATGCGTGAAATTTGACGTCAGCGTCTACTTGTGCATGGAGGTGCTGCGTGGGTGCAATCCACGCCATTCGCGCCCGGATCTACAGTCTTGATCAACCGCGCCCGCATGAGGAGTTAATTTGGCAATGCGCGGGGTTTTGAATGCCCACCGTTGCCTTCGGGGACGAGGCGCTACCCGCTGCGCTACAGGTGTGCTTTGTCGCGGATGCAGTGGGCTGTAGTAGCGCTAGCGGCCATTGGATAGGAATCCAATGGCTGGGATATACTAGAGGGTCACAGGTGCTACGAATGTACGGGCGAGGGGCGTGCGCTCTCAGCCGTTCGATTCGCCAATCGGACAGCTTAAAGTTGCTGAGCACGGTGAGGTAGTGCTGTACTGCGGGGAGGGGCACGGCGATGGTGCCACGTGGCAGCTTCATGGTCGTTGATCATCAAATCAATGGTTAGAACTTCTTAGGCCATTTGTGGGAGCTTCAGATGTCGGATTTGGCTGATTTTGAGTCCGTTGGACTCCGTTTGTCGTTCTGAATCCGTCTATGTGATCCAATTGCTCATCTGAGGCCTGTTTTGAAATGAACTTGTGCAAATGGCCATTAATACTAGTTTATAAGCAATCTTAACATGCGATGCATGCAATGTTCCCATGCCCATTTATGATGTGCTATTCGTGCATATTATCTTTAAGATAAACCCCATTTGGCAGAATTATTACCCCAAAATGTAGTGTTTTCATACCCCCATGCTTACTCCTTGCTAGTCCCTAGCAAGGTTCATCCTAGCTGTTATTCTCAGTCAGAATTCAGGAATTGATCACTTAGACATTTTGTTACTTGTCAACAGGAGGAAATATACTAAGATCCTAATCTACAAAGACTAAACAGCGCACGGGTGTCTGCCAACATGTGAATCGCCCGGATCCTTGCTTTAAGGCATATCTATATATTTTCTTTTTCATCTTTTCTCATTTATTTGGATTTTTGGAGTTGAGAGTGTGTTGGTAACTTTTTACGGCTACCCAACCCACCTAAAACTCGAAAAAAACTCTAAGTGCTAAGCATCTTGGTGTGAAGATTGTGATAGACTCACTCAATGGTAATTCAGACAGACTTCGGGTTTCTACGTCGATAAGTGACTAGAAAAGGAAGTGTTTTCCTGAAGGTGTATTTGTCCAATCGATAGCTTTCTCCCTACTCTTATTTTGTTTGGGGTCAACACAAGGGTATTTCCAGTGTATATCTCCCCGGATTTCTCTACTTCCCCACTTCTTCCTCAAGTGTTTTGGATCTTTTTTGTGCATTTAGTGAGCTAGGTTCTGGACAACCGGTCAATGGGTTGTTACCCACGACCACTTGCCAACCATACTCATGCGGTGAAGTGTGGCTTATTTTGTTTTCCTTTTTTTTCTCTTTTCTATTTTTTTCTTTTATTGTTTAGTAGGTGGCTTCCCTGATCTCAAATTTACCTAGAGGCAATAAGAAAGTGGTCCTGTGGCTGGGCTCTGGACAACTAGCCAATGGGCTGTTACCCACAACAACATGCCAGCCATACCACCCTAGAAGGTTCATTAACTACCCAATTTCTGTCAAAATCTCCGAGGAGTGAGTCAGTTCAACAATGTGTGTAGATGCTTAAACTAAAAGTTCCTCTGAGCTAGAGGGCAAGTTGATAAGTCATATACTTATCACCCTAATTTATTGGTGAATTAAATTGAATTAAGGTTGCAAAGATTCGAGGCTAAATCCAAATTTTAACGGACACCAGGGCTGATTAAGCCTGAAGGCCTGAAAAGTCTAAGTGTTCAGGTTCTTTTCGTATTATTTCCAACTGTTGACAAGTTCCTAATGCCTAAGTTTTCTTCCTAAATTCATCATTATATATATTTTTTTATTCTATTCAGACTGATAAAATGAACTCAGAATATGCAAATTACCACCCCCCATGCTTAAGTTTGACAATGTCCTCATTGACAAATAAATCGACGCATGGGGGTTCAGAAAGAAATTACCTGAGTGATACAATAAACCTGATCAATCTTAATATTTTGGGTTGCCTCCCAGGAAGCACTGAGTTTAACGCCTCCAGCTGGGCGATGTTTCGTGTCAACCCTCAATGAGGGTGACAACCTCCTTTGGGGGAACTTAGGGGAGGAAGTATTTCAATCTCTAACCATTGACTGTGAAAGTATGCCTAGTGTTTGGATCTGCGATTTCAACCGCCCTGTTAGAATAGGGCTTGACTAACCTATACGGTCCTGTCCACTTGGATCTGAGCTTCCCGAGAAAGAGTTTAAGTCGGGCATCAAAGAGCCAAACTTACTTATTAGGCTTGAAGGTCTTTCTGTGGATGAGTCAGTCGTGGATGGCTTTCATCCTTTCCTTGTACAGACGATTATTCACAAAGGCGTCTCGACGAATTTCTTCGAGCTCAGAAAGTTGGAGCATCCTCTGCGCATCGGCTAACTGGGAATCCATGTTACATTGCTTAAAGGCCCAGTAAGCCCAGCATTCCAACTCAACAGGAAGGTGGCAAGCTTTGCTAAAGACCAGGAGATAAGGTGACATGCCTATCGAGGTCTTGAAAGCGATTCTGTATGCCTACAGGGCATCATCCAGTCATGTGAACCAGTCCTTCCTGCCATGTCTCACGGTCTTCTGTAGAATGTTCTTGATCTACCTATTTGAGACCTCAGTCTACCCATTTGTTTGCAGATGATACGGGTGGCAATGCAGTGAGTAACCCCGTATTTTCTAAGCAGAGCACGGAATTAGGCGTGAATGAAGTGACTTCCACCATCACTGATCATAGCCTTCGGTATTCCAAACCAAGAAAGATGTTCTGCTTAACGAAATCCATGACATCCTTATGATCACAACGACGGGTGGTGACGGCTTCAATCCATTTGGAGACAGTCTACGGAGACTAAGATGTACTCAAAGCCGTTGGATGGTGGAAAGGGGCCCATAAAATCAATGCCCTAAACGTCAAAGATCTCAACGATCAAAATGGGCTAGAGGGGCATCATGTCTTTCCTGGTCATGGTCCCCAGAGTCTAGCAACGGGAGCAAGCCTTTGCAAAGCTGTGTGCATCCTTAAATAATGAAGGCCAGTAAAATCCAGACTGCAAAACTTTTGTAGCCGTTTTCTTTCCTAAAAAGTGGCCACCACAAGCTTGGTCGTGACAAAAGGATAGAACACTTTGAACTTCATCCTCTGGAATACACCTCCTGATGATCTGGTCGACACAGAGGCAAAATAGCATGAGATCATCCCAGAAGTAGTGCTTGGCTTCAGCCAAGAACTTATCCCATTGTTGTTTGGACCAACTATGCGAGGTCTGCCCTACCACCAGGTAGTTGAGGAAGTCGGCATACCAGGGTAGTTTTTTGTCTTGTATAGCCAGAAGTTGCTCATCGGGAAAGGTGTCAGATAAGGGCAAGGAGGGCCCAATGTGGTCCAGGTTAAGTCTAGATAGGTGATCTGCCACAACGTTCTTGGATCCGGCTTTGTCGCAAATTTCCAGGTCAAATTCGTGCAAGAGTAGGGTCCATCTGATGAGCCTGGGTTTCGCATCCTTTTTGGCCAACAAATGTCGGATGGCCAAGTGGTCTGTATAGATGGTTACGTGGGATCCCAAAAGGTATGATCTGAACTTCTCGAGTCCAAAAACTACAGCGAGTAGCTCTTTCTCTGTGACCGTATAATTCCATTGGGCCTTGTCCAACATCTTGCTTGCATAGTAGATCACCACGGGCTTCTTGTCTCGTTTCTATCCCAGGAGTGCGCCAATGGCAAAGTCTGATGCATCACACATGATTTCAAAATCTTGGGACCAGTCTGGGGACTGTAGGACAAGTGCGGTGGAGACTAGGTACCTGAGGATGTGGTAAGCCTGGATGCAATCAGATGTCATGTGGAATAGGGCGTCATTGGCCAGAAGGTCGGTCAAGGGTTTTAAGAGCTTGGAAAAGTCTTTGATGAACCTTCTATAGAAGCCAACATGTCCAAGAAACGAGCGAATCTGCCGGACCAAACTAGGTGGGGGAAGTTTGGAAATCAAATCAACTTTAGCTCGATTCACCTCGATGCCCCTATGCAATATGATGTGACTGAGGACAATTCCTTCTTGAACCATGAAATGACTCTTTTCCTAGCTTAACACCAAATTAACCTCGATACATCATTTCAGGATTTTTTCCAAGTTGCTCAAACAGTGGTCGAATGAGTTCCCAAACACTAAGAAATCATCCATAAAGACCTCCAGTTATTCATCCACCATCTCTGAAAAGATGGCTAGCATGCAACGCTGAAAGGTAGCTGGTGCGTTGCATAACCCGAACGGCATATGAAGGAATGTGAACATGCCATATGGGCAAGTGAATGTGGTTTTCTTTTGATCTTCAGGAGCAATTGCAACTTGGTTATATCCTGAATATCCATCCAGGAAGCAAAAATACTTCTACCCCACCAATCGCTCAAGAATCTGGTCGATGAATGGCAGGGGGAAATGATCTTTCTCGGTTGCCTCATTGAGCTTCCTATAATCAATACATACCTGCCATGCATTGGTGGTGCGGGTGGGGATGGATTCGCCATGCTCATTGGTAACCACGGTGAGCCCTACTTTCTTGGGAACCACTTGAGTGGGGCTCACCCAGAGGCTATCAGAAATAGGATAAATGATGTCAACGTCTAGCCATTTAATAATTTCCTTCTTAACGACCTCCCACATATTCGGGTTTAACCATCTCTACATCTGACGGGAAGGTCAAGCCCCATCTTCCAGGTAAATCTTGTGGGTGCAATAGGTAGGGCTAATTCCTCTTAAGTCTAAAATAGTCCAGCCAATGGCGGCCCGATGTTCTGAAAGGATCGCGGTCAACCTGAGTTCCTGATCCTTGGTAAGATGGGCGTTGATAATTACTGGGAAGGTCTGGTCAGGTCCAAGGAAGACGTATTTGAGATTCTCGGGTAGCGGCTTCAACTCGGGTGTGGGTAGGACAACAGTCGACGGAAAGGGGAAAGGCGGGAATTGATCAACATCAATCTCCTCAAACAGTGGTGGCTGAGGGTAGTCAGCTCTACAGAGATCAGCATGCATAGATGGTGACAGGTCAGAACAGTCGTCACATGGTTGGGTCAGATGGTCCAAGACAGAACTAAGGGTAAGGCATTCCTCAACCAAAGGTTCTACAGGATCATGTTCCTCAACCCAGTCGCAATCGAAAGACTTGGTCACCCTGAAGATATCCAACTGCATCTTCCTGTCTTTGAAGGCAATTTCCATGCATCCAGTGTCATAATCGATGTTTGCCTTAGCCGTAGCTAAGAAAGATCTGCCTAGGATGATGGGTGTGTTATGTAGTTGTTCATGGACTTCCATGTTGAGCACCAAGAAGTCGACCGGGAAATAGAAGTCTTGACCCGAACAATCACGTCCTCGACAACCCCCTTCAGGGTCTTCACAGATCTATCTGCCAATTGGATTGTCATAGGTGTAGGTGTCAATTCTCCAAACCCAAATTAGTGGTACAGGGTCGTCGGAATTAGATTGACGAAAGCACCTAAGTCCAGGAGAGCTCTATCAAATGTCATGTCCCCGATATTGCAGGATATCAGGGGTGCTCCTGGGTCAGTTTGTTTGAGCGGAAGGTTGCTCGATATCACGAAACTCGCTTGCTCTAAGAGCACAACCTTCCTAGGTGCTTGGGGTTGCGGCTTACGCTTTAGCGTACAGGCATCCTTCAGGAACTTAGCGTAAACCAGAATGTGCTTGACAGCCTTAAGGAGCGGGATATTAATCCGAACCTGCTTAAAAATCTCCAAAAGCTCCTCCTTCTCCATAACACTTTTCTTTTTCTTTATCTTCTCCAAGGCCTTAGGATATGGTGTCTGAATGTGAATAGGGTCCATTTCTGGGTCCTTGGGTTTTTCCTACACCTCTTTAGAGTCGGGTATCTCAGGGGGTGAAGTCACAGGAGGAGTCAGCCATTTGGGATCCTGGGTCTTGGTGCCGCTGATCAAGGTCACCGCATTCGCAGAGGCGTTGGGACCATGGGTGGATCCTTGAGAAGAAAAGGAAGAAGAAGCACCAAACCCAGGGGGTGTTTGTGGGGCTAGCTGGACCATGTGGGCTTGCCCGGAATTGCCTTGGAACCCTTGCGAATTGGAGCCTCTGTTAATCACATTTCATGGGTTCGGCTGCAGTTACGAAGGAAGGGATCCCTGTTGTTTACAATCTAAAAGCTAGCTTAGCTGTCCCTTCACCAAGGCCATTTCTTCCTGATGTTTTTGGTTCATGTCAACCATCATCATTATCAGAGTGTCCATTTGGTTTTGTGGGGGAGGGGCCATCCTATTTGGATTGTAGGGGGGTCTAATCAGTGGACCTTGCTGATAGGAGGGCGGGTTTGGTTGATAGTTTGGCCTGGGTTGGTTCTAGAATTGAGGCGATTTCTGGTTTGTCCAAGCGAAGTTGGGGTGATTGCGCAAGCCATCATTGTAGGTGTTGGAGAAAGGGTCAGGTTTAGAGTAACCATGAATAGCCTGGACATCTTCAAAGATAGAAGGTGTCAAGGGGGAGGGAAGAGAGTAATCAGGGGTTGAGGGAGCAAAGGTCCCTCCCTGGAACATGGTCAGGGGTTGTTCCAAGTTCATCTGGCTTAGTGGCTGGACCAAGTCAATATTGTGGGCTCCCTTTGCTAGGGAGAAAGTCTGTAGTGGGTTCCTGGTCTGGTTCAATAGTTCATCAATCTTTTTGTCTACCAACTCCACTCGATCCAACTTCTTAGCAATAATATCCATGTCAACCATTCCAGAATTCGCTTGTACCTCATAGATCCTACCCCAGGGTTGATTTGATCAACTGAATTGGGTCATGGAGGCATTGTTAAGCAAATTTTCGCTCATAGAATCAAAGAGCTCAAACGCGCTCTCCTCATCTTTGTTCAGGAAGTTTCCCCGACATGAGGCATCGATGAAGTTTCAAAGGTTGCTTTCCAAACCGTGGTAGAAGATCTGGGCCAATTGCCACCTTGGTACTTCATGGTGTGGGCATTTCCTCAATAATTCATTAAATCTCTCCTACGTCTCATGGAACTGTTCCCCGCCCTGGAGTGTAAAAGTGGTGATGGCTCTTCTGGGGGCATTGGACTTTCCTATGGGGAATAATTTCTTTAGAAATGCATGCCTTAGTTCTTCCCAGGTGGAGATAGGTCTTCCTAAAGTTCTAAGCCAGTGAGATGCTTTGTCTCTCAGCGAGAAAGGAAACATCTTGATCAAAACAATATCTAGGCTGATGTTCCTGGGTTTTAAGTCTAGGTGATCCAATCAAGATCCTCTAGGTGCTAGAAGGGGTCCTCATTTGAGCTCCCATGAAAGTGACTCTAAATCAAGCTTAGGACATTTGGTTTCAGCTCAAAATCACCCCCCCCTTAGGAACCCTAAGGTGCGGTTCAATCCGAATCGCAGAAGGATTGTAGAAGTCGCAGAAGGGCCTACGTTGGCCCTGGAATTGTGGTGGATCAACTGGTGGTTGCCCCGATAGGTTCTACAAAGGTGGTGGTGGTTGCCCCTGCGGGTTCTGCAACCGATGTATAGCTTGCATGATAGTGTGGATTTACTGTTGCTGAAGCTGATGGTTCGCAATAATTTGGGCTTGGATGATGGCCATCGTATCTGATGGAGGTTGGTCCTCAACCTCATCTATTCTAGGTTCGGCCATATCCCTAGCAAGATCAGGTCTCCTGGTTTCCCGTCCCAAAGCAAACAACTCGGGATGAAGTGATCGTCTCCCATGCGTACACCAGAAAAGAACGGGGGAGGGATGTGGAGAGAGACAGATGCGAGAAGCGTGTGTGCACAATCAAGCAGACAAGCCTAGTCCTTACAGTGTATTCGTTAGGGAACCTAGAAATCTCCAAAGGAACAATCGAGCCATAAGCACGGGACCGCCCTTCCCAAAGCTAATCTGGCCAGGTTGATTATGAGGGGATTGTGGGGAAGGTTCTTCCTTTGGCTTGCATCACCGGTTCCGTAGACCCTACAACCACGGTCGTTTGACACTTCCCCTTAGCCTAGTCACCAAATTCTACTAAGGGAATGAAGGCCAATTGCCTAGCAAACAAAACCACGCCTCTTGAGACTTAACCCAATCCTGCCTAGGGCACATCTACTCTGTTTTAATGGGGCTAGGGCAATGCTTGTGCTTAGGCTTTGTGAGGAGGCATTGATTGGGGTGGTGCCTCTTAGTTACCCAATTCAAATGTTTGTGCTTCTAATGAAGACATGGTTTTCAAGCAAGGATTAACGATGTGGTGCCTTTTAACGTTTGTCCTTACTGTAGTGTCTCTTAGGGTTGATGTGTCTTAATGTTTTCAGGTAGGTTTCAAGTGGGCACGGCAAGTTTTGCACACAATCGGTGAGAGTAGATTTCCTTTAACGTGATGAGGCTCTAAAACCCTAATGTGCTCATCCTAGTGTTCATGCAATTTCTACCAAATGAGTCAATTTTAGGGGTGAGTGGTGCGGCCCAAGTCAAACCATGGTGGCTTCGCAAACACCACTCAAAGAAAAAGATAAACACTCCAAAAAGATTAGGCCTTTAAGAATGTTTAGAGTGTATTTTTTTGTTGGGTGATGAGTTACGGATGAGGACCAGGCAATCATTCACCACGCCAATTTTTTTCTGATTTTAAATTTCTTTTTTTAGATTTTAAGGCAAGTAAACAACCACAGGAAGAGAGATACTCACAACTGGTCCGGCGCTCACTCCATCTCCACCATCACGAGTCACGCTCCTCCGTCGCCTAGGCGCCAAGTTCCTGTGATCAATCAAGTAGAGAGAGAAGATGCGTTAGATGATGTGAGCATGGATGCAAAATAAAAGTGACAAAACAAATCCATTGCCTCCCCAACAACGATGCAAAAACTGGCGCGCTACGGACGCGTGTGTTTTACTCGATCGTTATAGCTTGTGAACACGACGTCGGTTTTAAATAAAGAAACGGGCGTGAGTCCGAGTGTCAAACACAAGGAGGCGTAAAATCGGATTCTTCTGTCACTTAAGAGTCACGGAAATGGCGAGTTTTGCTTGGGGGAAAATGCAGGAGAAAAGCGAGAGAAAGAGAGAGAGAGAGATTAGGGTTAGAGTTCTTTTTATCACAACATTCCAGTAATATAAGATAAGGAAAACTTGTGAGAAAGAGAAACAATAGCTATACAAGGAACATCATCATTTAAGCATGCAACTTTAAGTTTGTGTAAATACAACAATAAATGAATGCTTAAGCACAAGTAAAATATAGATAAGCTAGAGAGAGAGAGAGAAAAAGAGGAGACGGCGAGGTGGCCACGGCGGTGGAGGTTGGCTCCGTCGGCGGCTCGTCGACTCCAACGCTTACAAAAGAGTGCTAAGGTGGCTAGGAGTAGGGTAGAGAACTTTGCAAAGGAATTAAATGCCTTACATGGGTAGTTGGAAGGGGTTTATATAGGAAGAAGGGGTTTCTAATTTAAGTATGAGCTTTAGCGATGTCCAGAACATCGCTAAACCCATGCCAAAATCGTCGATGTAGCCCCCTGCCCATCAGTCGCACATGCGCACCATTCTTCTTCTCCTTTGCGATCCGTGTGAGGCTGCTGAGGATCGTCCCATTGAAGATCGAACAGTTGAGATCGCGTGCGAAGTGCGCCTTCAGATTGCGCCCTGCACACGCCTTCAGATCTTGCCCTGCTGTGGACCGCCTGATTGAAGATTGGACGGTCGAGATTGCTCATGGCCGTGCGCTCATATCGTGCCTTAAGCGTGCGTGAAATTTGACGTCGCCGTCTGCTTGTGTGCAGAGGAGCTACGTGGGCCCAATCCACGCCGTTCGAGCCCGGATCTACGGTCTTGATCAGCCGTACCCGCGTAAGGAGTTAATTTGGCAACGCGAGGGGTTTCGAACGCTCGCCGCTGCCTTCACAAACGAGGTGCTACCCGCTGCGCTGCGGGTGTGCTTTGTCACAGATGCGGTGGGCTGGAGCAGCGCTGGCGGTCGCTGGATAGGAATCCAACAGTTGGGATCTGTTGTAGGGTCGCAGGTGCTGCAGATGTGCGGGTGAGAGGTGTGCACTCTCAGCCGTCCCATTCGCCAATCGAACAACTTAAAATTGCTGAGCACGGTGAGGTAGTGCTACCCTGCGGGCGAGGGACGCGATGATGGTGCCACGTGGCAGCTTCATGGCCGTTGATCATCAGATCAATGGTCAGAACTTCTTGGGCCATTTGTGGGAGCTCTGGATGTCGGATTTGACCGCTTTTGAGTTCGTTGGACTCCGTTCATCATTCTGGATCCGTCCGTGAGGTTCGATTGCTCATCTGAGGCCTGTTTTGACATAAACTTGTGTAAATGGCCATTAATACTAGTTTATAAGCAATCTTAATATGCGATGCATGCAATATTCCCATGCCCATTCATGATGTGCTATTCGTGCATATTATCTTTAATATAAACCCCATTTGGAAAAATTATTACCCTAAAATGTAGTGTTATCAGTAGTTCAGAAGATGGGTCATAATGAATATCCTTCATCAGGTGTGGAATACACTTGGTGCAATGGCAATGGTTAAATGTCCAAGATTGATCACTTCATTAGGAACTTGAGCTTATTGGAGAGGTTTCACTTATCCTCTGTAGCCGAGCAAGTGAGACCATTTTCCAACCACATGCCGCTGATTTGGGACTGTGGTGAGGGAACTTCGGTGGGTTCATACTTTAAATTCAGACGTTCTTGGCTGACGAAGCCAGGGTGTAAAGATATGATTGCCAATTGGTGGGAAGCGCAAAAAGTTTCTGGGTCTGCGACAGCAAGGCTGGCTGCGAAGTTGATTAGCCTCAAAAATATGATGAAAAAGTATAGGCTGATAGTTGGGGTGCTACATGAACAAAGAAGGGTGGAGGCGCTTGCCATACCACTTGAATTGGATGAGAAGGAAGCAGCCGGTCCAATGTCTGAAACTAATCTGCGGTAGCAAAAACAAATGCAAGAAGTGGTGTTAGAAGAGGATTTAAAGAGGGAAATGGATTGGCAAGAGAAGTCTCGACAACTATCCCTGCATGAGGGTGATGCAAATACAAAGTTTTTTCACATGGCTACCAACTCGAGAAGGCATGTGAATCTTATTTCAACCATTCTATCTGGAGATTAGAGGCTTGTTGTGGTCTAAAACGTAGATTTAGTGAGAAAACCATCATAGTATAGCACGAATCATGACTCAAACAAAAATTTTATATATCGAGACGGTGAGTTCCGATCGATTTCAAGGAGGAGTTTAAGAAGCAAAATTGATTTCGATTTTATACTTGCTTAAAATCGGATCCCAGTTTCTAAAGTGTGAGTTAGAGATGCGTCAATCGCATTGTTTACGTGGAAAATGTGTGCATGCGTCAAATATATCACGAATGTGAAAGTGTGTGTTGGCATTCACACGACCTCAATAATGCGATGACGACTAGCGAAAATAAATCAATCACTAATTCATTGATATCCTCGGGGACTTATACTGTGTTGCATCAAGATAAGAATGTAAATCAGCCAACTAATAATCACACTATAGATAGATAAATCAAGCAAGTGGTGATTTCATTTCTTCAAAATATATCATCATTACAATCATGTTTAGAGGAAAGCTTGTACATGAAAGCTTAAAACAATGATTCTAGCTAACAGAAAAGTGGTGCATGCATGGATCTATGGAAGACTATGCATGCATGCATTAAGGCAGAGGATTACTACGCTACTAACAAAAAATAATGCAGAAATTAAAACTATGAAGAACCTTAAATCTAGCTAACAGAAAGCAGGCATTAAAGGTGGTCTCCAATGGCTGTGTGGCTAATGGTGGTGGGAAAGGAAAAAGGGGCAGCCAAGGTGGTTGGTCGGCCTCTTAAGAAGGTGGTGGAGATGCTCTAGCCCTTGGACATGAAGGTGGTAATGATGGAAGTGACGGAGCTTGTTGAGGGTGTGCACATGAATGGAGTCCAAGATTAGATCGGGTTCTTGGCCGTCCCATTAGGTCCTTAAATAGACTAAGGGGGAGACCCTCTAGAGAAGTATGGAGCTTTCTAGAAGAGCCTCCATCATGGTTGGCCACCCCATTTGAAATGGGTCTTCTTAGATCCACATTTCATGGGTGTGGTTATGGACTCCTTGAAAGGCTAAAAATAGCCTTCAAGGTGGTGCCACTAGGTGAAGGTTCTAGAGGTCTCTAGAGTGGGCAGCTAGGTGTGTGTGTGTGGGTGTGTGTGCGTGAATATGTGGGTGTGGCTAGGTGGTTTAGGTTGAGTCCTATAGGTCTAGGTGATTGAGTTTAGGTAGGTTTCTAGAGATAGGGTTATAACCCCTAATACTAAAGTGATAAGTGCGATTAAACTTATTACAAGTTCAATTGAGTGGATGTGTGTCTAAGAGGGAGACAAGGTTCTTGATTAGGTTAGGCTTGAGTCAATTGGACTCTCACTGAGTCCAATTAGACCTGTGTTGGTTGAGGTTTGAGCTTAATTGGACTCTATGAGTCCAATTGACTAGGTGAACTGTGAATGACTTAGATCCAAGCCAATTAGGCTTGGTGAGAACCTAATTAAGTTCTCATGAAGGTCTTAGGGTAGTGTACTAGGTTTAAGGCACCTTAATTTTGGTTCCTTAGGGTGTAGAATTGGGTGTAAGGCCTTAGGAAATCAAGATCTAGTCTTGATTTCAAAAATAGTGATTGGAGAAGGGTTCCAGATGCTTGATTTAGTAATCAGACGACTTATACTACAAAATTAGAAGTCCAACTCTTTGGTCTAGACGTCCAATGTTGAATCAAGGTGAAGTTTAGGTTCTGTCTTGGAATTCTGCAAATATTAGACGTCTAACACCTTGTCTGAACGTCCAATATTCCAACAAAATTGGGTTTTGGCTCTGCGGGTGGTATCTAAGGGTTTTGGATGTCCAGCAACATACCTGGATGTCCAGATATGGGCTGGAATAAGGGTTTTGAGGTATCCTAGGCTAAGGTGACCTAATCTAAGGGTGGATAGGGTTTAGGAAGGTCTCTAGAGCTATCCTAAGGCTAGGAAAGGCCCTTTCTTCATAATTTAATTCCTACATTAAAATTCTACTAGTAAGGTAGTATACCTCATCCCTACATTATTTCTTCATCTTTATTCCACAGCTTCTGCTCCAGCTCTACTATAGCTCTAGCTTCCTCCTTTCTTCAGTTCCTGCTTTAGACCATCTCCTGAGCTTCTTATTGCCTACAATCCAAATAATGCACTAATCAGTACATTATAGCATTATTTCATGAATATCTAAGTAAAGCAGAAAAGATGCAATGTATGCTATTTATGCATGAATTAAACTCCAATTATGCTAAATTCTAACTTAATTTAGGTCATTTAAGTCCTATAATTGCTGCGAATCATACCCCTATGCCTAAATCTTGCTAATCCCTAACAGATGCGAGACTAAGTTATCTACAAGCGGGTCCCTAGAGGACTGATTATTTTTACCAAGAGTAAGACTAGAGATTCTTTTCCATTTTTTTCCCATCTTAAAATCTAGAAATCTAGACAATTGTGAAAGTCCAGCTATGTAGCTTATGCAACAAATTCGGGTGAAAAGCCGATTCACCTCTAAAGCTTGTACTTGACCCCTAGTAAAATTCTAACATAATAGGCAAGCTTCTTCCCACAGGATATAACAAGATATTCTATAATTTCTACCCTAGCTTTTAGCTTAGGTAGAGAATGTTTGAGTCAAGTAGGTTTCTATTCGGTGGCTCACTCTCATTTGGTACTACATATAGATTAGTACTATAGATCTAGATTCCCAAATTATTGAGTAAATCAACTCAGAGAAAAGCGAAGAAAACTATGCTCTCTTTGGTTCCTTTGTATTCACTCTCTTTTTTTCTTTTCATTCCTTTCTTTTTCTTTTTCTTTCGAGCTTACAATCTCACCAAATTTACTCATATAATCCATATTTGGTGGTCTCACGTGGCATTAATACCTTACTAAAGTTCTGATAACCCTGACACTAAGTAGGAATTCCTCAAATAATATTTGGGTGGTCAGAAATACGAAAAGGTAAATTAAGGCCATATTTAGTGGATCGCAAATGTAGATGGTGATACTACCTCAATGTAATAAATACTAAAAACTCTTTTTTTTCTATTTTTCTTTTTCAAAATTTTTTTCACTTCTTTTTTTTATTTTTTTTATTTTTCTCTCTATATGTTTTTATATATATGTTTTTCTCCTTTTTTTCTTTTTTTCTATATATATCATATCAACATGACGCAATACAGGACACGACATATGCGACTTTTATTCTAGAGACTTTATTGGGGATTGGTGGTGTTCAAGAGGATATCAGATGACTTATTTGGTGGAAGTGCCTACTCTCAGCACTAGGAAAGAGACGAATAGAACAGCATATTTCTGACCTTGACATCAATACCCTCCTTCAGCCGAGGATTCCGTAAAGGGCAATCATAACTATCCACCTTAGTCCTAGTTTTATTAGAACTCGATCTCCACTTATCTGCCTTTACTTGGTGGCTCTTAAAAATTCACACAAAGTTTATATGCAGGAATCAAGAGCGAAACTATGCCTAACACCGAGTATCATTACCTATTTATCCATAATTCCAGATTCCTTGCACTAATCTTAGAGCACCAGTACCACTCTACTCTCATCTCACATTTTTTGGTGAATTTTTAGAAGACAATTCTAACTCCCTAACCACTGTCCAAGGATTCAGGAAAAGAAGCAATGAATCTTCTCGATAAACTAAAGACATTTATCGATTTTCACAGTGAATCCATTGCAAAATCTACGTGTGAGTGTGAAAACTGTACTAGATTCCAGATTACAAGAATCAACTAGAGGATAAAATCCCTAATGCAACCTCTTAATAAAAATCTTATTCATGAATGCAATATATATATGTTATATACAATTAACCTCTTATGATTGTACTTTAATGTTGTTCCCTTATTGGGTTACATTCAGCTCAGTCCTTAATTCAGAACAAAAAGGTGAGCGAACGAGTCGGAAGTGGCTGTTGCGAATGATTTCTAGCTCCAATGTAAGCATTGGAGGTGGATTCAATTGTTCTTAAAGTAAGGACCCTCAAGTATAATTAACATGTTGCTTGGAGGTTTTTCTAAGTGTTGGCATAAAAATTTTCAATTTTCTGTATACTACCCCCCCATGCATAAGTTCTTATATGTCTTCATGCATGAATATAAAGGAAATTAAATTACGACAGGGAGTAAGTGGGTAGGCATCACCTAAATCACTCCTGAATTGTCATTCAGCATAAGCCAACTTGATGATATGGAATATGCAGAAAACTATGCTAAAAGAAAATATGCTATGTATAAAGAGGGTAGAAAATGCTATTTATAGATGATGAGTTCAACACCTCTAGCTGGGCGAAAACTCAATCAAATAGATTAGTGATTGCATAAGAGCATGTCAAGATCAAAAGGAAGATGTGTTCGCATTCTCCTAAAATCAATGGTCCACAAATGCGAACCAGCTGATGATGCTTCCCTACTCCAAAGAGTCTATCTATAGTAGAATGTGGAATAGGGGAAAGAAATGGAGGATAATCAGAATGAGGATCATGATGCCAATTCTACTGATTAATCATGTTCCAGAATTCCATGAAAAATTGCTGAGGAGGTGGATTGATATGATGATGAAAATGCATGTCAGCATCAGAGTCTGGATCATAGGGGTCTTCATAATGGTGATTGACACAAAAATCATGCTCTCCCCAGACTCTGGGTTATATGAGGGTATATGCGAAAATGAAAGTTCTGTATGGAGGTCACTAAATCCTCGTCAAAACTCATCTCATCCTCATCGGTACTGATCTCAGATTCATTGAAAGCTATCTCAGTCTCCAAGTTGAGCCATCCATTAGATTGACTAGGATTGTAAGTCCCTAATTCATTCTGCTCTGTATTTCACCCTCATATGTAGTAGGTTCCTCATCAAATAGCATTTTCATTTCGCTAGGAAAATCATCCAAAGCCATTCCTAATATTTGGATATCAGTATTAGGAGTAGAGAGTGCAGTTTCAAAGTTTCCATCATCACCCTGGTAGGCAGAAGGAAAAAGATGCAAATCAGATAATGTTGGGTTAAAATCGGATTCACTTCCCATGGGAAGTGACTCAGATTGATTTGTAGTGTCTAATTCAGATGTTGTTCATCCAAACATGTATGATCATCAGGAATGATTGATTCTTCCAAATGGAATGCTCATACCTTAGGTCTTCTATCAAGATCCATAACCTCGAGTGGATCTACTTCCTTCCTCTCAATTGGGTTGTCCAACCCATGAGGTATCTCCCAAGATTTAGGCTATTCAGATTGAGAGTCAGTTTTGAGATACTAATCCTTTCCTCATCACTTTAATGAATGGGGTTCTCAAATGACTCCATTCGGGATATTCCCGGCTCATGTCCCATATCTACACCAGATGTTTCTACCCATGAATTCATTCTGAGTATCTAGCCCAAAGAATCCCTTGTAGCACTTTCAGGTGCCGTTTCCTCAGGTTCTTCGAGGTCCTCAAGGCTATTCTCCACTTGATATTGCAAAAGTAGTATTTCTTGAAGTGTCCTCTTCTATTTGGTTAGCCTTGTCAAGGATTCTAATTCCTGAAGGGCCATCATTAAAGATTCTTCGATTCAAATCCAGGTCTGTCTTTGTTCCAGATCAATAGTAGCCTGAACTTCATGCAAATAAATAGTGACCTCCTTAGTCCTGGCTATCATTCGTTGCAATTTGAAATGTGAAGGCATATTCAGTGGTAGTACATCAGGGGTTCCAGGAGGTGAGCCAGGTCTACCAATGTTCCACGGGTGAGATGCCAAATTATGAAATTCATACCCTAGGACATAAGATGGGGTCCTTTGTGAGGCCAATTAGTATTGATCATAATGACCAGGGTCAGGATATGGCTTAACCATTTCAGCAACTTGAGAAGAAGGATCAGGCGAAGCGAAAAGTCATTTTTGCCACCTTGGGTTTGGTTTCCAAGGTTTTTCTAATTCAATGACCCAGGCTTCCATACGAGCCATCGGGTCCAGATTTGCTGGCTTCTAACCAGGTCCAAGTCCAGGGTTACCCATCTCAGCTAAATGAGTGGAAGAAGGTAGAAAAGAAGGCCCAGGCGATGCGACAAATTGCCTTCGCCTCCTTAGGATTGGCTCCCAAGGTCCAACCAGTTGAGGTTTAAGTGACCTCCTCCCTTGCATACACCAACCAACCTGTAGTTAGTGCAGCCAAGCCAGACAAGGCTAAGGCCCTGTCAACCAAGTGGCCCTTATGATCGGGTGACCAGATTTTTCATTAAGGTTCTAATTTAAGAAGAAAAATGTGTTATCAAACCGATTGAAAGTAATCCTAACCCCCCAAGCTAACCCAACCAATCTATACGAGGGGGCCAAGGGGAAGGTTCTTCCTTTGGCTTTCGCCTCCAATTTTTTTGTACCCCTTAAACGTGATCGTTTGATACTACCCCGTAGATTTGGCTATGGGTTTGACTAGGGCGGTTGTGATGACCCAGTAGTTCGACAACAAATGTAAGTTAATTAGTGTATTTTATGCAATTTTTTACTTGACCTTTTTCTTCAAATTGGGGGTTTTGGTGAGTAACCCACAAGACGGCCAAGCTCACTAGCTAGCCACTAAACTTGATTAAGTCTATGTTAGCCAAGTGTGGTCTCTAAATTGTAGCACTAAAAGTTGAGCTCTAAGGTTTATGCAATAGACTAAGTGTTCAGCAGACCACAATTAAAGGTAAAACTATTCTCTAAGGCACAATTTAAATCCAAATGATTTCAAATTTGACAAACAGATTCCTTTTTCAATTATTTTTTTATAGAATAATGTTTTGAAATTTTTCCTATTTCAAATGAATTAATATGATATTTTAACTGTCAAGGGGTTAGATCCAAAATTTTCACCCCTTATCAATTTTTCAATTTGAAACAGTATCAATTTAACTCCAAAAATTTGTTAAAAGTATGAAAATGAAAGCTAGTTTGATTATCTTTCAAACCTCATCATTTTTGCTCAAATCTAATTCGTGTGTTGTTCGAAATCATTTTTTGAAATACAAAAATTTTCAAATTTGAGTCAGTTTGACCCCCTTATATTTCACAAATTTTCAAAAATTGCACAATTTGAATTTTTTCAAATGAATGGTGTCGTTTGAAAGATGATTTGAAAAAATATTATCCCAAATTTCAAAATTTTTAGCTCAAAAATATTTGGTAATTAAATTTTTAAATTGTAATAAAAATCTGGCCAAATTTCAAGGAGTGGTGAAAAGGCTTTTGAAGAGATTGAAATTCAAAACTGAGACTTTTTCATCAAAACATTTTTTTATTACAAAATTTTTTTTTCAAATCTTTTTTCTTCAATCTTTTTCAAAATTTTTTCTTTTTTTTAAGCAAAACTCAACCCTAAGATTCAAAAGAACCCTAAATCTAAACCCTAGAATTTTTTTTTGTTTTTTCTTACGAAAATATGCTGATTTTTTTCTTTTTTTTTTCAGAAAGTAAATCTACCTAGAAATCAGATCTACCTAGGGTTCAAACGGAAAACCTAAAACTAAGATTATGATGTGCACCTGACCTCTTCAATTGCGTCTGATGTGTACACAGAATCCGTTTTTCCTATTTCTGTACATCAAAAATCAAGTAGACACAGATGTGTCAGTGTTAGGCTCAAAGAAATCAAAAATCAAAATCATGTTGCCTGGCCAGCAACGACGCCATTTGCTCTAGTAGTAAAACACGGATTTAGTGAAAAAACCATTGTAGTATAGTGCGAATCATGACTCAAAAAAAAATTTATATATCAAGACGCTGAGTCCCGATCAATCTCAGGGAGGCATTTAAGAAGCGAAATTGATTTTAATTTTATACTTTTTTAAAATTGGGCCCCAGTTTCTAAAGTGCGAGTTAGAGATGCACCAGTCTCATTATTTACACGTAAAACGTGTGTGTGCGTCAAATATATCACGAATGTGAAAGTGTGTGTTGGCATTCGCATGACCTCAATAATGCGATGACGACTAGCGAAAAATAAATCGATCGCTAATTCGTTGATATCCTTGGGGATCGACATTGTGTTGCATCAAGATAAGAATGTAAATTAGGCAACTGATAATCACACTATAGATAGATAAATCAAGCAAGTGGTGATTTCATTTCTTTAAAATATATCATCTTTACAATCATGTTTAGAGGAAGCTTGTACATGAAAGCTTAAAACAATGATTCTAGCTAACAAAAAAGTGGTGCATGCATGGATCATGCATGCATCCATTAAGGCAGAGGATTACTAACAGAAAATAATGCAGAAATTAAAACTATGAAAAACTTTAAATCTAGCTAATAGAAAGTAGGCATTGGAGGTGGTCTCCAATGGCTGTATGGCTGGTGGTGGTGGGAAGGGAAAGAAGGGCGGCCAAGGTGGTTGGCTAGCCTCTTGAGAAGGTGGTGGAGATGCTCTAACCCTTGGATGTGAAGGTGGTGATGATGGAAGTGATTAAACTTGTGGAGGGTGTGCGCATGAATGGAGTCCAAGACTAAGGGGGAGACCCTCTAGAGAAGTGTGGAGCTCTCTAGAAGAGCCTCCATCATGGCCGGCCACCCCATTTGAAATGGGTCTTCTTAAATCCATATTTCATGGGTGTGGTTGTGGACTCCTTGAAAGACTAAAAATAATATTCAAGGTGGCACCACTAGGTGAAGGTTCTAAAGGTCTCTAGAGTAGGCGACTAGGTGTACGTGTGTGGGTGTGTGTACGTGACTATGTGGGTGTGGCTAGGTGGTTTAGGTCGAGTCCTATAGGTCTACGTGATTGGGTTTAGGTAGGTTTCTAGAGATAGGGTTATAACCCCTAATACCAATGTGATAAGTGTAATTAAACTTATTACAAGAGTGGATGTGTGTCTAATTGGGAGAGAAAGTTCCTAATTATGTCAGGCTTAAGTTAATTGGACTCTCACTGAGTCCAATTAGACTTGTGTTGGTTGAGGTTTGAGCTCAATTGGACTCTATGAAATGACCCTTCCCAAGGGTCATTTGGGTTTTTCTAAAATTTTAGGGGTTTTCTCATAATTTTTTGTACACCAAAAAGACCCCATGCTGAATTTTTGACTTCTTAAGGGGTTTATCGTAATTTTAAACCCCCTGGGACTTGTTCTGTAGGCTCCGAGGGAAAAATGGGTTTCTGCGAGGTCGAAACAGGAAATGACCTGGCCACACACACACTCCCACGCAACCCTACCCTAAACCCTACCCCTACCCTATAAAATCACTCCTCCTCTGGATCCGTGCCCTCCTCCACTCTCTCCATCCCCAGCGGCACACATATTTCCCCATACCTTCTTTGTTTCCCCCTTCCATCCCCTGTAGTCAGCGTGAGAGGGAGAGGTTGGGAGCTTGAGTTCGAGCAAGGGAGGAGCTTGGGAGAAGAAGAGAAAGGGAGCATGGGGAGGAGGTCCTGAAGCTATTGCGGGCATCATTGCTGTAGTTGTAGTAGCACTAGCTTAAGGAGAGGCGCAACAGGTAAGGAGGAAAGCTCACAAGGAGGTCCTATGCACGGAGTTCGGAGTCATTTTTCCACGTTATCAGACATCTGCGATGTTTGCTCGATGTCTGGAGGGATCATCGATCATCCAGAGGGAGCTCAAAATGTCTGGTAGCACGTAGAGTACCGAGGTATTTCTCTGCCCGAACTCTATGTCGTGCATATGTACTGCTGTAGTTTTCAAGGTGTCATTTTCTACTATGCATGTCTGAGAAGGTGCCAGAGACGTTGGGAATGCATGTTGGTGCAGCATTTGAGGCACTTTAGGATGTTTGGAAGCAGCGTCAAACGTCCGACTGCTCTTCCAAATGACCGGGAGCAGTGTCAGATGTCTGGAGACACCCTCAAATGGTTGTGAGGGGCAACAGACGATTGGAACAGATGTAGGAGACCAAGGTGAGACTCTACGCACTTTTAAGACATCTGGGACTCACTCTAGATGCTTGATTATGGTCTGACTACACTAATGCAGCCACCAGGTGACCAATCCAGCCAGACCAGTCTGCCTGGTCCGGTTCAAGTGAATTGGGAAGAGTGTTTGGGCCGATTCAAGGCCCAAACGAAGTACCGTTGGCTTTCTTTCAGAATTTCCTACGTGTTAAGGTCATTTCAATACTATTTTGAGCTTTCTTTAACAAGCTAGAATTTTGGTCAATGTTATTAATGTCTGGTTTGACCAACCGTTTGGAATAGGATTCCAGTCCCTAGTACGCCCGGGACCTGCATGGACACCAAGATCCGCCATTCGTGCCCCTATACCACCTATACACTTTGGTAGTGGTTCTCTCTACTCATGTGATTTAATTTAAGTACATGCTAAATTAGAAATATCTGCTTGAAACCTAGGACATGAGATGAACCCTAGGTCTGAGAATGGTGTATGCACACTTCTTGAACCTCGCTTGTTATAATTTGAGAATGCATGTTGTTACATTTCCCTACTATGAGCAATTGAATATTTAAATTGATAAGATTGAATGCATATCCTGTTGAATCACGAGCTGCCTATTCTATGATTATGAAACCAGAATGTGAATAGAGATACATGCCATGTATTGAAATGAGACAAATACTATGCACGAACCCTACGGGGAACTAGGAAAGGAAATCAAAGTACAATGACATGGATATTGATGTATGATGGAACACTTTGCCTATACAGGCATGTTGGTTGGCTGTTTAGACTTGGGTATGGAAACTGAGCTGGCCCTCATGTACATAATACCGAAGAGAGCTACCGTCATTTTTGTGTAGGGAGAGAGCTAGCCTCCCCTTGGGTTGGGACCCGGGGTTAGGATTGGCCTCCCTACACCGACTCCTGTTAGGAAAACTAGCAAACCAGGATAGTCAGGCGAGGGTACACAGACTGTTGAGGGGTGTGGCCCCTGTTCTATTCTGTGTTGTACGTTTGAGCATACCCGCTAGCGGAAAGAACTGACCACGTGCCAGTGCGGGGTAGCTACCCACACGTTTATCGCACATACTATAGTCACCGCTACGTCACGACCATGACCCCGGGGTGGTAGATAGGGTGTAAGGCTACCAGGGGGTACTCTCCCGACCAGGAGAGTGCCATGTGGGCATCCTACATCGTGGGAAAACTACATCAGGATTGTTCCCTTAGAGAACATTTGGATTAAATAATGATGTGAACCCTTACTAGAATACGTGAATAATTAAACGCATAGTGGATTATAAATGGAAACAGATGATAATGAGTAACTGGAAAATGCATGAATGGTTTACTACTTTCTTTTATATTTAGATGCCTTAAATGTTCTTATGTGCCACTCTACTCAGCATTTAGTTGTCAACAATTATATGTGTACATGTTCAAGTCAGGGAGTTAAGCAGCCAGCACCACCAGCTACAGAGGGTACTGGGCCCAGTCGAGTCTAGCAGTAGTCGGTCTCTTTTTCATTCCTCTTTTGTGACACATTTACTATAGTGAGTACTTTTTGCATGTTGGAACATATGTTGTAGCTTATGTCTTTTTATTCTAGTGTAATGGCTAGTTAGCGAACTCTATTTTTCCGCCTGTGGCATGTTCTTTTGGAACTTTTGTTCTATTTCTGTTACTGTCTTTTGATTTAACTACTTAGCTACATTGCATGTGTGGTTGTTCTATGTTTCGTGCATTTGGGTGTTTGTCGATGGACGACTGAGTCTTAAGATTAGTCAAGGTGAGCCGTTCCCAGATTCCATGAGCTGGGTTCGAGTCATAACACTCTATGTGTCCAATTGACTAGGTTAACTATGAATGACTTAGATCCAAGTCAATTAGGCTTGGTGAGGACCAAATTAGGTTCTTAAGAAGGTCTTGGGGTAGTGTAATAGGCTTAGGGCACCTTAATTTAGGTTCCCTAGGGTGTAGATTGGGTTTAGGGTCTTAGTGTTTATAGAGGACGAGATCGGTTTTCTAAAAGATAAATGCTGCGTCGTAGTATAGTTGAAATTGCCTTGAAAACAAATAAGACTTTTATTATTCAAATGTTAAGTCCGAGGTCGAACACAGGGAGAAAATGGAATTTATTCACTAATCTCAATAATAGACGTAATTTGAACACATAAAATTACTCAAAACCTAATGCAGAATGTAAAGCATGAAGTTATGAATAATAAAATGTAGCATAAGAGAGAAATTGGGAAGAATTGGATAAAATGTGTTTCTTTTGCTTCTTCTCTGGTTTCTTTTCTCTTCTCTGCCTTTCTCTTCTTTCTGATGTCTTCTGCCTTCTTCCTTCCTTGGCTTCTTTCTTTAGCTTCCTCCTTAGCCGAGCCCTCTTCTTCTTCTTCTAGCTTCTTCCTCAACCTCCTCTTTCTCCTTCAGCCATGCCTTCTCTTTCTTCTTCTTTCTTTCTTTCTCTGATGTCTTCTTTTTTTGGCTTCTTTCCTTCTCTAGCTCTTCTTCCTTTCGGTGGCTTTGGTCCTCAGCTCTTCTTCTCTTTCTCGTCTTCTTTTCTGCCTTTAGCTTTCAGCTTCTTCTGTGGCTCCTCCTACCCTTAGCTTTTCCTTCTTCTCTGCAGCTACACCTAAGGCTTCTTCCTTCTTTCCTTCTTTGGCTTCAGCTTCCTCTTCCTTCTTTTTCCTGCACACAAGTGCAAAACCTACCCCTACCCACCCCCGCAAACTCTCTCTCTTTTCTCTCTTATGCTCGCTCTCCCAGAGCCATTCTTGGGTATTTGGGAAGGGCAAGCGCACCCGGGTCCAGGCGCACTAGTGTGGGTGGTGCGCGAGGAGTGTAGGGTAAACGGGTCAGGTCAGCCAGGTCCACGGAGTGGTGTGCACGGACGAGGCGTGTGGGCGAGGGGACCTCACTCCATGATCAGAGGCAAAGAGCCTCTGACACAAATTCAATTTATGCCGCTCTGTGCGCTCCAAACTTTCCAAGGTGGGACTAAAAGTCCCACCCGCTTCGCTTGCGCACCCGCAGGAGCTCACCCTCAATCGCAGCAACTGCGGTGCCTTCTCAAAGCCAATCACTAGCTAGATGTGTGCGTGTGCTAATTTCGCACTGCCTGGAACCTAGGACCTGGGGCACAGCTACCTGTTTGAAGCTTGCAAGCAAGCTTCACAGCTTCTTCAATGGTAGCCGAGGTCGAAACCCTGTCAACATGAATACGGGCTCACAGCCCTGTTAAAATACTTAGAAAGCTTCGCCGTGGCATGGCGAAGGTGTCTAGGTGCGTGGCGTGGCGCGGGGTGGCCTAGACGTGCGTGCCTAGGTCAGTCTGTGGCCGTGGTGTTGGGTCTGTTCGAGGGGAGATTGTGGAGGTTATGGCAGTTGATGGAGATGGGGAAAGTGATCAGTAGATGGTGGAGGAGTTCTGAGGGGTTTAGCGAGGTGGATGGGTGTGTGGAGGTGGAGACACCTCACCGGTGGTCTACCGAAGGTGGAGAAGATGGTGGTGGTCTGCGGTTGTCGAGGGGTTGAAAGCTGGAATAGAAAGGGGAAAATAAAGAGAGGAGAGAGGGGAGGAGTCTAACCTAATTTAAGGACGAAGGGGGGCGATATAGCGACTGGAGCGTACCTACCTCCGCCGGAGACGAAGGTCTAGTAGAGGGGTGACAGCGACGATAATGGGGTATTTAGCGCGTGTGCAAGTACGGCGCGACGCCAACGAAGGAGGTGGAGATGTCTCTGCCACTAGTATTGTGGCAGAGCAATGAGAAGAGGGAGGAGATGTCACCGGAGCTCGCTGGACGCTTGACCGAAGAAGAGATGAATTGGAGGGTGGTTCCCGGCCAAACCAAGCTGGGAATGAGCAGTTGGGCCTGGGGCTTCTTTTATAGCCTCTGGCAGAGGGCTTTGTGCTTGGAAGACAAGCTTCCAAGCACGGGTATCCTCATCGGAGTAGGAATGAGGGATTGGGTGACAATTAGGGCTTGGAATTGCATTCATAAGATCGAGAATTCCTCAGAGAATCTCCCTTTCAAATTTGAGAGGGAGTCTCTGAGGAATCAGGGAGAAATCCCCTCTTCAATCCTTGCTGGAGTAGGACTCCTCCACTGTAATGGTGGAGGGACCTAATTACAAAGAATGGCTAGGAAGATAGGGGGGTCTCCGTAAGTTTTCAAAAGTTAGGGGTCTAAAAGTAATTAGGTTGGACTGTTTTGCAAAGTAGGTCAAGGTGAACCCCCCTTAGGCCTAAATTTTGGTACAAACCTAATTTGGACCTAAGGAATCCAATGGTGAAGTTGTATTTTAGGTTTGACCATGTTTGACTAGACATTTTACACAAAAACCCAATCCAGGGTAAATAATTAACTAAGATCCCTACTTAGGTCAAAATAGGTTCCAAAGGTCAAATTGAAGGTTATAAACCCTAGGGAATATTTCTCCATGAATTTTAGAGGGTTTAATTGAATTTTATCTTGACTAGAACCCTGTTAGATTAAGTAAGTCTATTTAGGGTTACAAGAAGTCATTTAATTCCCAGATTGCACATTAGCCCTTTTTTGATTGAACCAACCCACTTTTTATCTTGTTAAGACCATTTGACCTATGTTTTGCCCCTGAGAAATCCCGTTGATGTACTGCAATGGTAAAATTGCAGTTTTACCCTTTGTTTCTTATTTTCCTTTCAGAACAGTTATTCCTTGAATTAGGCCCTTTACTTGGTTATGTAGGAGCTTTTGTTATCTTTTCTAGGTCAAAATGAGCTAGTTAGGGCTCATGATGGTGTTCCCATGATACCCCCATGCCTAGCTTTTGCTAGTCCCTTAGCAAAATTTCAAGGTTTTAACTTCTATTCTAGACCATGAGTTTCTGTCACAATTCATGATCAGTTCTTTTTTTCTTTTTAATTAGGTTAGAATGCCAACAGTAGGCCTAGAGGTACTCAAGTACCAACCAAGATCCGGACCTGACCAGCTCTAGCCTCTATCCTCCACGAAGGTTTTTAAGGCCTACAGGAACTATCCTAAGGTTCGTTGGACTCCGCAGTTAAAGCACCCATGCTTGAGACATATTTTAGCCTTGGTTCAGTTTGCAATGCATTTTTTGTAAGAGAGAGACAGAGGATTTATTTGTTTGGAGAGTTTTCTCTCTCTTTTCTTTTTATTTCTAGCTTTGGATTGGCTTCTCAACATGATCTATATCAGATTCCTCGTCCCCATCATCAATCCTCAAAGGTCCCTGGCAATCGATGCTTCATGATAGCACCGCCCATGGCAACCCCCAGAACCCTGGCTTTCGAGATTTCGAGATAATCCCGCCCATGGTGTTCCGTAGCTAATTCCAGACCCTTGCAATCGACATTTCATGATAATGCCACCCATGGCATCTGAACTAGCAGGGTGCTTATGTGCCCCCAGTAGGATATGTAAATATCCTAGGAGACAAGCACCGAGGAGACGATATGTTGTTACGCATCTTCGAGGGGGATTTCCCGCCTCTTCGCGCCGGGAACTCGTCCAAATCAACTTGTGTTGATCGGCCACTCCTAATCTAGGCAACTTTTTTCAGAACATTTGAATGCTTTTGCGTGATTTTGATAGTTATGCGCACTGAACCAGACTGTGTGTGGATTGGGGTGCTTAGGTTACTGAGCCCCACAAACTGAAGGTTAATTAACGAGGCTGAATACTCCCTAAGCCTTAGACCTAATACTTAAGCTTCGCATTTTCCCCAACCTCTTGAGGATTATCCAGATCTTAGTGGATACTTGAATTTTTAAGCCTAAAAGTCTAGCCCAAAAGGCCTAAGATCAGCGTTCCTACTGATCTCTCTTTGTATCTCATTAGCACTTTTTTTCCTTTATTCGTTTCCTTGATGTGGTCTAGACTTCGGTTAATCCCATAATCTCTTACTAATGACTATCTCTTTTTTCTTTTTCATTTTGTGCTCCTTTTGACTTTTTTCTCTTTTCCTCTTCATGTTTATATGGTTTCAAAATTTTCTTCCCTCTAATTTTTTGTTCTTTTTCACAATTTTCTATTTTTTTTGGTGAGAATCCTTCTAACTTTTCTTGATTTCTATATGTTTGCACTTTACCACCCCCCCATGCCTAAGTTTTGCAATGTCCTCATTGTAAACGAAGGGTGTGAAATAGTGTTGGGTTCAGGGACTTAGAACAGGATTTATCGAGTGGACGAATGGGTCGAGAATGACTGATGCGGACGATTTCAAGCTCTGGCATGTGTACCAGAGGTGGGATCGATTGTTCTAAGGCTGAACTCAGGGTGCAATAGACATGGAGTACAGACGGATAAGCAGATGGATCTCAGGTTTTTGGAATGATGGGTTGCCTCCCGTTAAGCGCTAAATTCAACGCCTTCAGTCAAGTGGGAAATGGGATGGAGACGGAGTGGTCAAATCAGTAGAGTTTTGCAAAACAAGCACCTTGATCAAGAGCCTGGTTGGTCCAACCAGGTGCTTGTTTAGATCAATAGGCTGATGATGCAGCTCAAACCCTATCAATCTGGTGGGTTGATAAATGTAGATCCAGAGATGTGGAACCCACCATATGCTATGAAGCTCGGATGGATGTGAAAGTGTAAATTTGGGTTTTGGCTGAGTCAAATCAGCCTGGTCAGAGTAGGTATCCGTAAAATAATCAGTGAATGGTGCGGAAACCCTACAGGGGTGATCAAAGAATGATGGAGCATGGTCTTCAGTCTGATCAATGTTTGATATTCGGTATAAGTGTGGAGCTCAATCATCTGCAATCGGCTCAATAAGAGGGGAATCATAATAGAAATTGAGTCCGGTTGTGGGTCGGGGTTGAGAACGGGTTTGGATGGGTTCTATATGTTCGGAAGCAGTGGCTTTAATGAGGATTGTGTATGAGGGCTCTTCTAGAAAGGAGTTACAGGTGGTTTCATGTAAAGAGTCCTCGTAGTAGCTTTCAAATTCAAAAGTGAATGCCTGAAGAGTGTCGATAGGATGATGGAAATCTGAGTCGAGAAAAGATTTGAATTGTGGGTTGCAGTCACTCTCGGCATTTTCTGGTTTTGATTCCTGAGGATCAAAAAGAAATGATTCCATCTCACTGGAACCTGAACTTAAATCAGTGATCTCGGGAACTGGGACCTCAAAGTCGGAGTTGGAGAATGAATCATGTGAGCTGAGGTCGTAGATTTGCTCAGTGTATTCAAGAAGCAGAGGTTCTCCGAAATCATGGTAAGATTCGAAATCGTCGGAGATATTGCGAAAGTCCAGTTCTGAATGAGATTCGAGATTAGGAGTTCCACCATAGAATAAATCACATGATGTAGATTCAGCAGCCTGACTGGGGTCTAGCCTATATGTAGATTCTAAGCTCAAGAAGGTGTTCTTATTTGGTCTAGGCTCAAATTATAGGCTTGTAGGAAAGACCCAATCAAAACCCCACTCGTCCAACTCCTTGGTTTCTGTATCGTAAATTGGTGACTTCCGAAAAATTGATTTGTATCTCTGAGGATGTTGGAGAGGGATATTCATCAAATAGAGGCCCAAAATCATATTCTTCATTAAAACTGTGATCTTCATCATACGGGGCCTCCTAATCTTCCTAATAAGTTTCAGATCCAGATTCTAGGCTGAGGAAGTGGGTTGAATCTCTAGAATCTAGGTCAAAGTTACCGTCGAGGGCCACCTTATCAGAATAAGGGGCGGGATTTACACCCTCGAGAGGTTCGATTCTAATTTCATCATTGCAGGAGTCTCGAAATTCTATGCTTAGTGACCTAGGATCTAGGATTGGCTCATCATTGTGTTCTCCTGCAATTGGAACCTCCCAACCTATTTCAAGATCAGGCATGTTGTACTCCATTTGGGTTGGGAATCCACAACAACTCTATGCTTCAAATCTGGGATTTAGGAAATCGGATTGATCCTCAATACTATTCCAAGATGGTTCATCATCTGTTTCGGGTGTATACGGGTATTTCTGATCGATAATTTGTTTCAATAATCTCATCATCTCTTCCCATTTTTCAAGATCATCTTGGTGTTATTCCCAAAGTACAGGATTTGTCATGCATTGGAGGTATTCAAAATTATGCAATTTTTCTATCTTAATGTATCCTGTTATGAGAATGTCTCGGGTTGATCCTTTTGTGGCTTCGGTCAACAACACTTGGTTACAATTTATGATGAAAGTTGTTGTTGTTGGTACATTAACCTGAATGTCTTCTATTGGTGTTAAGGTTTTGTATTCAATTTCATAGAATTCAAGGGCATCCTCAATCATCCTATCTCTTATGGATCTCTGTGATTCAAGTTTTTGAATGGTAATCCTAAGTAACTAGGCTACATATTTGGATTAGATGGTGGACTCAAGATGTAGAATCAGAATTCGGATCAAGATGTGGAATCAAGTTGTGAAGTGAATAGATCTGAATAGAGAGTCCCACTGAAAATCTATGTGTGTGCTCTAAAGAGAAGGGATGAGGGACTGGATGTGTTTTTGACCCAATCAAGGCACCCAAAGATGTTCGGATACTATGGAGGTTCAGGGCGGATGATACCCCTAGATCGGAAAGTCATCCACCTGAGAATTACCTGGGCGGCCAGAGAGGGAGAGTCCCGCAAAGACCCCTACACGGTAGAGCGTCCCAACGGGTTATAGGGTTTCCCCCACCCGACCTCTCTTGCCACTGAGATTCCAGGTAGACCAGAATAGGGACCTTGACCTCTTAAGTCTACCACTTTTAAGATCAAAGGTGCTTAGGGTTCCACTTGAACTTTAGATGTTTTGATTTTATGACCTAATTTCAAGGTTGGTTAACCTAAGGGGTCAACTTCACCTAACCTGTCCTAAAGATGGCAGAATGATTCTAGGTCAAGACCTAGAAATCACCCTGATTTGACTCCCAGGTTATTAGGTCCAAGTTTTTCTAAGATTCAAGTGATTTTAGAGCTCAATTTTAGGGTTTGCCTTGTTTAGATCTCTTCAATCAAGGGCTTGGGAAGCACACTAATGCAGGTGGGTTTGTTTCCTTTTTTGCAAGCATGTGTGGACTAGCACTTCAAAACCCTACTGTAAAAACCCTAATTTGGTTCTATTTCCAATCCTCTTTGATTCTCACAGAAGTTCTCTTTGGACTTCAAAACAAGAAGTGTGTAGTCCGTGGAGATTCAGAAATTAAGCGTGATTTCTACTAGGCACAGGAATTTGTGGGGTAGGATCTCTAAAAATCGCTTCAACTTCAATAAGTTTTGAAAAAATTTTCGCAAAATTAGGAAACTTTGCCTTTAAAATGGTAATTACAATAAAAGGAAGGCAAGTGATTCCTATTTTGATTGCTTCTTTTTGTCTTCCCAGGATTAGGAGATGGATTAGGGAAGAAAAGAGAATTTACTTGCCCTGGAGTGGTTGATTTGCTCGGGAGATCTCCTTGTGGAATACCTCACAAAAATCACAGCAAAAACAAATAGGGCAAGTTAGTGTCTAAATATAATCAAAACTAATGTAGAGACTAGTGATGAATTGCGCATTGCTCCCCGGCAACGACGTCAAAATGTTTACAGAGGGAGAGATTGATTTTATAAAAGATAAATGTTGCATCGTAGTATAGTTGAAATCGCCTTGAAAACAAATAAGAATTTTATTACTCGAATGTTAAGTCCGAGGTCAAACACAGGGAGCAAATGGAATTTATTCACTAATCTCAATAATAGATGCAATTTGAACACATAAAATTACTCAAAACCTAATACAGAATGTAAAGCATGAAGTTATGAATAATAAAACGTAGCAAAAGAGAGAAATTGGGAAGAATTGGATAAAAAGTGTTTCTTTTGCTTCTTCTCTGGTTTCTTTTCTCTTCTCTGCCTTTCTCTTCTTTCTGATGTCTTCTACCTTCTTCCTCCTTGGCTTCTTTCTTTAGCTTCCACCTTAGCTCTCTCTTCTTTGTCTTTTTCTGACTTCAGCCAAGCCCTCTTCTACTTCTGACTTCTTCCTCAGCTTCCTCTTTCTCCTTCAACCGTGCCTTCTCTTTCTTCTTCTTTCTTTCTTTCTCTGATGTCTTCTTTTTTTGGCTTCTTTCCTTCTCTGGCTCTTCTTCCTTTCGTTGGCTTTGGTCCTCAGCTCTTCTTCTCTTTCTCGTCTTCTTTTTTGCCTTTAGCTTTCAGCTTCCTCTGCGGCTCCTCTTGCCCTTAGCTGTTCCTTCTTCTCTGTGGCTGCACGTAAGGCTTCTTCCTTCTTTCCTTCTCTAGCTTTAGCTTCCTCTTCCTTCTTCTATTCCCTACACACAACTGCAAAACTTACCCCTACCCACCCCCGCGAACTCTCTCTCTCTTTTCCCTCTTAGGCTCGCTCTCCCAGAGCCATTCTCGGGTATTCTAGTCGGGCAAGCGCACCTTGGTCCAAGCGAACCGGCTTAGGTGGTGCGCGAGGAGTGTAGGGTAAACAGGTCAAGTTAGCTAGGTCCGCGGAGTGGTGTGCACGAACGAGGTGTGTGGGCGAGGGGACCTCACCCCGCATTTAGAGGCAAAGAGTGTCTGACACGAATTAAATTTATGCCGCTCTGTGCGCTCCAAACTTTCCGAGGTGGCACTAAAAGTCCCACCTACTTCGCTTGCGCACCCGCAGGAGCTCACCCTCAATCGCAGCAACTGCGGTGCCTTCTCAAAGCCAATCACTAGCTAGATGTGTGCGTGTGCTAATTTCGCACTGCCTGGAACCTAGGACCTGGGGCACAGCTGCCTGTTTGAAGCTTGCAAGCAAGCTTCACAGCTTCTTCAATGGTTGCCGAGGTCGAAACCCTGTCAACACGAATACGGCCTCACGGCCCTATTAAAAATACTTAGAAAGCTTCGCCGTGGCACGACGAAGGTGTCTAGGTGGGTGGCGTGGTGCGAGGTGGCCTAGGCGTGCGTGCCTAGGTCTATCTGTGGCCGTGGTGATGGGTCTGTTCGAGGGGAGATTGTGGAGGTTATGGCGATCAATGGAGATGGGGAAAGTGATCAATGGATGGTGGCGGAGCTTCTGAGGGGTTTGGCAAGGTGGATGGGTGTGTGGAGGCGACAGAGACACCTCGCCGATGGTCTGCCGGAGTGGAGAAGATGGTGGTGGTCTGCAGTTGTCGAGGGGTTGAAAGCAAGAATAGAAAGGGGAAAATAAAGAGAGGAGAGAGGGGAGGAGATCTAACCTAATTTAAGGACGAAGGGGGGCGAGATAGCGGCTGGCGCGTACCTGCTGCCGCAGGAGATGAAGGTCCATTAGAGGGGTGACGGCAACGACAAGGGGGTATTTGTTGCATGCACAAGTAAGACGCAACACAGACAAAAAAGGCAGAGATGTCGCTGCCACTAGTATTGAGGCAGAGCGACGAGAAGAGGGAGGAGATGTCGCTGGAGCTCGTTGGATGATTGACCGAAGGAGAAGAGACGAATTAGAGGGTGGTTCTCGGCCAAACCAAGCTGGGAATGAGCGGTCAGGCCTAGGGCTTCTTTTATAGCCTCTGGCAGAGGGCCTTGTGCTTGGAAAACAAGCTTCCAAGCATGGGTATCCTCGCCGAAGTAGGAATGTGAAAGATACCCAAATCTCTCATGCGTTCGCATGAGAAATTGGGTGACAATTAGGGCTTGGAATTGCGTTCATAAGATCGAGAATTCCTCAGAGAATCTCCCTTTCAAATTTGAGAGGGAGTCTCTGAGGAATCAAGGAGAAATCCCCTCTTGAATCCTTGCCGGAGTAGGACTCCTCCACTGTAATGGTGGAGGGACCTAATTGCAAAGAATGGTGAGGAAGCTAGGGGGGTCTCCGCAAGGTTTTTGAAAGCTAAGGGTCTAAAAGTAATTGGGTTGGACTGTTTTGCAAAGTAGGTCAAGGTGAACTCCCCTTAGGCCCAAATTTTGGTACAAACCTAATTTTGACCTAAGGAATCCAATGGTGAAGTTGGATTTTAGGTTTGACCATGTTTGACTGGATATTTTACACAAAAATCCAATCTAAGGTAAATAATTAGCTAGGACCCCTACTTAGGTCAAAATAGGTTTCAAAGGCTAAATTGAAGATTCTAAATCCTAGGAGATATTTTTTCATGAATTTTAGAGGGTTTAATTGAATTTTATCTTGACTAGAACCTTGTTAGATTAAGTAGGTCTGTTTTAGGACTACAAGAAGTCATTTAATTCCCAACTTGCACATTAACCCTTTTCTAATTGAACCAACCCACTTTTTATCTTGTTAAGATCATTTGACCTATGTTTAGCCCCTGAGAAATCCCGTTGATGTACTGCAATGGTAAAATTACAATTTTACCCTTTGTTTCTTATTTTCCTTTCAGAACAATTATTCCTTGAAGTAGGCCCTTTACTTGATTATGTAGGTGCTTTTATTCTCTTTTTGAGGTCAAAATGAGCTAGTTAGGGCTCATGATGGTGTTCCCATCACTTAGGAAGTCAAGATCTAGGCTTGATTTCAAAAAGAGTGGTTGGAGAAGAGTTCTAGATGTTTGATTTAGTAATCAGACGGCTTATACTTCAAAATCAAAAGTCCAACTCTCTGGTCTGGACGTCCATTATTGAATCAAGGTGAAGTTTAGGTTCTGTCTTAAAATTCTGCAGAAATTGGACGTCTGACACCTTGTCTGGACGTCCAATATTCCAGTAGAATTGGGTTTTGGCTCTACAGGTGGTATCCAAGGGTCCTTGATGGGAACACCATCATTAGCCCTAACTAGCTTGTTTTGGTCATACAAAGTGAATAAAAGCTCCTATATAACCGACAGAAGGACTTAAGTGTTTAATGTTCTATTTTGAGAAGAGATGAAAATGGGGTTATTTCAGCAATTTTACCATCATATCACAACTACAGAATAACCACAGGATATTCCATGGGCTAATTGAAGGTCAAATGGTCATAAAAATCTAACAAGAGGGTCCATCAGAACAAAATGGGTTTTCACGCGTTACGAAAAGTAATGGACATTTGAAACCCTAAAAACACACCCGCTTAATCCACTAAGGTTCTAGTCAGAATAAAATTCACATAAACCCTTTAAAATTCATATAAAAATATTCTATAGGGTTTGACATCTTCAAATTGATCATCTGAACCCATTTTGACCAAAAATGGAGTTTCAGATGGAAAGTTGCCCTAAATTGGGTTTGCACGTAATTTTCCCAGTCAAATGAGGTCAAAACCAAAATCTGACTTACACCATAAAATTCCTTGGGTCCAAATTAGGTTTGTACCAAAAATTTGGGTCCAATCTGAGATCATCTTAACCTAGTTTGCATTTTAATCCTGTCTGACTCTTTCTTTTACACCCGTGACCTTAACTTTTGAAATTCATCACAGAAAAGTCCCTATGGTCTTCATCTTCCTCACAAAGAGGTCCTTGCCTCCATTTGTGTGAATGCACCTTGCTCCGACGATATTCGAGTGGGGATTTCTCGCTCGATTCTCAATCAAACTTTCCCAAAATTGAACCGGAGATTCTTTGTGAAATTCCCTACCAATTGAGACCAATCTTGGATCCCAACTCCTTCCCAAAAGCTCATGCCAATCATTTGAAAGGAAGGGTATCTGGCATGAACAAAATGCATGGAGTTCGCGAGCTTATTTCCAAGCTTAGAACTCCATTCTAGTGCCTATATAAGGACCTGTGATGCAAACTACATCTCCTCAACAAGTCTTGGTGAGCCAAAAGCCTAAAAATCCCTTCCTCCAACCACCAAAGACCGCTGCTCCAACAACCTCAATCCTCCACCTCCGATCGTCCGACGAACAAATTGGTTGGCCTAATCTACTCCTCACATCTTCGCGATCCTCCCTGGCCAATCGGAGGGTGTATCTATGTCTACATCATCATCGTCGTCTCCTCCCTTCGTCATCTTCTCCGACTCCAGTCAAGCCACGACCGGAGCTCCCTATCTACCTCTATCCCCCTAAGTCACTCTATCTCTTCCTCTCCCCTCTACTCTCTTCCCTCGTACTCACAAACCACCCATAACCGCACTGTCACCCGCACGACTTTCATCTTCCCCACCTCCAGCGAAACTCTGACAACGCCCATCCACCGCTTCATGATGTAAATACGTTTATATCACATAAACTGTCTATTTATGCGTGTTCTTAGTCATAGAGGTGCATCATACATTATAAATATTGCATAACATGCATCATCTTGCATTTAGGTTAGGTTGTGTAAATTTTAGGTTAACTTCTTTTTATGGTCAGGGAATAGGGCGATAATTATTTGAGGCCTCGGATTGAAGATCCAACCGTATGGATCTGATCAGGACGACGATCGGAGTTCAACGACTTCAAGATCACCCTGATTGAACTTCCGTAGCATCAGATATAATCCGAGGAAGGTCGGAGATCAAGGGCCAAGATGGTGTAAAGCTGCATTTCAGATGACAAATCCGACCACACGGATGGGTTTGGATCGACGATCACAGCCTAATGGCATGAAAATCGGTCCAATCCGACATCTGTGGCACCATCTACAACACAAAGAAGATGGACGGCCAAGATAGTGCCACGTGACGCCATCCAGACCCTCCATATCGCCCGTGGCCCCACTTCTTCATCCAACGGCTAAGAATTGACAACGTAGTTTCCCTCAAGTGATGCCTCATGTGAGAAGAATTCCACATCTGATATGAGCCGTTGAATCAAGATCCAACGGTCAGGATTAAATGGCACAGGAATACTAATCTTGTCTATCCACACACATAGTGCAGTGGATAAAATCCTTCAATGCCTCAGGTTGCGGGTTCGATTCCCACCCATGAGAATTATATGCACAGCTATGAACTCTGATTGATTAGAACCACTCGATTCTCATCAAACGGTGGAGATTTCTACACGTGGCATGCGGAGGTTGCATGCGCGATTCAATGCGCTACTCCATGTGAAATTGAACGTGCAGTGGGAAGAATTGAGGTGCACTCTTGCATGCAAATGTGGCCTCATGATCGATGATCAACAGCCACCCCTTAACGCAAGGAGAAGATGCGGCTTCTTTAAGTCGTCTGAGAGGCTTCACCGACAACTGATGGAGATGAAGCGGTGCTATTGGAAGAGATCCAATGGCCATCGGATGTTCATCCAAGGGCTGCCGATTCTCCACGCCAATCATGTGAGGAGGAAATGCAAGACGTGGGAACATGGGTGCTATCAAAGCCTACGTTCTCCTTGCCATTTTCACCAAAATACCCCCATCTAAAAGCCTATAAAAGGAGACCATATTCCATCCATTTGAATTATCCCTTCCTCTCTTCTCTCACCCCCTCCAAAGCTCTAAGAGCTTGTCCCAAACCCGGGATGCTCCATTAGAGTTAAAATTAGAATTTTTCCACCTTCTTCCCCCTTCGTGGAGCATTCTGCAGTTGTCCTCTCGTTCCATTCGGGAAGTGGATCCCATGACGACAACAACATCCTGCCTCACCCTCGGTTCTTCCCGCTTCGTCCTTCATCTTCCAGGCGTCGCCCCATCTGGCTCGTCCTCCAAGCAGCCATCGAGGAGGATAACTTCTCCCTACCTTCTTTTTTACTGCTTTCTAGTGTAGATTTCCTCCTTTCTAGTGTAGTGAGTAGTTGTAATTGTAATGAACAACATTTGATGATGGAATCTATGTTTATTCTACCTCTCTTTTGTCTTTATTTGTAATATTCTCTCTCTATTCTATCTATTATTCGTTAAATAGATAGCTAGTTTTCGACTAGCTAATCTATTTCGTGACAATTAAACAAATGCAGTTTTGAATCAAACGTCCGCCTCCCTGTGTTCGACCCGGAATCTCTTTCCGAAATTTTGATATAAATTTATCTGTTGATGGATTGCTTCGCAAGTCGAACAACGATGGATTTTCAAATCCAACTCCGATCGCATAGTCTTTCAACTTCAACACTCCACCGCAAGAAATTTATCGTTGTCACCTCCATTAGCATCACCGTGACCTCCTGGTCAAAAGCCCTAACTTTATTAGGGCTATTGACTGCTCTATACCCCTGTCGAGCACACCCACCTCCACACACCATCTCCGACCTCACCCTATGCACACACACCTCCCTGCATCACGAAACCACCTCCACCACGTTCGCCGTGTTCCAGTGGACCTTTTGAGCTATTTTGACGTGGCCAGGAGGCCATGTTGTGATTTTCAGGTACCCCACCGGAGCTTCACTGCCACCACAGCTCCTCTGAATTCATCTTCAGTGTTCCGGCCACAAGACCTCCAGGAGTTGATCCCAGGAGCTACGATTGACCTCCAGGACCTGATCCAGACATCCAATTTGGTCAAAGACCTGCTGTTGTGGCTTCAATTGAAGTGTCAATCTTTCGCAGCTGCATGAAGGAAGGGTGTGGGACATAGTCCCACATCAGAAACTTTCGAAGTCCCTACGCGAGATAAAAGCAATTTGTGCCAGGGCCTTACTGCCTCGACACACGAAGGATGAGGTCCCCCGCATACCATCACACCCTCATCCGTGCACACAGCCCGCGGACCTAGACCCCTAATCGTATACCTAGTTACTGACCCGATTAGCCTCGAGTATCTGAGAAGAGAATAGAGAGAGGAGAGGAGGGGGGTTTGCCTCACACCCTCTCTACACTTAGTCACTGCAAGGCCTTCGCCTCTATTGTGTGTGGTTGTTGTGCCTCTCCCTTGAGGCTTGAAGAGAAGAATAATAGAGGTGCCCGTGCATCTGTGCATAACTTGAACAGAGATCTTTGCCTCTCCTGGTTAAGGCATCTAAGCACCTATTCTATCGTTTGATATTGGCTGATACCTTGGCTCTGTTGGGTTATTTCATCTAGTTGACGAGGTATATTGATTGATAAGTACTATTGATTAATTTAATATATTTGAAACTTAACATTAAAAGGGTTAATTGGTGATTCAAATCACCATTTAACCCATTATTTTTGCACATTGGTACTTGAATTACTGATATATCATTCTTGAATAGTTCTGAATCAAGTTCTGGTTGTAATTGCTTATATATTTTACTTGGAATTGTGATTTTGAAATTGATTTGCTACTTGCTCCCTACATTCGACCTCAGATTTCTATTCGAGTATATATTCTATTTGTTTTCGCACTTTATCGACTATACTATACTCATCTTTTAAAACACTGATTTCACGCGTAAATAGTCCTGGATGTCCAGATATGGGCTGGAATAAGGGTTTTGAGGTATCCTAGGCTAAGGTAAGCTAATCTAAGGGTGTCTAGGGTTTAGGAAGGTTTCCAGGGCTATCCTAAGGCTAGGAAAGGTCTTATGTTCTTCATAATTTAATTCCTACATTAAAATTCTACTAGTAAGATAGTATACCTCATCCTTATATTATTTCTTCATCTTTATTCCAGGGCTTCTGCTCCAACTCTGCTACAGCTCTAGCTTCCTCCTTTCTTCAGTTCCTGCTTCAGGTCATCTCCTAAGCTTCTTATTGCCTACAATCCAAATAATGCACTAATCAATACATTATAGCATTATTTCATGAATATCTAAGTAAAGCACAAAAGATGTAATGTGTGCTATTTATGCATGAATTACACTGCAATTATGCTAATTTATAACTTAATTTAGGTTATTTAAGTCCTATGATTGCTGCGCAATCAAGGCTCACATCCATGGCAGATATTCGGGTTGCTGCTATTACATATTTCCATGGTGTTTCTATTGCCCCAGTCAAAGGTACATGGAGAGTGGCAACAATGGATTATCCCAGAATTGTTGATGTGCAGGCTGACAGCTTGGTAGCCCAATTTTCAGAACAAGATGTGGTAGGTGCTATCAATGACCTCAACCTGGAGGGATCCCCAGGTCTGAATGGTTCCCATGTAATCTTTTACAAGGAATTTTGGCAGATGGTGAGGGGGGAAGTGGTGGAGATGGTCTACGAATTCCAACAAGGAAATAGTGGCTTTGATAAGTTGAACAAGTCCTATTTGTTTTTTGCTTCCAAAGAAGCCTGGGGCTGAGTGGTTCCAAGAGTTTAAACCGATTGCACTGTTAAACTCTATCTACCTGATCATAAGCAAGGTCTTAGCAAACCAACTTAAAGTGGTTCTCTAGGGGTTGATATCTCCAATTCAGTCAGCGTTCTTGTCGAATAGATCACTACATGAATCTTTTATTGTGGCACAAGAAATGGTGGAGGGGTGGAGTAGGCAGAAGACTAAGGCCTTCATGTGTAAGGTCAATTTCAATAAAGCCTACGATTCGGTTTCTTGGTCGTATTTGTGGGAGGTACTCGTGAGAAGAGGTTTTCCACTTGTACAAATTAGGTGGATGAAGAGATGCATCACTTCCTCTACCTTTTCCCCGTTGATCTATGGTAGACCGTGTGGTGTTTGGATTCAACCCAGATGTGGGGTCAGGCAGGGATGCCCCCTTGCACCATTGATTTTCAGTCTTATAGTAGATACTTTAGCTCACTTTACTTTTAAGTTGTCGGAGATGGGTATGATCAAAGGGTATGCTCTCTCGAATGGACAAGCCATGGCTCTGGTGCTCCAATACGCAAATGGTACCGTCTTTTTTGTAGAAGGTCATGTACAGGAAGCACGTATCCTACATCATATGGTGTCCATTTTTGGGGAGGTGTCAAGACTGAAATTGAATGGGGAAAGATCTTCTCTTGTCTGTTTTGGATAGAATGGAGAGGTATGCGACCAATTATCAGAGGCGCTACACACACCAATCATTTCTTTGCCAATTACGTACCTCGTTGGCCATTGAGTGGGAAATTGAAGAAAAGTGATTGGAGCCTTCTATTTGAGAAAATTTTAGCAAAGCTAGAATGCTGGAGGAATAGGTACTTATCCAAAGGGGGAAGGCTGATCCTCTTGAATTTGGTCATCATAGCGATGCTGGTCTTCATTTTTTCTGTATTCAAAGCTCCAAAATCAATCTGGAAGCGGATGGATATAATGAGGAAATGCTTCTTCTGGAAAGGGGCGAAGCATGAGGAGAGATTCCTCCAACCGGTAAATTGGAGCAAGTTGTGCCATCCCATGGAACAAGGGGCGATGGGAATTAGGTCCCTGAAGGAGTTTAATGACTCTTTGTTGCTAAAGTGGGCTATAAAAATTTTTAAATGGGAGAGCAAGCTTTGGGCTGAGATGATTAGAGGGATATATAGTGAGTCACATTTAGTCAATAACAGACTGTTTCCCACCAAGGCATCACCTTTTTGGGGTTCGATGGTAATGGCTATGGAGAATTGGAACTTATTTCAGCCAATTTGTGGGGATGGTAGATCGTTTCTTTTTTGGTTAGAAAAGTGTTCATCTTTGGGATTGCTCCACCAACAGTACCCATGTGTCTATGGTCTTGCTACTGACAGAGAGGCAAAAGTTGCTAATTTCTGGAATGAAGAGGTGGATAGATGGGAGATGCCGGAGACAGGCTGCAGAGAGGGGACTCGTACATGGGGGGAGAGATCACGTCTACTATAGGATCTATAAGCCTTCAAACCGGTGGGTGGTATAGACACATATAAATGGATGGGTGTTTTTCACCGACAAAGGCTTATGAGTATATGATAGCAAGGGCACAGAATGAAGAAGCAAATGTCATTTGTGCGGGACTATGGAAATTAAAAATTCCTCTGAAGATACAAATTTTCCTATGGCTTTGCAAGAGGGATGGGCTCATTACACGTGACATGAGGCATCGAAGAATGGGTGTGGCTACTCAAGCATGTCTCCTATGTGGTTTCCAGACAGACTGTGTGCAACACATTTGTTCTTCATGCATGATTACTGTTTTGTTTGGAATAGGATATGTGGCGAGCTGATGAATCCATTTTAATGGATTATTATTACGCCTAAGTAATTCAATTCTAACATTGTATGCTTGTTAATAATCACATTTGGTCATTAAATAATTGCATGTGTCATTGTTTAAGTTTACATTTCTTCTTATGTAATTATATTTCATGCAGGGTCCCGCAACAATGCACCCATCTCCTCAAATTAATCTCCATCAGGCTAATAATCAGAAGAAAAGGGAGGAGGAACAATTGTGGAAAAGAAAGGGGGTGGAAAGATATTTTTCCCCCACAAATATCCCCACCTACGGCTGTCATCCTTCAACAGAACCCAACAAGCGCCGGCTAAAATTAGGAAGGGATTTGAAAATCCCTTGATTGGCGCAAGGGAGAGGAGTTTTGAGGAAGGGCATCTGGATCTTCAAGGTCTTCTTCCTCCCCCTTGATGGGATATCCACCTTCCCCACCGTGGAGAGGGTGGACCCTGTGAGCACTACGTGCACTATGCCAAACCTTCCATCACCGCGCACCCGCGCCACCGCTACTGCCTACAGGCGCACCACCGCCTACCCTTGCACTGTCTGCAGGCGCGCACCCACGCCACCGTGCCATCACTGCTCCCTGCAGGTGTGCCCCCTCCAGCGCCCTTCACCGCAAGCGCTGCACCTCACCTCTGCAGGCTCCCAAGCCCCTTCAATACTCCCGCCTGCAGCGCGCCCTCGCCACCAGCGCTCTCACCGCAGGCACGCCACCATCGCTCCCTGCAGGCACGCCCCCCTCCAGTGCCCTTCACTGCAAGCACTCCCACGCCAAGTGCCCGTAGGCGGCAGCACGCCAAGCACCCGCAGGCGCCACACCCGCAGGCACTACCTCACGCCAGCCCGCAGGCGCCCAAGCCAGCAGCCACTGCAAGCGATGCATCTCCTTGTAGAACGCCTTGCGCACGCGCGCCCAGTGTGCAGCCGCACAGGCTACAGCAGCGGCTTCCTCCTCCAACAGGCCGGTGGCCATCCTCCTCTGTCCGGCTATCGCCGACTACTGCGTCACCGTCGTTGCGTAGCCCTCATCGAGGTGCACCTCCCCGTCGACTCTCGCCACCAACTGTGCACGGCCGCACATGCGAGGAAGAGAGAGGAGAAATCCTCTATTTTTGTTTCAATTAATAATTACATTCAATGCCATTGCCAAATTTATACTTATATTTTATTTAGGCCACATTGCATTGATTCATTCAGACTTTCCAGAAATTACGTTACTTATGTTATGTGCATGATTCTACCTTGAATTTCAAATCAAATTTGCATGCAAGTTGAATTTATGTGATATGACATTACACATGCATCATATGCATATTTTTGGAGCTTAATTCTTGATGTGAAAATTGCATAACTAACCTTAAACTTTTAAACATATTGCAAGCTCCATTTAAAATAACATATTCCTTGCATTAAAGTCGCGAAAGTGTCTGCGAACATCATATTTCTCTCCTTGTGAATTTGTTGGTCTATTCCTCCCTGTGGATACGACATCTTTACTGTGGTTAAAATTGATATTTAGTTTTTATTGAGAGATTTCCATCACATTAATTACAACGACATATCCTCTATTGCTATCATAGGAAAGCGAAAATCTCTCCGTCAAATTGGCACTGTTGCCAGAGAGGCAACAGATGCAATAAATTCACTTCATTATTTTTGAATATTCTGAGTTGCGCAGTTATCTGATCATTTTTTTTATTGTGCGAGGAATCTGACACGGTGACAGGCACAGCAGAGCGATGACATTGAACTTGAACGACGCGCACGGCGTAGACGATCTTTTTGGTGAACCTTGACACCACCTGGACGCCAACAATAGGAACATGTGGGCCTTGATCCCACGCGTATAGGCTTACGGAGAAGCCTATTTCTGATTTAGTCAGTAGATCTTAGATAGATTTAGTTTAGATAGGCATTAGAATTTAATTACTGTCCTTTGGACCCTTATCGGGTATTTTTGGGAACATGTTCCCAGTGCCTCTTTATTTCTTATCGCTCTTGTATGCGAAAACGTATTTTTGAGAGCGTGTTCCCATTTATTTAGATTATAGGACTATTCGAATTATTTGAACTGCGTGTTTGTTAATTAGTTCAATTAGGTCTGTTTGCTTATTATTATTGAAAAAAAAAAATCAAACTGCCTGCTAGAAGCTGCATATCTATAGGACAACCATCTAGGATTGAACAGCATCTAGTTTATTTTTACTACATTGCATTCATTATTGTATGAAGAAAGCTAGAGTAAGTTACGTCTTCTCTTGAGCATCAATCACCTGTCATGCATCTGCATTGAACCTAAATCTAAGACCACTAAAGTGCTTGAATCGAATTAATTCAGTGGTCACTTTAAAAATTGTGACTGCTAAGAGATTGGACTTTAAAATCTGTGACTGAAAATTGTGTGCAAAAGGATCTTGTTTGCGAAATTTCAAAAATCAAAACACGATCGTATGTTTGCACACCTGAGACATTGTGCACCTCACACATAAGGTCACTAGATAAATTTCTACCTCTCCTCTTTTGCACCACAAGGGAAGTTAGTTGGAAATCAACAAGCCTATCCACCAAGTTACTTCGGTTCCTCGTGTGTGGGACCAATTCGAGACTTCCATCCCTTGCGAGTAGGTTATAGGCACCAGCGAGGGTTGGCCTAGGAAACGTAATTTTTGCAAAACTTGTTTGACCACCAACTGAACATTTAATTCTAAGACCTACAATCTACTAAAAACAGATCCCATTGAATTTGCATTTGCTTTAACAGTAGAACTCTCTAGGAAGTTTCTGCTTGTATTCTGAATTCTTCTAAATCCTAAGAGAGTTAAAACTGTTTTGCTTAAAGAAATGGATCACCCTTACTCCTATCATTTAGATTATCAAAGTCAATACTTCCCATCTTTTAACCAGGATCCCATGCCTCGAAAGTATCCATCCTTTGATGGGTACATTGATAATTCATGGGATCATTCTTATTCTTATCCTGGGAGTACTGGCTTGATAACTCAAACTTTTGAGCAGAGCCTAGGGGCGGGATTTTCCAACCTTGAAATCCCTACTTCCATGCAAACACCCATCCCTCCCACCCTTCATGATTTTCCGTATCAAGGTTGGACCGATACCGCTAGGCAACCAGAGCTTGAAATTGACTATCCTCCCCAACCTAATAATAGTAGTCTCTCCTCTTTTAGGATAGAAATGCAAAAACAGCAAAAGGAAATGATGGAATCAATGGGAGAGATGTTGAGGAATAGGCAACAGTTAAATGAAGAAATAAGACAGCTTAGCTACACACTTCCCAGTAATTCTGATCCCTACCCATACGACCATAATCATGAAAATAATTCTGAGGAAACCAATGACAATAGAGATCCAATCTTATGTAGCTATCACTTAGACTCTCCCAATGAGACATGGCCACTAGAGGAGAACGATCATAGTAATTATCCACCCGAGCTTTATTGGAGTCAAAAGCAAGGGAAGATGGTACCTCTTGAGGACCTTGACACCAATGACAGTATTCTCCTTACCCCTACCAACCCGGGTCAAGGTTGTATTGTTCCTATCACTTCCCCTATTGATTATTTGGTGGAATCCTATTCTACTCTTAGTGAGCCTACTCCTGACCCTCCACTTAGGGAATCAACACCTACCATTCAACATCCTGAGGATTTAAATGAACCCAATGAAGGTGACCCTAAGGGAATGGAGGATGAATTAGATCAATTTTGATCTCAGGGATATGAAGAGTCTATTTCAGAGGATAAGGATGCCCCAATAGAGGAACCTGGACTGAAAATCTGGAGTGAATCACAGGAAAATTATTTATCATTTGAGGATTTACCTCCAAAGGATATAAACAATATGGTCAAATCTAGATTCCTCCCTTCTTTTGAGGGTCATCCTCCATCAAAATAGAAGTTGATATTACAGGAGGATAAACAAAATAATGAGAAGTCTATGGGAGACACTCGGAGACAAAACACGTCAATTGAGGATTTATATCTCGAGAAGAATAACGAATCCAATGATATAGGCTTGCTCCAAAATATTAAGACTGATCCTCCTTTAGGAATAATTAAGAATACTGATCCAACTCCTGTCTTCATTAATGAATCACATATACACCCCGACAAAAATTTGAGTGAACCAAACGAATCCGGGGATGAGCTTAATGATAATGATTCAGACATTTTGACCCTGCCATCAAAGAGTTGTAATTTGGAGTCTACCCTTGATTCAAATGTGAATCCAATCATTAATGTTAGGCAGGGTAACCTGAAGTTGTCTACAACTGTTAAGGAGTATACACAATCTGAATCATTGTTGGAATTGGACCTTACACCGACTAAGCCCTCATTGGACTTAACCATTATCTTCCAACACTACAAACAACCCTTATACTCCTTAACTGATCCTTGGCTTAGATCCCTGCTCATGTACATTCTTTCTGGAGAACATATCAGGCCAATACATCCTCAGGTAGAATGGCGAGTGTGGATTAATGCTTGTACTTTTACTCTCGCCATTCAAGGGTTTGAACTATTAATGTTTATATCTTTTAAAACCTGTCTTGCTTTGGAGGATCCTTATTATCCTCCACTTATTCCGTTTCGGGAGGTCCCTTTTCATATTTCCTTTTATTATTCCTAGACCTCCCAAGGTAGCCAACGAGGTTCTTCACTTCCATATCTTCTAGCGACATTTAGTATTACGTTGCATCATCAGCTCGCCAACATCCGTGGCTACCTATTTTCTAGGCCCGTACTGTTACGCATATTTTTAGGGCCTAACATTTTCTGTCTGGAGCCTGACTTACAGGTTTCTTCTAAGTCTGGCTGCTGACAGAAAATGCAGCGCTTGTTGGGAGGCAACCCAGCAGTCTAAATAACACCGTCATCAGGTGATTTCTTTCCTTTCTCCTCTTGTTTTAATTTTACAATGGGGACATTGTAGGATTTAGGCATGGGGGGTACATTTTACATTTTAGGAAGTATTCATGCATTTAGGTTAGCATATAAAAAAAAAAAATCTCTTTTCTTGAGCTGAATGGGTTAGTCCCTAGCAGAATACCTTTGTCATTAGAGGTTTTTCTTCTTGTTTATTTCTTAAGTTTAGAATCCAGTACATTTATTTCACGTGCACATAGACTTGGCAATGAATCCTTGAGGAAAACCAATAAGCATTTGTAGTCTACTGAACCCTTAGACAGTTAATAGGGAGTCAGGTATACTATCTTCTAGTAGATCCACCTCATATTTGAGAGAAGAAAGTAGAGAGATTACTGGTGTGCTAAGTCTAGTGCAAAGACTCTTAAGTTTTGGATAATTAGATAATGATACTTCAGAGTTAGCCGTAGTTTTCGCTCTCTGTTCCTGTGTGCGTACTTTGTGTGAATTCCTGAGAGTCACCAAATTAGGCAGATACATAGAGATTGAGTTTTAATAAAAGTATGACTATGGTGGATGGTTATGACTATCCTTCATAGAGTCCTCAGCTGAAGGAGGGTAATAGTGTCAAAGGTCAGAAATACGTCTGTCCTATCCATTCCTTCCCAGTGCCGAGAATAGGCACTTCCACCAAATAAGCCACACAATATTCTCTTGACCATCATCATCCCTAATAATGCCTCATAAATAAAAGTCTGTGTCATGTTATGTTGATTTATAAAAAAAAAAGAGAAAAGAAAAGAAGAAAAAGAAGAAACAGAAAGAAGAAAGGAAGAAAAAGAAGAAAAGAAAAAAAAAGTCCAAGTTTATAATGTAACATTGTTTCTGAGGCAACAGAACACCTATCGTGATCCATCAAATATGACCCATACCTACCTTTCAGTATTTCTGATTGCTCGAATACTGGTTGAGGACTCTAACTTAATTGTAGAGTTATTGGGACTTTAGTTGAAGTGTGGATCCATGTGAGGCCACCAAACAGTGAGTACAATTACTGAATCTGGCGGGATTTGTGATCTCAGAAAGAAAAGAGTGAGCGCCCAAAAACATCAAGAGAGCACAATTGTTTAGCCTCTCTCTGAGTTGACTTGTCTAATAATCTAGAGATCTAGAGTCTGTAGTACTAGATTACATATAGCACCAGATGAGTGTGTGACACCAAATACAAATCCATTCAACTTGATATCTCCTACCTACACCTAAAGCCGGGGTCAATTTATATATTATTTTCTACTTTATCCCCATGGGAAGTAGTTGCCTATCCGACAGCAATATTTACCAAGGGTGAAGTACAAACTCCTAATGCGAATTGGCTTTTTCACTGGATCTGTTACTTAGGCTATTATCACGTCACATTTGTCTGGATTTCTAAAGTTTTGAAATAAGAAAAGAAGAAATCTTCTGATTACTTCTATTATTTTAAATTTTTACTAGGGACTAGCAAATCTTAGGCATGGGGGTATTTGATGAGTCAATTTTAATGGATTATTATTACGCCTAAGTAATTCAATTCTAACATTGTATGCTTGTTAATAATCACATTTGGTCATTAAATAATTGCATGTGTCATTGTTTAAGTTTACATTTCTTCTTATGTAATTATATTTCATGCAGGGTCCCGCAACAACGCACCCATCTCCTCAAGTTAATCTCCATCAGGCTAATAATCAGAAGAAGAGGGAGGAGGAACAATTGTGGGAAAGAAAGGGGGTGGAATGATATTTTTCCCCCACAAATATCCCCACCTACGGCCGTCATCCTTCAACAGAACCCAACAAGCGTCGGCTAAAATTAGGAAGGGATTTGAAAATCCCTTGATTGGCGCAAGGGAGAGGAGTTTTGAGGAAGGGCATCTGGATCTTCAAGGTCTTCTTCCTCCCCCTTGAGGGGATATCCACCTTCCCCACCGTGGAGAGGGCGGACCCTATGACCACTACGCGCACTATGCCAAACCTTCCATCACCGCACACCCGAGCCATCGCTACTGCCTACAGGCGCACCACCGCCTACCCTTGCACTCTCTGCAGGCGCGCACCCGCGCCATCGTGCCATCACCGCTCCCTGCAGGTGCGCCCCCTCCAGCGCCCTTCACCGCAGGCGCTGCACCTCACCTCTGCAGGCACCCGTGCCCCTTCAGCGCTCCCTCCTGCAGCACACCCTCACCACCAGAGCTCTCACCACAAGCATGCCACCACCGCTCCCTACAGGCGTGCCCCCCTCCAGCGCCATTCACCGCAGGCGCTCCCATGCCAAGTGCCCACAGGCGCCACGCCCGCAGGCACTGCCTCACGCCAGCCTGCAAGCTGCAACAGCCCGCAGGTGCCCAAGCCAGCAGCCACTATAGGCGCAGCGTCTCCCTGCAGAACGCCTTGCGCCCGCCTAGCGCGCAGCCGCGCGGGCTGCAGTAGCAGCTTCCTCCTCCAACAGCCGGTGGCCATCCTCCCTCGTCCAGCCACCGCCGGCCACCTCCGGCTGCCGCGTCACCGCCGTTGCGTAGCCCTCGTCGAGGGGTACCTCCCTATCGACTCTCGCAACTAACCGTGCACAGCCACACACGTGAGGAAGAGAGAGGAGAAATCCTCTATTTTTGTTTAAATTAATAATTACATTCAATGCCATTGCCAAATTTATATTTATATTTTATTCAGGCCACATTGCATCGATGCACTCAGACTTTCCGAAAATTACGTTACTTGTGTATTGCATGATTCTACATTGAATTTCAAATCAAATTTGCATGCAAGTTGAATTTATGTGATATGCCATTACACATGCATCATATGCATATTTTTGAAGCTTAATTCTTGACGTGAAAATTGCATAACTAACCCTAAACTTTTAAACATATTGCAAGCTCCATTTAAAATAACATATTCCTCGCATTAAAGTCGCAAAAGTGTCTGCGAACATCATATTTCTCTTCTTGTGAATTTATTGGTCTATTCCTCCCTGTGGATACGACATCTTTACTGTGGTTAAAATTGATATTTAGTTTTTATTGAGAGATTTCCACCACATTAATTACAACGACATATCCTCTATTGCTATCATAAGAAAGCGAAAATCTCTCCGTCAGCAGCCACCAACACTTAGGATGGAGCAAAGATTCAAAACTTACAAACTCCATTGCACTTGGATGACTGAATAAGTTTCACTAAGATAAAATAATGCATATAAGAATGGTAACAATAGCAATCAGTACATAAAAGCAAAATCAATAGCATTTCTATCCCACCGACTAGTATGGCATCGGGCTTACCAATTGACCAAAGGTTGGCCTTGTGCCTACCCACTAGTTAGAAGCACCTAGATGTTTTCTGGCTGATCTTTAGGTAGTTGATAAGCAAAGCATGTGCAACAAATTCCTGTGAACAACTAGTTGAGGTAATCAAAATTTGCAATCTAAAGGCTGAAAAATCCAGCATGATGCCAATATAAGATATCACAAGTTAATAGTGCATTTTGATTATTAGGAATCAAATTGCTATATACAATTAAAAGGTAGAGGAAGAAAGAAGTTCTACATCCAAACACATTAACTAGGCCCCAAGATAGAAGGTTTGCACTAATAGAAGTCCCAAATTTACATTGAGCAGCAACAAGTAGTCTCAACACTCACCACATTAAAGCCTAGTGGCTCTGCATGCCACTCCAAAATAAATTAACACAAAACATGGACTCTCCCCTCCACTTGATTCAAATGAACAATCCCCAAAAAAGCTGTGAACAAATATAAGATCCAAAATTTCCAACGACCTAATTGGCATTACCACATCAATAAACATTAAAAAAAAAACCATAAATCTCAAAAAGGATAGACAACCTATACACACACTTGATTATCATAATCAAGAAGACAAGACTATCTCCAGGAACTTAGCACACGAACAACAATAAAAACATTCCTAATGAACTCCTCCTCTAGTAAAAATTCAAATACACATCCTTTCCCCCTCCTGCCCACCCAAAAAAAAAGCCTTAAACTAATCTAATACCTAAAATCTCAATCAACCTAGTTAGCATTGCCACATCCACAAAGAGAACCAAAAACAAGAAACCTAAGACAAGAGAATCTAAAGCAGCAATATGATAAGCAATTCATACAACATTCAACATTCCAAAACAAAACGTACAAATTTCTCCCGTCAAATCAAATGCATATCTCTAACAACACATTAAATAGATCCAATACCCAAAATCTCCATCAAACCAATAGGCAGCACCACATCCAAAAAAAGAAGAAATACAAGAACAAGAAATTAAAGAACATTTAATTTGAACTAACAGAGGGAAGAAAGGTATCCCATTCATTAAATTCAGATCTAAAATTCAAGTTTTGTCAACAACCATAGAAATTCAGCAAGAATCGATCCACATGCAGCTAAATTGATTTATCATTGATAGCAAGGACTAAGAAGCTGAATCAATTACTATAGCTTCCCAAGGAGATTCACTCTAGCAGAAAACTATTATTGTGGCAAGGAGAAGAATAATCACGATGAAGGCCATGTTGACAGAGAACTTAAGACTTATATTTTTTATCTCATCAGATCCGATTAAATACAAATCGAAGAAACAAACATCAATAGGGAGAGAGAGAGGGGGGGAAGGAGGGAGGGAGCAAATGAGAGAAATCAACTTGGAGAGATCTAATAGATCATAGATTTGATCGAAGGAACAATAAGAGAGATTGATAAAGAAAAATTGAGTGAGAGAGGTCGAGTTGAGTGGAAGAGATCTGATCAAGTGGAATCTGATCGATGGAGTAGTGAGAGAGGTTGAGAGAGAGGGATCGATTTGAGTGCATATTTCAGAAACCTATAAAGAGAATTTAAGTGCAGATTTAAGCGAGAGATTAGATTTGAGTGTAGATCTGAGCGAGTGATCAATGCAAAACCCTAAGAAAGATCTCTCCTCCTTTGGTGATCTCCGACGAGGGCTAAGAATGTAAGAGATCGAGCACAAGAATAGAGAGAGAAACAACTTTAACTAACCTAAGTCGACTAGCATGCGAGGCTATGATCGATCAAGAGCAGCAAGGAGAATGGTGTTGCCTTAGGAGCTCAATTGGTAGAAATGGCGTCAACTCTGAGGTCTCAGGAGAAGTCGGAAGGAGGAGAGCTTGAGGGTTAGGGTTGGAAAGGGTCGAATGTGAAAGAGGACATATTTGCCCTTGTTGTTTTTTTTTTTGTCCTATAGGTGCACGTTAGCGTAGTAATTAATATTAGCAACTTATAGTATAACTTAAGGTGACAAATGTTTGATTTAGTATGGTCACACCGTCAATGCAGGATAACTTTTTTGTAGTGTCCAAGGGCTCTCACCCACTTCCTATTTTTAGCAAACCCATGCTTTATTCCACACCCTTGGATCCCCATCCTGTGGCTAGTTCAAACCTAAAGACCAAAACACATCCGAAGCCTCCATCTAATGCTATGGTCCATATTTAAAGATCCCTTATTTCTTAACGCTTAGGTGCAGAGGCTTCCCTGAGGTCTGCGTGAGGAGAATGAGGCACTGCATCACCACGTCTTCTTTCACGCCACTCCTCAATGGGCACCCTTCGGGGAGGTGGATATAGCCACAAAAGGGAGTGAGGCAAGGATGTCTGCTAGCTTCTCTTCTGTTCATCCGCGCAGTGGACACCCTGGCATGTTTCGCCTTTCGAGAGTCTGATGGTGGACTCCTGCGGGGATACACCTTGGCTTTTGGGAGGCAAACCCTCATGCCACTCCTCCAGTATGTCGATAACACCATTTTTTTCTTGGAGGGAGGTCTGGTTCGTGGGGTGGTGGTGGGCAAACTCCTCAACATCTTCGGGGAGATTTCTGGCGTTAGAATTAGCGGGACCAAATCCTCGCTGATTTGCTTCGACCACGACTCCACCAGCCCTCCACACCCGAGTGGTTGGTCTGCCTATTCGCTAGTTGGGCCTCCCTCTTCAAGCCAAGAGGATGCAAATCTCTGATTGGGTCGTCTTGTTTGAGAAGATTGATGCCAGGTTGATGAGATGGAGTAGGAGTCTACTCTGTAGAGGGGGGACGTATGATCCTTCTCAACTCCGTTCTCTCGGCCATTCCCATCTTTATCTCTCCATGTTCAGTCCTGGAAAGATTATTCTCAAGAGGCAGAAGGTCACCAGGAAACGACTTTTCTGGGGAGGCGCTATTTAGGAGGGGAGGCAACCAGTCAAGTAGTCTCGGCCTGGGGGTGTGGCAGATCAAGGAGGTGGCAAACTCCTTGATCATAAAGTAGGCAGTGCGGCTCCTTGGTGGGGAGTCGGGGATATGGCAGGAGCTTCTGCGGGACTCCTATGGAGGAGCGACGCCCCTGGAGGGTCCACTTCATCACAAATGTGGGGAGTCACCTTTCTGGTGGTCAGTGGTTGAGACGTTGATGGGGCACCGGGCGCATTTCTTGCCATTATTAGGGAATGGCATGCGTTTCAGTTTTTGGAGGCATGACTAGATGGGAGGGGGGACATTGGCAGAACATTTTCCCAGATGTTTCTGCTTTTCCTATCAGAAAGATGCCACCGTAGCGAAGTGCTGGCATGCGAAGACGAGTAGCTAGAGCCTGCCATTACCGGATTGGTCGAGGACTGGGCACACAACCATAAAGCATGCCCGCCTCCAGGATGAGCTCCTCCCCTGGTGGCCTGCATAGGGGATAAATTGTTTTCGTTGGAGGCACGGAGAATACCAGCCTCATCGTGTCTATGATGTCCTGGCAGCTGATCTAAGGGGCAACCTATAGGATCAAGAGTGTGCTCGCCTCTGGAGCACCAAAGCGCCCCTTAAGGTGCGTGTCTTCCTTTGGCTAGGACAGAGAGATGGCCTTGCTACCGGACGGCTGCGTCGCCTTCTCATGGGGTCTACCATGCAGCTCCGTTTCATTTGCCGAGGACAGCATGACCCATCTCCTCGCGGGGTGCCCCTTTACGTAGGAGGTCTGGCAGGTGGTGCTCGGGGGTCTATCGTCTCCGTAGGATACCCTCTGGCAACAGCCAGGCAACATCGGTCACGATCGTGGTAGGATGGCTGCGACTTTGTGGAGCACGTGGTTGGCGCGAAATGAGTTGATTTTTTCGCCAATCTAGGGCATGGGTTGAGAATGTAATCAGAGAAGCCATTTCTTTACAGATGTCATGTCAATGAATTTGGATGGTGATCGAATGCGATAAACATTCTTCCTTTTTGTCAAAGATAAAATCCCTATGGTCCATATTTATTTGCACAATCTATAAAGAGGACCTACATCCCACCATCTCCATCATCTCTTCTTCTATCTTCTTACCTTCATTCTCCTCGCACAACCACTTCCTCCATGGCCGACCTCTTTCTCCTTCCTCTATTAGAGTAGGACCCCACCACCTTCTTCCTTTAGGTTTCCATTAGCTTTTTACTATCTCACCACCTAGTGGTTGTCCACCTCTCATCTCCATTCCTCCACATAAGTGCTCACCTCACCATCTCCTCTCTAGCTCTCTCCTCAAACTTCCTCTAGACGGCGATGGCTTCTTGTGGACCATTGCTCCATGACTTCCTCTTCCTCATCTCTCTTTCTCTACTCTATTATTCATTAATTTTTTATCTTTGTTATAGATAGTTTTTACCAATGAAGATGTTTTGTGCCTTGTTCCTCATTGTCTCATTTTTATATTTGCTACAACCATTATCTCATCACCCTTTCTTATTATATAAAATACCAAAAAAATGATATAGAGATAAAAAAAATAAAAGAAATAAGTGATAAACCTACACAAATAAATTCGATATTTTTGCCTCCCTGTTTTTGACCTGGACCACTTATTGTAGTTCAATATTTTGTTGATAGCTAGAGATCTATGCTACGGAGATTTCATTATCATTTAATAGCAGGGTTTTACGCTTATCAATGGTGAATATGTATTAGGTTAGGGGTGGGTATAATTAAGGTGAGGTTTAGGATGGTAAGGTGGCTTGGAGGGCAAGTTAGGTTTAGGATTAGAATTTGGTTTAGGTTTAGGGCAAAAGTATATTAAGCATTTTTTGTATGTGTTCTACATTTTTTTTTTTTTGAGGACAACAAGGTGTTTAATTTAATATGCCCATAATTGGAGTTTTGATTTTCGAATAAGCAACTGGAGGTTTGGCAATGATCTATAGATGCATAATGGATTGTCCATGGATGTAAAGGATCCAAAATACAACTTACCCATTACAGTAACTCATGTGAAGGGACTAGTTGAAGAGTTCTTTTGAAGTGTATCATTTACCCTTTATGACCACATATCAGGCCACTTGGTTCCCCATTTGTACAGGCACGGTTTATTTTTCTTCATAATTCTTTTGTCTACTACTATAAATCTGCATCTCGTCTATTGCTATAAAAGCTTCAATTACTATTTCTTTCTACGTGCATGCAGGTGTTGCTTCTATCCTTTAGAAAGGATAATTGTAGTTGTCTATGTTTCAACTAGCAATTCTGCCCCCTGTTTTTGTTCTTCCTAATGTGTGACTCATGAATGGTTTAGTAGATGGACTAGATGTAGTTTAGTTGGTAAAGATCACTGAGTTTGGCATGAGAACAAGTGGTGCTAGTGATGATCTCCCAGTTCATGAATTTATATTTTAGAATCCCATAGGTAATGCATGGATGGTGATTCGAAATTGGATGGTACCGATTTTCAAATGATGATGTAAAGAGAAGGAAAATATTAGATATATTTTTTTAAAGATACAGCATAATCAAACATTAAGGTCTTGTTTGGTTGGCGGGTTAAGTATTTAACCTGTCACTTAACCCATCTCCTATTTACACCGAGTTAAGTGAATTTAACCCGACGTAAAGTTATTCCACCCTCTCTATGAAATAACTTTAATCCGTCAAAACGTCCAAACGAGTTTACTCACTTATTCCACCATTTATTTCACTCCTTCAACTTATTCCACAAACTTATTCCCCTTACTAAACAGAGCCTAAAGGTCAGGACTGAATCTAGAGATTGAAGGAGAGATAGACATATTTAGTTGATGTATAGAGGAGCTACTGTCAGCTTAATATTTTTTGTATTTCTTTCTTTCTAGAGCTAATAAGTGGGGTTTCTTTCAACAGGCCCTCAATGACCATTAACACATGTATGGTTCATATTTTCCCTTCGTTTTCAGACATATCTTCTCACTAGAAGATCTAAAACATCATTCAACAACTTGCGGTGATTGTGCATGTGAAATGTTTCTCTTAGTTATATTAGTGCTTCAAGATGTTTACACTCCTAATTTTAGAGAAATGCTAACCAGATTTTGCTTCGAAGGTTTAGGTACCATCTCCACCTACTAACTTGTAAACTAGTGAGCTAACAAGTTCAAGTATTATGCTTTTATATGTACAAAATAAATATATATGTTCATGTGCATCATTAATTTAATTCTTTTTTTATATATTACAGCACGATGTGTTGTAGGGTGCACTCATGCAAAAAAAAATGATTTTTAGAATGCAAATCTAAGAGAGAAGATTAAAGTTGATATTTGTAATGGTTAGGCAATGGATAAACCTGACTTCATTAGTAAGCATAGGTACCTTGATCATGCACACATTCCATTTGCCTCATTTAATTAGAGGAAGGTGGAGTAACGTTATAAAGATAATCTTCTACTAGAGTTGGCGGAATCAGTTATTTTCTTATTAAAAATAATGTTCAATTTGTATATTACTAAAATAACATTTATTATGTAGGAAATTTTTGACTGGGAAAATTACCCAATTGTGAAAACAACCATACTCAAAAGAGCAGGAAATATGCATAATAATTGGAGGGTGGAAATGAAAGAAAAGGTAATGATATATTTACATCTTCAAATATATAACCTTTTAAGTAATTACTAAGTAGTTTTACATTTGAAACATAGCATTATGATGCACATAAAACATGAAAGCACTACAAAAAAAAGTGACATATAGTGACGGCCATTTTACACTAACATCTATTAGTTATTAGTATAGGCTTAGTAAATTGTTGGTATTGAATTTAACTACACTGAAGGTCTGAGAACAAATAGGTCCTTTTGAAAGTTGTCTCAAAACCCTCAAAAAGTTTCCCTCAACATTGTGAAGCAACAGTATCCCACTCTCCATCATATTTCGACATCGCACCATAATAGCGATCATCGAAGGTCATTGTTAATCCGTCAACTTGCGACGTCGCCCTGCTCTTCGTCATCGAAGGTTAGATCGTTGCCCCTTCCCCTTGCACTTGATCACTTGCACTCTGTGCTTAATCTCTTGCTTGATCCGGTCATGATTTATGTTCCACTTGATTTGCTCACGATCTACACATGATCTCTTGCTTGATTCAGTCATGACCTGTGCTACACTTGATCTGCTCACAATTTGTGCTTGATCCCACTGAACAAAGAGAGGAGAGATCTCTTCGATCCTTTGCTCAGATCTTCCACTCGCTGTTAGGATTTCATAACAAATCTAAAATCAGATCTCTCTCTCAATCTCGATCTATGTTGATTGCTTTCAATCACTTGCAATGTTTAGGGTTAGACTTAACTAGATTTGTGTCGAATCGGGTATTGTGAGATTGTAATTATAACGATGATCCATGCATCAAATATTGTGCTTTCAGTTATTGATAGTAGATATGCGATTATGGTTGGGAGGTGGATTTGGGGTCATGGCTTGGGTTTGGGGATTTGGGAAGTGGTGAGTTTCGGTGGTGGAGAGGTGTTCGATGAAATGTGTAAGAGAGGATTTCTATTGCTCATAGATCTGTTTAAAGGGATCTGTCTAAGTGTCTATAAGGGAGGTTTTGGATGGATTTTAGCTCTATTGATTCTAGATTCAGAGACTCAACAATTATATTTTCATTCAAGGTTTACTTTGATTCATCTTATGGTTGTCAATGATGTTCAATTTCTCTGATATTCTCATTTCTATACTGTGAGGGTAGTTAATGAGTTCTCTACTGATATTCTCGGAGGCTTCACCAGATTTTTCACACTAAGCTTCCTTTGGAGTTTCTTCCAATGGTTCTACTCAAGTGTAGATGGGTGTGGATTCTCTTAGTTCCCGACCTTTAGCTTACAAGCTTGGAAGCATACGTAGCACCCTTGAATAAGGCATACTTTCTCCATTTTCTATCTACATAGTTAATCCAAAGCTGATTTTTTTTTTAAATTTTAATCCCACGGTTGTACAGGTTCTTCTTTGATTTCACCATGACCTATGTTGGTGCCGTGATAATCTGCTCTCATCTGATGAACCTGTCCCTTCTCTTTGATGCAATCTTATCATGGGGTATAATGTGGCCCTCGATCGATAAACTGAAGGGGAATTGATTCCCTGCGGATTTAGCAGAGAGCAACATGAAAAGCTTGCAAGGATAAAAGGTATCCACAATCTCGACAATGCATGTATGTAACACCATGGACTTTAGTCTCCACTTGCTAGTATTTAAAATTATTTTTTGAATCAGGATCCAAAATTTAGAATGTACCTAGGCCAAAATTCTTTATTAGACTCGAGTTTAAAATCAGCTCCTCAAAATTAAGATATATATGGTAGTGGTTGAATTTGTAATGGACCTAATTCAGGCTATATTAAGAAAAAGTTGCCCTATGATTTGCGAATAGAGTACATTTTTATTTTTTTATTTCATGCATTGGTGCCAATGCTCATGTTTCTATTCCATTTGTTTTATATTTGTGCATATTGCTTTAGCATGATTTTAACATGATTTTGGAAGATGAGGATTTGAATGCCTAAATATTCATAGTTCTCTTGGATACTTCATAGTTTGTTGAATCTTACATAGTTTTTATTGTTATTTCAGTTTTGGGAAATACGTTGTGCTGAAACCATCTCATCTACGATTACTTGGGGCAAAAACTTCTTATAGTGCATAAAACAAAGCCAAATACTTATGGTTCAACTTGATATCTAAGTCGGCATTTGGTATCAATGGATGCTGCTCCAAGCATAATTTCTAACAATTGCCCCCACAAGTTGCTGCAGAAGGGCATTTTGCTGAGTCCATATTCCGCACTGAACGTACTATTTTTCTTGTGATATTAATGCAGTTAGGTTCCCATTCAAAAGATCAAGGACTTAAATCTTACCTACGCAAAATAAAAGAGATTATTAGAACAAGTTGGAGCCCATGTTGGCTTCACCAAACAAAATTGCAGGCAGGGATCGCAAGATGTGAAGTACAAGACATGAGAGAGTAACAGAACAAGCTGCTACTATGTCTCCATTCTGATCTAATTGTTGCAAGTCAAACAAGAGAACTCCCTTTATTGGTTTCTAGCAGTAACGTCTGCACGTTTGTTAAGTAATTTGTGCTTGAATTTTTTCTGATTATTTTATTTATCATCATAGTACCCCTTTTATTTATCATCATAACTCATCTCGAAATTGCATGATAACCTAAATATTTTGGACTTTACGTATCATGTAGAATTTTTTTCCTTTTTTTTTAGAGTTGGGGGAGGAAATCAAGCTAGAATATTTAAATATGGGGCTGAGAGGAATTTCCTTTTACATGCCCGTTCAAGAGCAAGCCTTTCATGCATTGGAAGTTAGAAAATTGCGGTTATGGCCCTAGCTTCAGTATATGCACTTTACATTTTACGTGAGAGTGTGTTGGGGGAGCGGATTAATTGTAAAAATGCATCAAGCCTTTTCGTTTCTTTTTTATTTTTCAGAGTAAAATAGGTACTTCTACTTTAAGATATCCAGTTAGTGGTATTGGAACAGATGGGGTTCTCTGTGAAGAAGCTGTGAGAACAAACTGGAGTTATCGCTAGCCCTAGGGATGGCTTCTTCGCGGAGAGTATCGCCCACTTTCTGAAGCCTGCTTCTGAGTGTGAATTTGTCTTAACCTCTGTATGCTTGTTATTTGTGTTCACATTTTCGTGACCACGTACACTGTTTTTTATTCCAACAGAGTATCTTCCTTCACCTTCACCAATGGAGTAGCAGTTCGTCAAATTTCCCTATACTCATTTTTTTTCCAATATCTATTACCTTAAACTTGATAATCTGGTTTGTTCCCCCACCATGCACGAACAAGACTACATGTGCCTCACTTGATCCTGTTTGTTTGCATTTTTTTTTTCCGTTGAAAGTGGCGACTAGGTTGAGCTTTTCCTTTCTACCTCTCCTTTTCAAAACAAGAATTCCGATTCCAACAACGCATTTGGGTTGTATTAACTCAATCAGCACCTCATTTCTCTTTCATTTGAAATTACTTCTCCTCCAATTTCTGACAAATCCAGAAATTAGTTCCCTGCAAAAAGATACAGCCTGTCGCTATGTTGTCCCACCCCCCCACTCCCATAATTCTTCCGTTGGAACGAGAATGAATCACCAGATGTAAATGAGTAAGAATCCCTCGAATAATTTGAGTTATAATTTATAATCCTATCAATTAAGTATGTATTAGGAAAGTCAATATTTAAATAAATTGTAAGATCAAATCTATAAAAAATTCAACTGAATTTTCCCATTTTATTCAATATTTTTCCAAAAACCTGCACAATATAAATAGATGGGTACACCGCACCACCACATCAAGGAGAAATGACAAGTGAAAAAAAAAAAAAGTAACGAGCACACCCTGCAAATAAAAATGATAAAAACATCGAAAACGACGAGAAATAAAATCAAATTACCTTTAATACATCACCACAACATAAGCTTGTATAATACTGCCATACATTTATAGTCTGTCATCAACATACACAGGTGTCATCAACATATACAGGAGCCCACAAAAAAAAAGTACAAGTCTTACAATATCAGAAAGCTATTTAACTACAAGGCTACAAGAAAGGAGTTTAGTTTAAACATTTACATAGGCACAACACACACTCTGATGATCTCCTAGGTCCTCTTAGGCCTAAACTCAACATGACACGCCACCTACTTAATGGCATCAGAACCTGAAAATGGGTTACAAAATCAAGGATGAGCAAAGTGGCTCAGTAGGGACAGAATATAGGTACCAATCGAAACATAGAAGGGTGATGCGCAAATTTCTACCCTATAAGCCAATTATAAGCCATTTCCCTTAATACTTAAGCCTTGGTAGCGTAACAAGCTAACCACAAATATTTTCCCTCTTTGCATAATTTACCCAAGTTTCATTCACATTAAAGGTTAGCTACGAGCCTTTTTCTATGTTTACAAGGATTTATCCACATGATTATTTAGCGTATTTATCGCATGGCTCATTCTCTCATTCGCCTCAAAAAGTCAAATTCTGAAAATATCCCTCTCTACTAAAGGAAATTGAGACGTACCCTTCCCTCAAATCCTAACTTAATAGTCTCTCCCTATCTAGGGAATGGGCTAGTAGAGCTAGTAACCCTTGCGAAAGACGTACCCATTCTCAACATATCGAAAACGTTGCTGACCTCGATCAGAAAAGTCGAGCCTCTTGGGAGCTACCCAGGCCAATAGTTTGTAGCAGCAAAGAACAAGCTCAATTCGTGCCCCGCAAGGTTCAGTCACAGATCATTCCAGATCAGAAATCATAAGGTTAGTCAAAATTATCGGGTCACCTTAATGCTCCTGCTAGGAGCGTAGTCTCCAAGTGTACTCTCTCAATCCGTCGTCTAATGAGATCTCAACCAAACCCCTTATAGCACCCCGGCTTCTTCTGCTCACACGACACCTAACAAGCCTCTAACTGAGTACGAAGTACCCCGACATCTCCTACGCATGAGGGTGCTTGTTCAGCCTAGAGCTACAAGTACCTCAGCATTGAGTTGGATTCACGTACCTCCAAGTACCATAACTTGGCAACAACCCATAGCCCATCACCGTACTCGGGAACCTTCCATGTTTTGAGGTAGATCTTAGGTAGCCTTCAGCCACCACACATCCTCGAGTCTCTAACCCAAACAGTGAACCCATGGTTCATGAAGTCAGTAGGTGCAACCCTACGAGCTCATCTAGTAGACTTACTCATCTTTTAATCCATTTGAGATTCTGTACTAAGACCAAAGTCCCAGAGAGCCTATTGGATCACCTAGGGCCTGGCCTCAGACCTTAGAATCAAGGCTTCCTTGTTAGGCTCAATATAAAGTTGCCAAGATTCGATATTATCGGTCACACTTGATATTTAGAAAATATACGTCGGATTTTAATCCACCTCCTTAAGGGTTTCCACACACTTAACATGCTTCACCACCATTACCTTAGGTGGCAAATACATCTTCAAGTTCTTAATAATTCTTAGTGTATTAGATTTTTCTCATTATTTTCCCTTTTACTTCAGTAAATTAGGGCAAGATTCAATAGATGTATCAGCAATTTCCAAGGCACCAGTATCGGTACTGGTGTTCAGTATCAGTTCTGGGTGCCCATTGCTTACTGGTTAGTAGGTAGTGCCAGTACCGATACTGGTTCTCAGATCCGATGCTAGGTGCTCCCAAATTTCCATTTATACAATATTTGGGCTAAGGAGAAACGGCCAGTACCGATGCTAATCGATTAACATTAGCACTAGGCTCACTCGCAAGAGCATGTACCAATACTAATTGATTAGTACCGATACAAGGCACTCACTGGCCCCAATCAACATGTCACAATGGATGTCATTAGCCATCCAATACCGATACTGACTAACTAGTGTCGATCCAGGGTGTATTCATCATGCAGCTCTCCATGGCAACAAGTCACATCCCCTACACAACCCTTTTCCTTGACCTAAGGACTCAGATTCATCATTCACCCATTATAACATATAAGAAAACATGGCATTCTCAACAATAAAAATACTAATAATGCAATGAGCACGGCACTATCCTGACATGTTTCAAAAACCCATCCTAGGTTTTCCCCAATTTTCATAACCGGTCTATTCATAGTAGAGCCTTTCATAGCCCTAAAATCCCATTGAATCTATTAATTTTAGACTAAATATAAATCATCGTCGAGATCCATCTATGATTTGTTGTAGCTAAGGAAAAATCATCATTCCATTGCAGATCTTGGCATAACCAAAACAACAAAATACAATTATGGCATTCATCACCCTATGAACTCCATTGCCGTGCATATATGCCCCATTTCCCTGACATGATTAAAAACCCTTCTATTTACCAGATTCAAAATTTAATGCATTGAGTCTACCTTTTCAAATCTCAATACCATAATTCCAACCCAATTAGACATCTAAGAGGTGGAATTATAAAAGGAAAATCAAAATAAAACTCCCTACCTTGCTTCAAGCCCGATCATCCCACGAGGTGGCTCCTCTCGAATCCCTTGCAATCGCAACAAATAACCACATTAAATTTACTGTAATTGAGAATTTGCCCTATTGGAACCAAAACACCCTAAATCCCTCAGATTGGGGACAATCTAGGTATAGGGATTTCTAAGAAAGAGGGTGGGGACGCACCTACAGAAGTCAAGGCTTGATGGGGTCCTAATCTCCACTGTTGACTACTGATTTTAACAACAGCAATAGCCGCCAATCGCAACAAGCAGCAACTCCACAGCTGCTACATAAATGCATGGCCGCGAGGTAGGTTGCAACAATAGCAGCGCACAACAGTTGCAAGGGCGACATGGCGGCGACGGTGCCATGGCAATGGCTAGTAGGGGAGGAAAGACAAGGGAATCCTTCACTTACTCTTCTTCTCTCTTCTTTCTTCTTTTGCCCCTCCCTTGAGGCCATGGCAACAACGCTCGCAGTAGTGGCAACCACAAATGGTGTAGAGGGAGGAGGTTCAACCACCCAATAGGGGAAGGGAGGGGGGAGGTGTAGTAGCCAATGGTGGTGATCTTTCTTCCCCTCAAGCCCACAGCAGCAGCCACAATCAAGTTGCCAAAGGAGGAGAAACGGCGAGGAGGAGAGGGTGTCACACCCCAATGATTGTCCTGTCGGATCGGGAATGAATCGTCAGGTATACAAATGCTAGGGTTCCAACTATCAAGTGGCTTGGGTTACAATTCGTAGTCTTATCAATAAGGTACCTCATAGGAAAGTCGATTTAAAATTTATCTTAGGATTGAAAACTGCAAAAATTCGATAGATTTTCACCTGTTTATTCGACATTTTCTAAAAGTCCATACCTGTAACCTACACCCGTACATGCATAGTACAAATTATATAGGTGGGTACTCCCCACCACAACACCACAAGAATAAAATAATAGCGATAAAACACAAGTGGGCACACCTCACATCTAAAAGTGGAAAAAACATGGGAAACAAAAAAAAAAAAGCATAGCCAAGCTATTACCAATAGATTACTATAAGCACCACCAATTAACCACAAGGCTTCAATACATTCAACTATTTAAGGCGTAACACGTACAACCATCCATAAGTTATATTTACATGCATTAATTTATACAATGAAAAGTATCCTGCTACACTAAACGACAGAAAACCCAACCCATGTTAATTACATTACTCACCAAGGCTTAAATACGACATAACATGTCACCTGCACCACAGTAATGGTACCTAAAAATGGTCACAAATGCAAGGATGAGCCAAGCGGCTCAATAGGGAGAAAACCACGTGTAACATCCGAAGTAGAGAAAGTGTATGGGTTCTACACTATAGGCCACCTATAAGCCATTTTACTTATTTAATTATGCATTTGTTATGAAATAGGCCAACCACATGCCTTCTTCACCATTCCTAAAATTTACCCAAATTTCATTATCATAACAAACAAGCGACAAGCCCCTTCTTTTTATTTATTATTCCTCCTTTACCAAATTTATTTGCATGATTCTTCAATTTTATTACCACGTTTCATTCCCTCCTCATCTCAAAAGTCAGATTCTAAAAATCAATTCTCTCTACTAGAGGAGATTGATATCCTTCTCTTGATCCCAACCTGGTAGTCTCTCCCTTGCCAAGGGAGGGGCTAGCAGAGCTGATAATCTTCCTAGAAGGCATACTCGTTCTCGACATATCGAGAATGTTACTAACCTCGATCAGAAGAGTCGAATCTCTAGGGAGCTACCCAAGCTAATACCTCGCGACGATGAAGAGCGTGGCTCAGCACCTACCTAGCAAGGCCAAGTCTTCGATCATTCTCGATCATGTCGCAGGGTTGATTAGAATTGTCAAGTCACACCAATGCTCTCGCTAGGAGCGTGGTCTCCAAGTGCACCCTCTCAATCTGCCACCGGATGAGATCTCAACCAAGCCCCCAACAGTACCCCGGCATCTTCCGCTCACGCAAGTGCCTAATGAGCCTCTAACTGTGAGTACCAAGTACCCCGACGTCTCCCGCTGCACAAGCAAGCACCTTATGAGCCTAGAGCTACGAGTATCTCTACATCAAGTCGAATTCAAGTACTTCCAAGCACCATAATTCGATGACAGCCCGTGGCTTGTCACTGTATTTGGGAACCATCCGTTTCCCGAGGTAGATCTCTGGTAGCCTCTAGCCACCACACATCCTCAGGTCTCTAACCCAAGATTCACCACGTCCATGGGTGTAGCCTCACGAGATCACCTAGTAGACCTATTGTCTTTTAATCCAATTAGTTCCGTGTTCGGAAAAAGACCTTAGAGATGTGGATCACCTACGGTCTGACCTCTGACCTCAAGACCCAGGATTCCATTTTTCGACTCGTGACCGAATGGCCAAGATTCAATATTCCATGTTTCACTTTGGGTTTAATCGGCTACTCTTCAGCTTTCAATCCAATTCCTTAGGGGTTTCTATACACATAGCATAGTTGGCCATCATTTACAAGGTTGGCATTTACATCTTCATGTTTTTAATGTTCTTAATGAATTAAACCAAGTTCCTCTTATTTCTCCCCATTTCTCTTTGCAAGCAGGGCAAGGTTCAATTATCGCATCATAATTTCCAAGGCACCAGTACCAATACAAGGGTTCAGTACCAATCCTAGGTGCCACCACCTACTAGCCTCCAAAGCGGACCAGTTCCAATACTAACTCTTGGTACCGATACTAGGCACCTCCAGTTCCCAACTCATCTTTCATTTTGACCTAGGTTGATGGCCAGTATCGGTACTCACACTTAGTATCGATACTAGGCATCTCCAGATCCCAATTGTACAAGCCATTTCGATTTGGAATGGCCATCCAATACAGGTAATGATATTTAGTACCGGTACTAGGTGTTTCCATCTAGTGCAAAATGACAGTGTGGTCACCTCTCAACCATAACCCTTCCTTAACTCGAAGGATTTACATTTTTATCTTTCATGTGTTATCGGGTATAAGAATGGCATCCTCGCCCATTAAAATCACAATACAAAATGAACACGACACCACTCTTACAGTTTTCAAAACATCCATGCCCAATTTTCACCAACCTTAGTAACCAGTTACTACCCACAAAACAGATATTTTATAGCCACAAGGCCCCAATTTCTTTTATTTACCTCAAAGCATGGCAATTCCCGAATTATAATCATAAGCTAACATAAATAAAGGGGCCCCCATTCCCACTCAAACCCCAACTTACCATCATGAGATATTCATTTCTAAATCACTTCTCTACCCTACACATACAAGCGTAACCCCCTCATGCTATGAATTCAAGAAAGCACAAAAAGGAGGGTTAGGAGTTGTCCCTACCTCGTCTCGAGCTTCCCGTTCTTCCCACAAGGTGGTCACTCCCACGAGTTCCTCATAATCAAAATTAGCACACATCACATCAGATTTTTATTTCCCCTAAATCCCTAAGTTAGAAGCACCTAAGCTAGGGATTTAAACAAAAGGGGACGCACCTATCACACACGAGCCTCGACGATCTACTCTTCCCCGTCGACCACAATCTTAGCAACGCCAACAGCAACTGCAACTCTCCAATAGCAGCAACAGTTGTGGCTAGCGCCATGGTGACTGGGCGCGAGGTGGAAGCCAACAAGGAAAGGGAAGAAGAGACCGTCAACAGCAACGGTAGGAGGGTGGATCTTCATTTTCTCCTCATCGCAACAGCGGCCACGTGGACACCTCAGACAAGGGTGGTCGGCGAGAAGGAGAAGGTGTGGAGGAGAAGAGAGGTGCATCAGCGGTGGTAGGGGTACTCGTCTCCTTTCTTTCCCTTCTCTTCTCACGTTGGAAACCATAGCAACACCAGCAGTAGATGTAGCACCTGCAATGGCTATAGCTCCGATCATGACAGCAACGACAACAGGGAAGATGGGGAGGATAAGGGCAACGTGGAGGGAAGGAGAGGGAAGGGGGAGATCTCGCTGTAGTTGGAGGAAATTGGCTAATGTTAGCCAAAGGGAAGGGCCTTTGGCTTCCTTTGCAAGCCAAGCCTTATTTTATAAGGGGTGGTAGAATTAGCAAGTAGACCCCCACCCAAAACCCCTTCCTTATTCAAAAATCCACCAAAAGGTTCTCTCCCAAAAGCCCTCACACACAAATTTTGTTGAGGCCATGAGGAGTCCAAAATAAAAAAGAAAAATCAAAAGGACCACCATGCCTCCAACCAAGGAAATAAAGAGGAAATGGGTTTTATCAGAGATCAACATAGTCAATTTCTGAATCTTTATATCATATTCCCCTTAAAGATCAAAATGTGTCATACCTGGGGAAATCACTCAAAAAGGCTGTGTGTGCACGTGCGTATGGGGTGCGTGCATGCGTGCGTGTGCATGCGTATCGATATCACCTGCAATATCGATATCACCTGTGCGTGGGTGCGTGTGTATGTGTGTGTGTGTGACCCAGACCCAGTGTTTCCCCCTTCCCACCTTTGAACACGGTGTTTCCCCTCCCAGCAGCACCTTTTCCAGACCAAAGCCCTTTTGAACCCAGCCTTTCCCGCCCACCCAGCACCACCATCCTAGCGATATATTCGCCGATATCCTAGAAAAACGATACTGCAAGTGATATCGATACATCCAACCTTGTCTAGCACACAGAATCACACCGATCCTCCAAAGGTCTAGATGGACCCCCTTTGTCCAATGGTTCAGGGGTAACATGCCAAACTAAATCCCATCTTGGCATTCAGAGCTTCCTGCAACTGATCCCAAAATGCAATATGAGCCTTGGATCCCATCTACGACAATATTCTTAGGAACCTTGCGAAGCCAGACGATCACCTCAACATAAATCTCCACAAGCCACACCTCAAGCTTTCCACCATAAGTCCTTCAAAATCTCCTTATACACGCAGATACTACCCAAGTGCATCGTCATCCAAAACTTAGACATCTTGCACACAGTTGTTTCCTCAAGATCTCATTTCTAAACACACAAAATCCTTCTGAAATAAAGTGTTTCGCTAAATAGGGAGAGAGATCTGATGATTGTCATGTCATGACTCCACTCCGGACCCGAACCAACCTCGAATCGATAAACTGCAACTTTTCATCCCATGATTAGCCCCAACTACAGACCTCACGACATCATTTACAAGGTTGGTGTCCACACAACAACATAAGAGCACTCCAAAAATCCAACGAATGATTGGCTTCCATCCAGTCTCTGTGAGCCAATCCCACTCCTACAGTAGGAGTTGAGCCACTGTCACTATAGAGTATTGGATCAAGGCATCAGATACTATAATGCCCTTGCCTGGATGGTGTTGGATTCTACCATTGCAATCCTTCCGCAAATCCATCCAATGGCGTCGCCTCATTCTAAATTCCTTCCAAATGAAGAGAGCAAAGGAGTTCACCATAGAAAGTGCCTTCAAACCTCGAGGTAAACACAATAGCTACTGTTAGGTTGAAATGCCAGTTATTCTATTAGAAAACCCTAGGAGCCTTTATATAGGGAGGCAACCAAAAGGTAGAGTTACAAGTGTATCCCTCACTTAACATAACACTTAAAATAAAAGGCATACAAAATATAACTCGACAATCCCCCTCAAGTTGGAGCATAAATATTAAGCATGCTTAACATGATACATAACTCAAGACGTTTCTTAGAGAGTGTTTTAGTAAAGACATCTGCAACCCGATCCTCAGTAGCAGTATATGGTGTAGTGATCTTTCCAATGATAATAGCATCTCTAATAAAATGACAATCCACCTCTATGTACTTGGTTCTCTCATGGAAGGCAGGATTACTGGCAATAAATGCCGCTGCTTTATTATCACAATACATGAGAGTGGGACCAGAAACTAATACTCCCAAATCACATAAGATAGATCTTACCCACAAGAGCTTACAAGTAGTATGGGCCATAGCCCTATACTATAATTCTGCACTGGATCTGGAGACAACATTATGTTTCTTGCTTCTCCATGTGACAAGGTTGTCACCCACATAGGTACAGTAGCCAGTAGTAGATCTCATGTCTTCATGCGCTCCTGCATAGTCTGCATCTGAATACCCCCAGACATTAAGATGACCATCTTCATAACAATAGCCCCTTCCCAGGAGCTTGTTTGAAGTATCTTAGTACCTGACATGCACCATCCGGATTTCTCTAGGGGACTACATAAACTGACTCAGTCTCTCGACAACAGAGCAAATATCAAGTTGCGTGACAGTCAGATATAACAACTTTTCCACTATAGCACGGTACCTGGCAACGTCCTCAAGCAAAAGACTCTCAGAATCTGCAAGTGGCAAGAAAGGGTCTATAAGAATGCTGGCAGGCTTGCATCATTCTTTAGCATGTCAAGAACATACTTCCACTGTAATAACACTAGACCACCATCAACATGTTGTACTTCAATGCCCAGAAAGTAGCTTATCATGCCTAGATCTTTAGTAACAAACTGAGAATGCAAGAACCTCTTGGTAGCCTTTATTCCTTTTTATCACTTCCTGTGAGTAGTATATCATCTGTATACACAATAATAATAACAAATCCACAAGCTCTGCATCGTAAAAACAGAGTGATTTGCAATGGATCTAGTAAAGCCAAACTCTTGCACAACTTTACTAAACCTTTCAAACCAGGCCCTGGGGCTCTGTTTAAAGCCATAAATTACCTTCTTCAACCTGCAGACTTTCTAACACTCCCCGTCAACCACGAAACTAGGGGATTAGTGCATGTAGACCTCATCTTCTAAATCACCATAGAGGAAAGCATTTTTAATATCAAGTTGTGAAACTGACCATCCACTATTGACTGCCACAGAGAGAAGTACCCTCACTGAATTGAATCTGGCTACCGAAGGAAAAGTCTCAAAATAGTCAACTCCAAAGGTTGTGTGTAGCCTTTGGCAACTAGGCGTGCTTTGTATCTTTCTACTGCACCATCTGGATAGCATTTCAGGGTGAACACCCACCCACACCCCACAACAATAGCACCCAGGGGTAGGTTAACGAGTTCCCAGGTACTCCTAGATTAAAGAGCAGCCATCTCCTCCTCCATGGCCAAGGTCTAGGAAGAGTCTTGAGATGCCTCAACATGATTTCTAGAAATATTTTTGTTATCAACTGCAAGAGATAGAAGCCTTCCTGCTGCAGGTAAATGATCAAGTGACATATAATTGGAAATAAAATATTTAGCACAAAATCGTTGTAGCTTCCTCTGAGAAATATGAAGATCCACATCAGGTACCTCAGGTAGTGTAGAATCTGGACCTCCATCTGAATCAACAGTATCAGTAGAGGACTGAGCAGAAATACTAGAAAGTGGTTCCTTCACCTGTAGAGTAGTAGAGGGAGGTCTGCACTGAAAATACTAAGGGAAGGTATCAGTAGTACACACCTTAGGATGTCTAGGATAGGAAATAGGAGGAACATCATGTGGAGGTGGCTCGAAGGGACCTGGAGCTGCAGTAGTAGGCATACGCAATGGAACATCCTGTGAAACATTGGGAGACTGTCTTACAGCAGAATAATATGGCATACCCTCAAAAAAGGTTACATCCTTACATAAAGCCGATGTGAGAGGATCAAAACATCTATACCTTTTGAGTTCTAAAATAACCCACAAAAATACACTTGACGAATCTCGGAGCAAGCTTGTTCACTTTAAATAAATGAACAAAGCACCACATCCAAACACCTTAGGAGATAAAACAGCTCCTGATCAAGAAATAAAATAGAGTAGGGAACTTTACCACCAAGAACAGAAGACAACACCCGATTAATCAAAAAAGCAGTTGTAAGTACAACATCAGACCAAAAGGTAGCAGGAACATGCATCTAGAACATAATAGTGTGGGCAACGTCAAGATGTCTCAACTTACATTCAACCACCCCATTTTGTTGGGGTATATGAACACAAGATGTCTGATGTATAATACCATGGGATTGAAAAAACTGAGTTAGTAGAATTCATACACAAGCCCATTATCAGTCTGAAACATACAAATAATAGTCGAAAACTAAATCTTTCTTTCATTCACAAAATTTTTATTCAGTACAAAAGTTTTGAATTTTTCTTTCATCATAAAGACCCAATAGACATGGGTATATTCATGCACAAGAACGAGAAAATACCAAAAACCCCTAAGATTACTAACCCGACATGGGCCCCACAGATCAGCATGATAAGATAAAAAGCAGACTCAGTTCTTTTATTACCACTAGAAAAGGAAACTCTATGATGTTTGCCAAACTAATAAGCATCGCAAGCAAAAGAATCTAGAAACTGTATATCAAGAAACTGACGACGAAAAGTAGACACGCTAGGATGTCCCAATCTCAAATGCTATTATAAAGTAGAAGTGGAGGAGGCAGCAACTATGAAATAATGCTATGGTGGAAGATCAAGATAATAGAGGTCATCCTGCTCAAGTTCACCAATCTGCTTCATCGTCAAGAAGTCCTGCAGAAAGAAAAAATGGTCATGAAAAACCATTATGCAATTTAATGCCTTAGTTATATGACTAATAGACATTAAATTCAAGGCGAATTTGGGCGCATGAATGACATTAGAAAGAGGTAAAGTAGTGGATAGAGAAATTCACCCAAGCTTGTCACAGGGGGCTAGGCACCATCAGCTACTTTGACATGTACTAGAGTAGTTAGTGGTCTAAAAGAAGTAAAAGGGGTAACATCTATTATGTGGGAAGATTCACCTGAGTCTGCAAGCTAAGATGGTTTACACCTCTGGCACTAGCAATACCTGTCCTCTAAGTCACAGAAGCACCTACAGTGGAAGTAGTCTGAATAGAAACAAGTCTATCATATTCCTCCTTGAAGATAGTGACCTGAGGATTGACTTGCTCTTCCTCCTGATAATGCAGCCTCTCATCTTCACCATAAGTGACCTGATTGGCCTGATGGCCCTAAGGAAACCCATGCTTTATCCAGCACTTGTCAATTGTGCGAATTATCTTGTGACAATGGTCATAGAACAAACCACACCCTCTGCCACGGCCTTTTGCTTTTGCTCCACGTCCTCTCCCCCTGCCTCTTGGAGTTCCCTTGCCACAGCTTGTAGCTGTCATGACCAAGGAATCAGCAACTGAGACAGGGTTAGAGATCTCAAGTCTGGACAGGAGAGCATAGATCTGTGCAGGTGTATGGATCTCCTCAAGTGTCAAGTTGATCTTTAACAGACTTGAACTCAAGACCAAGGCCAGTAGTGGCGACCTTCCTCTATAGTTTTATTATTTCGTCGTAGTATAGTATAGAGAGGTGATTACCAGTTTAATACAATTTGTTACTCGGAAATAAAGAGTTCCCGAGGTCGAACTCAGGGAGCAAACTGTATTCTAGAGATACAAATTCTTATTACAAAAATAAAGAGAGAGAGAGAGAGAATTTGTTGGCTTTTCTTCTTTTCTCTTTGCTTCTCCTCTTCTTCCTTCTCAGATCTTCTGCTCTCTTCCTTTGTTCTTCTTCTTTATCTGCAGTGGTGATGTTCTTCTTCTTCTTTCAGCTGTTTCTGCTCGTCTCTTCCTTTTTCTTCTGTAGAGCGGTCCTGTTCTTCTTCTTCTTTCTTTCTTCAGATCTTCTCGTGCTCTTCTTCTTTCAGTTCTTCCCTTGGCCTCTCTGTGTTCTCCTCTGCCTCGCCTTCCTTCTCCTTCTTTGCCTTCAGGACGTCGTCTGATTTTCCAATCAGACGACTTAAACCACCGCTGCTACAGTGCCGCTCGGTGATCCTCCTTCCTTCAGCCGTCGTCTTCTTCCACGGTTCTTCTTCACCTGTGCCTGCACACTTACACAGCTTGATCAGAGAGGGGCAAAACCTATCTCTACCCTCCCCCGCGTCTCTCTCTCACAGAAACCGCTCTTAGGATAGCTCTCCCAGAGCTGCCGGGTTGCCGGGTACGGGTCGCGCCCGGGTCCAGGCCCACCGGCGTGCGTGGTGGGCGAGGAGTGCAGGTCAGTCTAAGTCGGGTCGGGCCAGGTCCGCGGGGCGTGAGCGCGGACGAGACCGGGTAACCGGGCGGGTGAAGGGGACCTCACCCCGTGTGCTGAGGCAATAAGCCTCCAGCACTTTTTCGCTTTATACCGCTACGCTCCTTCAGAGCCTTCCGAGGTGGGACTAAATGTCCCACCCCAATTTCGCGCCTGCGCGGAGGAAGCAGCTGGTAATCGCAGCTTTACGCGAGGCCTTCGCGCGAGGGATTCGCCTCAACTGCAGCCTAACGCTTTGCCGAAATGCCCCCGCACAGCCTGGGAGCGTGACCTGGGCGCGGCGCACCTGGGACAGCAGGTCGAAGCTGCTTCGCTTCAACAATGGCGGCGACGAGTGCAGGTACCTGCCCACAGAGAAACGGCCTCTCGGCCCAATCAGAAACTCGGGGGGTGTGCAGGCGGCGGGGCGGAGCCCAAGAGCTGCCCTAGGTCGGACTGTGGGTCGGGAGATGGGTTTGTTCGGTGGAGTTGCAGAGGGTGATTTGGGGGAAGTGGAAGGGCGGAGGTTGATCAGGGTGAGGAGGCGGAGGTTCTGCGGTGGTCGGCGAGCCGTGTGGGTTGCTGGAGTGATGGGAGCGGCTCGCCGGAGGATGGCCGGAGGCGGAGAAGGTGAGGGTGATTGGTCGGAATCGAGGGCGACAGTAAATGTTTAAAGTGAGGAAAAGGAAGAGGGGAGGAAGAGGAGGAGTTCTACCTACTTAGCAGGACGAGGAGGGGCCGGAGCGGGCGACAGTCGTATCGACTGTCGCCGGAGAAGAAGATGCCCGGGGGAAGGGGCGGCGGCGAGCAGAGGGCCGGAGAGGCGCCAGCTGGGTGCGGCATGGCGCGGGAAGAGCGAGGGAGAGCAACCCTGCAGCTGGTAGTGCGGCAGAGCGACGAGGAGGAAGAGGGGAGGCCGCCGGAGCTGGAGGGCTTCCTGTCAGAGTGGGAAGAGAGGAAGTGGGGGTCTTTCTCCGTCAGGACCGAGCTCCCCTGAACGGCGGAGCGACGGGGGGTATTTATAGGGGCTGAACCAGAGAGGAGGGCGGAGGGAGACGACGTGTCTCCCTCGCCGGAGGACGCCGGAGTAAGGTTACCCATACCGTCCGTGCGTTCGCACGGCCGGTATGGTGGGTTGCAGCGACCAGGGGGGTGTTCCTGCGACGGCTGACGACGCAGGGCACCCCCGGTTAACTTGCCAGACCCTCTCCCTCACCCTGCGCGGCGCCATGCTCCGCGCAAGGTCGCCGGAGCATGGTGCTGGCAGGTTTTGCAGGGAGGACCTGAACGCAAAGAACGAAGGAGAGTTAGGGGTCAAAATGCGAGGGTTTAAAAGTTGAGGGCCAAAAAGTAAATAAATGAGGACCAAAATGTAAAGTTGGTCAAGAAGGTTTCTTCTTAGGCTCAAGTTTTTATACATGACTAATTAGGACCTAAGGAATCTGATGGTGAATTTTATTTCTAGATTAAACCTTGTTTGACTGGTCAATTTACGTAAAAACCCAAATTAAGTTATTAATTGGGTATGGTTCTCAATGTAGGTCAAGATGGGTTCCTAAGGTCAAATTGAAGGTTCTAAACCCTAGAGATTATTTTTCTATGAATTTTAGAGGGTTTATTCCATTTTTGCTTTGCCTTGAACCTCGTGAATTGAAGTGGGTTTGTTTTAGGGTTACAGATTATCATTTTAGTTCCTTGGAATTGCTGTAACCCTTATCAGATCATCCCACTTTCCTTCTTATTTGGTTTGTTTGACCTATGTTTGGACCTGTATGCAGATTATACTGGTAAAATCTGCATTTTTACCCATTTTGACTTGTTTTCTCCTTAAACTCAGAATTCTCTGAGTTAAGCCTTTCCTTGAGTTATGTAGGAGCTTTTATCATTTGTATTAGGTCAAAATGAGCTAGTTATGGCTCATGATGAGGTTCTCATCAGCCAGCAAGCAACTGAACAGAATGAAAGGCCTCACGTTGCTTTGTAATAACAGTGACATCTGTAGAGATCGGCTGATAAGTATCCTTTTCATCCCAGAGGTTCTTCATAAAGCCATAATATTTGGCAAGGGACATAATTCCCTTTCAAAAATAATGCAACTCCTCAATCACCCTGTAGAGGTGGCTGATGTTGATCTTATGAGAATGTATCTCATGAAAAACCTCCCACATCTTCTTCGCAGACGCATATGACATAACCTTCTTTTCGATAAGCTCCTTCATACTCTTCAACATGCAAGTCGCTACCCAATCATTGTCTGCCTCCCAGTCAACAGACTTGACAGCCGTTTCATCCTACGTCAAAATATATTTCTTTTGGTGTGATCCCACAAAACAGGAAAAAGTAAACCACAAAAGAAAGTTGATGCCATCCAACTTGATAGAGATTCCTTGAATAAAGGAAGGTGCACTCGGGATAAATATCTTCCTCGCTGAGTCGCCAAAAGCATCCTTCTTATCTTCCATAATGCTCAATATGTGGGAAAAAGTTAATCAAATATGCAGTACAATAAACAGTCAGATCATAACAAGTCTAAGGAACCCGTAGTAGATCTGAACGAACACAACTCAGACCATGTCTCGATCTGATGAGATGAGAACAGAGGAAAAACGGTCCTACAAGAACTACAAGTCCTTGCACTGCCTGAGATGAAGAGGAGAGGACAAAAATTAGGTCACCCTATCTTCAAGATCACCAGAGAACCATTGTAGGTCCTCCGATGATCGTAAGGAAGGTGCTGCAATCAGTCAACACCAACTAGCGACGGTCAATAGGTCTTTGGGAAGCCCACTGTTGCCCATGATGCACCCTAGGTAGCGGTGTTCGAATTTAAGAAGCCGTCGTGAGGCTTCTTCAACCAGAAGGCAGCGATGCAGACCCTCAAGAGGCCACCGTTGGGCTTCCCTGCCGTCGCAAGGGCTCCTACCAGTGGTAGGAGGCGACACTGAGGCTCAAGGAGCTGCCTGTGGGCTTCCCTGCCGCAACTAGAGCCTCCTACCGATGGCGCAGGGCTCGCTGCCAGTGTAGGAGAGGCGACGGCCGTAAGGAGGGGGTTGGCGGTGCCCTACAGGAGAGAGAGAGAGAGAGAGCCTAGGGTTACGATGGAGGATAGAGGAGGCTAAGTTTTGGATGGGATATCCGGACACCAGTCCAGGACCGCTGCTCTAATACCATGTTAGGTTGAAATGCCAATTATTCTATTAGAAAATCCTAGGCGCCTTTATATAGGCAGGCAACCAAAGAATAGAGTTACGAGTATACCCTCACTTAACATAACACTAAAAATAAAAGGCATACAAAATATAACTCAACAAGTATCCATTCCAAGTTGTGTTGAGGAGTTCCTCTCATGATCTCATAATAGTCAAGAAGCATAGGCAATTACTCCGCCACTTAGCACCAAGACGTAGTCGAGTTTGAGGTGTGAAGAACCACGGTACACTACAAATCTATCGCTTCCCGATGGAATAGCCAAGATCGATGTGATGTCAAATTGTGCTTCAACTCTTAAGCTCTATTCACAAACAGGGCTCGAACAAGTTTGACCACTTTTTATCGTTAGCTCACCAACGAAACCAAAATCGTAGAATAATCCTAAATCAAACGTTGGCGACCTCCAACTAAACTCAGGAAGCCCCTAATATCAGTCTCAGGCTTCGATTAAGACTACCTCAACACCACTTCAACCCTGGATGGGTCCACTAACATACCTCTGTCATTGATCGCGTGACCCAAGAAAGTAACCTGGTTAAGCCAAAACTCACACTTGCTAGATTTGACAATAAAATTGGTTGTCACAATTTATGTAATGTGGCCCTCAATCTTTCACGTGTAGATCAGTACTCCGAAAATGCCTTAGGACATCGTCGATACGTACAACGAACTGATTCAGAAAGGATCCAAACACCCAATTCCTCAGGCCCACAGATGTGGCAAGGGTATTAGTTGACCCAAGCAGCATAATCAAAAACTCAATTCCGACAAGTCTGAAATATAGACTTCAGAACACCATTCCCTTTCATCCTCAGTTAAGGTACCCAAATTGCAGGTCAACCCTCGATAACATCGCGGATCCTTATCGCTGATTGAACCGATCATTGATCCTTAGGAGAGTACTCATTCATGATTTTGACCTTGTTAATTGCAGTCAAAATAGAACCGCATACTTTGTCATTCATTCTCACAAAAGTACAGGGGCTCCCCACAACGATGCACTTGGTCAAAAGAGTCCCCTACCTAAAACTCTTGCAGTTAAACCCTCCACTCCATGAACTCAAAAGGAGCCATCCTATATGGGCTCGGAGATAGAACTAGTTCTAGCACTAGTTGGATCTCAAATTCAACCTTTCAATGTAGAGAAATTTCTAACAATTCCTCGGGAAAGATGTCCATGAATTCCCTAATTATAGGCACATCTTGGATCCCTAACTTATCCCTCCTAGTCATAATGACGTAGGCTGGGTACCCTTCACACCCTTTAGGTCAAGGACCAACAAGTCCGCCAATAACTCATGGCTAGCCACACAGGCATAATATTCTGATATACTTCGCTTGCCATGCCTTCAAACTAAAAGACCACCAAAAACACCCAATGCTCCTCTCCCACCAAGAAGGCACCCAAGATCTTCTCGATTTGCAACATTCAATCCTCTGCGATCAATAGATCGTCGAATCACAAGAAGGCCGACAGCTTCATTTTCCTAAATTACCCAAGTTCTGCACTCTTGGGGAGTGCCACAAGCGGTAGACGATTAAGTGCTTCCTCGCATGGAGGCCTAATCGGATCATTTACCCTAACAATGGATCCATCCATTCATTGCCACCGCCATCAACTCCGTTGTTACCGAGGTTTCCCAATTTTGACCCAAATTCTACTCTTAGTGTCGACCAAGGTCTACAAGATTGTTTGCATCGTACCCTAGAACTAAGCAATGGCCATAAAAGAATCGGGCTAACACTTGTTATCTCTTTGTTGTTTTCAGATCTTTGGAAGCATCCAAGAATAGATACAAGCCCTACATACCAACACAAAGATCCAATAGCTTAGTATGCTATGCACAGACTATAATCAATTTTTGGACTATGACTCCAAAACCAACCCAGTAAACACACTTCTAAAGAAGCGCATGGCTTCGATACCACTGAAGGTTGTCACACCTCGATGATTCTCCTGTCGGATCGAGAATGAATTGTCGGGTGTACATATGCTAGGGTCCCAACTATTGGGTGGCTCAAGTTATAATTCGTAGTCTTATCAAATAGGGTATGTCATGGGAAAGTTGATTTAAAATTTATCACATGGTTAAAACCTGCAAAAAAATTCGACAAAATTTTCCCTATTTATTCGACATTTTCCAAAAATCCGTACTTGCAACCTACACCTATACATGAATACTACAAATTATATAGGTGGGTACTCCCCACCACAACACCACAAGGGTAGAATAACAACGATAAAATACAAGTGGGCACACCTCGCATCCAAAAGTGGTAAAAACACGTGAAACAACAAAAAAAAAAAAAACAAAGCCAAGCTATCACAAACGGATTATTACAAGCACCCTCAATTAACCACAAGGCTTCAATACGATTCACTATTTAAGTCATAACACATACAACCATCCATAAGTTATATTTACATGCATTAATTTATACAATAGAAAGTGTCCTGCAACAGGAAACCCAACCCATGTTAATTACAATACTCACCATGGCCTAAATACGACATAATGTGTTGCCTGCACCACGGCAATGACACCTGAAAATGATCACAAACGTAGGAATGACCTAAGCAGCTCAGTAGGGATAAAACCACGTGTAACATCCGAAGTGGAGAAAGTGTATGGGTTCTACACTATAGGCCACCTATAAGCCATTTGACTCATTTAATTATGCCTTAGTTATGATACAGGCTAACCACAGGCCTTCTTCCCCGTTCCCAAAATTTACCCAAATTTCATTAGCATAGCAAACTAGCTACAAGCCCCTTTTTATTTTTTATTCCTCCTTTATCATGATTTATTCGCACGATTATTCAATTTTGTTACCACTTTCATTCTCTCCTCACCTCGGAAGTTAGATTCTAGGAATCATCCCTCTACTAGTGGAGATTGAGATGCACCCTTCTCTCGGATCCTAACCTGATAGTCTCTCCCTGGCCAGGGGAGGGGCTAATAGAGCTGATAATCTTCGTAGAAGACATACCTGTTCTCGACATTTCGAGAACATTGCTGGACTCGGTTAGAAGAATTGAGCCTCTTAAGAGCTACCCAAGCCAATACCTCGCGATGATGAAGAGCGTGACTTACCACCTGCCCAGCAAGGCCAAGTATCAGATCATTCCAGATCATGTCACAGGATTGGTTAGAATTGTCAAGTTACACCAATGCTCCCGCTAGGAGCATGGTCTCCAGGTACACCCTCTCAATCTATCACTAGATGAGATCTCAACCAAGCCCCTCACGGTACGCCAGCATCTTCTGCTCACGCAGGCACTTGACGAGCCTCTAGCTGTGAGTATCAAGTACCCCGGCAACTCCTACTACGCATGCGGGTGCCTTATGAGCTTAGAGCTACGAGTACCTAATTTACGATCTGGATCGCTTGTTAATTACGATTAATTAATTATGACGTAGTATAGTGTCGCAATCCAAATGAATATCATTTATTTATATACAATTTTTACTGATTTTATTCATGGTCATTCACTAAGAGGCAGTTATTGATATACATCACTATCTATTATCTAAAAATCAGCTTTTATTCCAAAAATGTTAAGTTTATCTATAAATTAATGAATAATGAATGAAAAAATCAAAAAATGAACTAATCTAAGTCAATTATATACAACAATGAATGAATTAATGTTAATAACAATGACTCAAGAATATATGCAGGTATAAAGGTATCAAAAACTAATCTAAATTAATTATATACTCTAATATCTAAGTAATGCCTCAATATAGGCACAAAATATATATATATACTGACATATACTATATACTATACTAACATATATAAATTATGTACACTAACATATATATATATATATATATATATATGTCACTAAAGAGCATTAGAAACACTACAAAAGAAGGTAAAAAAGATATGCATATACTCTATATAATATACTATCTATATATATGTACCAAGTATATACGCATATACTATCATACATTTACACACTACTAACACACACAACACATAACTAATATACCACACGCTAACACTACACATTTAACTCACACTACACTTGGTCACTACACACATACATGCCCACAATACACACCGCACGTCTCTAACAATTAGGCAAATTTAACACACCCAACTCTCTCTCAACACTCAACCACATTTTAACCTAACTTAACCTCTATTTAACCCAAAAATTTGTTTAATGGACGAGCCTAGCAATTCATGTCATCTACAGCCTACTAGGGGTCAGATCAACCACTACTAAGTCTGGCCCATAGTTTGATTATTATTTGTTTTAGCATAGGTTCTGTAAAGACGCGTCCCACTTTTAGCCTTTTAAGACGTCTGGAGTCTAATTCAGACGTCTGTCCAGACGTCTGGACCCTTTCCCGAACGTCTGAAAATGAAATTTTTGTACGCGCTCTACGCTCTGCATGCGGGCAACGCGTAGAACTCCTTTTTCCTCTCTCCTTTCCTCCTTCCTGCCCAAACCCTAAGACCCTCACTCCATTTATAAAGACCCCTCCCTTCCTCTCCACTCCACACACCACCACCACACCCCACTTTCACCTTCAGAGCTGCGGGAGCCGCGAGAGGAGGTGAGCAAGGGAGAGCAGAAGGGCACGAAGGAGAGTGCGGGAGGAGCCCGAGGTTAGGAGCTTCGGTGGAAGCTCAGTGGAGCTCGCACAGCCACCACGGGCGAGTGCGGGAGGAGAGAGTCCAGAGTGGCATCCTCGACCACCTGTAGTGACTGGAGCTGTGGCAGTGCGAGGAGGCGCGCAACAAAGAGCGCTGGTAGCAAGTTCTGATACTGGAAATTTTCCAATATCAGACGTCTGGAGCAGAGTCCAGATGGCTAGCGGAGCATCTGGACATCTGGAGTCAAGACCAGACGTCTAAAAGCTCCTTTATCGCGAAGGTACGTTCTTTTTGCGGTTACGGCCATGCAAGCCACACCGCAGAAGGATTTGTCTGCCTAATTTTGGGTGGCAGTGACTATCGTACGCAAGAGTAGCCCTGGGAAGGAGCGCGGAACGCTCTCCCACGCACTTTCGGACATCTGATCAGCTCACCAGACGACCGTAGGTGCCTCCAGATGACTAGAGTAGTGGTCCGATGTCTGGAACTGCCTTCAGACGATCGCAGAGGAGTCTTAAACGTGTTATCTGTAGTTTCCTTACGAGTTTCTCTACGTATTAGAAACCTTTGTACACTGTTCTGAACCTTCCTTTTGTGATGTATTCCCTAATATAGGGTTTCGACCTACTGCATGTTCGAGCTCTCATTACTCCCGGATTATCTGGTAGAGTGGTCTACTTCTGTTAATCATATTAAGTAAAAGTGTGTCTGTGAAATTAGCAAACTGGAACCCTAAGATGTGGCATGAAGCCGAGGACAGAGAAATAAATGAATCATTTGTACTACATGACTGAATTTATACACATGAATAAGTTAAACTGCTACCAATTGCCTGTAATATAATTATGAGTTGCCTGTTAGAATATTAGTTGTTACGACCCGATTCCCGAATCCCTATGAGATATAAGAATCGAACAGACTCGACTGATCCCAAGACCTAGTCATCCAACGAGAAAGTAACCAAAAGAACAGTAAAATAAATCACATTCATCATGTATATATCTAACAGTAACAAAAGTATAGCAGTAAAGAAAAGAACTACTACAGTACATACCACCACAATAATAGAGAATTAAAACAGGTACAGAAATATGATACTTACAATAAAAGCGTACAAGTGTAACAGAATATACTCGCTACAACAGAAAAATGGTACAGCAAGTACAACACAAGTAGAACTACTAGGCTCTACTAGGCCCAGCACCCTCTGCAGCTGCAGGCTCTGGCTGCTCAACACCTGCTCCTGAAAAGGTGACAAAGGTGACACGTCAGCGAAACGCTGAGTAGAGTGGCAACCAGCTGGCTAAGAAAAACAGTAAAGGTAAATAAGTATCTGTTGTTTTAATTTCTTTCCTTATTTTACTCTTTCTTGGTTTATTTCTCAGGTCTTTCTCTTGATCTCGAATGTTCCTCGTGGGAACGATCTTGATTACAGTCTTTTCCGAAAAGTAGAAGTAGCACGTGATGCTCTCCTGGCAGGGAGAGTCCCCCGTGGTGATCCTACCCTCAGTCAACCACCCCAAGGTCACTGACAGACGTAACGGTGACTACGGCACACGCGATAAATGCACGGGTAGCTACCCCGCACTGGCACGCGGTCAGTCGTTTCCGTTAACGGGTGCGCCCCAAAGCACAGCACGGAACCAGTATAGGGCAGAGCCCTCTCATTAACAGGGGTCTAACCCCTCCACAGTAACCAAATAGGGGTCTTGCCCCTCCACAGTTCGCACACCCTCGCCTGACTACCCTGGTTTGCCCAATGGGCCTAACAAGTCGGTGTAAGACGACTAGCAGAACCCCAAGGCCATGGGGTGGCTAACGCTCTCCCTACACTAATAGCTCTCCCTAGTACTGTGTATGTGAAAGCCAAAAGTCGGTACAAAGTGACCAAACCTAACCCTAGGTCCCTGGGGCGGCTAGCTCTCCTCTGCACTAAACAAGGGGGACAATCGCTCTCCTTAGTACTCCGTACTTAAGGGCCAACTCACTTCCCCAATTCCATTCTATTTAGTTTTCAGGAGCTCTATTCCTAATTCACTGTAGGGTTCATGCTCATATTTCTCTAGCCAAGCCTTTTTAGGTTTCATCATTTCAATTTTATTCTCATATAGCCCATGTTTCCAACATTTAATATTCATTCATATACAAGCAGCTATTATCCAATTACAGGCAAATATCATTACTCTATCTACTTTTCCAAGACTGCAATTCATGTATTCATGACATTCGTTTAAATGTTTCTGTTCTTAGGATTCATGCCACACCCTAAGATCTATCAATCAATCTAATTTTCCAGTCCTAGGATTCATGCCACACCCTAGGATCTATCATTCAATATAGTTTTCAAGTCCTATGATTCATGCCATATCCTAGAATCTATTATTTATCTCAAAGATGCATTAAAGTTGGTAAAAAAAATCAAGGGGAGCCACTCTACCTGCAAAATCGGGAGTAATGGGGGCGTGATCGGCAAGTCTGCGTGCCTCCGCAACCCCCAAAGCCGCAACGGAACGAGGTTCTAACATAAGGATCAATCACAAGAAACCACTTAGAACAGAATACAAGTACTTTAAACAAGTATAGGAACAAATTCTGAGAAGAACGAAATTTTAAACGTGGAAATCGGACCTCGAACGAACCCTAAACGGGTCAAAAATGACAACTCTGACCCAAATCAGATGTCTGGAACACCTTCTAGATGTCTTAAAAGATGGTCCAGGTCATGCCTTACTTCTGCGCTGCTCTTTAGACGTCCAAGATCCCGCTGAACCATCTAAACCTAGTTCCAGACATTCGTCTATCACTCCGGACGTTTGGAGACGCTCTCCATCGTCTAGTGACTTGCCCAGACGTCTGATCTGTGTGGGAGAGTGTATCCTTGCACCTTCCCGAAACGAAACCAGCACACGTACACAAACACTCTCAACACAACACGTCTCAGAGCTTTCGGCGGAACGGCCTGTATGGCCGCAACCGCAAAAAGGAGAAAGATGAGAATATCGTACCTTTTAGATATCTGGATCTCACTCCAAACGTCACCTACACCGTTTGGACGTAGGTACAAACGTCTGATTCTGGGAAAGTTCCCCAGAATCAGGACCTCGCCCTCTGCCGGCTACGCACGGCCGCGCCGCACTCGCCCGCCTACTGCCTGAGCTACAACAGCACCGAGGTAATCCCCCCAGCACCACACTCCTACTGCGCGCTCGTCGACCGACCCTGGGCTGCTCCGGCGAACTCACTCACTCTTCCTCACACGTTCTACCTCTTCTCCCTCTCGCTGCACCTCCTCCCCGCGCGCACCCGGTAGCAGCTGCTGCCCTCGCTCTCTCGCTCTCACGCTAACATTAGAAGGAGGAGACGGTGGAGTGGTGGGTGAGGGAGAGGGAAGGGGGAGAGGGTATTTGAAGGAGTCAGGGGAGAGAGAAAAGAAAAGAAGAACGCCTGCAGGTCGATGTGCGCAGTTTGCACGTGCACGCGCGCAGACTCGCAAATCGTACGCTGCAAAAATTTATTTCCAGATGACTGGGAAGGCATCCAGACGCCTGAGCAAACATCTGGAACAACTCCCAGACATCTTAACAAGCGTTTGATGTCATGGGTCTTAACATAACAAACTCAAAGGAAGTTTCGTCCCCGAAACTTGCGCTAACTAGGGTGCGAAAAGAGAACGATATACACATAACAAACTCAAAGAGGACCGAAGCCGGTCCAAAAAGACGTACCCTCAAAGAGCTCCGGGTACCGCTCCCGCATCACCGCCTCAGGCTCCCAGGTAGCCTCCTCGTACCGCTAGCTCCTCCACAAAACCTTCACCAGGGGTACTTGCTTCCGTCTCAGACTCCGGACGACTCTGTCGAGAATCTGCACTGGCCGCTTGGGGTAAGTCAGGTCGTCACCCACCGCGACGCTCTCGTGGCTCAGGACGTGACTGGGATCGGTGACGTACTTCCTGAGGTTGGACACGTGGAACATGTCGTGCACACCAGAAAGCTGGAAAGGAAGGCCAAGCCTGTAAGCAATGGGTCCAACACACTCCAGGACCTCAAAGGGTCCCACGAACCTCGACGCGAGCTTCCCTCTCACCCCAAACCGCTGCAGGCCCTTCATGGGCGAAACGCGAAGGAAGACGTGGTTCCCAACCTCAAACTATACCTCTTTGCATTTCAAATCTGCATAGTTCTTCTGTCTGCTCCTGATAGTGCGGAGTCGCCTGTGAATCTGCTCAATCACCTCTTGACTCTGCCGGATCAGCCTGGGGCCAACCTCCCACTTGGTCCCTACCTCAACCCAACTCAAGAGTGCCATACACCTCCGTCCGTACAAAGCCTCGTAGGATGACATGCCAATGCTAGAGTGATAACTGTTATTATATGTGAACTCCGCCAGGGGCAAGTGCTCCTCCCAAGAGTCCCTCCAGTCCAGTACACAAGCATGCAAAAGGTCCTCAAGTGTCTGTATCGTGCGCTCAGACTGTCCGTCCGTCTGGAGGTGGTAAGCTGTATTGAACCTCAACCATGTCCCCAAGGCCTGCTGAAACTCAGCCCAAAACTGGGACGTAAGCTGGGCATCCCGGTCAGATACGATTTCCCGCAGAACTCCGTGTAGATGTACCACGTTGCGGATATACCTCTCTGCCAACTGCGCTGGTCCCAAGGTGACTCGAATCAGCAAGAAACGTGACGTCTTAGTCAATCTGTCCACGATCACCCAGACTGCGTCGTGTGATCGCTGGGTAACGGGCAAGCCCACCACCAAGTCCATGGTGATGCTCTCCCACTTCCACTCAGGCACTGGAAGTGGCTGCAACGGCCCTGCAGGCCTCTGATATTCAGCCTTCACCTGCTGGCACACTAAACACTACTGTACGAATTCACCCACATCCCGCTTCATCCCCCTCCACCAAAAGTCACGTCTCAAATCATGGTACAGCTTTGTGTTTCCAGGATTTATGGTGAACCTGGAACCGTGTGCCTCAGTCAGAAGCTCTCTCAACAGCTCCTCGTCCCTGGGAATGCACAAACGTCCCCTCATGCGCAGTACCTGGTCTGTAAAAGAGAAGTCTCCAGGGTCTCCTTACAGCACTCTATCACGCAATGACTGTAAGTACGGGTCGACCATCTGCCCTGTGATGATACGGTCTATCAGCTCTGACCTCGTCTGTCATGTCACACTCACTGCCCCAGTAACTCTAGGGGTCGCCAATTGCCCATCTCCTCCATGAGGCTCCAACTCTGCACCTGTAAACTAGCCACGTGAACTGGCACCTTCCGATTTAAGGCGTCAACCACCACATTGGCCTTTCCCGGGTGGTAGGAAATGCTGTAATCATAGTCCTTCAGGAGCTCCAACCAACGTCTCTGTCTCATGTTGAGCTCCTTCTGATCAAACAAGTATCTGAGGCTCTTATGATCTGTGAAAATCTCAAAAGTCTCACCGTACAAATAGTGCCGCCAAGTCTTCAACACGAAGACGATAGCTACCAGCTCCAGGTCGTGGGTAGGGTAGCTATGCTCATGGGACTTCAGTTGCCGCGAAGCGTAAGCGACAATGTGACCCCTCTGCATGAGCACACCCCCTAACCCCTGCAAAGAGGCATCCGTGTACACAATGAACCCGCCACTACTGTTTGGGATGATGAGCACGGGAGTCGAAGTCAGCCTCTCCTTCAGCTCCTTAAAACATGCCTCACAAGCATCTGTCCAAGAAAAGGGCACGTCCTTCCGGGTCAACTGTGTCATAGGACGTGCAATCTGCGAGAAGCCCCTGATAAACCGCCTGTAGTAGCCTACCAGTCCCAAAAAACAGCGGATCTCAGTAACTGTAGCGGTCTCTCCCATCTGAACACTGCCTCAACCTTGGCTGGATCCACAACCATGCCATCCCCGGAGATCACATGACCTAGGAAGGTCACCTTCCTCAACCAGAACTCGCACTTGTTGTATTTGGCATATAGCCTACATCGCCTCAATGTGTCCAAAATCATCCGCAAGTGCTGTCCATGCTGTGCCAGATCTCGAGAATAGATGAGCACATCATCAATAAATACCACCAAGAACTGGTCCAAGTACTGTCTAAACACCCTATTCATCAAATCCATGAAGGCGGCGGGGGCATTGGCCAACCCAAACGGCATGACCAGAAACTCGTAGTGTCCATACCGGGTGCGGAAAGCTATCTTGGAGACGTCTACCTCCTTGATCCTCAACTGGTGGTATCCAGACTTCAAGTTAATCTTGGAGAATATCGTGGCACCTTGCAGCTGGTCAAATAGCGGATACCTGTTCTTGATGGTAACCCTATTCAGCTGTCTGTAGTTTACACAAAGACGTAGGGTTCCATCCTTCTTTACGAACAAAACCGAGGCTCTCCAGGGAGACACACTGGACCTCACAAAGCCCTTCTCTAGAAGATCTTGCAACTGAGACTTGCGCTCTCGCAACTCAAGTGGTGCCATCCTGTACAATGCTATAGAGATGGGGCTGGTCCCCGGTACCAGTGAGATCTCAAACTCGATCTCACGCTCAGGCGGTAGTCTTGGAAACTTATCTGGGAACACGTCGGGGTACTCTCTTACCACCGGGATACTCTGGAAGTCTGCCACAGGGCTAGGCTCCACCACCACACAAGCAAGGAAGCCCTCACACCCCTAGCTCAAAAGTCTCACCACCCGAAGTGCAGAAATACACCTGAAGCCTCCGTCCACTGGCTGCCTGTGGAACTTGAAAGAAAGCAACTCCGGTATGGAGAAGACGATCTTCCTCTCAAAGCAGTCCACCAAGGCGTGGTAAGCGGACAGCCAGTCCATCCGTAGAATTACGCCAAAGTCCTCCATCTGTATCATAATCAGGTCAGCGGGAAGGCTCTCCCCCAACACTGACCTCGCAACCTGAGTACACCTCCTCAGCTACAAACAGCTGACCACTCGGACCTCTGATCACGAACGGATCCTCTAACAACATACAGTCCTACCCCAAGCTAACCGCAAAACTAGCAGCGACAAACGAGTGCATAGCGCCGGAATCGAAAAGCATGTAAACAAGTCTGTCGAAAACTGAAACCATACCTGCCACCACTGATCCCGAAGCTCTGGCATCCCTGTGTTAGGGCATTGATACACCTCTCAGTCCTTGGTGCAGACGAAGCAGCCACGCTCTAAGTCGAACGAGTAGCCGCTAACCGGTACCCTCCTCGTGACTGCTGTCCTCCTCTCACCTGGAAACCGCGGCCTCCTGCTCGCCCTCCAGCGCTCAACGCGGGAAGCATCTGCTGACCTCTTGCCCTAGACGGGCAGTCCCTCCTGATGTGGCCAGGCTGGCCTCACTGGTACTAAAGGGGGACTCGACTCCCGCCCTCAGTGGGTCCCTGCTGACGGCTGGGCGGGGGTCCGATGCCAGCAACTGGCCCCTGTCGAGAGCCCCCAAAGGCCATTGATGGCCCCGCAAAACATGACGGCTTTTCTGCGGGCGCCACATGTTTCCTCTCTCGTCGGCCCTGTGAGAAGTCTGGCTAGTATGGCCGCTTCCGCCTGCTGTCAGTGTCACGTGCGGACGGGTTGGTCTCTTCGTACGTCATAGCTGCCTCCACTACCCTCGAGAATGTAGGCAGCTTCAGGGGTTTGACATACCCCTGAATCGTAGGTCGGAGACCCTCAGTAAACCTCCAAAGGCGATCCTCCTCAGTAGCCACAACTGTCGCTGCGAAACGAGACAGCTCTAGGAAATGCGTGCGATACACGCTCACGGTCATCGTCCCGTGGCGGAGAGTGTGGAACTCCTCCTCTGGTCCTGCCACGTCTGGGGAAAGTACTGCTCACAGAAGAGGGTGACGAACCGGTCCCAAGTCGGCTCGTCCCGCTCCTGACCCCTGACCGCCCTCCACCACCTATGTGCCGCGCTCTCCAGCTGGTACATGGCAAAGGTCACACGGCACTCCACAGGGGGGGCGAAGGGTGTCAAAAACCTTCTCGATCTACTCAAGCCAATCCTCCGCCTCGGTCGGGTCCTCATCCCCCTTGAAGGAGGGAGGCTTCAGCTTCCGGAACTGTCCGAAAAGCTCAAAGTGGCGCTGAAGAGGAGATGCTGGTGCGCCTCCAGGTAAAGAAGCCTCGTGCTCGGAAGTGTCGGAGGAAGGTAGGGGTGGTGGAGGCCCACCCTTCAGCTTCCGGAACTGTCCGAAAAGCTCAAAGTGGCGCTGAAGTGGAGATGCTGGTGCGCCTCCAGGTAAAGAAGTCTCATGCTCGGAAGTGTCGGAGGAAGGTGGGGGTGGTGGAGGCCCACCCTCTCCCCTGCGTCCAGCGCCGTGTCCATTGCGTGGTCCCACAGAGGACTCCTCCGCAGCCCCAAGGAGAGGCGCTCGTGGCGGCGGGTGGAGCTCCTCTGGCACGATGTCCCGTATCAGCTGGGCGAGATCATGGGCCTAAATGCCTGGGAGCAGTGGCTGGTCCACTGATGCGTCGGCCTCGACGCGCCCGCCCCTCCGACCTCGTCCTCGACCGCATCCACGACCCACCTCACTACCTCCTCGTCGAGGCATCTCCTTCAAGGAGACGCGAACACAGAACAGAAAAGACGTCAAAACTAATCGATATTCAACGAAGCAACCATAAACCAGATGTCAAAAGGTACGTTGTGGTGGCTAATCTAGTTACAAGCACGTGAATTGGTTATTTTTCCAACCAGTTGGTTCACTTCTCGAAACGACCTTGCTCTGATACCATCTTGTTACGACCCGATTCCCGAATCCCTATGAGACGAGAATCGGACCGACTCGATTGATCCCACGACCTAGTCGTCCAACGAGAAAGTAACCAAAAGAACAATAAAATAAACCACATTCATCATGCATGTATCTAACAGTAACAAAAGTACAGCAGTAAAGAAAAAAACTACTACAGTACATACCACCACAACAGTAGAGAATTAAAACAGGTACTGAAATATGATGCTTACAACATAAGCGTACAAGTGTAACAGAATATACTCACTATAACAGAAAAATGGTACAGCAAGTACAACACAAGTAGAACTACTGGCTCTACTAGGCCCAGCACCCTCCGCAGCTGCAGGCTCTGGTTGCTCGACACCTGGTCCTCAAAAGGTAACAAAGGTGACACGTCAGCTAAACGCTGAGTAGAGTGGCAACCAGCTGGATAAGAAAAATAGTAAAGGTAAACAAGTATCTGTTGTTTTAATTTCTTTCCTTATTTTACTCTTTCTTGGTTTATTTCTCAGGTCTTTCTCTTGATCTCGAATGTTCCTCGTGGGAACAATCTTGATTGCAGTCTTTTCCGAAAAGTAGAAGTAGCATGTGGTGCTCTCCTGGCCGAAAGAGTCCCCCGTGGTGGTCCTACCCTCAGTCAACCACCCCAAGGTCACTGACAGACATAACAGTGCCTACGGCACGCGCGATAAACACACTGGTAGCTACTCCGCACTGGCACACGGTCAGTCGTTTCCGTTAACAGGTGCGCCCCAAAGCACAGCACAAAACCAGTATAGGGCAGAGCCCTCTCAGTAACAGGGGTCTAGCCCCTCCACAATAACCAAACAGGGGTCTTGCCCCTCCACAATCCGCGCACCCTCGCCTTACTACCCTGGTTTGCCCAATGGACCTAACAAGTCGGTGTAAGACGGCTAGCAGAACCACGGGGCCTGTGGGGTGGCTAGCGCTCTCCCTACACTAGTAGCTCTCCCTGGTACCATGTATGCAAGGGTCAAAAGTCAGTACAAAGTGGCCAGACCTAACCCCAGGTCCTTGGGGCGGCTAGCTCCGCTTTGCATTAAACAAGGGAGACAGTCGCTTTCCTTGATACTCCATACTCAAGGGCCAGCTCACTTCCCCAATTTCATTCTATTTACTTTTCAGGAGCTCTATTCCTAATTCCCCGTATGGTTCATGCTCATATTTCTCTAAACAAGCCCTTTAAGGTTTCATCATTTCAGTTTTATTCTCATATAGCCCGTGTTTCCGACATTTAATATCCATTCATATAAAAGCAACTGTTATCCAATTACAGGCAAATATCATTACTCTATCTCCTTTTCCAAGACCGCAATTCATGTATTCACGACATTCGTTTCAGTGTTTCTGTTCCTAGGATTCATGCCACACCCTAAGATCTATCATTCAATCTAATTTTCCAGTACTAGGATTCATGCCACACCCTAGGATCTATCATTCAATATAGTTTTCAAGTCCTAGGATTCATGTCATATCCTAGAATCTATTATTTATCTCAAAGATGCATTAGAGTTGGTAAAAAAAACTCAAGGGGAGCCACTCTACCTGCAAAATCGGGAGTAATGGGGGCATGATCGGCAAGTCTGCGGGCCTTCGCAACCCCAAAGCCGCAACGGAACGAGGTTCTAACATAAGGATCAATCACAAGAAACCACTTAGAACAGAATACAAGTACTTTAAACAAGTATAGGAACTAATTCTGAGAAGAACGAAATTTTAAACGCGGAAATCGGACCTCGAACGAACCCCAAACGAGTCAAAAATGACAACTCTGACCCAAATCTGACGTCTGGAACACCTTCTAGATGTCTTAAAAGATGGTCCAGGTCATGCCTTACTTCTGCGCTGCTCTTCAGACGTCCAGGATCCCGCTGAACCGTCTAGACCTAGTTCCAGACGTCCGTCTATCACTCCAGACGTCTGGAGACGCTCTCCACCGTCTGGTGACTTGCCCAGACGTCTGATCTGTGTGCGAGGGCGTGTCCTTGCACCTTCCCGAAATGAAACCTACACGCGTATGCAAACACTCTCAACACAACACGTCTCAGAGCTTTCGGCGGAACGGCATGTATGGCCGCATTGCAAAAAGGAGAAAGATGAGAATATCATACCTTTCAGAAGTCTGGATCTCACTCCAGACGTCACCCGTGCCGTCTGGACGTAGGTCCAGACGTCTGATTCTGAGAAAGTTCCCTAGAATCAGGACCTCCTCGCCCTCCGCCGGCTGTGCACACCCGTGCCGCGCCGCACTCGCCCGCCTGCTGCCTGAGCTGCAGCAGCACCAGGGTAACCCCCCCAACACCACGCTCCTGCTGCACGCCCGTCGGCCGACCCTAGGCTGCTTCGGCAAGCTCACTCTCTCTTCCTCACGCGCTCTACCTCTTCTCCCTCTCGCTGCACCTCCTCCCTGCGTGCACCCGGCAACAGCTGCTGCCCTCGCTGTCTCACTCTCACACTAACACTGGAAGGAGGAGACGGTGGAGTGGGTGAGGCAGAGGGAAGGGGGAGAGGGTATTTGAAGGCGTCGAGGGAGAGAGAAAAGAAAATAACGCCTGCAGGTCGGTGGGCGCAATCTGCGCGTGCACGCGCGCAGACTCGCAAATCGTACGCCGCAAAAATTTATTTCCAGACCAGACGTCTTAAAAAATGTTTGATGTCGTGGATCTTAACTTGAGTTGTCTGAGATAAATGAACAATTACCTGTGAAATCATCAGTTGCATGTATTGAATTATGGAAACACGAGCTGCTTATATATAAACGAGAACTGAATTGTGAATGGTAGAATCTTGATCGGAATAATGTGATGAACATGAGCATAAACCCTACGGGAAGTTTGGAGTAGATCTCCTGTGGTCAGATGAAAATCTGGAATGTAGACGGGAAGAGTGCTGGCCCTTGAGTACGTGATACCAAGGAGAGCAACTGTCCCCTTTTCGTGTAGAGTGGAGCTAGCCGCCCTTGGGTTGAGACTCAGGGTTAGGATTGGCCACTCTACACCGACTCCTGTTACCACTCGAGCATCGACATGACACCATACGAGGCTCTGTACGGACGGAGGTGTACTACACCCTTAAGTTAGGTTGAGGTGGGGATCAAGTGGGAGGTTGGCCCCAGGATGATCCGACAAAGTCAAGAGGCGATAAAGCAGATCTACAGACAACTATGCACTGTCAGGAGCAAGCAGAAGAGTTATGCTGACCGAAAACACAGAGAGGTGCAGTTCAAGGTTGGGGATCACGTCTTTATCCACATTTTGCCCATAAAAGGCCTGCAACGTTTTTAGGTGAAAGGGAAGCTTGCGTCGAGATTTGTGGGGCCCTTTGAGGTCCTGGAGCGAGTAGGATCCGTTGCTTACCAGCTTGCCCTTCCTCCTCAGCTTTCTGGACTGCACGTGTTCCACGTGTCCAACCTCAGGAAGTACGTCGCCGATCCCAGTCACATTCTGATCCACGAGAGCGTTGAGGTGGGTGACGACCTGACCTATCCCGAGAGACCAGTGCAGATACTAGACAGAGCCGTTCAGAGTCTGAGACGGAAGCAGGTACCACTAGTGAAGGTCTTATGGAGAAGCCAGCGATACGAGGAGGCTGCCTGGGAGCCTGAGGCAGCGATGCGAGAGCGGTACCCGGAACTTTTTGAGGGTACATCTTTTCGAACCTACTTCGGTTCTCTTTAAGTTTGTTATACGTTTTATGTTCCTTTTCCGTACCCTAGCTAGTTCAAGTTTCGGAGATGAAACTTTCTTTAAGTTTGTTATGATGTAAAGACCCGTCCCACTTTTAACCTTTTAAGACGTCTGAAGTCTAAGTCAGACGTCTGTCCAGACGTCTAGACCCTTTCCCGGACGTCTAAAAATAAATTTTTTGTACTCGCTCTACGCTCTGCACGTGGGCGATGCGCAGAACTCCTTTTTCCTCTCTCCTTTCCTCCTTCCTACCCGAACCCTAAACCCCCCACTCCATCTATAAAGACCCCTCCCCTCCTCTCCTCTCCACTCCACACACCACCACCACACCCCACCTTCACCTTCGGAGCTACGGGAGCCGCAAGAGGAGGTGAGCGAGGGAGAGCGGGAGGGCGTGAAGGAGAGTGCGGGAGGAGGCCGAGGTCGGGAGCTACGATGGAAGCTCGGCGAAGCTCGCACGGCCACCGCGAGCGCGTGTGGGAGAGTCCGGAAAGGCATCCTCAACCACCTGCAGCAACTGGAGTTGCGGCGGCACGAGGAGGCACGCAGCGAAGAGCGCTGGTAGCGGGTTCTGATACTGGAAATTTTCCAATATCAGACATCTGGAGCGGAGTCAAGACGGCTGGTGGAGCATCTGGACGTCTGGAGTCAAGACCAGATGTCTAAAAGCTCCTTTATCACGACGGTACGTTCTTTTTGCGATTACGGCCATGCAGGCCGCACCGCCGAAGGATTTGTCCACCTAATTTTCGGTGGTTGCGACTGTCGTATGCAAGAGCAGCCTTGGGAAGGTGCGCAGAATGCTCGCCCACGCACTTTCAAATGCCTGATCAGCTCACCAGACGACCGGAGGTGCTTCCAGACAATCGGAGTAGTGGTCCGACATCTGGAACTGCCTTCAAATGATCGCAGAGTCCTAGACATCTGAAGACACCGTAGGGACTTGAGGTGAGATTCTGTATCTTTTAAGATGTCTGGACTTATTCCCAGACACCTGATTTTGGTCAGTAGACACATTTTTTACCCGTTTGGGGTTCGATCGGAATCCGTTTTACGCAAAGTATCAGTAGTTTCCTTGAGAGTTTCTCTACATACTAGAAACCTTTGTACACTGTTCTGAACCTTCCTTTTGTGATGTATTCCCTCATATAGGGTTTCGGCCTGCTGCATGTTTAGGACTCGCAAAGATGCCTGGGTCAGCGATTCGAGCCCCATTACTCGCGGATTGTCCGGTAGAGTGGTCTACTTCTATTAATCATATTAAATAAGAATGTGCCTATGGAATTAGCCAACTGGAACCCTAGGGTGTGACATGAACCCTAGGACAGAGAAATGAATGAACCATTTGTACTACATGACTGAATTTGTACACATGATTAAGTTAAACTGCTAGCAATTGCTTGTAATATAGTTGTGAGCTGCCTGTTAGAATATGAGTTGTCTGAGATAAATGAACAATTACCTATGAAATCATCAGTTGCATGTATTGAATTATGGAAACACGAGCTGCCTATATATAAACGAGAACTGAATTGTGAATGGTAGAATCTGCATTGGAATAATGTGATGAACATGAGCATGAACCCTACGGGGTGTTAGGAGTAGAGCTCCTGTGGTCAGATGGAAATCTGGAATGTAGACGGGAAGTGTACTAGCCCTTGAGTACGTGGTACCAAGGAGAGCGACTGTCCCCTTTTCGTGTAGAGCGGAGCTAGCCACCCTTGCGTTGAGAACCAGGGTAAAGATTGACCACTCTACACCGACTCCTGTTGGCCCTCGTATACGCGGTACCGAGGTGAGCTACTAGTGTAGGGAGAGAGCTAGCCACCCCACGGGATTCGAGGTTCCTCTAGTCATCCTACACTGACTTGTTAGGCCCTCTGGGCAAACCAAGGTAATCAAACGAGGGTGTACGAACTGTAGAGAGGCGAGTCCCCTATTTCGTTCTGAGGGGTTAGACCCCTATTTCTGAGAGGGCTAGGCCCCATACTGTTCTGTGTTATACTTTGGGCATAGCCGATAGCGGAAACGACTAACGCGTGTCAGTGCAGGGTAGCTACCCGTACGCTTATCACGCATGCCGTAGTCACCGCTACGTCTTGACAGTAGCCTCAGGGTGGTTGACTGAGTGTAAGACTACCATGGGGGACTCTCCCGGTCAGGAAAGCACCATGTGTACCTTCTACTCTTTGGAAAAGACTGCAATCAAGATCGTTCCCACGAGGAACATGCAAGATTAAGAAAATATGAAAGTTTAAGAAAAATGGGTGAAAGGAAATACATATAAAATAAAATAACTAGAAAAGAGAAATATATTGCTTTTACTGCTTTAGATAGTATAGATACCACTCTACTCAACGTTTGCTGACTCTATCTTTTTCATAACACTATTCAGGACCAGGAGTTGAGCAGCCTAATCTTCCGACTGCGGAGAGTGCTGGGCCTAGTCGAACCCAGCCGTAGTTTCAGCACTTTCTCGTTGTTTCCCCTTACTGTTGTACTGAGTTTCAGACTTGTAACTACTGTTCTTATTACTGTTACTTTCACTTCCATTATTTCTATTGTTGTGGTGGTGTGTAATGGAACAGTAGTTTTACTTTCCTTTACTGCTTTGTACGTTTTTACTGCTTAGTTATATTGCATGTGTGAATGTGGTTTACTTTCCTGCTTTTTTGTTATTTCTTATTAGACGACTGGGTCTTAGGATTAGTCAAGGTGAAGTGATCTCGGGTCCTGTAGGGATCCGGGAACTAGGTTGTAACAGTTTCGAACCAATACTGACCCAAACCACTCAGCCCAGTCGGGCCACAGGCTCCTAGACCTCTCTTTCTCTCTCTCAATATAGTATGGCTTGTATAGGCTATGGGATCCAACCTCTTATCTTGGGATGGATAGCCTTCTCACGCGATTGGTTAAATATGGCAACGAGCAACCAACACACAATGTGGGGCTTTACAAAGGCGCCAATTTGACGTGCACGTGTTTTATTGTCGATTTTAGGACTTGTTAAGAGATTAAATAATTAATCAATTTTAAATTAAATTATATAGGCAGTATAGTTTATTTACAATAATTAAATTTATAAATATAGTTAAAAAATCATTATAGTTAAAGATAAATACACATTGATTTTAGACCTAATTCCTTAATTAAAGTATAAATTAATAAATTAATGTTCAATTCACTTATAAATTAATTAATATGTATTATTAAATTATTATTACAGATTTTTAATTTATTCTTATTGATTTATTTTGATTTATATACATTTAAATACACATTTTACATATATATACATATATATATACAGTATAAATATTATTCTATAGTATAAATAAATTATAAATATACTGAAATTATTTTAAATTACAATATACAAGTATACAACATAATTTATTTCAATAGTTTATTAATTTACCAATTTAAATTACATTAACCTAATAATATACCTAATTAACTTACAAATATAATTATATACAATATATCAATAAATAAATAAATATAGGAATACATTCCTGTACATAATAATTACTTTAAGTTATATATACAATTATAATTATAATTCTAAGTATGTACATAGCTATTTGTATTTACATAATGATTATGTATATATATTATAAATAAATATATACATAATTATATTATTATGATACATATTATATAGCTCAATATAAATACCTACCTAAGAAAATAAAATAGATATATAAGTTATTTATATATTTTATATACATATAAGATACTATATACACTTAATTTAAACTTATATACAAGTATAATTATTATGTACGAGGGTATTTTTATGGATTTTTGAAGTTTTTCAAGTTTTTATTTTCTTTTTGTGTTTTATAGAGATAGGGAAAGAGGGGAGAAAGGTGAAGAAAGGGTATTTTTATGTGATTTTTTTTATTTCTAAACTAGAGAAGACCTAAGCTTCTACTGGTATGTTATCCTAACTGCTGAACTCAAAACCTAAATCTAAACTCACACACACCTAAAACTAAACCTAAGCTAACTCAAGACATTTATTTTATTTATTTACATTTATTTTTATATTTTTCGCATATTTACGATTCAAACAAAACCAGGCTTAAAAGGAGAGTTAAAACATGAAACCCAAAGCCTAAAATCTCATTCAAGGTGCTGAAAATGTAAAGTTGACTAGTGTAAACACCCTGATAAAGTTTAGAACCAAAATCAATCATAGAAACATGCTTTAATCACTGCATTACACAAGTCTAGCAATTTTAGACAGATTTCAGCATTTTTACTAACAGAGATCCTAACAAAGATTAAAAAAAATGTTTACAACACATTTCAAGTCCAAAAACACTTCATACAAATAGCTGAAAGCTTGCTCTATTATAGAATCACCGAGAAAATTCTTTTTGCACTCAAAACAATATTAGGAACCTTCTGTTCAGATTTCATCCATTCCTGACATACTTTGAATATTTGCTACTAATCGACTGACAAAAACCAATCAGTTCAACCTTAAAGGCTCACAACATTCTGTAGATCATTCAAGCATTTTCATAGCTCCTTGGACATCATTTGTAAAACTCATTTAACTCATCAAAACTTCAATTCACGTATGCACTTAACCCATTGAAATTATCCATTCAGCCAATAGCTAATGTAGCTGCTGCTGCAGCTGTTACTGTCAAAAAATGCATTTCAGATCTGATTTGAGACTTAAAACACTGAGACAATCACTTAAATCTGTCACATAAACATCAAAATCTTCTTCAAAGCCTTACTCAAAGCATTAGAAAAATAGTTGAATGCTTATTTCTCATGATTAACCATCAGATCTGGGCGTGGAATCCATAAATCTTTGAATTGCATTCAAAACATTGAGACCTTATTCTCAGGTATCGCAAATGCTCTATATAAGATCTGGAACTCAACCAAACAAGATTCAACACTACAAACTCATAAAAACCCTAATGGATCCCTTCCCTTATACTATGGACAGCATGAAGGTCAAAGATCAAAATAGGCATTCAACTCAATAGAAATCTATTCAAAAACCTTCATCAATGTTTTTCAAACCTCAAACAACCTCTGAATGATGGATTAAAACTTATTTAGACTGAATCAAAGCTGTCGCCCAGGTACCTTTTAATCTGAGATCGCTCAAGTGATCTGATCACTTTAGATCCATGCACACCACAGATTGGTGCTCAAGGGTCAGTTGCAATCCTTTGAAATCATTCAGATCATTGTGAGGGTCTCTTTGCAGTGCATTGAATTCACATCAATATCAATTAAGAAATTTGGGCGCAACTACATCAATCAATAAAAATCCAATTAAAACAATTCCAAATCATCGCATTCAGTTCAACTAAACATTTGTAAACCCAATTCACTCAATTAGATCAGATTAAAACCTATTTGAATCTCACATTCACCGATCAATCATTAAAATCAATCTCAATCAAATCCATTGAATTATATGCAATCTACTCAAAGGGGAGGACCTTCGTGATCAGGTGAAATGGATGAAAGGTCCTCCAATGGATTTAGCGTGAGGTGGTGAGGGAGGGTAGTGGATTGTTATGAGTGGATATCGAGGACAACTAACACTAAATCTAAACTACTCCTAATTCAGAACAATCAAATAGTGAATCACACTCTATATTGTCTAAACTACCCTAGAAAGTAATAAGACTAATCTAGAAAGTTGTAAACTACACTAGGAAAGCAATTAAAGATACTAAACTACAAGGACGAAAGGGGATCTGAGCTGCAACTAGTCACTGCAGCGACGAAAGGGGAGGATGACCTCCAACGAAGTGAATGGGATCCTTGGATCCACAGCAGGTTGCTATGGCGACGAAGAGGAAGAAACCACCACTATCACCAGTGGTTGAGGAAGAGGAATAGGAGCTAGAGGGGTAGACGACTGATCAACTCATGGGGGGAGGGAGCTGATAGTTGCAGTGCGAACGAAGCTAGGTCTTTTGTTTGTTATAGTAATGTTGTGGTACAGATAAAATAGCTACAGTTTGTCGTCATTGTCACTATTACAATTTTACTCAAAAATATTTTTCTTCCGAGGTCAAACTCAGGGAGCTACTAGAATTCTAGAAGTACAATGCTTTTATTACAAAAATAAGAGAGAGAGAGAGATTTTGTTTCTTGGCTTTTTCTTCTTCTCTTCTTTCTCTCTTTGCTTGTCTTCTTCTCTTCTTTATCTTCTTTATCTTTTTTTCTTTTCTTCTTCTTTCTTCCTTCTTCTTTCTGCTTTCAGCTGCGGCACCATTTCTTTTCTTTTTCTTCTTCTTTGCTTTGTCTGCAGAGCTTCATCCGTCATCTGATTTCTCAATCAAACGGCTTAAGTGGTGTCTGCTACAGTGCTTCCTTTGTGCTTATTCTTCCTTCTCTCAGTCTTCTTCCTGCGGTCTTCTTCTTCTTTCTTCTTCTCGCACCCTGTCCCTGCACATAGAGCAAAACCTACCCTGTCCCTCTACCCGCACGTCTATCTCTCTCTGCAAATCACTCACAGGACGCTCTCCCGGAGCCGCGGGTAATCGGGTCAGGTTTCGTGCTCGTGACCAAGCGCACCGGTGTGTGGGTGATGCGCGAGGTGTGCTCAGATTGGGTCGGGTCGGATCGGATCCGCCGGATCCGCGTGATGAGCTCGCAGACCGGGAGAGTGAGTGGGTGCGGGACCTCACCCCAATGCTTTCGGAGGCGACTAGTAGAAAGCACAAAATCAATTTATACTACTGCGGGGTTTAGTAAACTCACGATGTGGGACTATCTTCAACGCTCTTCTCACACGCGCCTGCAGTAGACCGCAGCTTCGCTTCCTCAGCTGCAAGCTCTATTCGCGTCGATTGCTGGGTTAGCTGCCTTCGCACTACCCTCCCGACCTTGCAGCACCTGAAGCCCTGGAGTTCTGAAGCCTGGAGCGTGAGTGGAGCTGCTTCAATGCAGCGTCAATGGCGGTCGGGCGTCGAAACTGCCAGACATGAAAAGGGCCTCTCGGCCTAATCAGATCAGCGAGGGACCTTCGCCGTGGCACGGCGAAGGTGGCGCGAGGTGCAGCAGGTCGTGGGGCGGCCTAGGCGTGCGTGCATAGGTCGCCCTGTGACCGGAGGTGTGGGTGTGTTCGGGGGAGCGATGAGTGGGTGTAGAGCGGCAGTAGGTGGGCGGAGGTTGTTCAGCGTGATGAGGCGGAGGTTATGCGAGGGTCGCGAGGCATGTGTGGCAGCGGAGCGGTGGGAGCGTCTCGCCGGAGGGTGGCCGGAGACGAAGAAGGTGACGGTGGACAGGAGCGATCGAGGGTTTAATCGAATGAAAGACAGGAAAAGAAAGAGGGGGAGATGGGGAGTAGTTCTGACCTAGTTACAGGGACAAAAGGACAGGAGCAGGGCGGCAGTCGTATCGACTGTCGCCGAAGAAGAAGATACCCAGAGGGAGAGGACGGCCACGAGGAAGAGAGCGGGAGGGCACGCACTGGGTACGGCTCGACGCGAGAAGAGCGGGCGAAGGTAGCTCTGCTGCTGGCATTGCAGCAGAGCGACGAGACGGAGGAGGAGCCGCCGGAGCTGGTGGGTTTCTGCCGGAGTGGGAAGAGAAGAAAGGTGGGGGTTTTTCTCCGTCAGGACCTAGTTGCCCCCGTCGGCTGGCGACGGCGGTTCTTATAAAGGCGAAGGAGGGGTGGGCGCAGGGAGGCGACGTGCCTCCCTCGCCGGAGAATGGTCAGAATTGCAACCCATACCTTCCGCGCGTTCGCACGAAAGGTGAGGACGATGATAGAGGTCATGATGGTGTCCCTACGACAGCAGACGTTGTAGGGAACACCCGGTTCAACTGGCAGAGGGCCTCCCTCACCCTGCGCGGCGCCATGCTCCGCGCGAAGTCGCCGGAGCATAGCGCTGCTCAGAGATTTGCAGGGGGACCTAAGTGCAAAGAACGACAAAGAACCTAGGGGTCAAAATGCGAGGGTTTCGAAAGTTGAGGATCAAAAAGTAATAGATGAGGATCAAAATGCAAAGTCGGTCAAGAAGGTCTCTTCTTAGGCTCAAGTTTTTATGCATGACTAAATAGGACCTAAGGATTCTAATGGTGGATTTTATTTCTAGGTCAGACCTTGTTTGACAGGCCAATTTACGTAAAAACCCAAATTAAATCATTAATTGGGCATGGTTCTCAATGTAGGTCAAAATGAGTTCCCAAGGTCAAATTGAAGATTTTAAACCCTAGAGATTATTTTTCTATGAATTTTAGAGAGTTTAGACAATTTTTACTTTGCCTCGAATCTCGTGAATTGAAGTGAATTTGTTTTAGGGTTACAGAATGTCATTTAATTCCATGGAGTTGCTGTAGCCCTTGTTGGATCAAATCATCTCACTTTCCTTCTTATTAGGTTAGTTTGACCTATGTTTGGACCCTGAGTTACCCTGTTTACTGATTATGTTGGTGAAATTGCATTTTTTACCCCTTATGACCTGTTTTCTTTACAAACTCAGAATTCTTTGAGTCAAGCCTTTCTATGAGTTATGTAGGAGCTTTTTCTCGCATATCTAGGTTAGATTGTGCTAGTTAGGGTTCATGATGAGGTTCTCATCATACCCCGATGCCTAGCATTTGCTAGTCCCTTAGCAAAAACTTAAGGTTTAACCTTTGTTCTAGACCATGATGTTTTTAATAACTTCAGATAAGTGCTTTCTCATTTAAACTTAGATTAGGTTAGAATGCTAACCATAGGCCTAAAAGGTACTCTAGTATCAATCAAAATCCAGATCTGTCTAGCCTCAGCCTCAGTCTTTGGCAAAGGTTTTTAAGGCCCACAAGAACTAACCTAAGGTCTATTGGACTTTGTGGTTAAAGCACCCGTGCTTGAAATGATTTTAGCCCTGGGTCAGTTCGCAGTGCGTTTTGTAAGAGAGAGAGATAGAAATTTTTTTGTTTGGAGAGTTTTCTCTCTTTTTCTTTTTAATTCTAGCTTAGGATTGGCTTTTCAACACGTTCTGTATCAGATTCCTTGCTCCCATCATCAATCCTCAAGGGTTCCTGGCAATCGATGCTTCGAGATAACACCGCTCATGGCAACCCCCGGAACCCTAGCTATTATGATTTCGAGATAATCCCATCCATGGTGTTCCGTGGCCGAATCCAGACCTTGGCAATTGACACTTCGTGATAATGCCATCCAAGGAATCTGAACCAGCAGGGTGCTTACATGCCCCCAATAGGATATGTAAATATCCTAAGAGAAGCACCGAGGAGATGATATTTTATTACGCATCTTTGATGGGATTTCCCACCTCTCCGCATTGGGAACTCGTCCAAATCAACTTGTGTTGATCAGCCGCTCCTACTCTAGGTGTACTTTTCAGAATTTTGTGACGCTTCTGCGTGATTTTGATTTTTACGCTTACTAAACCAAGCTATGTGTGAGGTTAGGGTACTTAGGTTACAGAGTCCCGTAGACCAAAAGTTAGTTAATGAGGTCAAATACTCCCTAAGCCTTAGACCTAATACTTAAACTTTTCATTTTCCTCAACCTCTTGAGGAATGTCTAGATCTTAATGGGTACTAAGAGTCTATCCAAGAATGCCTAAAGTTTGCATTCTTACTAATGTCACTATACACTTTTCATTTTTTTTCTTGAATAAGGTCTAGAACTTAGGTCAATTCCTTAGTTTCTTACTAACGACTTTCTTTCATTTTTGCACTCCTTTTTCATTTTATTTCTTTTCCTTCTCCCACAAAATTTCCTTTCTCTTTTTTTTATGGTGTTTTTGGCATATGTGATTTTTTGTTTAAAACCTTTTCTTACAAGTTTTGCACTTTTATACCCCCACGCCTAAGGTTTGCAATGTCCTCATTATGACTTAGGAGATTTTTATTTACTTAGTTCATTCCTTAAGACAGATGTTTTGATGAGTGAATGGATCGGGATGAATTTTGTGGATAATTTCTAATCTCAGATGCAAGCATCTGAGGTGGAGTCGGCTGTCTATAAAGGCGAACCTTAAGTGCATAAAGGTGTGAAAAAGGTTTTAGATTTTCAAGAAAATGACAGGCTGTCTCCCGTTAAGCGCTGAGTTTTACGCCATCGGCTGGGCGCAATAAGCTCAAGGGGAATGTTGGATATAAGATGATTCAGCCAAATCAGTAAAAGTCACATCAATGAACGGCTTGAGTCTTTGATCGTTCACGATGAAAGGTTCGGAATCGTGGCAGAGCGGACTGATTTCGATGGCTCCATTTCCAAAAACCTGTCGGACGAAACCCACTTGGATCGCAACTTTCCCGGGAAAAGTTTGAGTCGGGCATCAAAGAGTAGAACCTGACCAGGATCAAAGATCTTTCTCGAGATATGCTTGTCATGGAAGGCTTTAACCCGCTCCTTGTAGATTCGCGAGTTCTTATACGCGTCTAGGCGTAATTCATCGATCTCGCTGATTTAAAGTTTTCTGTGGGTTCCAGCCTTTGAAAGATCTAGATTACAGTTCCGTACTGCCCAATAGGCTTTATGCTCCAATTCTACGGGAAGGTGACACACCTTTCTATACATCAGTCTAAAAGGAGACATGCCTAATTGGGTTTTGTGGGCGATCCTATAGGCCCACAATGCTTCCGAAAGTCGGGACGACCAGTCCTTCCTATCAGGCCGAACAGTGACCTGCAGGATTTTCTTGATCTCCCGATTTAACAGCTCAGCTAGACCATTAGTTTGGGGGTGGTAAGGAGTAGAGCTTCGGTGAGACACCCCGTATTTGGTCATCAGTGACCTAAACTTAGCGTTTATGAAATGAGTCCCCCCATCAGAGATTATAGCACAAGGAATCCTGAACCTTGAGAAAATGTTTTGATGAATGAATTTAAGAACGATTTTGTGATCACAGGTTCGAGTCGGTATGGCTTCGATCCATTTGGACACGTAGTCCACAGCAAGCAGAATGTATTCGAAACCATCCGAAGCAGGAAAGGGGCCCATAAAATCAATCCCCCAAACATCAAAGATTTCGCATACGAGAATCGACTGCAAAGGCATCATGTCGCGACGGCTCATGTTGCCCAAAGTCTGGCAACGACTGCATGCCTTGCAATGACTGTATGCGTCTTTGAACAGCGTGGGCCAGTAAAAGCCGCACTGGAGGACTTTTGATGCGGTTTTATGCCCAGAGAAATGGCCACCGCATGCCTGGTCATGGCAGAAAGAGAGAATATTGTTGATTTCCTCCTCCAGGACACATCTCCGGATGAGTTGATCAGCACCTATGCGGAAAAGGTAAGGGTCTTCCCAGATGTAATACTTGGCATCAGAACGCAATTTGTCTTTCTTGGCCTTCGGCCAATCAGACGGGATCTGATGAGATGCCAGGTAGTTTACTATATCAGCAAACCATGGAAGTCTAGTACCGATAGTCAGTAGGTGCTCATCAGGAAAATGTTCCGTGATGGGTCCGAAAGGGTTGATAATCTCAGAAGGAAGACGGGACACATGGTCGGCTACCACATTCTGCCTTCCCGCCTTGTCGCGAATCTCAAGATCAAATTCTTGCAACAATAAGATCCAACGAATTAGTCGGGGCTTCGCGTCCTTCTTGGTAAGGAGATGCCTTACAGCCGTGTGATCCGAGTAGATGATGACATGGGAATGCAGGAGATATGATCGGAATTTTTCAAGGGCAAATACTACGGCTAGCAGCTCTTTCTCGTAACCGTATAGTTACGCTAAGCTTCGCCAAGTGTCTTGCTAGCGTAGTAGATGACCACAGGTTTCCCGTCAGCTTTCTGCCCCAGGACCGCTCCTACAGCGAAATCAGACGCATCGCACATGATCTCAAAGGGTTGAGACCAGTCAGGAGATTGTAGGATAGGTGCCTGGGTGACTCAGTCACGAAGGTTTTCAAAGGCTAGTGTGCATTCCTTGGAGATTTCAAAGGGTACATCCTTAGAGAGAAGAGAAGTCAAGGAGAGTGCGATTTTCGAGAAATCCGGAATGAAACGACGATAAAAACCGACGTGCCCCAGAAAAGAACGGATGTCACCGATCGAGCTAGGCATAGGAAGGCGAGAGATTAGATCAACCTTAGCTCGATCCACCTGGATGCCTTTTTCCGAAATTAAGTGTCCCAGGACAATTCCCTCAGGCATCATGAAATGGCTCTTTTCCCAGGAAAGAACCAAATTCACATCGATGCATCGCCTGAGTATCTGGACCAAGTGTTGGAGGCAATCGTCAAATGATGCTCCAAAAATTGAAAAGTCATCCATGAAGACTTCCAGATAGTCACCTACCATATCTGAGAATATGGCAAGCATGCACCGCTGAAAAGTAACGGGTGAATTGCAAAGACCGAAAGGCATCCTTCGGAAAGCGTATATTCCGAAGGGGCAGGTGAACGTCGTCTTTTCTTGGTCCTCAGGATGGATTGCCACCTGGTTGTAACCGGAGTACTTGTCAAGAAAGCAGAACCTATTTCCTGCTAATTTCTTGAGAATTTGATCAATGAAAGGTAGTGGGAAATGATCCTTCTTCGTGGAGAAATTGAGTCGGCGGTAATCTATACAGACTCTCCACACGTTGGCTAATCGAGTAGAAATGACTTCTCCGGTTTCAGTCGTTATAGTGGTGAGTCTTGCCTTCTTAGGCACAACCTGAATTGAGCTCACCCAACGACTATCGAAGATCGAGTAGATGATTCCGGCATCTAACCACTTGATGATCTTTTTCACGACCTCCTGCAGATTGGGGTTCAAACGTCTCTGTATTTCACGAGAAGGTCGTGCGCCCTCTTCTGAATAGATATGATGAGTACAATAAGAGGGACTTATTCCAGTCAAATCATCGAGAGTCCACCCGATGGCTCTGCGATGTTGCTGGAGGACAGTAATCAGACGGGACTCCTGTTCGGGATTGAGGTTGGAATTGATAATCACAGGAAAGGTCTGATTAGAACCCAAAAAGATGTATTTCAAGTGAACAGGAAGGGGCTTTAGCTCGAGGATGGGGTTATCAGCAGTGGCGGGTGGTTCAGAATAGACATGAGGTTCAAGGGTAGGAGTTACTGGGTTGTCCAAATCTGGATTCGACTCCTCTGCTTGCGGGTCAAGATCTTTCTGTGGTTGATGAGGTATAATCAGGTCATTCTGGAAGTGTGTTTCATCAACCAAAGCCCTAATGTCACAAATCTGTTCGATGACACTACAATTAATTCCTTGTTGGGCCTTAAATATATCAATTTTCAGGGTTTGATTCCCAAATTTGAGCTCTATTTGGCCCTTCTCACAGCTAATGTTGGCTCTAGCAGTAGCCAAGAAAGGTCTCCCTAAAATGATTAGTGTATCCCTAGGATTCTCAGGTGCGTCCATGTCTAAGACTATGGAGTCTACAGGAAAGTAGAAATCCCGTATCCTCACAATAACATCCTCGAGAATCCCTTTTGGTGACTTTATAGATCGATCTGCTAATTATAATGTCACCTCAGTTGGTTTTAACTCAGATTCTTCTAGATGGTCAAGCAAGGATGTGGGTATCAGATTTATGGAAGCACCCAAGTCTAGCAAGGCTCTATCAAATTGGGTATCACCTATTTTGCAAGAAATTAGAGGAGTACTAGGATCTTTAGCATTGGGTGGGAGTCTGCTTAGGATTACAGAGCTGGCTTGCTCTGACAGAACAATTGGACTCCCAATCTTGGTTCGCAACTTACGCTGGGGTGTACACACATTCTTTAAGAATCGTGCGTAAGCCGGTACGTGGCGGATTTCATCCATCAAGGGGATGTTTATATGGACCTTCTCAAAGAGCTTGACCAGGTCCTCCTCAGCTGCCACGGGCTTGGTAGTCTTCTTTCCCTTAGTCAAGGCCTCGAGAAACGGAATCTTGGTTGGTTCTTCTAGGATAGGTCCAGGTCTTGGATCTGAGATAGGGGTAGGAATGTCCTGGATTACCGTCCTAGGCTTGGGATCACTACCAGGCTTGGAGTGGTTTAGATGAGGTGGATCTTGGGTTTCCTTACCACTACGGGTTGTTACGGAATTAAGTCCTGCCTGATTTTGGTTGGGATTGGGTAAGATGGGTTGCTGCTGATAGCCCGCATAGAAACTGGAAGCCTCCATCCCGTCGGGTGAAGGAACAAAGGGGGTCTGATAAATCATATGGGTTTGGCTCGGGTTTGGGTTCATAACGCGCCGTTGGGTTGGCACGTTATTCGAGTTAGGAAGAAGTTGGGAAGGAAGAGTGCCTAGCTGGCGAGAATTTGCCAACTGGGCCAGTTGATTTCGAACCTCTGTAAGCTCGTCCTTGTGTTGCTTTTAAATAGCCGCATTCGTTCTTTGAATGTCAGACAAAGTCTGAAGGATAAGGGACATTTGGCCCTGATGGATAAGTGGGGTTGGGCCGAGGCTGAGGCGACTGGTAAGGACGAGAGGGTTGTGGGCGGGGCTGAAAGGGTAGTCTTTGGGTTTGGGAATTTCCCGCCCACTGAAAGTTGGGATGGTTTCGCCATCCAGGGTTATAGGTGTTGGAGAACGGGTCGTTATGGATGGCGTTGAGGTCCTCGCAGGTCTGAGGAACCTCTAGAGAGTCAGAGAAAGGGGGAATGGAATTCCCCGGGCTGGCATAGAAAGGATCGGATGGCCCTCCGGTCCGAGAATCAGATGATGGATATGGATCCATCCCAGGAGAAGATCGATGGAGAATGTTTTGCACAGTCTCCCGTGTGGAAGGAGGCTGTGCGAAGGAGCTATGCGCAGAGGTTGCTCGCTGCAGGTGCTGAGTCAACTCATCCACCTTCTTTTCAATGATTGAGACCTTGTCCAATCGACTGGCCATTAATTCCAGGTCAACTAATGCGGACAGGCCCTACGTCTCATGTGCTCCCCTAAGATTCGTCGATGCGCGGATATTCGTTTTGTCGAATAATCCCATGGAGTCAATTGTTGATGGAGTTCTCGCATATGTTTTCGAGAATCTCCCACACAGTGTCCTCATGTTGACCCATGATATTCCCTCCGCATGTTGCATTGACGAAAAGACGGATGTCCTCACGGAGTCCCTGGTAAAAAGATTGGACCTGTTCCCATTTAGGAACTCCGTGATGGGGACACTTTCTCATGAGATCCTAAAAGCAATCCCATGCCTCATGGAGAGGTTCCCCTGTTTGCTGAGTGAAGTGAGTAATCTGATGGCGCAAGGCATTGGTCCGACCAACGGGAAAGAACTTTTTCAAAAATTCTAACTGAAGTTCTTCCCAAGTGTTGATCGGCCAGGTCTGAGTTTGATACCAATGAGCGACCTTGTCCATAAGAGAAAAGGAGAACATCTTCATGAGAAGAATATCCCGATTTTGCGCATCTGACCCAAAAGTTTGGGCCAGATGCTTTAGCTGTTTGATATGTTGGAAGGGATCTTCGGAATTAAGCCCATGGAATTTAGGTATAGCATGAATCATATTGGACTTCAATTCAGAATCAGGTCCTTCAGTCGGGATTCTGACTTGAGGCTCGATGGCCACCGCAGCAGGATTATAATGGTCCCACATCATAGGACGCTGCGGTGGGTGCACAAAGTTTTGGAAGAGATCATTGAGTCGCTGGAGCTGATGCTCCAGATTGTTTTCTTCCTCAACTGGCTGAGCCATGATGGGGGAAGAAGAAGAGCTTGGTTCAGAATCAGATGAGAGAATGATGGGGTAGGGTTGCTGTGCAAACACGGGCGTCGAGGCTTGGCCTTGACGAGAGTGAATTCCTAAAGGAGATCTTAAGGGTGGTCTTAAGGATCTCCTACCGTTCATGTACTGTTGGAATAGATGAGTTTAGAAGGTGCTGGACCCAATCAAGACACCCAAAAATTGTTGGGTGACTACAGAGGTGCAGGGCAGATGGACCCCTTGATCAAAAAGATCGTCCACCTGAGAATTACCTGGGCAGCCAGAGAGGGTGAGTCCTGCGAAGACCCCTACACGGTAGAGCGTCCCCACGGGTTACAGGGTTTCCCCCACCCGACCTCTCTTGTCACTGCGGTTCCAGGTAGACCAGAATGGGGATCTTGACCTCTTAAGTCTACCTATTTTACTTTAAGATCAAGGTGCTTAAGGTTTCACTTTAACTCTTAGGTATTTTTGTGAAGGTGGCCTAATTTGAAGGTTGATTGACCCTAAGGGTCAACTTCACTAGGGATTCCTTTGAGAATCTAGGCCTTGTTTCTTTTTTAGGGTTCAAGTGTTTAGAGAGTCAGTTGTTTAGGGTTTTTCTTAATAGGTATTTTCAACCAATGGCTTAGGCACACCTCTTTTTAGGAAGATCTTTTCTTTGTTAATAGAAGGTGTCTCTAAAAACCCTAGATTTTTAATCCTTGGATTGGCTCTAGTTTGTCCATTTAAGTTGCCTCAAAATTTTGGTATCTAGGGCTCAATCAAGAAAGTTTTAGCCCTGGTTACCTTAGTTGGATGGACAGTTAAGCATGAGTTGAAATGAAAATTAGGCAACTCTGATGAATTACTATGTATGATGCAGGTAACCCTAAGTTGATTTTTCTTTTTGTTCCTTTTCAGATTTTAAGGGAGTTAAGCAAAGGGCTAATGAGGATTACCTGGTTGTTGGAGTGTTTGTTGTTCGGCTGCTCTTCTCATTTTTACCTGCACACAAGAGAGAAAGATTAGCAATCTTTTAAAAGAAATTCAAAGCTTCTAGAATAGCCGTTGCTCCCCGGCAACGGCGCCAAAAATAGTTGCAGTGCGACCAAAGCTAGATCTTTTGTTTGTTATAGTAATGTCGTTGTAGTACAGATAAAATAGCTACAGTTTGTCGTCATTGCCACTATTACAATTTTACTCAGAAATATTTTTCTTCCGAGGTCGAACTCAGGGAGCTACTAGAATTCTAGAAGTACAATACTTTTATTACAAAAATAAGAGAGAGAGAGATTTTGTTTCTTAGCTTTTTCTTCTTCTCTTCTCTCTCTTTGCTTGTCTTCTCTTCTTTATCTTCTTTATCTTCTTTTCTTTTCTTCTTTCTTCCTTCTTTCTGCTTTCAGCTGCGGCACCTTTTCTTTTCTTTTTCTTCTTCTTTGCTTTATCTACAGAGCTTCATCCGTCGTCTGATTTCTCAATCAGACGGCTTAAGTGGTGTCTGCTACAGTGCTTCCTTTGTGCTTCTTCCTTCTTCTCTCAGTCTTCTTCTTCCTGCAGTCTTCTTCTTCTTTCTTCTTCTCGCACCCTGTCCCCGCACAAAGAGCAAAACCTACCCTGTCCCTCTACCCGCACGTCTCTCTCTCTCTCTGCAAATCACTCACAGGATGCTCTCCCGAAGCCGCGGGTAATCGGGTCAGGTTTCGTGCCCGTGACCAGGCGCATCGGTGTGTGGGTGATGCGCGAGGTGTGCTCAGATTGGGTCGGGTCGGATCCGCCGGATCCGCGTGATGAGCTCGCGGACCGGGCAAGTGAGTGGGTGCGGGACCTCACCCCAGTGCTTTCGGAGGTGACCAGTAGAAAGCACAAAATCAATTTATACTACTGCGGGGTTTAGAAAACTCACGATGTGGGACTATCTTCAGCACTCTTCTCACGTGCGCCTGCAGCAGACCGCAGCTTCGCTTCCTCAGCTGCAGGCTCTATTCGCATCGATTGCTAAGTTAGCTGCCTTCGCACTACCCTCCCGACCTTGCAGCACTTGGAGCCCTGGAGTTCTGAAGCCTAGAGCGTGAGTGGAGCAGCTTCAATGCAGCGTCAATGGCAGTCGGGCATCGAAACTGCCAGACATGAAAAGGGCCTCTCGACCTAATCAGATCAGCGGGGCGAGGTGCAGCAGGTCGTGGGGTGCCCTAGGCGTGCGTGCATAGGTCGCCCTGTGACCGGAGGTGTGGGTGTGTTCGGGGGAGCGATGAGTGGGTGTAGAGCGGCAGTGGGTGGGCGGAGGTTGTTCAGCATGATGAGGCAGAGGTTATGCAAGGGTCGGCAAGGCGTGTGGGGCGGCGAAGCAATGGGAGCGTCTCGCCGGAGGGTGGCTAGAGACGAAGAAGGTGACGGTGGACAGGAGCAGTCGAAGGTTTAATCGAATGAAAGACAGTGAGGAAAAGAAAGAGGGGGAGATGGGGAGTAGTTCTGACCTAGTTACAGGGACGAAAGGGCCGGAGCAGGGCGGCAATCGTATCGACTGTCGCCGGAGAAGATACCTAGAGGGAGAGGGTGGCGGCGATGAAGAGAGCAGGAGGGCGCGCGCTGGGTACGGCGCGACGCGGGAAGAGCGGGCGAAGGTGGCTCTGCTGCTGGTATTGCAGCAAAGCGACGAGACGGAGGAGGAGCCGCCAGAGCTGGTGGGTTTCTGCCGAAGTGGGAAGAGAGGAAAGGTGGGGGTTTTTCTCCGTCAGGACCGAGCTGCCCCCGTCGATTGGCGACGGCGGTTCTTATAAAGGCGAAGGCGGAGGGGTGGGCACAGGGAGGCGACGTGCCTCCCTCACCGGAGAATGGTCGGAGTTGCAACCCATACCTTCCGCGCGTTCGCACGGAAGGTGTGGGCGATAGCAGAGGTCATGGTGGTGTCCCTGCGACAGCAGACGTCGCAGGGAACACTCGATTCAATTGGCAGAGGGCCTCCCTCACCCTGCACGGTGCCATGCTCCGCGCGAAGTCGCCGGAGCATGGCGCTGCTCAGAGATTTGCAGGGGGACCTAAGTGCAAAGAACGACGAAGAACCTAGGGGTCAAAATGCGAGGGTTTGAAAGTTGAGGGTCAAAAAGTAATAGATGAGGACCAAAATGCAAAGTCGGTCAAGAAGGTCTCTTCTTAAGCTCAAGTTTTTATGCATGACTAAATGGGACCTAAGGATTCTAATGGCGAATTTTATTTCTAGGTCAAACCTTGTTTGACCGACCAATTTACGTAAAAACCCAAATTAAATCATTAATTGGACATGATTCTCCATATAGGTCAACATGGGTTCCCAAGGCCAAATTGAAGGTTTTAAACCCTAGAGATTATTTTTCTATGAATTTTAAAGGGTTTACCCAATTTTTACTTTGCCTCGAACCTCGTGAATTGAAGTGGGTTTGTTTTAGAGTTACAGAATGTCATTTAATTCCGTGGAGTTGCTGTAGCCCTTGTTGGATCAAATCATCTCACTTTCCATCTTATTAGGTTAGTTTGACGTATGTTTGGACCCTGAGTTACCCTGTTTACTGATTATGTTGGTAAAATTACATTTTTTACCCCTTATGACCTATTTTCTTTACAAACTCAGAATTCTCTGAGTCAAGCCTTTCTATGAGTTATGTAGGAGCTTTTTCTCGCATATCTAGGTTAGATTGTGCTAGTTAGGGTTCATGATGAGGTTCTCATCATCTGATAAGAGTCACAGCTCGAGTGGGGAGCTCCTTATGTAGGCTCTAGGAGCAAGGAGTGACCGGGTATTGTAGATGAGAACATTTGAGGATCAACGGCTAAGGAAAGGGCTGAGGAGCACAGGAAGTTTTGTGATGAAAACTAGCCGTAGGAAGTGATCTGGAGACCGGCACGATCAGGTGTGACAGACGCTAAGCAGTAGAGTGAAGATCCACCGTAGATCAGATGGATCAAAGAATGGACGGCCTTAATTGGCAATGTTCTTCGTGTGAACATTGTCTTAGACCTACAGCTGCAAGTGTGTTGGTGGATTTGCAAAGAAGCCCTTATGTGCGAAATGATAAAAGAATTAGGAAAAACCCCATAAGTGACAAGAATCATTACCCCGTAGTCCCTAAAAGCTTTCAAATAGGTTCCGGTGGGTTTTGAATGAATAAATGTAAAGGACTTGACATAGGATAAGGACCCAAGTGTAAAACATTGATTTCAAGGTCCAAATAATATCCAAATGAAATGTAATTTTATGGCAAGTGAATTGAACATTTTAGATGTTAATCCCACAATTGATTTGTACTTTCAAACTCAAATTGTGTTCAATTGGTATTTAGATCATTCATATACAAAGTTAGGTACATAATCTCTTAAAATTGACCTAATTATGCATTTTTAACACAGAATTGATGTTTTAAGTCATTTTCTTTAATTCCCACACCCAACCCATTTCTTGTGTTAATTTAATAGTATTTAACCCAATTTCTAGTTTAACTTGTGCATTTTAGTTATATGAGCCACACCTCATCAGTACAGTACCTCCGCATCGAGTAAGATTCAAGTACTTCCAAGCACCATAATTAGACAACAGCCTGTAGCTCGTTGCTGTACCTGGGAACCATCCTTTTCCCAAGATAGATCTCTAGTAGCCTCTAGGCACCACACATCCTCAGGTCTCTAACCCGAATAGTGAACCCGTTGTTCACCAAGTCCATTGGTGTAGCCTTACGAGCTCACCTAGTAGACCTATTATCTTTTAATCTAGTTAGTTCTGTGTTCGGAAAAGGACCTTAGAGACATAGTGGATCACCTGGTGTCTAACCTTAGACCTCAAGACCCAAGATTCCATTTTTAGACTCGTGACTGAGTCGCCAAGATTCAATATTCCATGTTTCACTTTAGGTTTAGCCGATTACTCATCAGCTTTCAATCCAGTTCCTTAGGGGTTTCCATACACATAGCATACTTGACCATCATTTCCAAGGTTGGCATTTACATCTTCATGTTCTTAATGCTCTTGATGAATTAAACCAAGTTCCTCTTATTTCTCCCCAATTCTCTTTGCAAGTAGGGCATGGTTTAATTATTACACCATAATTTCCAAGGCACCAGTACCAATACGAGGGTTCAGTACCAGTCCTAGGTGCTACCACCCACTAGCCTCCAAAGGAGACTAGTACCAGTACTGACTCTTAGTACCAGTACTAGGCACCTCCAGTTTCCAACTCAATTTTCCTTCTAACCTAGGTTGATGGCCAGTACCGGTACTCACACTTAGTATCAATACTAGGCATCTCCAAATCACAATTGTACAAGCCATTTCAATTTAGAATGGCCATCCAGTACCAATAATGGTATTTAGTATCGGTAATGGGTGTTTCCATCATCCAGTGGGGTCACCTCCAAAGTGTAACCCTTCCTTAACTTGAAGGATTTACATTTTTATCTTTCACACGTTATCGGGTATAAGAATGGCATCCTCGCCCATTAAAACCACAATACAAAATGAACACGGTGCTACTTTTACACTTTTCAAAACAACCAGCCCCAATTTTCACCAACCTTAGTAACCAGGTACTACCCACACAACGGATATTTTATAGCCACAAGACCCCCATTACTTTTATTTACCTCAAAGCATGGCAATTCCCGAATTATAATCATAAGATAATATAAACAAAGGGAACCCCGTTCCCACTCAAACCCCAACTTACGATCACGAGATATTCATTTCTATATCACTTCTCTATCCTACACATACAAGCGTAACCCCCTCATGCTATGAATTCAAGAAAGTGCCAAAAAGAAGGTTAGGAGTGTCCCTACCTCATCTCGAGCTTCTCGTTCTTTCCATGAGGTGGTCGCTCCTACAAGTTCCTCACAATCAAAATTAGCACACATAATATCAGATTTTTATTTCCGCTAAATCCCTAAATTAGAAGCACCTAAGCTACGTATTTAAATAAAAGGATGGGGACACACCTATCAAACGCGAGCCTCGGCAGGGTCTACCCTTCCTTGTCGACCACGATCTTAATGACGCCAGCAGCAACCGAAGCTCTCCAATAGCAGCAGCAGCTGTGGCTAGTGCCATGGTGATTGCACACAGGGTGGAAGCCGTCGAGGAAAGGGAAGAAGAGGCTGTAAACAGCAATGGCAAGAGGGTGGATCTTCATTTTCTCCTCATCGCAACAGCAGCCATGAGACCCTGGTCGGCGAAAGGGAGAAGGATTCGCGTATGGAGAAGAGAGGCGCATCAGTGATGATGGGGTACCCATCTCCTTCCTTTCCCTTTGCTTCTCACTTTGGTGGCCACAGTAGCACCAATAGTTGATGTAGCACCCGCAATGGCTACAACTCCGATCATGGCAGCAATGGCAACAAGGAAGATGGGGAGGACAAGGGCGGCGTGGAGGAAACGAGAGGGAAGGGAGAGATCTCGCTGGTGATGGAGCAAATTAGCTAATGTTAGCCAAAGGGAAGGGCATTTGGCTTCCTTTGCAAGCCAAGCCTTATTTTATAAGGGGTGGTAGAATTTGCAAGTAACCCCACCCACCCAAAATCCCTTATTCAGATATTCACCAAAAGGTTCTCTCCCAAAATCCTCCTCACACAAATTTTGTTAAGGCCACGAGGAGTCCAAAAAAAAAATCAGAAGGACCACCATGCCTCCAACCAAGGAAAGAAAGAGGAAATGGATCTTTCTAGATATCAACTCAGTCACAAAATATCTGAATCCTTATAAAGGGGGCGATTGAGGTGTTGGTGTAGTTGTTCTCCCTCTCACTCTCTTCTCCTTCACAAGACCCCCTTCCAATGTTAACCTGAGTGCCAAGTAAGGCCTTTAATCTCTTTTCCTTCTAAAAAGGCCCCTCACCAATATTTTGTTAATCTCAATGGAATCCAATAAAAAAAAAAAGTAGAGGAGGAACCAAAATATATCTTATTGGATTCCAAAATGGTCATTAAATTTCAAGACCCTTGCATATGCAACAGACATCCACAGATGAGCTTCTCAGTAAAAGATTAAAGGAACTGTTAGCATATATTTTATATTTCTATTTTTGTTGTTGCATGGTTGTTGGGTTTGGATTGCTCCTCAGGAACTTTTATATACTTCCACCATTTCAGCTCTCTCTATATAAAAAGTCCTAAAGTTTCTAATAGAATCAAGTTATTTCAACCAATTTGGTATCAGAGCACCGGTCCTAGACTGTAGCTCTAGATATCCCACCCTTCACAGCCTCCAAAACCCTAACCACCAAACCTTAATCCTCTCCTCCCTCGTGAGTGGCAGCAACTCACAGCGAAGCTCCAGCGGCGCGCTGCAGCACGCGCGACAGTGCTGTGGCGGCGTGGGTGAGCCCCAACGGTGTTTAGGCAAGGCTTGTGGCGATGCTGCAGCAAGGTTGGGGGCTTTCTTAGCCTCCAGCGGCGACACAGCAGTGCCGTGAGCTGCTGTGGTGGCTCTGCGACGTTTTTCGCATCCTTCTTAAGTCTTGGAGGCAGTGCAGCAGCATCGTGGGCTGCTCGCGGCGACACTGGGATCTCTTGGAGGTCGATCTGACCTCCAATAGTGGTGCAGTAGCCCACGTTGAGCCTGCGGCGACGCTACAGGAGCATGATGACAGTGCTACAGTACTCCGACAGTGGCAGTTAGCGGCATAAATCGATAGATAGGCAGTTTTCCGTGCTCCAATCCTTATGCAACGATTGAAAAATGGGTTTTGTGTCATGATCTAGGAACGTAAGCCCATGATGCAGGTCTGAATTTGTCTGATTTCATATTTGTGGATGATTTTGTGGTGAATATGGATTTCTTCCTTAAGGAATTCGTTTCATTGGGTGTGATTGATAGATGCCTTCGGATCAATCCATTTTATTGATTGATATGGAGTTGTTTAGCTCCCTTTGGACATGTTGAACTCACCAAGAATTGTTGAGTTCATGATAGAGGTCGCTATGGAAGCAAGACAAGTCAGTCTTAACAGAGACCATCGTGTCAGACAATGTCATCTGAATAAATGGGGAGGCCCTTCTACACGAGGTAGGGGGCGCCGTCGTCGATGGGGTAGCAGGCAGTGGGCCACTGGTATGTTCCCTAGCAAGATAGGTCATATTCAAACTGTGACTAAAGCTACTGAGCGGACCGATGAAGTTGTTACAAAAGAGGATGAGGCCATGGTATCTACCACTTTAGATATTGCAACTCTTCCTTCTTCTGCAGATGATGGATGGTTAATTGATTCCGGGGCATCCAGGCATCTTAGTGGAGACCAGGAGTGTTTCTGCAGGATGCGTGATGTTCCTCCTGGCAGAACTGTTCAGGTGGCTGATGGACATCTTTCTCAGGTCCAAGGCGAGGGGGAGGTTACTATATCCCTTACCTTAAGACTACCTAATGTTCTATTTGTTCCTAATTTTCTGATCAGTTTGTTGTCAGCAGAATTACCAAAGAAATCAACTGTAGAGCAATCTTTAATGATGTGGGGTGTGTTTTCCAGGACAAATTCACAAGAAAAACTATTGGTGGTGGACACGAGGAAGAGGTGTATACCGCTTAGCTCAGTCTCCATTGGTAGTTGTTGGACAGGCAGATGTGGCATACAAGGCAGGGACAGCACTTCAATAACACTGTCGGTTGGGACATCCCTCTCTAGATCGACTGAAACGAATTATTCCTTATTTATCACCTGCTACTCATCTTTGTGGTGCTTGCCAACTAGGCAAGCATCATCGTTGCAGCTATTCTCCTAACACTACGATTGCATCATCTGCATGTTTTGACTTACTCCACATGGACATATGGGGCTCGAGTCGTACTCCAGACAGATAGGGATTCCTCTTCTACTTAGTGGTTGTTGATTTCTCCAGACGATCACGGACCTTTTTGCTTTGTAGTAAGTCAGATGTAAGAAATACGATTGAGATGTTAATTAATTAGATAAAGACTCAATTTTCTATAATTGTAAAGATTGTTAGAACTGACAATGCACTTGAGTTTTGCATCAAGAGACTGGCTCAGTTCTATAGCTCCCTAGGCATCATACAGCAGACCTCCTGCCCCTATACATCTTAGCAGAATGGTGTAGCAAAAAGGAAACACAAACATCTCTTAGACATAGCCCAAACATTGTTGATACATCATAATGTTCCATCTTCCTACTGGCGAGATGCCATTTTGACTGCTTGCTACCTAATCAACAGGATGCCTAGTTCGATCCTTCATGAGCAGATTCCGCACAAGATATTGTATGCTGATAGAGATTTGTTTGTTGTGCCTCCTCGAGTTTTTTGCTGTGTTTCATTTGTTCACATTCTTGGCCCTGGCAGGGATAAGCTTGCTCCCCGTGCGGTTAAGTGTGTATTTTTGGGTTACAATGGCACCCAGAAAGGCTACAAATGTTATGATCCCATTGGCAGGCGACACAATGTTAGCATAGATGTCACATTTAATGAGGAGGTGTCATATTTTTCTATGAGGGACCATCGAATGTCTACTTCAGATTCACATGCCCCGATGCTCTTTCCCCCTATCCAGTTTGGGGATATTCCTATTTCGACTCCCCTATCTCCTGCTTCAGATTCCAGGGAGTCCGTGGATAATTTTGAGAAGCTACATGGCTCGATGCACATATACAGTAGACCTCACTTGACTCTACAGAGACATCTCCGTCTACTCCACCAAACTCCTTCATAGGTGCATGTTGACTCCATTGAGCTGCCTGTTGATGATGGTCCCACAAGTCATTCTAAAGTGCGTGATGCTACTGAGGATCTTCTTATTGCTATTAGGAAGGCTCCACACTCTTGTGCTCGCTATCATGTTGCAGGTGATCTTCCCAGTGCCCATCTTGGAAAGTCGTTTGTCCAGTTTACTTCTGCCTTGTCAACTGCAGAGATCCCCACTACCTACCAACAAGCTATGCTTCATCCAAAAAGGTAGGCTGCCATGGAGGATGAGATGGCTGCACTTCGGGGTCACGAGACCTAGGAGCTCACTCCACTTCCTGATGAAGCTACTGTTGTTGGTTGTAGATGGGTATTCACAGTGAAATTCAATCCATATGGGGTCATTGCCAAGTACAAGGCACATCTAGTGGTAAAGGGGTTCACCCAAACCTATGGGGTGGATTTCTTTGACACCTTTACACCAGTTACAAGACTTACTACTGTACGGATGCTGATTGTAGTGGCAGTTCAGTTAGATTGACCTTTTATATCACTTGGATGTAAATAATGCCTTCCTCTATGGGAATCTCCAAGAGGAAGTCTATATGCAAAAGCCGCCTAGTTTTGAGGCTCAGGGGGAGTGTATGTTGACTACAGAAGGCCATCTACGGCCTTAAGCAGATCCTAGAGCCTAGTTCCAAAGACTATCACAGGTTGTAGAGGTAGCCGAGTTCAAGAGGTCGACAGCCGACTTTTCTCTTTTTATCAGGAGAATTAGACAAGGTACGGTTGTACTTCTTGTTTATGTTGATGACTTAATTATCATAGGAGATGATGAGCGGGGTGTTACTGAGATTAAGCACATCCTAGCAGAGCAGTTTGTCATGAAGGACTTGGGAGCTCTACGATACTTTCTCGGTATTGAAGTTGCTCGCAATAAAAAGGGTGTAGTCTTATCCCAGAGGAAATATGCTTTGGACATCTTACAAGAGATTGGCATGCTTGGGACCAAGGAGGCCAATATTCCGATAGACCTCAAGATGCCACCATATGATGAGAATGCACAGTTGGTAGACAACAGATAGTATAGGCAGCTTGTGAGCAAGCTGCTATATCTCACTATTACAAGACCAGACATCTCTCTTGCAGTAGGGAAACTAAGTCAGTTCATGGCCAAGCCAATACGCCAACACTGAGATGCAGCATTGATGGTGCTCAGATACATCAAATAGGCTCCTGGAAATGATCTCTTTTCCAAGGGGTCATCCATGACCTTGGTTGGATACTCTGATGTGGACTCTGTTGGAAGTCATGTGGATCGTAAATCCACTACTGCGTTCTGCACCTTTTTAACAAGGAGTTTGATTACATGGAGGAGCAAAAAGCAGAGCACAGTTGCAAGATCTAGTGCTGAGTCTGAGTACAGGGCCATGGCTCAGAGCACTGCAGAGATGATGTGGATTAGATCCCTGCTTGCTGACTTGCAGATACAGTTTTCTAGCCCGATGGAGATGAGATGTAATAATAAAGCAACCACCTTTATTACCAACGACCCAGCATTTCATGAGAGGACGAAGCACGTTTAGGTTGACTGTCACTACACCAAAGCATCATTCAGAAGGGGTTACTTTTTACCATGCCGATTACATCTGAGGAGCAGATTGCTACCATCTTTACCAAACCCTTAACCAGATCTCTATTTGATTCATGTGTATCCAAGCTGAGCATGATAGATATCTATGCTCCAACTTGAGGGTAGCATATATTTTATATTGCTATTTTTATTGTTGTATGGTTGTTGGGTTTGGTTTGCTCCCCAGGGACTTTTATGTACTTCCACCATTTTGACTCTCTCTATATAAAAGAGCCCTAGGGTTTCTAATAGAATCAAGTTATTTCAACCAATTGGAATCATTGAGCATCAACATTGCCATGTTTGAGCATGCTTTGCTACACCTGACAAATATTCCAAAAGTAACAAAGAACTTCAATAAACTCCATATTATAGGTGACAGGGGCTTTGGGATTGTTTATAAGGCATCTCTACCTAAGAAGATGGTTGCTATCAAGAGGCTTCATGGAGGGAGGCACTTCCAAGGTGACCGTGAGTTCCTGGTAGAGATAGACTATCAGGAAGGTTAACCATCGGAATCTGGTTCCCCTCCTTGGATATTGCATTTTTAACGATGAGAAGTTTCTCATATAGAAGTACATGGAGAATGGGAGCTTGGATCTCTAGCTAAGAAACCATGCAAATGCTGTTGAATCTCTTTCCTAGCCCCATTGATTCAAGATTTGTCTGGGCTCAGCACGTGGCCTGGCCTTCTTGCACCATGGTTTTACACCACATATCATACACAAATGACAATTACTTTCATAAAAAAAGGACTATTTTACACATTTAATATTTTTTATTTTCAAAAAATTCATTGTTTTTGGTTTATTCTTAGAAGTTATGCATGACTTTTTACAACATATTGTCATTTTCCCACAAATTCGCTAGTCTTTCTGTATGATGTGTGCTTTTTGTCTGTGGAATACTTTTTTTGTTGGTTGAAAAGGATGGCTATTTGAGGTTGGTAGCCCTCCTATTGTATAAGAACCAAAGTAGGTTCATGTTACATTAGTAGCACCCTGATTCTGTTATAACCAAAATGGGTTTATATTGCATATTAAGGGAGCACACAACCTCATTTCTTAACAAAACCCTTAGAATGGAAAACCATGTTCTGTATATAAGGTCTTGCAGAATAAAAAACAACCACTTCACTCTTCATCTTTGTTATGATCCGATTCCCGAATCCCTACAAGACACGAGAATCGGACCGACTCGAATGATCCCAAGACCCAGTCGTCCAACGAAAAAGTAACCAAAAGAGCAATAAAATAAACCACATTCACCATATATATAACTAGCAGTAACAAAATACAACAGTAAAGGAAAGAAATACTACAGTATACACCACTACAACAGTATAAAAATAAACATATACATAAACATGAAGCTTACAATAAAGAGAGTACAGGGGGTAACAGAAACTACTCACTACAGCAGAAAGAAAGTACAGGGGTACTACAGGTAACACTACTGGGCTCTACTAGGCCCAGCGCCCTCTGCAGCCGCCGACTCTGGCTGCTCAACACCTGGTCTTGAAAAGTAACAAGGGTGACACGTCAGCGAAACACTGAATAGAGTGGCAACTAAAAGCTAGAAGAAGCAGTAGAGTGGACAGTATCTGTTATATTTTTACTTTCTTTCTTTATATTTTTCCATTTATTCACTATTGATTTATTTCTCAAATCCTTTTCTTGATCTTGAATGTTCCTCGTGGGAACGATCTTGATTGCAGTCTTTTCCGAAAAGTAGAAGTAACACGTGGTGCTCTCCTGGCCGGGAGAGTCCCCCGTGGTGGTCCTACCCTCAGTCAACCACCCTAAGGTCGCTGACAGACGTAACGGTGACTACGGCATACGCGAAATACACATGGGTAGCTACCCCGCACTGGCACGCGGTCAGTCGTTTCCGTTAACGAGTGCGCCCAAAGCACAGCACGGAACCAGTATAGGGCAGAGCCCTCTCGGTAACAGGGGTCCAGCCCCTCCACAGTAACCAAACAGGGGTCTTACTGCTCCACAATCCGCGCACCCTCGCCTGACTACCCTGGTTTGCCCAGTGGGCCTAGTAAGTCGGTGTAGGAGGGCTAGCAGAATCCTGGGGCCTGTGGGGTAGCTAGTGCTCTCCCTACACTAGTAGCTCTCCTCGATACTGTATACACGAGGGCCAAAAGTCGGTACAAAGTGGCTAGACCTAACCCCGGGTCCCTGGGGCGGCTAGCTCCGCTCTGCACTAAACAGGGGGATAGTTGCTCTCCTTGGTACTCCGTACTCAAGGGCCAGCTCACTTCCTCAATTCTATTCCATTCACTTTCCAGGAGTTCTACTCCTAATTCCCCGTAGGGTTCATGCTCTTTTAACTCAGCCAATTTAGGTTTCACCGTTCCAGCTTTATATCCATACAATTCATGTTCTCAACCGTAATTATCCATTCATCACAGGCAGCTGTTAACCAATTTACAGGCAGTTATCGTTTCCTTTCCACTTTTCCAAGATTGCAATGTATATATTCAACTAGTTTTCCAGTCCTAGGATTCATGCCATACCCTAGGATCTATCATTCAATCTAGTTTTCCAGTCCTAGGATTCATGCAATACCCTAGGATCTATCATTCAATCTAATTCTTCAGCCCTAGGGTTCATGCAATGCCCTAGACTCTATTAATTATTTCATAATTGCATAATTTTTGATAATTAAATTAAAAGGCCACTCTACCCGCAAAATCGGAAGTACTGGGGGCGTGGTCGGCAATCCCGCGCGCCTCTGCAACCCCCAGAGCCGCAACGGAATGGGGTCCTAATACAAGGATCAAAGACAAGGAGCTACTCAGAATAGTATACAATTACTGTAAACAGGTAGAGGAAATAAATCTGGGAAGAAAGAAACTTGAAACGCGGAAAACGGACTCTGAACGGACCCTAAACGGGTCAAAAACAACGAGTCTGTCCAAAATCAGACATCTGGAACTTCTTCCAGACGTCTTAAAAGGTCGATCATGCCTTACCTTGGTCTGCGCAGTCCTTTAGACGTCCAAAAGCCTGCTGGATCGTCTAGACTTAGTTTCCAGACGTCCGATTGTCACCCCGGACGTCTGGAGGTCCTCTTCGTCGTCTGGTACTATGTCCAAACGTCTGATCGGCGTGGGATGGAGAGCCCTACCGGCCTCCCGAATGATTCTTGCACACACACATACTCACTCTCATCATGAATGGGTGCAGAAGAACGCGGCGGACGGCTGCATGGCTATACACGCATAAAAAGGAGAAGGTAAGAAAATATTGTACATGTCAGACGTCTGGACCTTCCTCCAGACGTCTTATGCGTCGTCTGGACGTAAGTCCAGACGTCTGATTCTGGGAAATTTTCCCAGAATCAGAACCCTTCTCGCTCTCCGCCCACAGCGCACGGCCGCGCCGCGTCCGCCTGCTGCCCGAGCTGCAGCAGCCCCTCCGTGACACCCCACGCTCGCTGCTCTCCCGCCGGCCGACTCTAGCTGCCCCAGCAAGCTCGCACCCTTGCGGTCGAGCTCCTTCCTCCCCTCTCAACGGCTCCTCCTCCCCACACACCCACAGCAGTCGCTGCGGCCGCTCTCGCCCGCGCGCTCTCTCGCAGACAGGGAGAAGAAGAGGAAGAAGGCGGTGGAGTGAGGGTGAGGGAGAGGGGAAGCATTTTTTATAAGGTAGCCGCGGGGAGAGAGGAGGAAAAACGGCGCCTGCAGGGAGAGAAAGAGAAGAACGAAGGCGGCGAGTTCAGTCTGCGCATGCAGGCGTGCAGACGCGAACCCGTACGCCGAAAAAATTTAATACCGGACGTCTGGGAAGGGTTTAAGACATCTGGCCAGACGTCTGGGCCACTTCCCAGACGTCTTAAACTATGTCTGATGCCCTACTCGTAACAATATAACAAACTTAAAGGAAGTTTCGTCCCCAAAACTTGCTCTAACTACGGTGCGAGAAAGAACAATATATACATAACAAACTCAAAGAGGTCCGAAGCCGGTCCGAAAAGTCGTACCCGCGAAAAGATCTGGGTACTGCTCCTGCATCGCCGCCTCAGGCTCCCAGGTAGCCTCCTCGTACCGCTGGCTCCTCCACAAGACCTTCACCAGGGGTACTTGCTTTCGTCTCAGACTGCGGACGGCTCTGTCAAGAATCTTCACTGGCCGCTCGGGGTAGGTCAGGTCGTCTCCCACCTCGACGCTCTCGTGGCTCAGGACGTGACTGGGATCGGCGACATACTTCCTGAGGTTGGACACGTGGAACACGTCGTGCACACCAGAAAGCTGAGGAGGGAGGGTAAGCCTGTAAGCAATGGGTCCAACCCGCTTCAAGACCTCAAAGGGCCCCACGAACCTCGGCGCGAGCTTTCCTCTCACCCCAAACTGCTGCAGGCCCTTCATGGCTGAAACACGAAGGAAGACGTGGTCCCCAACCTCGAACTGCACCTCTCTGCGTTTCCGATCCGCGTAGCTCTTCTGCTTGCTCCTGACTGTGCGGAGTCGCCTATGAATCTACTCGACTACCTCCTGACTTTGCCGGATCAGCCTGGGGCCAACCTCCTACTTGGTCCCCACCTCAACCCAACTCAAGGGTGCCGTACATCTCCGTCCGTACAGAGCCTCGTAGGGTGCAATGTCGATGCTCGAGTGATAACTGTTGTTGTATGCAAACTCTGCCAGGGGCAAGTGCTCCTCCCAAGAGCCCCTCCAGTCCAGTACACAGGCACGCAAAAGGTCCTCAAGTGTCTGTATCGTGCGCTCAGACTGTCCGTCTGTCTGGGGGTGGTAAGCTGTATTGAACCTCAACCGCGTCCCCAAGGCCTGCTGAAACTCAGCCCAAAACTGGGACGTAAAGTGGGTATCCCGGTCGGATACGATCTCCCGCGGAACTCCGTGTAGATGTACCACGTCGCTGATATACCTCTCTGCTAATTGTGCTGGTCCCAGGGTGACTCGGATTGGCAAGAAACGTGCCGTCTTCGTCAATCTATCAACGATTACCCAGACTGCGTCGTGTCCTCGCTGGGTAACAGGTAAGCTCACCACCAAGTCCATGGTGATGCTCTCCCACTTCCACTCTGGCATGGGAAGTGGCTGTAGCGGCCCTACAGGCCTCTGATGCTCGGCTTTCACCTGCGGCACACTAAACACTGTTGCACGAATTCACCCACGTCCCGCTTCATTCCCCTCCACCAAAACTCGCGTCTCAAGTCATGGTACATCTTCGTGTTTCCGGGATGTATGGTGAATCTGGAACCGTGTGCCTCAGTCAGGAGCTCTCTCAACAGCTCCTCGTCTCTGGGAACGCACAGACGTCCCCTCAGGCGCAGCACCTGTTCTGTGAAAGAGAAGTCCCTCAGGTCTCCTAACAGTACTCTATCGCGCAAAGACTGCAAGTACGGGTCAGCCATCTGTCTTGTGATGATGCGATTTATCAGCTCTGGCCTCGTCTGTCGTGCCACAGTCACTGCCCCACAATGCTCCCGTAACTCTAGGGGTCGCCAACTGCCCATCTCCTCCAAAAGACTCCAACTCTGCACGTGTAAACTGGCCAAGTGTGCGGGCGCCTTCCTGCTCAAGGCATCAGCCACCACGTTGGCCTTTCCCAGGTCGTAGGAAATGCTGCAGTCATAGTCCTTCAGGAGCTCCAACCAACATCTCTGTCTCATGTTGAGCTCCTTCTGATCAAAAAGGTATTTGAGGCTCTTGTGATCTGTGAAAATCTCGAAGGTCTCACCGTACAAGTAGTGCCTCTAGGTCTTCAGCGCGAAGACAACAACTGCCAGCTCCAGGTCGTGGGTAGGGTAGCTATGCTCATGGAGCTTCAGTTGCTGCGAAGCGTAAGCGACAACGTGACCCCTCTGCATGAGCACACCCCCTAACCCTTGCAAGGAGGCATCCGTGTACACAACGAACCCGCCACTACTGTCAAGGATGGTGAGCACGGGAGCCGAAGTCAGCATCTCCTTCAGCTCCTGAAAACACGCCTCACAGGCGTCTGTCCAAGTGAAGATCACGTCCTTCCGGGTCAACTGTGTCATAGGACGTGCAATCTGTGAAAAGCCCCTGATAAACTGCCTGTAGTAGCCTGCCAGTCCCAAGAAACTACGAATCTCAGTAACCGTACGCGGTCTCTCCACCTGAGCACTGCCTCGACCTTGGTTGGGTCCACTGCCAAGCCATCTCCAGAGATCACATGACCTAAGAAGGTCACCTCCCTCAACCAGAACTTGCACTTGCTGTATTTGGCGTACAGCCTACGTCGTCTTAGTGTGTCCAGAACCATCCGCAAGTGTTGTCCGTGCTGCGTCTGATCTCGAGAATAGATGAGCACATCATCAATGAATACCACCACAAACTGGTCCAAGTACTGTCTAAACACCCGGTTCATCAAGTCCATGAAGGCAGTAGGGGCATTGGTCAGCCTAAACGGCATGACCAGAAACTCATAGTGTCCATACCGGGTGCGAAAAGCTGTCTTGGAGACGTCCGCCTCCTTGATCCTCAACTGGTGGTATCCAGACCTCAAGTCGATCTTGGAGAATACCGTGGCACCTCGTAGCTAGTCAAACAAGTCGTCGATCCTTGGCAGCGGATATCTGTTCTTGATGGTGACCCTATTCAGCTGTCGGTAGTCCACACAAAGGCGTAGGGTACCATCCTTCTTCTTCACAAACAGTACCGGGGCTCCCCAGGGAGAAGCACTGGGCCTCACAAAGACCTTCTCCAAGAGATCCTGCAACTGAGACTTGAGCTCTCGCAGCTCAAGTGGTGCCATCCTTATGGTGCAGTGGAGATGGGGCTGGTCCCTGGTACTAGTGAGATCTCAAACTAGATCTCACGCTCGGGCGGTAGTCCTAGCAACTCGTCTGGGAACACGTCAGGGTACTCTTTGACCACCGGGATACTCTGGAAGTCTGCCACAGGGCTGGGCTCTGCTACCACATAAGCCAGGAAGCCCTCACACCCCTGGCTCAAAAGTCTCGCCTCCCGAAGTGCGGAAATGCACCTGAAGCCTCCGTCCACTAGCTAACCGTGGAACTCGAAAGAAGGCAACTCTGGTATGGAGAAGACGATCTTCCTCTCAAAATAGTCCACCAAAGCGTGGTAAGCGGACAGCCAGTCCATCTCCAGAATTACGCCAAAATCCTCCATCTGTATCATAATCAGGTCAGCGGGAAGGCTATGTCCCCCAATACTGACCTCGCAACCCGTGTATACCTCCTCAGCTACAAACAGCTGACCACTCGGACCTCTGACCACGAACAGATCCTCAAACAGCATATAATCCTGGCCCAAACTAATTGCGAAATTGGCTGCGACAAACGAGTGCGTAACGCCGAAATCGAAAAGTGTGTAAACGACTCTGCCGGAAATTGAAACCATACCTGCCACCATTGATCCCGAAGCTCTGGCATCCCTGTGTGTCAGGGCGTTGATACGCCCCTCAGCCCTAGGTGCGGACAAAGCAGCCACACTCTGCGTCAGACGGGTAGCTGCTGGCCGGTACCCTCCTCGTGAGTGTTGTCCTCCTCCTCGTGCCTGGAAATCGCAGCCACCTGCTCACCCTCCAGTGCTCGGTGCGGGAAGCATCTGCTGACTTCCTGCTTTAGACAGGTAGTCCCTCCTGATGTGGCCCGGCTGGCCACATTAGTAACAGAGGGGAACCCGACTCCCGCCCTCAGTGGGTCCCTACTATTGGCTGGGCGGGGGTCCGGTGCTAGCAACTGGCCCCTGTCGAGGACCCCTAAAGGCCACTGATGGCCCTACAAAATGTGATGGCTCTCCTGCGGACGCCACGTGTCTCCTCTCTCGCCGGCCCTGTGAAAAGTCTGGCTGGTAGGGCCTCTTCCGCCCGTTGTCAGTATCTCGCACGGATGGGTTGGTCTCCTCGTAGGTCATAGCTGCCTCCACCACCCTCGAGAACGTAGGCAGCTTCAGTGGTTTTACATACCCCCGAATCGCAGGCCAGAGCCCCTTGGTGAAGCTCCAAAGGCGCTCCTCCTCAATGGCTACTACTGTCACTGCGAAGCGGGACAGCTCTAGAAAACACGTGCGATACGCGCTCACGGTCATCGTCCCCTGGAGGAGAGTGTGGAACTCCTGCCTCCTCTGGTCCTGCCATGTCTGGGGAAAGTACTGCTCGCAGAAGAGGGTGATGAACCGGTCCCAGGTCGGCTCGTCCCTCTCCTGTCCCCTGACCGCCCTCCACCACCTGTCCGCCGCACTCTCCAGCTGGTACGTGGAAAAGGCCACGCAACACTCCACCGGGGGGCGAAGGGTGTCAAAAACATTCTCGATCTGCTCGAGCCAGTCCTTTGCCTCGGTCGGGTCCTCATCCCCCTTGAAGGAGGGGGGCTTCAGCTTCCGGAATTGTCCGAAAAGCTCGAAGTGGCGCTGCAATGGGGATGCTGGTGCACCTCCAGGTAAGGAAGCCTCGTGCACAGAAGCGTCGAAGGAAGGTGGGGGCGGTGGCGACCCATCCCCTCCCCTGCATCTAGCATCGCATCCGTCGCGTGGTCCCACAGAGGACTCCCCCTCCGCAGCCCCAGGGAGAGGCGCTCGGGGCGGTGGGTGGAGCTCCTCTCGCACTATGTCTTGTATCAGCTGGGCGAGGTCCTGGGCCTGAATGCTCGGGAGCAGTGGTTGGTCCACTGAGACGTCGACCGCAACACGCCCACCTCGCTGACCTCGTCCTCGGCCGCGCCCGCGGCCCGCCTCGCTAGTCCCTCGTCGAGGCATCTCCTACAAGGAGACGCAAAACAGAACGGAAACACGTCAATATGGAACGATATCTAACAAAGAAGTCTAAGAGCTCATGTCAAAAGAAATGTTATGGTGGCTACTCTAGTTACAGACACGTGAATTGGTTATTTTCCAGTCAGTTGGTTCACTTCTTGGGACGACCTTGCTCTGATACCATCTTGTTATGACCTGATTCCCGAATTCCTACGAGACACGAGAATAGGATCAACTCGAATGATCCCAAGACCCAGTCGTCCAACGAGAAAGTAACCAAAAGAGCAATAAAATAAACCACATTCACCATATATATAACTAGCAGTAACGAAATACAGTAGTAAAGGAAAGAAATACTACAGTATACACCACCACAATAGTAGAGAAATAAACATATACATAAACATGAAGCTTACAAGAAAGAGAGTACAGGGGGTAACGGAAACTACTCACTACAGCAGAAAGAAAGTACAGGGGTACTACAGGTAACACTACTGGGCTCTACTAGGCCCAGCACCCTCTGCAGCCGCCGACTCTGGCTGCTCAACACCTGGTCCTGAAAAGTAACAAGGGTGACACGTCAGCGAAACACTGAGTAGAGTGGCAACTAAAAGCTAGAAGAAGTAGTAGAGTGGACAGTATCTGTTATATTTTTACTTTCTTTCTTTATATTTTTCCATTTATTCACTATTGATTTATTCCTCAGATCCTTCTCTTGATCTTGAATATTCCTCATGGGAACGATCTTGATTGCAGTCTTTTCCGAAAAGTAGAAGTAACACGTGGTGCTCTCCTGGCCGGGAGAGTCCCCGTGGTGGTCCTACCCTCAGTCAACCACCCCAAGGTCGTTGACAGACGTAACGGTGACTACGGCATGCGCAATATACACACGGGTAGCTACCCCGCACTGGCACGCGGTCAGTCGTTTCCGTTAACGAGTGCGCCCAAAGCACAGCACGGAACCAGTATAGGGCAGAGCCCTCTCGGTAACAGGGGTCCAGCCCCTCCACAGTAACCAAACAGGGGTCTTACTGCTCCACAATCCGCGCACCCTCGCCTGACTACCCTGGTTTGTCCAGTGGGCCTAGTAAGTCGGTGTAGGAGGGCTAGCAGAATCCTGGGGCCTGTGGGGTAGCTAGTGCTCTCCCTACACCAGTAGCTCTCCTCGATACTGTATACACGAGGGCCAAAAGTCGGTACAAAGTGGCTAGACCTAACCCCGGGTCCCTGGGGCGGCTAGCTCCGCTCTGCACTAAACAGGGGGATAGTTGCTCTCCTTGGTACTCCGTACTCAAGGGCCAGCTCACTTCCTCAATTCTATTCCATTCACTTTCCAGGAGTTCTACTCCTAATTCCCCGTAGGGTTCATGCTCTTTTAACTCAGCCAATTTAGGTTTCACCGTTCCAGCTTTATATCCATACAATTCATGTTCTCAACCGTAATTATCCATTCATCACAGGCAGCTGTTAACCAATTTACAGGCAGTTATCGTTTCCTTTCCACTTTTCCAAGACTGCAATGTATATATTCAACTAGTTTTCCAGTCCTAGGATTCATGCCATACCCTAGGATCTATCATTCAATCTAGTTTTCCAATCCTAGGATTCATGCAATACCCTAGGATCTATCATTCAATCTAATTCTTCAGCCCTAGGGTTCATGCAATGCCCTAGACTCTATTAATTATTTCATAATTGCATAATTTTTGATAATTAAATTAAAAGGCCACTCTACCCGCAAAATCGGAAGTACTGGGGGCGTGGTCGGCAATCCCGCGCGCCTCTGCAACCCCCAGAGCCGCAACGGAATGGGGTCCTAATACAAGGATCAAAGACAAGGAGCTACTCAGAATAGTATACAATTACTGTAAACAGATAGAGGAAATAAATCTGGGAAGAACGAAACTTGAAACGCGGAAAACGGACTCCGAACGGACCCTAAATGGGTCAAAAACAACGAGTCTATCCAAAATCAGATGTCTGGAACTTCTTCCAGATGTCTTAAAAGGTCGATCATGCCTTACCTTGGTCTGCGCAGTCCTTCAGATGTACAGAAGCCCGCTGGATCGTCTGGACTTAGTTTCCAGACGTCCGATTGTCACCCCGGACGTCTGGAGGTCCTCTCCGTTGTCTGGTACTGTGTCCAGACGTCTGATCGGCGTGGGATGGCGAGCCCTACCGCCCTCCCGAATGATTCCTGCACACACACACACTCGCTCTCATCACGAAGGGGTGCAGAAGAACGCGGCGGACGGCTGCATGGCCGTACACGCGTAAAAAGGAGAAGGTAAGAAAATATTGTACTTGTCAGACGTCTGGACCTTCCTCCAGACGTCTTATGCATCGTCTGGACGTAAGTCCAGACGTCTGATTCTGGGAAATTTTCCCAGAATCAGAACCCTTCTCGCTCTCCGCCCACAACGCACAGCTGTGCCGTGCCGCGTCCACCTGCTGCCCGAGTTGCAGCAGCTCCTCTGCGACACCCCACGCTCACTGCTCTCCCGCTGGCCGGCTCTAGCTGCCTCGGCAAGCTCGCACCCTCGCGGTCGAGCTCCTTCCTCCCCTCGCAACGGCTCCTCCCCACACACCCGCAGTAGTCGCTGCAGCCGCTCTCGCCCGCGCGCTCTCTCGCAGACAGGGAGAAGTGGAAGAAGGCGGTGGAGTGAGGGTGAGGGAGAGGGGAAGCATTTTTTATAAGGCAGCCGCGGGGAGATAGAAGGAGGAAAAATGGCGCCTGTAGGGAGAGAAAGAGAAGAACGAAGGCGGCGGGTTCAGTCTGTGCGCGCAGGCGTGCAGACGCGAACCCGTACGCCGAAAATATTTAATACCAAACGTCTGGGAAGGGTTCCAGACGTCTGGCCAGAAGTCTGGGCCACTTCCCAGACGTCTTAAACTACATCTAATGCCCTACTCGTAACAATCTTGATAGCCCAAAGAACGTCTACCTATGCAACCATGTCCTTCTTGTTTCTATGCCTATTTGTTTCTTCTCTAAGCTAGTCCAGGCAAATGATTCTACCCAGTGTTGTCAAGGTGCTCGCTTAGGCACGGTGAGGCCCTAGCACCTTGACCGGCCTTAGGCGAGGTGTTTAGCTTTGGGCGACGCCTAGGCGAGTGCCTGAGGTCTAGGCATGTGGCACTGGAGCGAGCACCTGAGGGAAGACCTGATTCTTAAACATAAATACTCGATTCCAAAGGACCCAATAAAAAAAACCTCTCTAAAACCCAAAACCCTTCGTCGATATTGCTTTCCTCGCTACCATTGCCACCACCTTCATCCAAAGCAACATCGCCGATCGAACCTCGCTACCATCGCCATCGCTCGAAGCTCTTCGCCGCTATCGCCACCGCTCGAAGCTCGCTACCACCATCGCCACCACTGCTCATCGCCCCTCTCTCGGTCCTTGATCTTTGTAAGAGCTCTTATCCTCGTCGCCCCCATCGCCCCCTGCTGCTCATCACCCTACTGCGCAAAGGGTGGCAATTCTGCCCGAGGGTTTGCCTCACTACCCATTTTAGGTTGTTCACTAAGTTCGAACAATAGCAGAATTAGAGGGTTTTTTATTTTCATTGTTCAAATAACCTAAAATGGTTACTGTGTTATTTTTTTATTTCGAATAACCCAACATGGGTTTCTTTTTTTTTTTTGTTAGGTCATTTGAGTTGATCTAATAATTAAATCATGATTTAAATATTTCTGAATGGCTTCCGCAAGTGGGGATGATGTGTTTTCTGCAATAAGTGGAAAGAGAGATCCTGCTTGGAAGTATAATTTTTTAAAGAATGAAAATGACAAGAATGCAATCACTTATACCTTTTGTGGGAAGACCACAAATGGTAGAATATATCGAGCCAAACAACATCAAGTTGGATCATACAAGAATGCATCAGCTTGTCAGAAATGTCCTCCAGAGGTGAAAGAGGAATTAAAAAATTACATGACTGAGAGAAAGACACAGAAAGAGGCCTTTTGTGGTGGTATGTCTGACTTTGATGATTAGGAGAATCTGATTGATGTTAAAGATGGTGAAAAAGAAATGGATGTAACTGCTCAACTAAGAGAGTGGTGACTATTGGAAGTAACATAATTTCCATCCCTAACAAGAAGCAAAAGGGAAAAAGACCCATAGACATGTTTATGAAGAGTAAAGGAAAGACTCCATTGAGGCAAGACAACCTCAAAGAAGCATTTGCTAAGGAGATGCAACCTAGAGCAATTCAAAAGATTGCTTATTTTTTCTATCAAGCCAACATTTCATTCAATTCTACTAAATTGGAAAGTTTTGAAGAAATGATTCAAGCCATAAGAGAGTATGGGCCAAACTTAAAACCCCCTTCTTACCATGAGTTCAAAGTTCCTTTATTGAAGAAAGAGGTGGAGTACACACAAGAATTGATGGTAAATCATAAGGAAGCGTGAGCTAAATATGGATGCTCTATTATGTCAGATTGTTGGACTGATAGAAAGAAAATGAACAGCATCAATTTAATGGTGAATTATGCCAAGGGCACAATATATGTTGATTCCATTGATGCATCATCTATCATCAAAATGGGAGAAAAGATATACGAGTTGCTTGCTAACTTTGTGGAAAGAATTGGAGAATCTAATGTAGTTCAAGTTATTACTGACAACGGAAGCAACTATATATTGGCAAGTATATTTTAGCTAGATATGTTTTAATTCAAGTATTGTTTACTATGTATTTTAAATTACTAACGTACTTCATTTCTTCTCTAGGTAAGTTTTTGCAAGAAAAGAGACCATACTTGTATTGGACAACTTGCGCAGCTCATTGTATTGACTTGATGTTGGATGATATTGGAAAAATCCCAACAATCAAGAAAAATATCTAAAGGGCCATCTTTGTTGTGCGGTTCATTTACAACCACACTGGAGTCTTAAATATGATGAGAGGCTTCACCAACAATAGGGAGTTAGTGCGACATGGAATTACTCGGTTTGCTACAACATTCCTTTCCTTGCAACCTATTTACAAATAAAAGCATAGTCTAAGGACTATGTTTATATCTGAGAAGTGAGCAAAATGCAAGTGGTCTAAGGAGATGAAGGGTAAAAAAGCTATGGACATTATTTTAATGCCTTCATTTTGGAATTATGTGCTTGAAACTCTCAAGTACATGGGACCTTTGGTGAAAGTTCTTTGGCTTGTTGATGGTGAGAAGAAGCCACCCATGGGGTACATTTATGAGGCAATGGATCGAGCTAAAGAGGCCATTGAAAAAAGTTTCAAAGGAAATGAGGATAAATATAGGGAAGTATTTGAAATCATTAATCGTAGGTGAGCATGTCAAATGATACACCCATTACATGCAGTTGGTCATTTTCTCAATCCAGAGTACTTCTATGCCAAACCCTCTATGGAATTCAATGAGGAAATCATTGATGGGTTGTATAAGCACATACAAAGATTGACACCTGATACACATGTACAAGACAAGATAGCAAATGAGTTGTCTTTGTATAAACATGCGGAATGGATTTTTGGAAATCCAATAGCAATTAGATTAAGAACAATCAAATCATCAGGTATCAATTTGTGTAATGATTTAAATTTTGATGTATCATAATTTATTTTTAAGTAAAGACTAATAAAGCATCACTTTGTAATGGAGTGGTGGAGCTTATTTGGAAGTTTATCTCCAAATTTGCACAGGTTAGCTATAAAGGTCTTGAGCTTGACATGCAGTGCCTCTAGATGTGAACATAATTGGAGTGTATTTGAGCATGTGAGTATGCTTTCTCAAACATATGGCAATAGTATGATCATTAAGTTTGTTTAATAATATGATTTATATGTTAAGCACTTCTTCTTTAACAACTACAGATTCATTCAAAGAAAAGAAATGCTCTTCATGTTGCTAAATTGCAAGATTTGGTGTACATCAAGTACAATCAGAACTTGAAGAGTCGTTATGACCTACGAGACACCACCAACCACATTGCGCTCGACTCCATTGATTATTCAAATGAATGGTTGATTGGAGAGATGGAAAATGATGATCCAGAAAATGATCTAGTTTTTAGTGATGATCCTTTAACTTGGGGTGATGTTGTAAGAGCATCTGGAGTTACAAAGATGAGAACCTACACAAGAAATCAAGCAAGGCTCCATCATGCTACACGACCATCAAGTTCAAGACCAACGATTGCAATTCCAGAAGATGAAGAAGAAGAGGTAGAAGAGTATGTATCAGATGCAGGAGGAGAGCAAGACTAAAACTTTAAGGGAGATGAGGAAGATAAATTTACTACGGACTTGTGGAGCTAGTTGTTTTAGTTTGTGGCATTTGATTCTCTAAAACTTTTGGTCATGTTTGGGTTTATGTTTTTTTGCTTTGCACTTGGTAATATGGTTGGCCATGCTAGGATTTATGTTTAAAGTCTTAGTTATGTGCTTTCTATAATCTTTGGTATGACTTTTGTTTGGACATGTACTTTTTGTTCATGAATTTCATTGTTGGATTTGTGTTTTTGCTTATACAAAATACTTTTTATTTGACAATTTTAACTTTTGTTTCACATTTTTGCTTATCATATTTGCTGATGGTTCCATGCATGAGATTATAAGAGCATCTAATTTATTGATAATATATATATTCAATAAATAAATAAATTAGCACCTCATTTGTCTCAGACGAGCACCTAGCGCCTCGGGCATTTTGGACTCCCCTCTTCTTTTAGCACGTCTCACCTTTGACAGCACTGATTCTGCCACTAAATTCAGATATAATTCCATCTTGTCCTTCGAAGTTGAAATATTTTTGTTAATGGACATTTCAGCCAAATCATCAACTTTTGGTTGGAATCATTTTTTTCCTTAATTTCCAAGAGCAAATAATTTTAGGCACCTTCATAATATGATCATCGATACCTTTAAAAAAATTATTATTGATGAAAAAAAGTTCTTGATTAGATCGTTGATTGGATCCAAATGTAGACCAACTATTACATGGGTAATGAATTCAGTTCCAAACATTTTGGGCTCTCTGGGCTGCTTCTTCCATGGTTTTTCCTTTTCCTTGAGAAGCATTTTTGACGTAACATTTGGTGTTCTTGGTAGTTGTAATGCTGCAATTCTTAATGGATGGTAACTACCTAGATGCGTGATACCTTTATTGCATTAAGTTAATTAATTTCATAGAACTAGCAACTCTGAGGCATGACTACTTTGGAAGCCCATTATGCATGGGCAACTATATCTCTTTTTGCAACTTTAATTTTCCTACTTGTACGTTCACCTTCCTACAGCTCGTTTATGCAATGTGTAACTATTATAGGCCTCCTGAAGATGGTAATTAATAGATTCAGGGAGTTTAATTCCTTTCTTATGTTCATCTTGTAATTTTTATGCTTTGGGTAACTGGATGCACTTTATGCCTATGACTGATCAACATCTAATTGATAATCAGGATGGAGACTGAAATTGGATGCTTTGGGTAACTAAGTGACTATTATATCCAACTGATCAGCAGATGCAACTGTAGTTATTATGCCTATGACTTGATAAACAGGATCCTATTCTCTACTTTGGATGAACAGGTACTTTTCCTAACTCTCCATACACCAAAAAACATCTTTACCTTTCAAACACACACACACAAAGCATAGCACCAAAGGTTTCTGGATGCATTTGATTTGTATATAATTTAAAAAATAATCTAGATGAAGTTGTTGCTTAATCCACCAAAATTATCCCTCTTAGAGTATCCTCAAGTCCTAGCAAAATTATGTCTTACAAAAAGAAAAGAACAAATTGGATGTTGGTAGTGACGGCTATGATGCAATGAGCTGTTTATTTGCCTTTTTTATTTTTATGATAATTTTGATCTAAACTTTCAAGGAAGCAAATTCTTTCTGTATGAAGATTCTATTGTTGGGCTTTGACTTTGTATGTGATTGATGTGGATCTCCAAATTACAGGCTTTTGCTAGTAATATTTCAGGAGAGTTACCTGAGTTCTTTGCAGGAGCTGCTAGTAACTTTGTGAATAGCACCAGAGGTATTTTAGGCTATTACTAGTAATATTAATTTTCTAATTACTCTTGGTTTGTGTTATTTAGGTTCATGAAATATGAATAGTACCAGTGGTCTAGTGATAGAATGGTATATTTTCATTGTACAGACCCAGGTTCGATTCCTAGTTGGTGCATTCTTTTTTTATTTTAAGTTGTAGCATCCATTTCTTAACCTATATGCTTTTTGAATTTTTTTACTCTAAACAAAGAAATGAAAGGTTATTTAAGGACAATAGAATTATAAATAATTGCATGGCATTAATTTCTTGCCTATTTCATGACAATGATATAACTTGTAATTTGAATGTTGGGGAAATATTATATTCATTCGAGGATGTTCGGTTATTTCTTATTAGCTTTTATTTCTTAATTTTTTACTATTTTGTAAAGATAAATACCGAAAATTTTATTTCAATATTTATTCTCCTTTTATTAATTCCCTTGTAAGGAGACACATGAATTATAATAATTAAATTTTATTTGATATCCCTTATTGTGATATTATTCACGAGCAATCTTAAAAAAAAATAAGGCAAATAGGACCAAAACTCCTGATTCTACACAGATTCTGGGAAGAAAGAGTATAGATCAAATGAAATATGATTATGTGAGTTTCTTAACTAAACACATTTTCATTTGATTGAGGATTGTAATAATAAAGTTATCTTCTTTTTTTTCAGTGTAAAAGTCACAATGGTGATATACTTAATCGAGTCATGACATATGAATATTTAAGAACTAAAGTTCTTTCATATGGCTCTCGATCTTGGTGCCATTCAACATATCAACAAAATTAGGTAAGTATTAATACATTCCTAAATTAAATGAAATTACATATATTAAATAATATATTGACTAACATTTTTTTAATTAGGAATGAATAACGCAACTCATGACTCCAATAGAGAGTAGCGGTGAGTGCTCATCAACACCGATGACTGTAGAAGATGCATTTAGGATAATACGTCCAAAAGAGCATATAGGTCGTGTCCTATGTGGTGAAGCAGGTGCCACCATCAGTAGCTGGTATGATAGAAAAGATGGAGGAGTGTCACAAGGGCAGTTTAACAATCTTGTGACTCAGGTGGAGGAACTTCATAAAGATAGGAAGGAGCATAAACAATTAATTGAACAACAAAGTTAAAAGATTGACCACTATTTGGTCTTGTTACTACATTGGTTGAGCATCTACCATCACAATTTTTTCATTATCATGACGATAATGACGATGTGCCCCCTTGTATGTCTCCGTAGATCCTTAGAAGGATTTTTCTGTCAACTTTTATGAAATTATGTTGAAAAATTTTTGTTCTAAATTAAAGCTTTTGTATATTTTATACTTTCATATGTTAAACTTTTATATGCTCTAAATTTTAATTTGTTGGAGTATATTGTTTGTGTATGTTATTATGTGAATGTTATGTGTGCAATGTGATGGAATACATGTTATGTACAGGTTTGCATGCACATGATTGGTATACAGGTTATTATGTGAATGCTATATTTTGTTATGTAATGGAAAATAGGTTATGTTATAGGATCTACACCAACGGTTATACAACCGTCGTTGAAAAGAAAATTTACGCTTAGGATCTTTACCAGCCTTAATCGTTGCCAAAGATTTTATCAACAGTTTTAAAACTATTGCCAAAAGTTGTATCGGCAGTTATAGAACCCTTAACAAAAGTTTACATTTACCAACAGTTATAAAAGCCTTTGCAAAAGGCTACATTTACTACCGGTTACAAAACCTTTGGCAAAAGGTTACTTTTACCGGCAATTACCAAAATATTGGTAAAATGTTACATTTACCAACGGTTATAAAGCCGTCGACAATGTAAACATTTACTGGCGGTCCATTTTCACATCGGTTTTGAACATATGCCGACTGTTTTAGACAAAACCGATGGCAAAGATCTATGTGGACAATGGATTTGCTGTCACTTTTTAGTGAGGGTTTTAGACCTTTTGCCGATGATTTTGAACCTTCACCAAAAGCTTGATTTCTTGTAGTGAATGGCGAGATCATCCTCCAAGTGATTGAGACACCGTTGGCCTCCGCTAATTGGAAATAGAAGCAAGACACACCCTCCTCATCAAGAATGAAAAGAACTTTCCATAAGTTTACACTAGAACTAGACATAAGGTTTTGTTCTCCATGAAAGACCCATTGGCAATAGTCTGACAAAATCCCATAATGAACTAAATGAAGACGAACATCTTGTGGTCTTCTTAACTTGATATTGAAACATTTCGGATAAGGACAATAAATTTTATCTCCTTTAAGACCTCTTTCAATAGCAAACTGAATGAAACCTTGAACTCCACTTTTGTATTCATTACTCCCAATGGATTTTCTCATCCAACTCTTATCCATTTTTGGATGGCGACTTGAGGGGCGATGGGAGGGGCTACTGGAGGGATGACGAGAGGGAGGAGGGGGCGATTAGCAGTGGAACTCGATGGGCAATGGGGATTCTAGAGGATGGGGAGGGTGGTTTGCGAGGTCATATGGCAAACAAGGAGTTCAAGGGGTTGGGGGAACCACGACTTTGTGTGGAGAGGGAGAGGAGCAACCATGGTGTGCTACCATTGCCGTGAGAGAGGGCGTATGGCGGCGGACTGTCGCAATGCCATTGTGTGCTTGGCGTGCGGCAACCTTGGACACAGAAGGGTGACGTGCAAAAGGCGGTTTGATGATGGTCGTGAGGGATAGGGCGACACTCGAAAGAAGGCACAGGGTTTTGGCATAAACCTTAATCTAGGGTTTCATGCAGGAAGGAAGACGGAGGACATGCAAACTCGTGATGGGTTTGCTAATCCTAACGTGAAGGCCTCGCATCCACAGCTGAGTAGGAGCCAGTGAGGCGATGCGTGGGGCACCCCCCTCTGCCCCCTACACCTCCCTCCCATGATGTCAAAGTTCCCCTCACTCCAAAGGTGTTGGCAGCGAAGTCTCTACTACGAGGTACCCTTATTGGGGAGATCATGACCGAATCCCCCTCATTGGACAACCTCCATGAGATAGTAAGATCTCTTTCTCTTTCATCTCCGTTGTGGAAGATCTCTTGGTTGAACCCATCGAGGTTCCTTATGTTTGGGCTGTGTGACAGAGATGTTGAAGCTTTGAAGTTTCGTACTACTTGCTTTGATGGGAGCTCGATTTTATGGAGAATGGTTTCTCCTTTTGATGGTGCACTCAATGAACGGCCTCCACAATGGGTCTTCTCCAAAGACGGCTTGGTTGAAATCAAGGGGCTCCTACTTCTCCTTCGCTCGAATGCTGTGGTCAATTATATTGTGGCAAGGTTTGCATCAATGAAAGATGATTTTGCAATTGGCCTTGTGGAAGGTGATGGTAGTTTTGTGCAGGTTGATGTTAAATTGAAGCATGGTGGACCCTTCCATGATAGAGTTGTTCTTAGATGTGGGGGCTCTTCTTGGCTGCTCCATGTGAATGTGCGTGTGAATCAGGCAACTAGTGCAGAGGATGGGAAGCCACGGGTGGCTAGGGGGGAGGAAGATGACGCTGAAATGTAGTGGAGGAAGGTGGATCCTGTGGGTAATGATGGATCTAGTTCTAGGCAGAAGAATAGGAATGTGTCTGCTAGCGTGGATGTTGTGGAGGAGGAGGTTATGGGGGAGGTTGATACTAAGAGGGGGGATTCTGAAATGGAGGGTGCCATTGTGATGTGTAAGGATACACCCAAGCCATGTGCTTCCGTGGGAAGGGGAGCAAAAGCTGTCCTGAATGGTGGTGAGGGTGTTTTTACATTCAATATGCCTAAGGGGTTTTATATCATGAAGGCTCCTCAACACAGCCGCATGGAAGAATGTCAAGTAGAGGGAGATATAACCTTCAGAGTCATGGGTCAGGCACACAATAGCATGTTGATGTGAGTCAGGTGGCATCAGTGATAAATGTAATGCGTAATGATGGGACGGCTAGGGGCATCCATTCTTCCTCATGTTGAATATTCTATCTTGGAATGTGCGTGGGTTGAGCGATCACATGAGGAGGGGGACACTCACAAGATATCTAAAGGAGTGGAGCATTGACTGTGCACTACTACAAGAAACTCATATTGATGGTGTGGATGATGGTTCGTGGCAACCATTGGGTTATAATGGGGAGCCTGAGATGAAGGTCGCCAAATTAGATGGGAGATCGGGTGGCTTTTGTATCTGGTGGAGGAAATGCGCCTTGCAGTTGGTGGACGTGTGGGAGGGGAGATACACAGTTTCATGCAGATTTACCAGGACCTGTGATGATAGTACATTGTGTGTGACGTGCGTGTATGGGCCATGCTCTTAGAATGACAGACCAATCCTGTGGGAGGAGTTGGGCAGTGTCTCCTCGTGGGCGCAAGGGGTTGCTTGGCTTATAAGTGGGGGTTTTAATGCCACGTTGTCTTCAGATGATAGGCCTAATGGCAGAGTCGATTCTTCTTCATTTGGCTTTCAATGTGTCGTGTCTGATTTCGAGTTGGTGGATTTGCCTACGTCGAGGGCTCTCTACACGTGGAGGAATGGGAATGGACAGATGTCGAAGATAGATCACTTTCTATGTAATGTGAGCCTTTTGGGGATGTTCCAATTGGCTTCAATGGTGACATTGGGTTGTCCATTCTCTGACCACAACCCTCTTGTGTGAGAAAGTGGGGAGGAATCTAAGCCAAACACTTATTTCAAGTTTCAAAAATCATGGCTTAAGGAAGATGGCTTTAAGGACATGGTAGCATCATGGTGGCAATCCCAGGAGATGGGGGGGTCAGTTATGAAGAGGCTTGCAGCCAAGCTAAGGGGGTTGCATTTTATGTTTTTTGAGTACAGGAGGGCTTTGGATAGGAGGCGATCCCAAAGGAGGAAGGATGCTATGGAGGGTGTAAAGAAGTTGGATGACAAAGAGGAGTTAGGGGGGGTGTTCGTGGAGGAGACCCAACAGAGGAAAGAAATTTTGAATGTTATTGCCAAAGAAGACTTACAGAGGGAGATTGACTGGTGCCATCGTTCGCATCAATTATGGCTGGAGGAGGGGGACACCAACACGAAGTTCTTCTATGCAGCGGCCAATGCAAGGAGGAGGTATAACCTCATCTCCTCTTTATGTTATGGAGACCATGTGGCAACATCGCCTCTTGATATTTGTAATACTGCTAATACTTACTTCCATGATGTTACACGTGCTAGGCCAAAAGGGGGTGGAGAATTGCTACATCAGATATGCCAAGACTTGGAGTAGATGAAGGTAGACGGCTTTATAGGGAGATTTCTGAGGAAGAAATTATCTATGCGTTGAAGGGGTTAAAGGCAAAAGGGTCCCCGAGACCAAATGGATTCCCTATCCTTTTTTACAAGTAGTTTTGAGCGGTGGTGAAGTCTAATGTGACTGAAGTGGTTAAGGAATTCTAGATGGGTAACTATGGGTTGGAGAAATTGAATAGATCCTTTCTCTTCTTGTTGCCAAAGAAGGAGGAAGTAGAATCTCTATCTGATTTTAGGTCGATTGCACTGTCCAATTCTATATATCTTATTATTGGGAAGGTGTTGGCAAATCGCATGAGAGATGTTCTATAGGATCTTATTAGTCTAGTCCAAGCAACTTTTCTTGAAGGCAGATCATTGCAAGAGTCATTCATTCTAGTGCAAGAAATGGTTGAGGTGGGTTAGAAGAAAAAAGCAGGTGTTCATGTGGAAAGTTGATTTTTCTAAAGCTTATGACTCAAGTCTCCTAGGGGTACTTATGAGAGATCCTACAAAGGAGAGGATTCCCAGAGAAGTGGGTGTAGTGGATCAAGAGGTGTATTACTACATCATCATTCTCCCCATTGATTAATGGGCATCCAACAAGGAAGTGGATTCAGCCCCAAAAAGGGGTGAAGCAAGGTTTCGCTTTCGCCCCACTTATTTTCATACTAGTCATTGACACTCTAGCCACATTTTCCTTGAAAGCTAGCGTAGGGGGGCTTATACATGGCTACACTATCCTCGAATAGAGCCCAGATGTTGATATTGCAGTTCACAAATGAAATAGTATTCTCTATTGAATGAGGGGTTTGGGAAGCAGAATGTCTAAAGCATCTTGTAGATATTTTTGGTGAGGTTTCTGGGCTTAAAGTGAATGGGGAGAAATCATCATTGATTTATTTTGGATCTACGTGTAGTATTAAAGATTCTCTCTCAAATACTCTTCACACGCCTGTTGTTAGTCTTCCAATTAGATATTTGGGGTTGCCCTTGCAAGCCAAGAAGATGAAGAAAAAGGACTGGATGTTGTTATTTGAGAAGATGTCTGTTAGGATGGCTGGCTGGTGTGGCTAGTTTCTATCTAAGGGGGCAGACTTGTATTTCTTAATTCTATTTTATCAGCCATTCTGATTTTCTTTATGTCCATGTTTAGGCCACCTAACTCGGTCTTGAAGATGGACGTGATGAGGAAGAGATTCTTAAGAAAGAGCCAGTGCACAATGGAAAGTTCTTACAACTCGTCAAATGGAGGAGCATCTGTTTTCCCAAGAAGGGGGGAGGCATGGGAGTCAAATCTCTTAGAGAGTTTAGGGACTCATTATTGCTTAAATAGGGCGTGATTATTTTGAGAAGAGAAGAGGGGATGTGGCAGGATGTTATTCATGATTCGTATGGTGGTTCTATTGCCCCAGAAGATGTTCTACATCTGGCAGGTGCTTCTCCTTTTTGGTCTTTTGTCTCCAAGGCCTTGGAGGGGCACTAAGATATGTTCTCCCTTAAAATAGGTGATGGTACGTGCTTTAAATTTTGTAAGGATGATTGGAGTGGTATTGGGTGTTTTCAGGATCTTTACCCCCGTGCATATAATTATGTGACCATGAAGGAGGCCAAGGTGGCAGATTACTGGCAAGCGGAGACAAACTCATGGTGCATCAATTCTTCTGGGGGGTTGTATGAATGTAGACCTGGGGAGGAGTCACAACACCTGATGATGACTCTGGCTGCCTTCCAGCCAAGGGAGGGTGTGGATAGATTTGATTGGAAGCATGGCATGTATACGTCTTGCAAGGCGCATGAGAAGCTGATTAGAAATAGCAAGGATGATGCATAAGAGATTTTGTTTGGCATAAAGGAAGTTGAAGATGCCCTTGAAGGTACAGGTCTTCCTATGGTTAATTAGAAGAGAAGGACCGATCACAAGTGCACTGAGAAAAAGGGTTATGGGTGCTGATGCTATTTCTTGTCCCCTTTGTGGATATGATGAAGATGATGTTAGACACCTCTTCTACAGCAGCCTATTTACAAATGAGGTGTGGAGGAGATTCTATGCTTCCTCCATCCCAACATGGGACACCCTGTGGCATGATTTAATTGTGCATTTCAAGCTGCGTGTGTACATGGTTGCTGTCATGTGGGTTGTGTGAAAGGCTAGGAATAATGTTTTATTTAATGGGGGAAGGGTATGGATGAAAAATATATGTAATGAGGTGTCCTCCTTTGCTAGTCTGTGGCTAGCGTTCTTGTAACCGGTTGCATTATTTAATAAAACTGGACCAATAGTGGTCCTTTCATTGCGTAAAAAAAAAAGAACTCTCATCTATTTTTCAACAAAATATAAAAACCCTGCAATTAATAAAAATAATCTCATTAAGTATAAATTAATGCATTTTTCACCAATTTTCATGTATGATATTGATTGAATTATATTAATGATATTATTTGGATTGCAGTTATATCCAAGAATAAAAGCAGACATTCAACTATTGGGCAATAATACTTACATATAAGTTATGCAATACATGAGTGCATAGCTCGAACTCTGTAAAATGGGAGTTCCCAGTAAAACCCAAGAGTTATTCGGATTTGCCTCTATAGAGTACTCAAATAACCTACAGATTATGAAATATGAAAAAATGGTCCAATAGTAAAGTTTAGGACTAGAGATATGGTAATTGGATAGCTATATATGTACTTCAGAAAGTGGCAACTACATACATTGAATTTAACATTTGAGTATAAATACTGAAAACAACAGACAAATTTGTCTTGGAATCAAATGCAACAACATTAAGGATAGCTAATTCATGCATGATAGACAAGAGCTTTCAAAAATTTTGTTTGAATGAGTGCTTAGGTTAATTTGGATCCACCAGTTGGTGACAGATACCGAGCATCTGAATTGTTGAGAGAACCAATTTCTTTGGTAAAGGACTACAGGTCTGTGACAGCACCTGGATCTGCACCTCAATCTAGTTATTATGGTCGAGCCTATGTGGATGCCCACTGAGGAGCCCCAATTACTTCGGATGCAATGAAGGTTCATGTCTCCTCACTCTATTCATTTGCCAACCCACCACCAGCCTACCGCTAGTTTGTTAATCTACCTAGGCTTCGACTGCAATGATGGTCCCTGTCTCCTCACTTTATTCAGTTGCCGACCCACCACCAGCCTACTACTAGTTTGTTAATCTACCTAGCTCTCATCTATTTTTCTCCATTACATATAAGGTGTTGAATGGAAATTTTGCCTGCAATGCAATAGCAAAACCTCGATCATGCCATTGGTTTGCGTAATTCATACTCCACAATATGGCAGAGGTTAATGTGATGGAGCATGCAGGTCTTCCTGAAAAATGGAAATCTATGCCTGATATTAGAACTTTGTAGTCACTGTTAGGATGTTATGTTATCCTTGGTACTTGTGCATAATTCATACTCCACAATATGGCAGAGGTTAATGTGATGGAGCATGCGGGTCTTCCTGAAAAATGGAAACCTATGCCTGATATTAGAACTTTGTAGTCATTGTTAGGATGTTATGTTATCCTTGGTACTTGTGCTGATTGGATTCAGAAGCTTATCTTTTTCTTGTTGTTGCATTGAAACTTTCCTATTTTGTTTGGTTTATAGTGTAGATTGCTTTTTATGCTGATTCAGTAGTGGATGTATTTGGAGAGTGACGTGCAGGGTGTATTTGTTTGGGTGGTTAAGTCAAAAAAAAAAAAAACCAAAAGAAAAAAATAAGGTTAATTTGGATTCAGTTGAGCTGATGCCAATGTAAAAGAAGAAGTGAAGTGCAACCCCATTATCGAGAAACATTTCTAATTTGCTCAAATAGAACCACTATGCACAAACTAATTTGTTGCATCTAACACATCCTGAGAGGATCACTAAAAACTTCATGATGGATAGACTGTTCAGTTGAGTAGTTGGTTGCTAGTTAGGCATAGCCAAAAGAACACACGTGATTTAACGGAAATAGGATCTTCGGACAACTACAGTAATCCCCGTAAAAACAACCCTAAAGCATGAGATTTCCCCCCGACATAAACATGGACTCCTAACTGAAACAAAAGCAATATAACTATTCAACCGAAATGCACGTAACAAGCAATGCGCCATGGAGACACTCACTCACAGAAACCTGCTGCAACTTCTTCTCTATCTGCAAGATGATGGACTTGCTATTACGTGAACCATCTTTCTGTAGATCGATGCAAATAGGTGCCCTAATAGCACCATTTTCTCCCGTTGGCTACAAAAAGGCAACAACATAACTAGATACCACGAAAGCTCAAACAATGCCACGAGAAAACACAACAAACTATGCAAGTAAACAACTCAAGACTCCAATTAACTAGCTAGTCCAACTTGCAAAACAGTTCTAATTCGACAATGACCAACACCTTAAAAATAATAATACCACAACGCAAACTGAAAATCCCATTGACTAGGTAAACCAATGCAGATTCTGTGGGAGAAAAACCAACAGGCAACCGAAACACAATCGAGATCTAGGAAAAAGTACAAGATAAAACATGAAACTGTGGCGTGGAAAGGCTCTCTATACATCACAAGATCCTAAGACCAGGAACCGAAACACAAATTGGCATAAGATCCAGAGATGTGATCCAGATCGAGAACCGGAGAAGATCTAATCGGATCGACGAAAACGAATACATATGAGGGTTTCACCGACGGAAAAGAAAGGTGAGGCCACCAAAGGGTTGGTTTAATGGATAAAGCCTCCATTGGTATCAAAGAGATTATGAGGTCAACTCACATTTACCTTTAGGGAATGCTAGAAAGAGAAAAGAAAAGGTAGGAAAGAGTTGATTAGGAGAGGAAATGGTAGGGAAAAGGGAAGGAGACCTACCTATGGATTGTATACTAAGAAAAGACTAGGACCCTTATACTAAGACTAATATGTGAAGACAAACACTCTCTTAAGTATCGTCTCAATTGAACTTGGTAGTTGAATATCTAAATTGCATAAACCAGTGGCAAGATTTTTTAGACACATCCCAGTGTTTGTTAGTAGGGTATTATCCCAAACATGGTTGCTCTTAAGTGAGAAGCACAGATATATACGTAATTACTAAACTTGCAATCAACGACACATCTAACGTTGTGTATAGTTGACTTTGAAGTTACTCAATTGCTATTCTATTCCAATTAGCTAGTTCATCACCTGCTTTCCCTCTACATTTATCTTTGTAATTGGTATGAATGGGTTACAACTCATGCATGCAATCTAATGCCAATACCTACTTCGATTCTCTCACTTTCGAAAGGCCTCATGATGGGATATCTCTTATTGAACTCCTTAAAGTGAAAACACTACAAGGATACCATTATTAGTCATACTTCCTTCATAGTCGTCAAGAACTCGATATTGCTACAAAATCCTCAAATAATGATATAATCTTAATCGTGAAGATGCCATGCAGTGCCAATTTCCATGGTCATGGGGCCAACCTACCCTTTTGCTATATATTTATATTTATGTGATCTATGAACCAAAGGTGGCAACCCACACAAACTTCTAACAACAACTCTCGTTACGTACATCGATGGCTACGAAGTCTCCTTCGTGTCTATCGCTCCTTGTTGTGGTTATTCTCTTATTGGGATCTACCAATACCCAATTGCAAGTAGGATTCTACAAGAAAATTTGTCCCAACATGGAGAAGATTGTGAGAAAGGAGATGTCGGACGTCATGCATATCGCTCCCAAGCTCTCAGACCCTCTTCTAAGGCACCATTTATTTAGGAGAATTGAATTGGAGGGATTGTAAAAAAAGGCAACGGGATTGTGCCTCAATCTTGGGGTAGAGAGGGTTTTGTATTTGTTTAGGTGGAAGTGACAATGGAGGGATTGAGATGAGTAATCCGTCATTTGGCAAAGATGGAGCGTTTATTTAAAGGGATAAGACATGGAAGTAAAGTGAAGGGATACAGAGTTCACCGGTGGATTTGCATGCATTTGCATTGAATGACGTGCCAAAAAGCATGCTCAGACTTGAAAAAAAATTAAAACACCGATGGATTCGAAGAGATGATATATAAACCATTTTCAAATATGTAACGAACACCCAATGCCATCCATCGGTGAAGTCGTCAGCCTCGAGTAAATCGTGTCCACTGCCGATCGCAGAAGATGCCTTCGTTGATCAAGCTAGGACATTGTTGGAGCGAAAGATGGGATGAAGAATAATGGAGAGCAGCAGCAAGGGAAGTAGCAGCATTAAGGGCATCAGCGACAGCACGGTTGAGGAAATGGTACGAAGAAGACGTCGACGAGTGTTGAGTTTAAGATCGGATTGTGCGAGCAATTTAGCAGGTGCGGAGTTCATTGTCATTTTCGAATAACACAATGTTGCGGGAGCTTCTTCTATCAATTGCATGCATATTTTCATTTGCATAATATGTCAGTGTGTTAGGGATATTTGGGTTGGAGGGTCCACTGTTTGGTCGACACGATCCACCGGTGTATTTTTCTATGTGTGTAGTATGATGAAGTCATAAAGGGAAGATTAAAGAATACACCGGTGTATTAGTGGAGCACAACTCAACACTATATTCGTTCAATACACCGGTGTAGTCGATTAATACACCGTTGTATTCGTCAAATACGCCTGTGTATTATACAAATACGCACCCATGTATTATATAAATACATCGGTGTGTTAGTCAAGAACTCCACTGTTGTAGAGAAATACATCGATGTACTATACGTATACACTGGTGCATTATTCAAATACACCAGTGTATTGTGAGAATACATCGATGTATTCTAAAATACACAGGTGTACTTGACTAATACACCGGTGTATCATTTTTATCCACTGGTGTATTCCTATGGAAATGTAGGTGGATGAAGCACATATAATCCTTCGATGTTTGTACCTCAAGGAGGTGGATCACAAACACACACTCGTATCGATCAAGAGAGAACTGAAGTTCGTTAGAGATGGCGTTGTTGAGTCATTTGAAGGGACTCCATTTCTGTCCTCATTGAGAATGAGAAGTGCTTGCCTTAGTACAAAGATAGGGAATTGTATGGGCATCTAATGGATGCTTATGATGTGGAGATGAAGGAGTTTCACTTTGGTGAGCTCACGCTGAAGCTAACTTCTGACCATATTGAGAAGATGATAGAGTTGAAGAACCAAGGAAGAAAACTTGCTTTGGTCGATGGGAAGAGTAATGTGAAAGACATGCCAAAATTTTGGACGGTGAACTTCTCCACTGTTAAGCCTAAAGTGAGGGCTATTTTGGAGAAATTACACAAATTAAATCCAGATGGAAAGAAGGGGAAATGAAAGGCAAAGGGAAAAGGGAAGGAAATAGATGATGATAAAAGTGAGGAAGTGATGAAAGAGACGAAGCTCTTGGTTCTTGCCACCCTTGGGTTTGTCCTCTTACCTTATGGGGACCAAGCCATCGTTACTTTACTTTTTGATATTGTGGAGGATTTGTAATCACTAAATGAGTTCAATTAGGCTGAGGTGGTACACAATTTTCTACACAAAGGGTTCCAAGAGAATAAACTGAAGGAGCAAACACATTTGAAAAGTTGCGCCATTCTATTGCTGATCTAGGCAATCAAGATGTTTAAAATTGGTGACGCAATTAATTTAGAGGCTGATCTTGTGGTTCAAAGATATAACCAAGAGAAGACATTCACGGAGCATGCCAAGAATGTCAACCTAAATTTGAAAAGAGCCATAAAGGTCCTCTTGCAGGACTCACCATTTGGAGAGCCCTATGTGGAGAAGGGTGTGAAGCGAAAATTCGATGAACTGGTTGAGGGTGATGGGAGGAAGAGGAGGAAGGCAGGGGGAGAGGTGAGTAAGGTAGGTGAGGGTGTTATTGGGATGGAGGAGGAACTTGTTGGGAAGAGGGAGAGGCGAAAAAAAGTTTTGGTCGAGGAAAGGTACTTAACATATTTCAAAAACAAAATAAAAAAGTTGACAGTGAAGAATTATCGGTTAGGAGTGAAATTGATGAAGCTAAGAAGGGGTAAGGTGGAGGGAAAGGAGGAAGCTGAAGTGGATATGTAGGTCAGGCTAAATGATAATGACAAGGGGAAGGAGGAGGATAAAGTTGATGAGGACAGTGAGAACTTTGATTTGCGGGAAGAGGAGGAGAAGAAGGTGGGGAGGGAGGATGAGGAGAAAGGACAAGGGGAAGGAGGAGGAGGATAAGAAGGTCAAGGAGAAGAAGGATGAGAGGAAGGAGGAGTGGAAGAAGGTCAAGGAGAAGAAGGGCAAGGTGAAGGAGGATGAGTGAAAGGAGGAGGAGGAGAAGGAGGAGGAGGAGAGGGAGAAGATTCAATTTGGGGAAGAAGGAGTAGGAGGAGAAGGACGATGAGAGTCTAAACTTTGATTTAGGGGAAGAGGAGGAGTAGGTGGTGGGGAATAAGGAGGAGAAGAAGGACGAGGAGAGGGAGAAGGTTGACTTGGTGGAAGAGGAGGGGAAGAAGAATGAGGGGAAGGAGGTGAAGAAGTTGCATGAGGCACAAATCGCTGAGGTAATGCTCCAATTTTTATTAAATCCAACAGTGTGTTTTTAAAATTCATCAGTGTATTTGTAAAGTTACACTGGTGTATTTCTCTAATACACTGGTGTGTTAAAATAATATACCAGTTTGTTAGTATAATACATTGGTGTGTTAGTAGAATACACCGGTGTGTTCTATAATGCACCAGTGTGTTTCTATAATGCACTGGTGTATTTATATAATACATCAGTGTCTTTCTATAAAACACCGGCGTGTTTGTATAATACATTGGTGTATTGTTGGAATACACCGGTGTGACATTGAAACACAAGGGTTTATATAAAAGTAACACCAGTGTACTTTTGTAATAACACTCTTCTATTCGTTGTGTGTCCTATTTAACACGTCATGGTGTGTGGTTTTCTATATAGGAAGATGACGAGTCTCTAATGAGAAGGACCACTGGTCGAGGACATTGTACAAAATTAGTTGCCCATAAGTCAATAGGGGTTGTGAGGAAGCCAACCTAATACAGGATACCGAGGACATTTAAAAAGATAGCAAATTTGGACAAAGGCATCTTGGAGGGCCTCTCTGACTTGGATAGACACGTACTCGATCAACTAACTAAACAAAGGAAAAACCCTGATGATGTTCTTTGGAAATCGAAGAGAAGATTTGTTGAGAGAAGGTCCATGCTTCCCCTACTTCTAAGTAGTGGTTTCACTAATGACGGGGTAGGTTTAAATTTAGCACTTTTCAACTACGCATACAATTTTGTTGTGTAATTACTTACCATTATATGCAGATCATTGAAGGGATAGTTAAAGGTGACGCGTGCGGAATACATTTGTTTAATTATGCCATTATAGTATGTGTTCGCAACGTCAGTTTTAATTTAGAATGTGGAGTTGGTGAGTCCAAGTGTCGAACACAAGGAGGCATAAAATTGGATTATTTTGTCACTTTAGTTGTCATAGGAATGTTTGGTTTGCTTGCGAGAAAACGAGAAAGAGAGAGAGATTAGGGTTAGAGCTTGTGTTTAAATCATGACATTCATTCTAAGAAGATGTAAGCTATGATATAAGAAACAACATTAACATATAGCATGCAACTAGAGTTTGTTTACAACTACAGCAATAGATGAAAGCTTAAACACGTGCGACATAAAACTAAAGTAAGAAGAGTGCGAGGAGGAGGCGAGGCGGCCACGGCGGTGGAGGGGGGCTCCGTCGGTGGCTCGACAACTCTGGGGAGGATAGGGATGCTTTGTGGAGCTAGGAGAGTGCTAGTATTACATGGAGAGTGTATGTGAATTCAATGCTTTTGAATGGGGTGATTGAGAGGGTTTATATAGTAGAAGAGGGCTTCCAAAAGAGGTATGGGCCTTTAGTGATGTCCACTATGTCGCCATACCCTATCCAGAGGCGTCGCTGAAGTCCCACACCCTCCGTCCGTGCACCTGTGCTTCTTCTTTCGCGCGATCCATGCACCCTAAGTGCTGGTCAGATCGCATTTGCATGCGAGGAGCACGCGCCTCGCGCGTTATCGTGCGTGCGCCCATCGGGCGCTTGAGGGCGCGCCGCGTAGCTTCCATCCGCACCGCTCGAAGTTGATTGAACGGTTTGAATTCCTTGCGATGCGTGTTGGGGCGCAATTTGAGGTGCAGCGGGTGTCGAAAGCTCGCCGTTGCTTGCGAATGCGAGTGTTCGACTACTGCGCTGCCTCCTCGAGTTAGTGCAGCGGCGAAGTTAGGCATGCGCAATATCAATCATTTGATGGAGATCTAACGATCAGATCTTGAAGCTCCTTGGATGCGCTAGGGGTGTGGTGCTGAGCTCGCGGATCCTCAGCTGTCCGATGAGGGATGTGCGGCTGAGATTGCGTGATGAAGAGAGAGGGTGGCGGATGCGGCCAGGAGAGTGCCACGTGGCGCATCATGGGCCGTTGATCATCAGATCAACAGCCAGAACTTCTTGGGCTGGTTGAGGGAGAGCTCCGAATGTCGGATTTAAGTGATTTCAAGTCCGTTGGACTCCATTCGTCGATCTGAATCTATCAGTGCAGTCTGATTGCTCATCCAAGGCCTGTTTCAACATGCACTTGTACATATGGCCATTAAACATTGATTTATAAGCAATCTCAAATTGCAATACATGCAGTGCTCCTATGCCCATCATGACATGTTATTAGTGCACATATGTCCTCAAAACTAACCCCAGTTGATGAAATTATCATCATTGAATGTAGAGTTATCAAAAGGAATCAGAGACACGATGGACCAAGAGAATACAAAATCTTATATGCTTATTTTAGATACAAACTTTTCTCTATTTGTTAAATATTTCAATCACACGTATCAACGAATACATTTAGGATGCCAGTGAAGAGTTTGAAACTTTTAAATATATAGCTATACCATTGTGTATGCAAGAGGTCTCCCATTGAACCCTTGTGGTTATTGATATTGGGCATAAAGCGATGGTACAATATTATAGCGACACCCGATATTATCCCTAGAGGACACATAAGGATGGCAAAGATGTAGTATGTATCAAATATATTGTAGTTGAAGTTGACACATTGTTATGAATATGCATGAGTCACTAAATGAGGTATGCTTTTATGTTCAGTTTGATATGATGGCACAATTGTTGACACGTAAGGGGATAAGTGCGATGAATGGGATAACAGCACTACATGAAGGCACCTCAACAAGGTAGTGCAAGCAATGATTGTGGCATCTTTGTCACATGGTAGATAGAATGCCTAATGCATGGTTTGGATCCAATGGTGGTAACACGAGAGCATGATGTACATAAGTATCAAGCAATTTACGTTGCTATTCTTTTGAAGCATAGGAGCGTAGACGTGAATTTAGTTTGATGTTTATTTAAAGGTGTTTCGAACATACACATTGTCGAAACTTGTAAATTATTCTTTCATTTTTGTAAACCATACTTGTGTATTTTGCAAATAGTCCCTTATATTTAAAGTTTTTTTTATTACGCTTTTTTTGAAGGTCAACTGAAGTAAGCACAGTTATGTATTTAATGTTTTTTTTTGCAGATGAAAAGAAATAAGCACAGCATCAAAATTACCTTCAAATCCACCGGTGTATGAACTAAATACACCAGTATTTCTCAAGAAATCACCAGTGGATATAGTGTAATCCATCGATGGAATGAGTAAATGCACCAATGAATTAATAATTTCATAATCCACCAGTGTATTTCGAGAAATTCATCAGTGTATAACGTTAATACATTGGTGTATTTTGTAAAATTCATTTGTGTATAACGAAAATACACCAATGTGTTTCATGAAATTCATTGGTGTTTAACTTAAATACACCGGTGGATTTCATTGATATGTAAGTGGAGAGATAGAATGGCTACGAGTCAAATGAGAATTCCCTTTTTATTAGATCAAGTTCTATTCCCTTCAAATGAGAATAATGCAACTGTAAATATAAATTCCAAACAACGATATGAAGTCATCGACCTTGGTGATCCACCCACAAAGCATGGGCAATTTTATCCCTTATGAAATCCCCAGCTCTCACAGCAGTCTTGTCAACAAGGTTATCTCACACTTTCGTATCCTCTAGGGTGGATGTTCCAGCGAATTATTATGTTGTAAATGTAATTCCCTACTTGGAGGGGGTGAGATGTGCGTGACATAAAAAAAGAGGAATAAAAAGCTAACAATCTCACAAAATTAACAATCACACAATGTACACAATTATTTTTAGGTGGAAATCCAAACCGGGTGAAAACCACCAACTAACCCTCTTGAGTTAGGATTTCCCGATCGTTCTAGTCGATCAAATCCACTATATAAACTACTTAAACGAGGGTAGTTCAACCTCAATTACAACCACACTATAAGTACGAGGGTAGCGTTCCTCAACCCCTCCTTTTCACAAGGAGGATTTTGTCTCACGAAGGAGACGGGAATTCACAATGTGAATACCCAACTAATAACAAAGAACAATTACAACACAACCTATAGAGCCAACAAATACTAACATAGCTACTATAGGTAAAGAAACTTCCCTTTGAAGAAGGGAGTGCGTTGGCGTGACGACGTGGGTGCGTGAACCACGCAGGGGCACCTCGTCGCTCTCATAATTGCGGAGGGAGAGCGGGTGCACAACTGGATTCAAGCTCTCTAGATGTGGAACAAAAGCTTGGAGAGCTAGAGCTTCTTCTAGATGAACTTCTACTTTCTTTTGACACAAGAGATGTAAAAGTGTGTTGCTTGGTGTGTCTTGGTGTTTTTTGCAAGCCAAGGGGTCCTCCTCTATTTACAGAGGCCTTAGGAAGGCTTTGGAAGGCCTTGGAAGGCTTCCATAGCCGTTGGGTGCAAATCCAATGCAAATCAAGTCGAAATCCGGATCAATCATGACACTGACAGGGTTATCAGACGTCTTGACTTAAGGTTAGACATCTGGGTTGTCGTCTGATTATAGAGTCAGTCGTCTAATCTAGGTAGGTTGATCTTCTTGGACGATGTTGAATCAGACCGAACATCAAAACAAGTCGTTTAAGATGCCTGGACATAAGGTCAGACGTCTAATTCTAGACGGATATCCTTCCTGTTTTTGTCTAGACCTAAACAGGGTTCCAGGTCTAAATGATCAGACGACAAATCAATCGTCTGGCACAGGATCTGGACGTATAGAAACTAAGTTAACAACGAGTATAGATTTCCAAGAGAGTACAATGCTATGAGATCTGACACAGGTGATTTGGCAACTACAAAGGCTCAACGTCTATTTATCAGACGTCTGAGAATCACTACGGATGTCTGGAAACTAATAAAATGTCAGACTAATGTTAACTCTCTAATAATAGGTTGCTAAGGCCAACGATCGTCTTATTGGCCATCTGGAAAAGGCATCAGATGTCTCCTAAGACGTCTGATTCTAACAGATAGAACCTATTAGGTCCAGCCTAGATGTTTTGGGCGTCTGATCAAACAGTCAGACGTCTTAAAAGTCACTATCAGACGTTTGATTTCCAGATTGGACATCTGAGAAGGCTGTCTGAGCCCTATTTTGGTTTTCTAAGTTCTCTACAGAAAACCTAAGTATCCTAGGGTTTGTGCAAGTGTTCCTAGGACTACTGTTAGGGTACTTTGAGGCTTTTTAACAAGAATCTAAGAAATAAAATAAAGAGCAACAAAAGAAACAAAATATAAAGTACAATAGAAAGAAAATCTATCATATTCTTCATCTCCTTCCTTCTTTAAGCTTTTGCTACTTGCGAAGCTCCTTTGCCTCTGTCAAGCTCCTCCAATCCACCATGGATACGAGCTCAAACTCCATCTAAACACGTCTCCATTTGCAATTATCCTGAAATCTAAGGCTTCAAGTGCAAATGTTAAATAACACGTGTTTTGTTATCATTAAAATAAATGATTGTGGTGCTCTAGCACCAACAATAAATGAAACAACATGCCATAACGATTTTACGTTGAGTGTTGAACCCATAGAACGACCTTGCATTAAGAAGCTTGAAACACCTTTTCAAAGCTCCAAGGGCACGCTCCATAACATTTCGAAACTATGGGTACAGATGGTTATATAGCTCCTTGTAATTTTGATATCCATTACTTCGATTCTGACATTCCTGGCAATGATATGACATGCCACGAAAGAGAGAAATAAAGGATTATGTGTTGGTATAGTGAAGGTCCACGAGGAACCTACGTCCACTCGAGACATTAAGACCAGTTCTGATAGCCCATCGCAATACCCGCATATCTGTGGTTGAATCCTCCCAACCAATACCCATGAACACAAATTCTAAGTTATAGTCCACTGCAGCAATGACATTTTGGCTCATCCAACCCTTCTTATTACGAAAACGTGCTTGCTACGTAGATGGAATTGTTGTGCATACATGACAACCATCAATTGCTCATACGACATCCTTCACAATACATGCAACTAATCAATGTGATATCATCGCAAACAGTACAGAAATTAATATTGTCCAAAAAAAAATAACAACCTGAAAGAAAGGGTAAAATTTATGATTGGATCGAATATCTGTTGGTATAACAGCATGAATTGTTGGCATCCGTATGAACCTCTACTTCAGAGAGACCAAGGCATCTAGAACCAAATTAAAATACCTAGAAATCATCTCACAAAAGTGTTGGAACCACTCAACAAGATTCCTATTTGAGGCATTCTGACCAATAGCATATACAAAAATTGCTAACTGCTAACAATAACACCTTGTGAATCTTTTAGGTTAGTTGCATCATTTAGGTATTCAGAGAGTGCAACAAAGCCCTCCTTGCTTACCCTATATGCATTCTTTGAACGAATCAGGTGGCCTCGAAGGACCTTGTGGACCTAGTCGTGTCTTGACAATGTCTCATCATTTTGCCTTAGTCACAGAGCTCGTTGGTGGAGAGACGAGTAGTACGCGTATGCAAGAGGTACGGTAACCTCCTCTAGAGACAAACCATTGTTGTCGACATCCTCCTCAATGAATCAGTGGTCATTAGAATTCATACCTGCTGTAATATTATACACATATACAAATTGCGTATTTATCTAATATTATACACATATACAAAATGTATATATATATCTACAAAGATTAAGCATGAAACATAAATCAAAATCACATTCAACCTATGAATGCAACAAGATATTTAAAAGAGTACAAGAAATCGTTAATTGATACAAAATTTAAACAAGTATGCAATAATGTTCAACACAACTACTGCTAACATGTTCGACTAATTAAACCAAATACGATACCAGTCTAAATATAACGAAACCAAACCAAATAGCAACCGACCCAGCAAAGCTTAAACCTAATCAAGCAAGTGACATAATGAGTTGGAGCAAGTGATCAGAATCCATAATCACTTCCAACATGCTTCCGCAGGAATGCACCTAACTCCGCATCCGAGTGCACGATGTCTTTGAAAATTGTCCTCTAGGCACTATGAATGAAAATATCTACCAATACGAGTAAATTGTCAAGTGTGATGTTCTCTACTCGCATGCACAATATCCTCATGCACTCACAAAGTTCATCTGTGGTGTGCTTAACCCTTGGTGCTGGGGAAATGTCTTGCTTCACCAATGTTCTCATCAACTCAGTAAACTCATTCCTCATAGAAGTCGAACAAGCACTTGCACTTAATTCCCCCTTCTTCCTATGTTTTCCCCCGCTTGTAGTAGTCCCCTCGGAAGCACACTTCGAGCCTTGTGGCTGACATGATGGAGGTGGAGGTTCACTTGCATGCATTTGATTATGGACATCCGAGTATGATGAAGGGTTACTGCACACATATGGGGTAACATTTCCCCATATGTTACTGCTCGGGTACAGTGGATGACATTGCGTGTTCTCCGGTTGTGGTATCTTTACCAATATTTTGTTAACATCCTCAAAAAATATGAAAGACTTACCATGCAATTCTGTAAGTTTTGGTGGGAGATACAATTTCAAATAGGTTAACTGTAATTTTATTAAATGTCAAAGAATTGAATGGGAAATTGATAACACGCTTTCGTTGGGTTTTAAAACATGTGTCGTAGCATAGCGAAGAAAGCAGTGAAAACACTTAAATTATATCCTCAAAATTTGAGTTCTGAGGTTGTCTCAGGGAGCAAATCAATTGCAATTGAACCACTAATCAAGTAATAAAAATGAAGCACAAGGAGCTTGATCAATTAATTGCAATAGCAAAACTCCAAAAAGATATAAGTGTTTTGAGCAATAAAAATGTGATTCAAATAACTCAACTCAACACTTAGTACACTGATCAGATGTCTAGAACTAATGATCAGTCGACTTAAACTTCAAACTCAGACTTCTAATATTTAGCTAAAGCCTTTACAGAAGAAAACCAAAATTCCCAAGGTTCACATGAATCCCAATGCAAAATTGACCCCTTTCCCTGGGCCCAACAGCCTCTCCTCTTCCTCTTCTTTCTCTATAATCGGATCCAGCCCAAACTCGCCTGGTGTGATAGTGGGTGAGAGCATGCGTATGGGCGTGTGTGTAGGGACCCAGCCCCTAGTGTTCTTGGGCGAATGGGTAATGCATACAAAATGTTATGAAGGGGATTCAAAATTAAAAGTGCACGATGTGGCACTATCAGTAATGGGCGAGCCCCCTTTCCTTCGTTTGCTTCATGTGAAGAAGTTGGTTCAATTGCTGCTGTAGTTGGCGTTGGTTTGCCAAATTGAAGACCCAGAAGGTTCCCCCGTGCTGATCTGCGACTATTGGAAGTGGTGGTGAGGTGATTGGTTGCCAGATGACGTCAGTCGAAGATGGAGAAGACAACCAATGATGGCAAAGTACCTGCAAGAAGAAAACAGCCTTGCGGCCCCAATTAGATATATAGCGAGCTTTGCCATGGTGAGGCGAAGGTGACCATGGCGATGATTTTGTGGTTGGTGGGACGTGGCCGGACGGAGGAGATGTGTGTAGCTGCAATGATCATGGTCGGAGGGGATGGCGAAAGTGATGTAGGGGTAAATTGAGTTGGGCAAAATCGTTGTGGGGATTAGGGGAAACTTTTGCCTATCTTAATTTGAGTGAGTGGGAAGCGGATGTGGTTGGCGGTGAAGGTGGTCGTGGTGGTGATAGTTGGAGCTGAAGAAGGAGAGGGAGTTGTCGAATGGAGCTCAGGAGCTCCCTGATCCTAATTAAAGGGATAAGGAGAAGAAGCCCTATGGAAATTTGAAGAGAGGAAGAGTAGAGAAGCTCACCGGTGTTCACTAGAGAGGAGGAAGAAGCCGAGGATGCTTGAAGTGGAGGGAGGTAAGGTAGGGGCTGAAACTTCACGAGAAGCTTCATAGAGGCTCGAGGAAGAAGAACCCTCTACCTATTATGCATCGCAGAGGGTAAGGAAGGGGAATGAGGAGCTCCAGTGGTGCTTCTAAGATGCACCGGCGATGAGGGAGAAGAGTAGAATTTCGGGCAAATTGGGCATGAGTTTGTGCTTGTGAGTGTTGAGGGCTTTAAATAGAGTATACTTCCATTCCAAATAAACCAAGATGTGTGCAATTGGTAAGTGGTTTTACCAACTTTAGAACCCAACTTCAACGAGGTTGCCAGTGACGATTTTGGTCGCATTAGGACTCGTGGAGATGCTCAAACGATCAAGGATGATCTGATTGTCAATTCCACCAAGTTTGGTGGGATTTGGCAAGGATTTGAGGGTTAAATTCTCAATCAAAAGTCGCGTGTGATGGGTTGATTGAGATGTTGTTGCTGCTCTTTCACATGATGAAGGAGGTGGCAGGGGGCTATTAGAAAGAATAACGAAACATTGGGGCCTAAATGTAATGAAAACCAGAAACTTAGGGGTAAATGTGCAATGACTTGAAACTTATGGGCTAAAATGCAAACTAGATCAAGATGGACTCTGATAGGCTCAAATTTTGGGGTTAACCTAATTTGAACCCAAGGAATCTAATTGTGAACCTAGATTTGAGTTTTGACCAAGTTTGAATGGAAAATTTACACAGAAACCCAAAATAGAATAAATTTCCACCTAAGTCTATTTTTGGTCAAAAAGGGTTCCTTTGGTCAAAGTGAAGGTTCCAAACCTTATATGATATTTTTCAATGATTTTTAGGGGTTTTAGATTACATTTATTTCCCCTAAAACCTATTTAATTGAAGTGAGGCTGTATTTAGGGTTTTTATTAATAAAATAATTCCTCAAAACTCAGAAAACCCTAATTCAATCGGCTCAGGCCCACTTTTAGGGAAATTAAGCTCGTTTAACCTTAGATTAGGCCTTAGTTAACACATTAGTTAATTTGCAATTATAATTAGGTCTTAAAACAATAAAATTAACTCATTTTCTTCGCTTCTCAAACCCAATTTAAAATAGAATTACGATCTTCTGATGAATCCTTAGGAGCATTTATTACTATAATTAGGTTAAATTAGGCTCATTAACACCAATGATGGTGATACCATTATACCCCCATGCCTAACTTTTTCTAGTCCTATGCAAAATCCTATGGATCAAACCATATCTCCAAGTCGGACTTTAATCGATAGGAAGCCTGCTTGTGCCACTTCTATAGAAACAGATTGAAATACCAACTCTAGGCCTAGAGGTACTCAAGTACTAGCCAAGATCTAGACCTGACCAGCCTCAGCCTTGGGTTCATAATGAAGGTTTCTATGGTCCCAGAATCTACCCAAAGGTTTGTTGACCCCAGCGGTTAAAGCACCCGTGTATACGTGCAGCAAGGTCTAGGTTTAATTTTCCAGTGTATTTTAAAAAGAGAGAGAGATATGTATTTTTGAGAGTTTTCCCTCTCTTGTTTTTAGATTCCCCTAAATCCAACATTAGATTGGCCCTAGACACAATCTATATCAGATTCCTTGTCCCTATCATCAATCCTCGAAGGGTCCCTGGCAATCGATGCTTCGGGATAGCACTGCCCATGGCAACCCCAGAACCTTGGCTTTCAACACTTCGTGATAGTGCCACCCATGGCATTCTGTAGCTAAATCCAAGCCCTGGAAATCGACATTTCAGGATAATGTCGCCCATGTCACCTGAACTAGCACAAGGCGCTTACATGCCCCTAGTAGGATATTTAGATATCCTAGGAGGCAAGCACCAAGGAGACGATATGTTATAACGCGTCCTCAAGAGGAGTATTTACTCCACCTCTCTGCAGCGAGAACTCATATAATCAACTTGTGTTTTTGAGCCGCTCCTAAGTCAAATTTTCAAGAAAACATTTTTTTCATAATATTACACTTTATGGCATTATTTTTCATTAAGCTTACTGAACCATACCAGTGTGTAAATTTTGGGTGCCTAGGTTACCAAGTCCCGCAAACCAAAAGGTAGACAACGAGGTCGAATAATTCTTAAGCCTTAGACTTAATACATCAGCCTCGTAACTCCCTCAACCTCTTAAGGAATAGTCCATATTTTAACAAATACATGAGTGTTTAAGCCCAAAATAGGCCCAAGAGGCCTAAGGTTGGTATCCATCACTAATCTCCTTTTCTTTAGCACTTCAGGACTTAATTCATCATCCGATCTAGCCTAGAACTTTGGTAGATTCCATACTCAATTGCTAGGATTAACACAATTTTCTTTTTACTCCTTTTTCTCTATTTTTCCTTCTCAAAACATATTTTCAAATCAGCTCAAAATGTTTCCTCCCCTTTCACCCCTTTTCTTTTATGAAACCCCCTCAAAAGAATCGAATCTCACAGTGTTTTGCACTTTAATACCCCCCATGCCTAAGATTTGAAATTTCCTCATTGTAAATTATGTGGGTTTGAGTTCAGCTTAGTTCATACTTTAGAATAGGTTCAGATGGGTGGGTAAATGGGTCGGGATGACTGTTGTAGACGATTTCAAGCTCCAATATGAATATCAAAGGTGGAGTCGGCTGTTCTAAGGAACGAACCCTAAAGTGCAATATGAATTCTGCTAAAAAATGGGTAAAATGGGTCTCGAGTTTTCAAATGACGGGTTGCCTCCCGTTAAGCACTACGTTTAATGCCATCAGCTGGGCACAATGTAGCTCATGTTTAATGGAGGACAAAAGATTCAGCAGCCAGATTCGAATAAGTAAGTTTGAGGAATGGTTTCAGTCTTTGACCATTCACTGCAAAAGGGTCTGAGACTTGGTTGAGTTCATTGATTTCTACAGCTCCATTTCCAAAGATCCATCGGACTAGAAAAGGTCTGGTTCATTTTGATCTCAGTTCTCCTGGAAAGAGCTTGAGTCAGGTGATTGCACAGCAATCATACATCCTAATCTACCTGAATTAAGTTAGAATCATGCATAAGCATCATAATTTGCATAGTAGTTAGTTTCATAACCTTATAGATAATATTGTCATTTTATGCTCTAAAAGAGAGATGAAATTGATTGTAGATGATCCGAGGTCGGAAATGATAGATCAGACCGTACATATCTGATTAGGACGACGTCGGGAGTCCAATGCTTTCGAAATCATCTTGATCAGACATCTGTAGCATCACATACAATCCATAGAAGAATGGAGGCTAAGAAGCAAGATCGCAGAAATTTGTACCTTAGATGCCGAATTTGACTACACAGATGGATCTGGATCAACGATCACAGTCCAACGGAGCAAAAAGCATCTCAATCGGAGACCTACAGCATCATCTACAAAGCAAGGAAGATGGACGACCATGATGGCACCACGTAGCGCCATCACAACCGCCCCTTGCCGTGCCCCCAATCTCTAAAGAGCTCTTCTCACGCATTGTGGGCCATTGGATCGTCATCCAACGGCCACAAGCATGCCACATCGACGCCTACCCCACGCCCTCATTAGTAGGGATCAATCTCAACCGTTGGATGAAGATCCAACGGTTGATGGTGGCCGCACACGAAAATGGAAACACAACCATCCACGCTTGTAGCGCGTTGGTTAGCACATTGGTTCATGAACATGCGATGTGGGATTGAGCCGTGCTGCGCACAAAATTGGGAAGGCGGTGGCATTCGGGCTCAATTTGATCGTTAGATGAAGGATGAGCGATGAGGATGCGACTGCGTGGTGAGCCGAGGTGCACTATATTAGGCGGTGTGATGATGTGCTATTTGACGCCAAAGCTGACGTGCCGTTGCATGCGCTATCCTTAAGGTAGTGGCGCACGCGATTTAAGTAGTCTGATCGCGAGATCAGATTGCTGAAATCAAAGCACGTGCATTTTGAATTTGGGCATGCATGAAATCAGTGAGGCAGGCACGAAGAGCGCGAGTGCGCGGATGACTGTGCGATGGCAGATCGACGGCTGCAGGCATGCCACGTGCCAGCCAAAGAACGCATCCGCATGTAGGAAGCAGTTGGGAAGGCCTTTTGAAGCGGGATTAGAGCCGTTGATCTTCTGATCGACAGATCTGATCAATCTGAGATTGTTGCATGAGTTGGAGGGCCTAAGTACCTACTTTGCCCCTCATTAAAGCTATAAAAAGATCCCTAGGGCCCCATAGTTGAGAGGCAACTTCCACCACATACATCTCTAGCCTCTCTCTCTCTGCAACTCCTCTCTGGCATTCCTCCCGGCACTCTGAATCTAAATTGCTGTCGCACTTTACACAAGCATCCTACAAACGGCATCGTCCTGCATCTTCTATCTCTCTCTATCTCTCTATCTCTCTCTTTCTCTATCTCTCTCTACTCAACATAATTATTCTGAAAACTGATCTCAAATCTCAATAAAATTCTGATTCTCCAAATATCTGATATCTATATATACATATATAAATATTTTCTTAGGATGACTTTTCTGAAAAGCTTTCGCATAAAAATCATGTTTTGCCTCCCTTTGAATGACTCGGTACTCACCAAAACTCTATAAATGTTATTTGTTTCATCGCAATTCGCACTCCAACGATAGAGCTAATCTTTTATACACATCTCACGATCGAACAAGTTGATGCCATTACCAGGGAGGCAACGAAAATTTTTAAAAGCTTTACCTATAAATTGCTTATTTGAGATTCTAACTTGCTATTTTTGGTTGCGTGGGAATCACAAAATTGTAAAAAAATGCACAACAATGGGAAAAAAATGGGTTCTTAATCTCAGGTAAGTACTCGTAGCTTAGATTAGTTTAGATTTCAAAAAAAAAATCCAAAAAAATTAGATGTTTTGGTTGAACCTTAGGATTAGTTAGCATTTGCTTGCTTTCGAAAAAAAAAAATCTCTTGCTAGTGATTTTCGAGTTGAAACAAATTCTCATATTAAAAATTCAATTCCCAAAAATCTGCACATCCAAAAATTCTAACATTTTTACTGGATGTGGGTTTTGAAGTCCATAACAACATATCCAAATTTTGCTCTAATCTGAGCTATACAAAAATTTTAAAAGTTCACGCACTAAACTATTATCAAATCAGTTATTGTTCTTGATTTTCCAGAGTTCAAAATATCATAGGAATTTTTATACAACCCTGATTGACTTAAAATTTGTGGTGTTAAATTCCTGTGAGAATCAAGAATTTAGGAAAAGTCTGAAAAAAAATATTTCCTACATGTTTGATTGCACAAATTACTCAACCACTAACTGGGGTCAAAACTGACTACAAAACCCCCAGTACACTTTAAATCTAAAAAAAAATAGAAAACAGGCATTAAAATTCTTGAAAGAATATTTTTTGAGTGCCTAGTTAGTAGTGCAATAATTCTAATTGATTGCATTGTTTGGGTCACACCAGTTCCTTGATTTTTGAACTTAAAAGGACCATCTAGCACTATCTGCGCTTAGGGTTTCACATTAAGGGTAGAGCACACTTGCATTTTTATACTTAAAGGAAATTTATCAAACTATTGGGATTTTCAAAACTCTTGTGTACCTCATCAAAACCCTTGATTGAAGATATTTACTCAAGTGAACCCTAAAACTGACTAACACAAGCATTTGAACCTTAAAATCCACTTCATCATAAAAATTGCTTGTGAACCCCTTGCCTGTGCACTTCACACGTTGAAAATCAATTTTAAGGGTAACACCCCCCTAACGTTCATCATATTCCAAAACACATCAAGCCTAAGCCTAAAACTGAGTAGACGTGCCCTAGGTAGGACTAATATTCTTGGGGACTTGAAATTAAATTGGGCTAAGGTCAAGGCCTTGTCTACTTGGACCCACTAGTGACAAGAATGGTCGGTGCGGTAATCGCATTAACCCTTAGTGGTGTCTTACCGTGCGAGGTGTCCTAGGGGTCCCACCATTCTGGCCAGCTAAGTAATTCAAGAGTTGATCTAACCTAGTCGTGGTTTGGGGAACCAGGATTAGGTCTATTTAGGGTTTACACTCTAAGGAATAGCTTGATTGCTTGCATTGAAAGGATGGGGTATTCTCTCATCTATCTTCTCCCTTTCATCTATAGACATTCTTCTGGTGCATGCAAGGTAGAAGATCTCTATATCCTGATTTGCTACCACCTTTAGAAGGAAATCCTAGGAGAAGACCTGATTGTCCAAGATCTTAATCTAAACCCTCTTCAATAGCTAGTCACCACGAGGAAGATGAGATCGAAAAGGAGGAACAAAATCTGGATCCAATGACTCTCTTACAAAGGCAGATTACTAAGCAGGGCTGGCATCTTGACAGACAAATGGAGGTCATAGTTCAGGCCATTACTGGACACCAAAATGGAAGAGCAGACCAGCCACTCCATGACTTTTATAATCCTCTTAATGCTCAACCTGAACTTGTTGTCAGGGTACCTCAAAATGGGGAAGATTTTGAACTCAAACCACAGATCATCAATCTGATTCCCACTTCCATGGTCACGATTCTAATGACCCCTTCAACCACCTTGAAGGACTTCTACACATAGGAGGACCTTTGGTCCTAAGAACATGAATGAAGGTACCTTAATGATGGAAATGTTTCCATTCTCCTTAAAAGATAGAGCTGCTTATTGGTTGAGGACTATTGGTAGACCAATCCTAACATGGGAAGATTTGAGAAGCACATTTCTGAAAAAATTCTTTCCAGTAGGAAAAACCAATGCCCTTAGATGTGCCATTACAACCTTTAAGCAGAACCCTAGGGAACAACTACATGAGACTTGGGAGAGATTTAATGATTTGGCTAGGAAATGCCCTCATCATGGGATTCTGAAGTGGCACCTGGCCTATATTTTCTATTATGGGTTAAGTGACAATTTGAAGAATTTTGTTGATGCGGCATGTGGGGGCAATTTTCTAAGTAGAGATGTTGAGGGAGCCTTTCAATTATTTAAGAATATGAGCGACAATTCCCTCAACAATGCCTCAATGTCCGCCTTTAACAGAGCAAATCAACCAAGGAGTGGAGTTTATGAAGTTAAGGATAATTCAAACTCGGTTGATTTAGAACTAAATGCACAATGATTGGACAAGGTGGAACTCGTTGGAAAGAATGTAGAAAGTTTAGATAAGAAACTAGACAACCTTCTGAAGGGTGGAAGTTCCTTAGGTACACATTCCAAAATAAATCCTATGCCTACCCAAGGAGTTTCTATGTTTACCCGCACCCAACTCCCCAACCCTCTAGGTTAGGAAATGGTGCGCAATCTTAATGACCTGACCATGGCTCCACCTATGAGTCGACTCTACTTGGACCCATCTCTTTCTAGGTACCAAGGAGGGATCTTAATGCCCTCAAATTCTGAACTATGCATCCCGATGCCTAGTTATCCTAAAGATGTGAATGCACTGCAGGGTTACACTAGAAATGACCCCTATTCAAACATTTACAACCCTGGATGGTGCAACCATCCTAACTTTGCTTGGTCAAGTTAGAAACCCGTCCAGGGTCCTAACTTGACTAAGCCAAACACTTATGGGCAACCCAGTAGGTACACATAACCATACACATACCAACCACAACCTACTCAAGAAACCCAACCTTTTGATATGAGTCTGGTCCTCAAGGAAATGCGAGAAATGAATTTGAGACCTAAAGAAGAAATGAATCAATTGAGGACAAATTTGACGGGATGACTAGACCAGCTAGTTGATGCTAGACAACACGGGATGTTGCCATCCCAACCTGTCCCCAACCCAAGAAACTTCAATAGGGGCAACACACGGGAGCAACAGGCACATATAGTTCAACTTACTCCCCAACACCCACTTGGTATTGTTAACCCCAACCCAACTCAGGCTCAGCCTATCTTGCTAAACCCACCTCACCCTTCTAACCCTAATGCCTATGCTTGTGCTGTCACTTTGAGAAGTGGGAAACAAATCCAAGATCCTTATTCTTCTACATCAAAAACTTACCAAGATCTTGAGGAGCTTGAATCTGACTTGAGAGACCAAGCTAATCTAGAAAATAAGACTTAGGATTTGAACTCTCATGATTTCTCTCAAGCACCCTTTCCTGAAGCCTTGAACAAATCCAGGGAAAAGAAAACCAATCAATCTAAGGAGTGGCTTGAGATTTTAAAGCAAATGTAGGTGAATATACCACTCCTTGAAGCCATTGAGAACATCCCCACCTATGTGAAATTATGAAGGAAATGTGCACACCGAAACGACAGGCCAATTATCAAAAAGGGTCATAGTTTCTGAATAAGCCAATGTCATCATCTTAAACAAGCTCCCTTCTAAAAACAAAGATCCAGGGACCCCCTTAATTTCATGTGAGATGGATGGTTTTATATTGGATCGAGCCTTACTGGACCTTGGTGCCTCCATCAATCTAATCCCCATGGAATTATATGAAGAGTTGGATTTAGATCCCTTGCAACACACTGAGGTTATCCTTCAGCTTGCTGATAGGTCAACCAAGATTCCAAAGGGACTCTTACAAAATGTGATTATAAAAGTGAGGGGTTTTGAATACCCTATGGACTTTCTTGTTTTAGATATGGAGGCATTAGAAAACTTGAACCATGCCTCGATAATCTTAGGAAGACCTTTCTTGGCCACAGCCAAGGCCCTAATCAACTATGAGATAGGGATTATGCAAATCACTTCTGGAAGGAAAACTTGTCAACTTAATATCTTTAAAGCTTCCCAAAAGAATAAGGTGAATTGTGGTTTCATCGAGGTTGCAGGAACAATCGAAGAGGTTTTGGCAATTCACACTAAAGTTGATCTAAATCCTACCAAATCTCAAGATCAACACAAGAGGCAAGAAATTGGTGTACTTGAGGATAATTATGATTTACCACCTCCCATAGAAAATCAAATTGAAAAAGACATTAGTGAGATTGAGAAACTCTTGGGAGTATCTTATGATGAATTAGATGATAACATAAAGAATCGTTAATACATCCACCCTGAAATTCAAGAACTATTGAATTTTGAGGGGGTTCAAGAAATTGGACAACTAAAGGATATGAACCAGGAAAACGAAGAAACAACCTCAGAAAAAGAAGTTCAAAACATGATGGACTAGGGAAGAACTTATACTCCAATTGGTTCAAATGGATGGCTTGAATCTGAGGAAGAAATGACTTCTGATGAAGAGGTAATTTCTGATGAGGATTTTGAGGAATTCAGCACAACTCTACCTTTGTCCTCGTATGACCCAGAGCTTGGAGAATTCATGATTTTTGACATCAACTATCATTATGAGGATCCTTATGACTATAATTCAAAACTAGATTTAAATCTCAATCATGATTTCAATCCAGACCTTCTACCACCTCTTCTTGAATTATGGAACTGGATTAATGAATAGGCTCTACATCATGAACCTCATCTATCTGACCCTATTTTTTATTTCAAATCAGAAAAACTCTTTGAAGTAGGACTGCATCATCAGTTGGTCTGCATTTGTGGATAACTGATTCTTGGACCAAACGATCATATCTTTATACTAATTCTGAATCTCTCAACAACAGTTATTACTCCGCTTGACCCACAATATTGAAATACATATTTCTTTTGGATTTAGGTCCAGCAAATGATGTTAAACTTAGCATTGGCTGTGAGGCAAGCCAGTATTCTTTACAGGTAGTTTTGCATCCAAGTTGACTTGGAATAACAAGCTCAATCAGGTGATATCCCCTCCTCTTGCTTGTTACTTTTTGATTTTCCTATGTACATTTCAATGAGGACATTGTAATGAATAGGCATGGAGGGGTGGGCATTGCATGACTTATTTTGATGTCAAAAAAAAAAAAATTGCATTCAAGCATAAAGAATTTTTATCAAGAAGATTTTATTAGGGATTTATTCTTAATTTGATTCCTAAGTTAGAATCTAATACAATTTCACACTTACACGTAGAATTTGCAATGGAAACTCCGTAAAGATCAATAAACATCTTTAGTTTGTCGAGAAAAAGCACTGCTTTTTCTTCGAGCCCTTGGACGATAATTAAGGAGTCAGGCAAACCATCTTCTAGCAGATCCACCAAACAAGTGTGAGGTGAGAGTAGAGAGTTTATTGGTGCTCTAAGGCTAGTGTAAGGAATCTTAGTTTTTGGGTAATTGGATAATAATACTCAGAGTTAGGCATAGTTTTCACTCTCGGTTCCTACGTACAAATTTTTGTGTGAATTTTTAGAGAGCCACCAAATAAGGCAAATACACAGAGAGCAGGTTTTAATAAAACTAGGACTAAGGTGGATGGTCATGACTGTCCTTTATGGAATCCTTGGCTGAAGGAGGGTATTAATGTCAAGGTCAGAAATATGTTGTCCCATCCATTCCTTTCCTGGTGCCGAGAGTAGGTACTTCCACCAAATAGGCTACCCAATATCCTCTTGAACACCCTCAATCCTAAATAATACCTCGTAAATAAAAATGTGCATGAGTGTTGTATTTTGTTGAGTTGGTAAATACAATTATATGAAAAAAAAGAGAGAGAAAAAAGAAAAGAAAAAAATAGAAAAATATATATGAAAAAAAAAGTGTGTGTTAATTGCATTGTGTTTACTTCATGACAAGCATATCAAGGCAACAATACCCATTTCCTTTACAGTCCATCAAATACAGCCTTGACCTACTTTTCTGTATTTCTGATCGCCTGAATACGGGCTGAGGTATTCTGCCTTAGTCACAGAGTTATTAGAACTTAATCAAAGTATTAATGCCACAAGAGGCCACCAAATATACTGACAAATCTGGTGAGATTGTGAGCTCAAAAATGAAAAAGAAAAGAATAGAAAAGAAAAAAAGAAAGAAAGAAAAAAGAAAAAGAGAGAATGGGTATAAAGGAACTAAAGAAAGCACAGTTTCTCTACCACTCTTTGAGTTGATTTATTTAATAGTTTGGAAATCTAGATTCTGTAATACTAGCCTATATGTAGTGCCAGAAGAATGTGAGCCACCAAATACAAATCCTCTAGACTCAAAATATCTTCTACCTAAGCCAAAAGCCGAGGCTGAATTTACAGATTACTTTATAACCCCACGGGAAGAAGTTTGCCTATCCTAATAGAATTTTACTAAGGGTCAAGTACAAGCTTTAGATGTGGATTTGCTTTTCACTTGGATCCATTACATAGGCTACAACAATACACTTTCACGACTATATGGATTTCTAAAGTTTTGGATGAAAACAAAAGAAATAAATCACTAATCGAACTCTGGATAGAAATCAGTCATGTAGGACCACTTTGCATTTAGTCTTGCATTTGCTAGGGACTAGCAAGATTTAGGCATGGGGGTGTAACTGCACAGCAATCATACGACCTAATCTACCTGAATTAACTTAGAATCTAGCATAACTTAAGACCAATGCATGCATAAGCATCATAATTTGCATAGTGGTTAGTTTGACAATCTTATAGATAATATTTCCATTTTATGCTCTAAAAGAGAGGCGAAATTGATTGCAGATGATTAACGGGCGCGGGATGAGTTTATTTAATTGTGTCGTTATAGCATGCGTTCGCGACATCGATTTTAATTAAAGATGTGAATATGGTGAGCCCAAGTGTCGAACACAAGGAGGCGTGAAATTGGATTATTTTGTTACTTTAGTTGTCACAAGAATGATGGTTTTTGCTTATGTGTGAGAAAAACGTGAGAAAGAAAGAGAGAGAGGGAGTTGAGTTAGAAATTCAATTCAAGTGAAGCATGAGTTATGGTATACTAAAGCAACATTATATATCATGCAGTTCAAGATTGTTTACAAGTACAACACTATATAAAAGCTTGAAATAAACCAACACGAAAACTAAGGTGGAGAGAGTGCGAGGCAGCCACGGAGGTGGAGGAAGGCTCCGTTGGCAGCTCGACAACTCCAGCGATGGTTAAAGGGGTATTTGGTAGAGTTAAGGGAAGTCAAGTAGTGTAAGGAGAAGGTGTGTGTATTCAATGCCTTTTCATGGGGTAGTTGAAGGGGTTTATATAGGAAGAAGGGGATTCTAAACTAAGTAAGGTTTTTAGCGATGTTCAGGATGTCGCTAAACCCATGCCATAAACATCGGTGAAGCCCTCCTCCCGCCGGTTCGTTTGTAGGTGCTGTGTGCTTCTTCTCTGATCCGTGCACGTGCATCCTCAGCCTTTGGATTTGAGGCGCGGATCGCCATTGGACGGCTAAGGATGCGCTTGGATGTCTTAAGCATAGAGTCCGTCGCACCCTTCATGTGCTGGATGATTGTCAGCCGTTTGATCACGCTTCGGCACTCGGATCGCACTAACTTCGGCACTCAGATCGCGCCTTACGCATGATGAGTGTGCGTCATCACGCGTGTTTGATTTGAACACTCGAGATCATGCCGTGTGCTTCCATCCGATCTGTCCGCGCGCGCATCGACGGCTGAAATCACGCGCACCTTCGCTAGTGCTCGAATTGGTAGCGCGCAAGGTTTCGAGTGCCCATCGCTACCTCTATGGTGGAAGTGCTCTCCGCTGTGCTGTCTCTGCGGATGGTCGCGCTCTTCGCTAATCCTCAGCATCCGATGCGAGATCAGATGGTCGTGGTTGCTCCTACACAATGAAGCAGGGGCGCGCTGTGGGTGAGGGCACGTTGGATGCTACCACGTGGCCACTTGTGGGCCGTTGATCATCAGATCAACGACCAACACTTCTTGGGCTAGTTGAGGGAGCTTCGGATGTCGGATTTGAGCAATTTTGAGTCCGTTGAACTCCGTTCATCATTCTAAATCCATCTGTGCAGTCTGATTGATCATCTGAGGCCTATTTTAACATGAACTTGTACAAATAGCCATTAACATTGATTTATAAGCAATCTTAGTGTGCGGTGCATGTAGTGCTCCCATACCCATTATGGTATGTTATTTGTGCATATATGCCCTTAAGATAAACCCTGGTTGACAGAATTATCATCATCGAATGCAAAGTTATCATACCCCCATGCTCATTCCTTGCTAATCCCTAGCAAGGTTTATCCCAGCCATTATTTTCAGTCAGAATTAGGAATTGATTACTTAGACATTTGTTACTTGCCAACATTAGGAAATATACTAAGAGCCTGATCTACAGAGACTAAATAGCACTTGTGTGTCTACCAAAATGCAAACCGCCCAAATCCTCGCTTTAAAGCATATATACCGATACGTATATATTTTCTCTTTTTCATCTTTTCTCATTTTTTTTGGATTTTTTGAGTTGAGAGTGTGTAGGTAACTTTTTATGGCTACCCAACCCACCCATAACTCGAAAATGACTCTGAGTGCTAAGCATCTTGGTGTGAAGATTGTGATAGACTCACTCAACGGTAATTAAAACAAACTACGGGTTTCTACGCCCCTAGGTGACTGGAAAAGAAAATGCTTGCCTGAAGGTGTATCTGTCCGATCGGTAGCTTTCTCCCTACTTTTATTTTATTTGGGGGCAACACAAGGGTGTTTCTAGTGTATATCTCCCCAGATTGCTCTACTTCCCTGCTTCTTCCTTAAGTGTTTGGGACTTTTTGTGCATTTAGTGAGCTAGGTTTTGGACAACCGGCCAATGGGCTGTTACCCACGACCATTTGCCAACCATACTCGTGCGGTGAAGTGTGGCTTATTTATTTTTCTTTTTCTTCTTTTTCTATTTCTCCTTTTTTTTTCTTTTTTTCTTTTCTTCTTTTTTTTTCTTTTGTTGTTTAGTAGGTGGCTTTCCTGATTTGAGATTTACCTAGAGGCAATAAAAGGAATGTGGTCTTGTGGCTGGGCTCTGGACAACAGGCCAATGGGCTGTTACCTACGATAACTTGCCAGCCATACCACCCTAGGAGGTTCATTAGCTACCCAATTTCTGTCAGAATCTCCGAGGAGTGAGTCAGTGCAAAAATGTGTGTAGATGCTTAGACTGAAAGTCCCTCTAAGTCAGAGGGCAGGTCGATAAGTCGTATACTTATCACCCTACTTTATTGGCGAATTAATGTAAATTAAGGTTGCGAGGATTCGAGGCTAAATTCACATTTTACTGGATACCAGGGCTAATTAAACCTGAAGGCCTAAAAAGTCTAAGTGTTCAAATTCTTCTCGTATTATTTTCCATAGTTGATAAGCTTCTAACGCCTAAGTTCTCCTTCCTTTAAAAAAAAAAAATTATTTACTATATAATTCAGGCTGATAATATAAACTCAGAGAATGAGAATTACTACACCCCCATGCTTAAGTTGGGCAATGTCCTCATTGGCAACTAAATGTATGCAAAGGGGTACAGAAAGAAATAACCTGAGTGTCGCCGTGTACGTGATCAGTCTAAATCTTCTGGCTTTCCTCCCAAGAAGCGCTAAGTTTATTGCCTCCAGCTGGGCAAAGCTTCGTGTCAACCCTCAATGAGGGTGACAACTTCCTTTGGGGGAACCTGGGCAAGAAATTATTTTAATCTCTGACCGTTTACTGTGAAGTTGTGCTTAGAGTTAGGATCTGCAATTTCGACCGCCCCATTGGGATAGGGTTTGACCACTTGATATGGTCCTGTCCACTTTGATCTCAAACAGCCATAAGCATTGTGGGCCATTGAATTGTCATCAAACAGCCATAAGCGTGCCACGTCGACGCCTACCCCGCGCCCTCATCAGTGGGGATCCATCTCAGCCATTGGATGAAAATCCAACAGCTGATGGCGACCGCACATGGAAATGGAAACGTAACCATCCTCGCTTGTAGCTTGTTGGTTAGCGTGTTGGTTCGTGAATGAGCGACGCAAGATCGAGCCGCGTTGCGCACCAAATTGGGAAGGCAGTGGCATTCGGGCTCAATTGGACCGTCAAATGAAGGATGAGCGACGAGGATGTGACTGCACGGCGAATCGAGGTGCACTAGATCAGGCAGTGCGATGACGTGCTATCTACCATCGAAGCAGACGTGTCATTGCACGCGTTATCCTTAAGGCTGTGGCACACGCAACGACTGAAATCAAAGCACACGTGTTTTGAATTCGAGCATGCATGAAATTAGTGAGGCAGGTGCGAAGAGCGCGAAGCACGCACGATGACTGTGAGATGGCAGATCGACGGCTGCAGGCGTGCCACGTGTTAGCCAGAGAATGCATCCACACGTAGGAAGTGTTTGGGAAGGCCTTTTGAAGTGCGATTAGTGCCGTTAATTTCTTGATCGACAGATCTTATCAATCTGAGGTTGTTGCAAGAGTTGAAGGGCCTAAATTCCTACTTTGCCCCTCATTAAAGCTATAAAAAGTGCCCTAGGGCCCCCTAGTTGAGAGGCAACTTTCACCAGATACATCTCCAGCCTCTCTCTCTTTGCAACTCCTCTCTGGCATTCCTCCCGGCGCTTTAGATATGAAGTGCTCCCGCACTTCATACAAGCATCTCAACAAAGGCGTCATCTTGCATCTTATATCTCTCTCTTTCTCTTTCTCTCTACTCCTTATCATAATTATTTTGAAAATTGTTCCCAAATAGCAATGAAATTTTGATTCTTTGGATATTTGATGTCTATATGCACATATATAAATATTTTCTTAGAACGACTTTTCTGAAAAGCTTTCGCATAAAAATCGTGTTTTGCCTCCCTGTGAACGACTCGATACTCACCGAAACTTTATAAATGTTATTTGTTTCATCGCGATTTGCACTGCAATGATAGAGCTAATCTTTTATTCGCGTCTTGCGATCAAACATCGGGTATCGAAGAGAAGCACTTTCTGACAAAGAAAGAAAGACTTTCGTGAAATGTGCTTGTCATTAAAGGTCTTAATCCACTCTTTGTAGATATGTGAGTTCTTATTCACATCATTGCGTAACTCATCGATCTCGAAAATTTGTAATCAACGATGGATTCCAGCCTTCTTGAGATCTAGATTGCACTTCCGTACTACCTAGTTAGCCTTATGCTCCATCTCTACAGGAAGGTGACATGCCTTCCCGTACATGAGTTTGAATGGAGACATACCTAGCTAGGTTTTATGGGCGGTCCTATAGGCCCATAATGCTTTTGAAAGTCAAGATGACTAGACCTTTTTGTTAGGTCGGGAAGTGACATAAAGAATTTTCTTGATCTCCCGATTGGAGAGCTTAGCCAGTCCATTAGTCTGGGGGTAATAAGGAGTCGAAATGCAATGCGATACCCCATACTTTTCATCAGGGACTGGAAGTGCACATTCACGAAGTGGATCCCTCCATCAGAGATGATCGCACACAGGACACCGAACCGAGAGAAGATATGTTCATGAATGAATTTGATTACAACTTTGTGATCATTGATTCAGATCAGAACGACTTTGATTCATTTGGACACATAGTCCACAACAAAAAGAATATACTCGAAGCCATTTGAATTTGGGAAGGGACCCATGAAATCAATCCCATAGATGTCGAAAATCTTACACACAAGAATCGGGTTCAAGGGCATCATGTCAAGGTGGCTCATGTTGCCTAGGGTCTGGCAATGAGTGCATGCCATGTGATAATTGTGTGCATCTTTGAAGAGTGTGGACCAATAGAAGCCACACTGGAGGATTTTCGCTGTGGTTTTGTGTCCAGAGAAGTGGCCACCGCAGTCCTGGTCATGACAAAATGATAAAATATCATTGACCTTGGAGTCAAGAATGCATCTCTGGATGATCTGATCAGCACCGATGCGGAAGACATATGGATCTTCTCAGACATAATATTTGGCATCTGAAATGAATTTGTCTTTCTTGTCTTTCGGCCAATTAAATGGAACCTGGTGTGATGCTTAATAATTCGCTATATCGACATACCAAGGAAGTCCAATGTCAGTAGCCAGAAGGTGCTCATCTAGAAAGTACTCAATAATAGGTCTGGAGGGGCCAATGATTGAAGAAGGGTGGTGAAACAAATGGTCAACTACCACATTCTGCTTTCTTGCCTTATCACGTATCTCGAGGTCAAATTCTTGCAAGAGCAAGATCCATCTAATCTGCCCAGATTTCGTAGCCTTCTTCATAAGTGCCTCACAGCAATGTGATCCGAGTAAACAATGATGTGGGAACCCAGGAGGTATGATTTGAATTTCTCCTGATTGAATATTACAACCAGTAGCTCTTTCTCCGTAATCGTGTAATTACGTTGAGCCTCATCTTGTGTCTTGCTGGCATAATATAATACCATTAGTTTCTGATTGCACAACAAAAATACATAAGTAATTATGCCATCTTGCATTATTTCCTAGCACTACCATTGTATCTTATGTAACTATAGTTGCATTTGTAAATTAACACATGCATGCATTTATTGAGAGGGGAGGATAATGCGAATAATTGGCCATCTAATTAACATCTTCATCAAGGGCTCAATTGCAAATTCACCATTTTCATTTTTTTTATTTTTTGACTTTGAATTCTTCTCCCTCGCGTGGCTGTAGGGCATGGGGCTTGAGCCTCTTCGTGCCACTCCTCTGCCAGCAGCATGGCTGGACATGCAACACCAGCAGCATGGCTGTGGCAGGCTCCTTCTTCTTTAAAAAAGCCTTGTCCTCTCCCTTACGCCGAGGGCCTGAACAGAGAGCACCCTCAGACACTTTCCTCCAGGCCAACCTCCTCCCCTTTCCCTCTCTATACGCAGTATCTCTTCCCACTGAAGAGACACTCTGCGGGCAGGAGAAAGCTCACAGTGGTCCCATGACCACCACTGTGAGTTCCACTGCCACCCAGCTCCTTCGAGAGCAGGTAGGCGTGGTGGTTTCACCTTCTGTTTTCATCGCTGGAAGCTCTCACCGCCATTGCCAGAGCTTCAAGGTCGGAAGCTCTAGTAGCAGCAATGGCCGCCTGAAGTCGCACAAGCCACCGCATGCACGCCAGTAAACGTCCGCGAACTCTCCCCGGGTGCAGGCGCTTCCCAGCGCTCCCGCGCAAGCAGAACCAGTGCTACCAGTCACCCGCTCTCGCGTGGCATTGTAGCCACTATTCACACCTCTCAGCGCGACATTGTAGCCACCAGCTTGTTTCTCACTTAGCCGGTGGCACAGCGCTCTCTCTCCTCGCCCGCAACCCGCTCCAGCCGATCGCCCACGTCTGCGCCCTCGCCCACTCCCGCCCACAGCACTGTGCGCTGCACTACGCAGTGTGCTGCGCTGCACTCCCGCACCCGTCTGCACACGAAGACAGCGAGCCGTTCCCTCCATCGCCCATGTGAAGCGCTTGTGCGCCTGCGCACGCTCCTGCGAGATCAGATGGCAGACGCTTTCACCAGACGACTTAAACTCCTCCCTCTCTCTCACAGTCACCCACCAGTACATGCACACACACACTCACTTGTACACACTCACATGTACTCTCTCACACGCACTTGTACACACACACACCGTTATAAACTCATGTCTACACACATATATATTTATATATCCACTCACATATATACATAAATATATATCTACATATATATATATATATCTATATACATAGATACTTATACAAATATATCTATATACATATATTACTATATATATATATCTATATAGTTATATATATATATATACATATATATCTATATTTACATATCTATATATATACATAACTACATATATACCTATATAGTTATAACCCTATCTGTATATATATACATATATATATATATATATATATATATATCTTTACATACACATCATCTACCTGTATCCATACGCCCTTGCACTAGTCACTCCACCATGCATTATATCGCGGGAATATCTACACCAGTTGCTGATATTCCCCAATACCTGCGTAAAGCAAGCACCTCCGCATACACTCCCACACATCCGTCCCACACTCTACGTAGCACTTCGTCTTGCTGGTTGTGTCTTACTAGATGTGGACCAACTCGATACTATGCTACATGCCATTTCCACTTCCACCTCCACCCCTATATATAATATATACATATCTATATATATAGAGACTGTATTTATTTCTCTACAAGCAACCTACCTTATTTTTATTTCTCTTTTATTTCCTACTATTAAAAAAGATAAAAAAAAGAGTAAAAGAGAAAAGATAATTCTTATCTTGCAGGTACTCGACCTTGCGAATAGTAGGACCAATTTTTTTTGGAAACCCTAAGTTGGCTCAAAGCCAAGAATAATTTGGCTCAAAGCCAAGAACTTGATTTTGAGGGTGTGCCTCAAGGACAATATTATCAACAAAAAAAAAATCTTAAATAGAAAAAAAAACCAAAAATATAATAAACGCACGAAAGAGATACGTTTTAGGACAGGCGTAGAAACTTCTTCACCTTTAATTCTCGCCTCCCTGAGATCGATCCTGGGCCTAAAAGTGACCAAGATAAAATTAAGTAGGCCAGGTTAAAAAATTTTGTGAAAGATGGTTAGACTCGATTTAGGTTAACCCACTATACTAACTTCAACGATAATTTCACCATATTAACACAACCTATTCGAGTTATACCAGTTTCCCATCGATTTTCTATCCCAGCATCGCTCCTACTTCATAGTCAAATGCATTGCACATGATCTCAAACGGTTGAGACCAGTTAGGAGATTGTAGGATTGGAGCCTGGGTTACTCGGTCGCAGAAGATCTCCAAAGTGCGAACACACTCGTGTGTCATCTCAAAGGGTGTGTCCTTTGATAGAAAATTCTTCAGGGGGCATGCAATTTTTGAGAAATTAGATATGAATTGTTGATAGTAACTAACATGTCCCAGAAATGATCTGATATCTTTGATCGAGGAAGGCATAGCTAATTTGGAAATCAAATTTACCTTGGCTCAATCAACTTGGATACCTTTCCTAGATAGGTGTCCAAGTACGATGCCCTCTGGAACCATGAAATGGCTCTTTTCCCAAGAGAGAACCAAGTTCATATCAATGCATCGTTTAAGGATCTGAACCAAGTGCAAAAGGCAATCATCAAAAGTTTGACCGAATATTGAGAAGTCATCCATGAAGACTTCAAGGTATTTACCTACCATATTAGAGAATATGGCTATCATGCACTGCTAAAAAGTAGCAGGCACATTGCGTAGCCCAAATGGCATCCTATGGAACGCGTATGTACCGTAGGGGTAAATAAAGGTGTTCTTTTCCTAATCTTCAAGATGAATTGCCACTTGATTATATCTGGAGTAACCATCCAGAAAATAGAAAAATCGATTTCTTGCCAGCTTTTCGAGGATCTGGTCAATGAACTGGAGAGGGAAATGGTCTTTCTTCGTGGAGGAATTCAGAACGAGTTTGCAATTCATATTTGGATGGTTTCTCTAGATTTAGTCATAATCACGGTGAGTCCCATCTTTCTAGGCACAACCTAGATGGGGCTCACCTAATGGTGATCAGAGATGGGGTAGATGATTTCCATGTCAAGCCACTTGATGATCTCCTTTTTCACGACCTCCTGGAGATTCGAGTTAAGTCTTCCCTGCATCTCGCTAGAAGGTCGTGAGCCCTCTTCGGTATAGATACGATGAGTGTAGTATGAAAGGACTTATCCCAGTCAAGTCATCTAGAGTCTAACCAATGGCTCTACAATGCTGCTGGAGAATAAAATCAACTTTGTTTCCTAATCATAGGTGAGCCGAGAGTTGATAATCACAAGAAACGTTTGATTCGAACCCAAAAACACATATTTCAGATGATCTGGGAGAGGTTTCAACTCTAATACTAGGTTATTAGTAGCGGGTGGGGGTTCATGGTTAGCCTTAGAAGCTAAGGTGGAAGCTAGGGATAGATCTAAATTAGATTCAGGCTCCCTAATCTGTGGGTCAAGGTTTTCTTGTGGTTTAGCTTCTTAGATAATCGGGTTCACCTCAGGAATTGGATCCTCAACTAGAGAACCTATGTCACATACTTCCTCTATTGCCCCACAGTTTATTCCTTTCTGTGCCTTAAAGATATTTATCCTTAATGTTTTGTTCCTGAATGTTAACTCAATCTGGCCCTCTTCGCAGTTGATATTTGCCCAAGTAGATGCTCGGAACGGTCTCCCCAAGATAATTGGTGTGTCTCTTAGATTTTCAGGAGTATCCATATTAAGACTATGAAGTCCACCAGAAAGTAGAAATCACGTACCCTAACTAGAACATCCTTGAGAACTCTTCATGGTGACGTAATTGATCTGTCAGCTAACTGTAGAGTCACCTCAGTTGGTTTAAGCTCAGTCTCCTCAAAATGATCTAGCAGGGAGGTAGGAATCAGGTTTATGAAGACTCCTAGATCCAATAAAGCTTAATCAAACTCTAAATTCCCTATCTTATAGGAGATCAAAGGGGTGCCAGGATCCTTTGCCTTGTGTGGGAATTTATTCAAAATTATAGAGCTTAGTTGCTCTAACAGTACAATTGGATTCTCGACCTGCTATTGTTTTTGATAACACTCATCTTCACAAAAAAAAAAAAGTACAATCGGATTCTCATCTTTGTTTTTACGGCTTACGCTTTGGTGTACACAAATCCTTCAGAAATCATGCATAAGCCAGTATGTGGCGGATCGCATCCATCAAGGGAATGCTTATTTGGACTTGCTCAAAGAGCTTGACCAAGTCCTTAGGTGCCATAGGTTTGGGTTTCCTATTTCCTTTGGTTAAGGCCTCAGGAAATGGAATGTCTGTAGGTTTCTCCAAGATCGATTCAGGTTGTGGGTTTAAGGTGGGTTTGTCCTTGATATCCACCCTAGGTTTAGGTCTTGAACTACTCAGACCAGATTGATTAGGATAAGGTGGGTCCTGGGTAGTTTTCCACTACATGTAGTGACAGAGTTTAGGCCTACCTGGTTTGGATTTGGAGTTGACAGAAGAGGAGGTTGCTGCTGATATCCCGCATATGGAGTAAAACCCTCCAACCCTTCAGGTGGAGGTGTAGAAGGGGCCTAATAAACGTAATGTCCTTGGCCTTGATTTGGGTTTGCAATGGTCCTCTGGTGCGGCAGGTTGTTTGGATTCGACAGAGGTTGAGATGGAAGTACACTAGGTTGGCGGGTCCCAGCCATCTGTGCGAGTTAGTTGTGAACCACTGTAATTTCATCATTATGTTGCCTCTGCATGGCAAGATTGGTCATTTGCATATCAACCAGAGTCTGTAAAATCAGGATCATCTGGTCTTCCTTATTAAGACTGATTTGAAACTTCAAGTTGGGCCTAGGATGAGCGGGTTGATATGGATGCAGATTTTTGTGGTCGGGGTTGGAATTGAGGTCTAAAGTTTTGATTATTTCCTGACCACATGAAATTCAGATGATTACGCCATCCAGGGTTGTAAGAGTTGGAGAATGGATCATTCTAGATGGCGTGGAGCTCCTCACAGGGTTGAGTAGCTCCTGAGTAATTAGAATACAGGGTTTAGAGATCCCCCAACTAGAGTAGGATGGTTCAGAGTTTCCTCCGAAACTAGGATCAACTAGGGTTGGATAGGCATTCATCCCCTGATATGAGTGGTGGTGAATGTTATGCATGACCTCCCTCCTTGTGGTCGGACGAGCATACGTTCTCTGCTGAGAAGAAGTGGCCCTTTGGAGTTGGCGAGTCAAATCGTCCAACTTCTTCTCAATAATGAAGACCTTATCCAATCGAATGGCCACCAACTCTAGGTCGATGGATGCGGATAGGTCTCATGTCTCGTGTGTCCCTCTTATGTTTGTCGATGCACGGGTAGTCGTCTGGTTGAACATACCCATAGACTCATTGTTTATGGACTTCTCACACATGTTCTCGAGAATCTCCCAAATGGTGTTTTCATCTTTACCCATGAAGTTGCCTCCATAGGTTGCATCAACAAATAATCGAATATCCTCATGGAGTCCCTAGTAAAAAGACTGGACCTATTCCCATTTAGGAACTCCATGATGAAGGCATTTTCGCATGAGATCCAGAAAGCGATCCCATGCCTCATGAAGTGGTTCCCTCACATTCCATGTGAAATGTGTGATTTGGTGCCTCAGGGCATTAGTGCGTCCAACTGGGAAGAATTTCTTCTGGAATTTAGCTTGTAAGCCCTCCCAGGTGTTGATTGGTCGAGTCAGAACCAATACCAATGGGAAACCTTTTCCCTCAAAGAAAATGGGAACATGTTCATGAGTAAGGTGTTTTGATTTTGAACATTTGGCCTGAGAGTCTAGGCCAGGTGTTTCAACTCTTGGATGTGTTGGAAAGAATCTTCAGAGCCCAATCCATGAAAGTGAGGATCAAGTTGATAATGTTTGGTTTCAAATTAGTATTAGGTCCCTCAATCGGAATTTGCACCTTGGGTTTGATTGCCATAGTTGTGGGATTGTAGTGATCCTACATCTGCGGACATGCTCGGGGGTTGGCCAGTGCATGAATCAAATCAGTAAGAGTCTAAATTGGTTTTGCAGATTTTGAATCTCACCACCTTCTTGATATTTGTTCTCCATGGAATCAGAGGATCAAGAACTGGGTTCAGATGAAGATGGATCAGAAGAGATATCAAGTGGATCAGAAAAGAACCCAAACAAGTTGGTTAGGGTTTGACCCCAACAAGAATGAACCATTAGTGGAGGTCTCAAGATGGGTCACAAAGACCTCCTCTTGTGCATGCACTACATAATTAGAAGAGGGACTAGAACTATTTTGGACCCAATCAAGGCATCCAAAAAGATTGGATGACTAAGGCTGTTTAAGGCAAATGGACCTCTAGATCAAAAATCCACACACCTGAGAATTACTTGGGCAGCTAGGAAAGGAGAGTCCCGCAAAGACCCCTACATGGTAGAGCATCCCCACGGGTTACAGGGTTTCCCACACTTGACCTTCCTTGTCACCACGATTCCAAGTAGACCGGAATGCATGAATTGAGACCTAACTAGAATTTAGAATTGATTCAAATTGTGACTTAATTTGGAGGTTGGTTGATTCACAAAATGAACCAACTTCACCTAACCTACTCTAAAATTAAGGATGGAATTCTGGTTAAGTCACATGAATCACCCCCTTTCAATTTGCAAATAGGTTATTAGGTCTCAACTTTTAAGATTCAAGTGATCTTAAAGCCTGATTTTTAGGGTTTTGATGATTAACCCATTCAAACAGGGGATTAGATGGCACACAATGCAGGAATATTTATTTCCTTTTTAGTAGGCAAATGTGCACTAGTCCTTGAATACCTAATGTAGAAACCCTAATTTGGCTCTGTTCCCAAGTTTAGTTGATTCCAAAGATGGCACCTTGGGCTCAAACAAGAAGGTGAATAGCCCAAGATGCTTAATGTCCCTAGTAGGTGCAAGTATCAGGATTGGGTATCTCTAATCAAATCAATCAAATATAATCATAATCAAATCAAGATAAATCAAGAAGAATTCTTGCCTTGAATGATGATTGCTAGAAAAGTAAGGCAGAATTGGATCCTAATTCTGTTGTTTCCCCTTTTTTTTGTCTTTCTAAGAGAGGAGGGGATTATGGAAGAGAGTCAGCTGATTACCTGCCCCTGGCGTGGTTGATCCAAGCTTGATAATCTTCAATGATGGTTCGCCTCGAAACAACATAACAAAATAGATAGAGCAAGTTAGAATTCAAATCAAGAATGAATATGATTAGTGGTCAAATTGCACATTGCTCCCTGGCAACAGTGCCAAAATGTTAACATGCTTTCATCGAGTTTTAAAACACGCGTCATAGTATAGCAAAGAAAGCAGAGAAAACACTTAAATTTATATGCTCGAAATTTGAGTTCCGAGGTCATCTCAAGGAGCAAGTCAATTGTAATTTAACCACTAATCAAATAATAAAAATGAAGCCTATGGAGCTTGATATAAAAAGAATATATGCTGAATTAATTGCAATATCAAAACTTTAAAAAGATATAAGTGTTTTGAGTAATAAAATGTGATTCAACTAACTCAACTCAACACTTAGTACACTGATCAGACGTTTGGAACTAATGATCAGATGACGTAAGCTTCAAACTCAGATGTCTAATATTTAGATAAGGCCTTTACAGAAGTAAACTGAAATTCCCAAGGCCCACACGAATTCCAATGTAAAACTGACGCCTTTCCATGGGCCCAATACCTCTTCTGTCTCTATAATTAGATCCAGCCCAGACCCACTTGGCAAATAGCAGGTGAGAGCATGCGTATGGGCGTGCGTGTGTGAACCTGACCCCCAATGTTCTTACGCGAACGGATAATGCACACAAAATGTTATGAAGGTGATTTAAAATTAAAACTGCACGATGTGGTACTATCAGTGCCTCTTTTCCTTCGTTTGCTTCATGTGAAGAAGTTAGTTCAATTATTGCTGCAGTTGGCATTGGTTCGCCAAATTGAAGACCCAGATAGGTCCCACATGCTCGTCCACAGCTATTGGAGGTGGTGGCAAGGAGCTTGGTTGCCGAATGATGTTGGTCGGAGAAGGAGAAGACGATCGATGACGATGAAGTACCAGCGAGAAGAGATAGCCTCGCAGCCCTAATTAGATATATAGGGAGCTTCATCGTAGTGAGGTGAAGGTGACCGTGGCAGTGATTTGGTGGTTGGACGTGGCTGAACGAAGGAGATGTGTGTAGCTCCGGTGATCGTAGTCGGAGAGGATGACAGAGGTGATGTAGGGGTAAATTGAATTGGGAAAAACTGTTGTGGGGGTGAGGGGAAACTTTTGCCCCACTCAATTTGAGTGAAAGGGAAGCTGATGTGGTTGGAGGTGAAGGTGGTCATGGCAGTGATAGTTAGAGTCGGAGAAGGAGAGGGAGTTGTTGAACGGAGCTTAGGAGCTCCCTATTCCTAATTGGAGGGACAAGGAGAAGAATCCTATAGAAATTTGAAGATAGGAAGATTAAAGAAGCTCGCCGATGTTCGCTAAAGAGGAGGAAGAAGACGGGGATGGCCAGAGTGGAGGGAGGTGAGGCAGGGGCTGAAACTTCGCGAGAAGCTTCGTAGAGGCTCAAGGAAGAAGAACCCTCTGCCTATTGTGCATGGCAGAGGGCGAGGAAGGGGAATGAGGAGCTCCGGTGGTCCTTCCAAGATGCACCAGTGACAAGGGAGATGAGTAGAATTCCGGGCAAATTGGGCACGAGTTTGTGCTCGTGAGTGTTGAGGGCTTTAAATAGAGTATTCTTCTAGTCCAAATAAGCCAAGATGTGTGCAATTGGCAAGTGGTTTGACCCACTTCAGAACCCAACTTCCACAAGGTTGCCAATGTCGACTCTTGCCGCATTAGGACTCGTGGAGATGTTCAAACGATAGAGGATTATCTGATTGTCAATCCCACCAAGTTTGCTGGGATTTGGTGAGGATTTGAGGGTTAAATTCCTCAATCAAAAGTCGTGTGTGATGGGTTGATTGGGATGTTGTTGTTGCTACTCTTTCACACAATGAAGGAGAAGGTGGAAAGAGGCTATTTGCAAGAATAATGAAAAGTTGGGGGCCTAATTGTAATGAAAACTAGAAACTCAATGGTAAATGTGTAATGAACTGAAACCTATAGACTAAAGTGCAAATTAGGTGAAGATCGACTTTGATTAGGCTTAAATTTTAGGGTTAACCTAATTTGGATCTAAGGAATCTAATGGTGACCACAAATTTGAGTTTTCATTAAGTTTAACTAGGAAGTTTACGTAGAAGCCTAAAATAGAACAAATTCCCACCTAAGTCTTTATTTTTGATAAAAAAGGGTTCCTTTGGTCAAAGTAAAGGTTTCAAATCTCATAAAATATTTTTCAATGATTTTTTGGAGGTTTATATTACATTTATTTCCCCTAGAACTTGTTTCATTGAAGTGAGGCTGTATTTATGATTTTTATTAATAAAATAAATCCTCAAAACTCAGAAAACCCTGATTCAGTCAGCTCAGGGCCACTTCTAGGTAAATTAAGCTCATTGGGCCTTAGATTAAGCCCTAATTAGCCCCTTAGTTAATCTGCAATTATAATTAGATGTTAAAATAACAGAATTAACTCATTTTCTTCTCTTCTCAAACCCAATTTCAAACAGAATTACGATCTTCTGATGAATACTTGGAGTATTTATTACTGCAGTTAGGCTAAATCAGGCTCATTAACACCAATGATGGTGCTACCATCATAAATTACTGTTGAAAATATTTCATTACTTCACTCCACATGGATGAGGAAGGTGCTATAGGGCAACCACTAACAAGATCAATCCTCTAACCACTCTTGCATAATTAGACATACAATCCATGTTTTCTCTTCAACTCCTTCCATCAATTGGGGATTTTCTTATGCTCGTATGGCAATCCTGTAGCCAACACAAATGTCTTATCTCTCTCAGCCTATGTCATGTGTGTGAATGACCCCTTTTTCCAATTGCCTTGGGCGTGCTGCTTCTTCAAAATCTTCATCAACACGGTTATACTCGCATTATCCCATTTCTTCGCCTTCTTCGTACAAAAAGTTGAAGGAAGGGAAGATGACATTCTACAAGGGAATGACATGGATTAACATAAATCATCGATGAATGACTTAAATCCATTGGTGGATTACAAAATTCCTCTGGTGGGTTCCCATTTTCCACCGGCGAATGACTTAAATCCACTAGTGAGTTTCTTTTAGCTATCGATGTTTTCCCAAAATACATCAGTGTATTTAAAAATTCCATTGGTGACTTCCCTTTTCCATCGATGTATTTACAAAATACATCGATTTATCACTATAATCCACCGGTAGGTTCCAATGTTATTAAAATCCACCGGTGACTTTAGATTTTCCACCGATGTACTCTCAAAATGCATCGGTGTATTACGGTGGACTCTACTTTTCCTACAATACATTGGTCTGTTCATGTATTCCACTGGTGGATTATTACATTCCACTAATGATTTTCACCTTTATCCAACGTGCATTACATCTTGGTATTTGCAATAATCCACCGATGTGTTTCATACATCCATCGGTGTATTTCGAATAACCACCTGTGTATTTGAAAAACTACATCGGTGGTCTCCCATTTACCATCTGTGGTAAGTTGCAATCCACCGGTGTATTCCTATTCTTAAGCGGGCTCACTACCACACTATCTTTAAAATATTCAAAATTCCTAACGCACATTACATTAAAAAGTGCTTCAAAGGGAGATGACTGACGAATATCTCTAGCAAACTCAAGGCCATGCCCAACCTCTGCAACGAGGCTACAATCGATTATCAACAACACATGAATGCAAAACTTACAAATAACACAAGAAGCACAAAACTTTAGACATCTAATTAGACAATACCTTCTGTAGAAGCTCCCTTCTCATCCCCCTCGTCACTCAGCAAACTTAAAACAGCAATGAGAAGCACCATCCAATACCTGAGTTTGCCATTCCTTATATACAAAGAAGACTTGCGTTGCATTAATCTCATCCACCTTCCATACGTAATGTCAGAAGCATACGAATAGCTCGTCGACATTCCCATCACACGCATCTACGAAGTTAGATAATCTTCCATAAGATCTTCAAGTCTCATCCACCCATGGGGAAGGATTCCACCAACCCATCGCTTTAATACTACCCAAGATAAAAGCAAAAATGGGTACACCTCTTTTCAATGTAACATAGCCTTGCAGGAGGAGAAGGGAAAGCACTATTCCAAGATTGCCTACATATTCTCTTCAGAAATCGACGCTGCACGCTGCCATCGCCAAAGCTCTCCATTGACATTACTCTTCTAACAACAAGTAATGTGAGCATCATTATGAGAGGGTTTACACAATCTTGCTCCAGGTTGAAAGGTACATAAATCGTGGGATTGAGAGCGGGATTAAACAATCCCACCCCCTTGGGATGATCTTACGCTAGGATTCATGACTCAATCCCGATACAGAACAAACCCAGGATTAACTTGTCCAAATGGAGGATTGTGGTCACAGTACCGCCAAACAAATGATACCTAAGGGTGTTCTTCCATGATTGCTTTGTTAGGGTATGTACGGGAGTGCTTTTAGGTTTTTTAGATAGTTGCTAATATTGTAAAGACTTTGGTCTAAATTTGAATTTAATTAAGAAAAATTATTCTTGATAATTTCTCAGGTATGAATCTCATAAATATAAATCACCATCTAAGATACTTAAATTTAAGCTATCAAATATTAATTTTTAATCCTTATATCTCACTATTTACTTTCATAAGTTTACTATGACTATATTTTGGAGTGTTAGAAATATGATTATTGATAACGCTACATTTTATGGTGATAATTCTGCCAATCGGGGTTTCTCTTAAGGGTAACATGCACAAATAACACATTATAAATGGGCATGGGAGCATTACATGCATTACACATTGAGATTACTTATAAATCAATGATATTGGCCATTTGTACAAGCTCATGTCAAAACAGGTCTTAGATGAGCAATCGGACTGCATGGATGGATTTAGAATGACGAACGGAGTCCAACGGACTCAAAATCGACCAAATCCGACATCTAGAGCTCCCACAACTAGCCCAAGAAGTTATGACCGTTGATCTAATGATCAACGGTCCATAGATGGCCACGTGGCACCATCACCGCGCACCTCACCCCATGCACCTATGACCCCCCAGCAAATTCGATTATTGGATCTCCATCCAACGGTCAGCAGCAGCCGCGTGCAAACTTGTCTCCACGGGCAGCAGCGCAGTGGTTGACGCTCTCACCAACGCACACCCAACGCGAGGTCAAAATGCACAGTGCAGCAAATCTGAGGCGAAGGCACGCACAGACGAAATTCGGTCGTCGATTTGCGCATGGATGGAGCGAATGAAGGCACACGGAGCGATCGCAAGTGTTCACACCAGCGCGCGGGATGATGTGTGGGGCACGCACTGCGCAAGCGCGCCCTTCGCGCAATGTCAGTCGTCCTATCTTCGATCGGATGGCCCTCAAGGCGATCACGCGGATCGTACGGAAGAAGAAGAACGGCGCTTGCGATGGACTAGCGAGCAGGGGTCTACATCGATGCTTTCGACATGGTTTTAGCGATGTTCTGGACGTCGCTAAAACCAGAACGTCGCTAAAACCCCTACTTAAATTAGAAACCCCTTCTTCCTATATAAACCTCCTCTAACTACCCATGTAAAGCATTCATTACACCTGTAAGTCTTCTACCCTACTCCTAGCCACCCTTAGCACCTTTTGTAATCACCGAAGTCGACGAGCCGCCAATGGGGCCCTCCACCGACGTGGCTGCCTCGCCGTCTCCTTTCTCTCTCTCTCTCTCTTTACCCTAGTATTACTCTACTTTTGTTTAAGCATTTGTCTATTGTTGTATTTCTAAAAACTTGAGTTGCATGTTAAATAAAGATGTTCCTTAGGTAGCTACTGTCTCTCTCTTTTTGCTAAGTTTTTCTTATCGTGATTTGCATGACTGCTATGATCACAAGACTCAAACCCTACTCTCTCTCCCTCTCTCTTTCTCTCTCTCTCTTACTCGCTTTTCTCTTCCACGTTTCTCGTGAAAGAAAAAACCTACCATTTCCATGACAACTAAGTGACATAAAAATCCGATTTCACGCCTCCCTGTGTTCGACACTCGGACTCACGTCTATTTCTTTATTTAAAACTGATGCTGCGAACACGAGCTACAACGACCTATTTAAACAAATGCGTCTGATGCGCGTCAATTATCTATATAGCTAATTTAGAAATTCATGCTGACAATTAAGGTGGGAAAACATGGAGAACGATTTGAAAAATAGATTTAAAAAAAGTGATTAATGTTAATTAATCATGCAAAAGATGTAGCGTCAAAGCATCTTATTACATGAGCGTTTGAAAAATATATAAGTCAATACATATATAGCTTGTTATGATAGGGAAATCCCTGTGAGCTTTTGGTAATTGTTGTTGAAAATAGATATTTGGCTGTGTGAGTGTGATATGCTTGAGGGCAATATGTAGACTATATATGCATCTCTTTTCTTTGAGATGATACATGTAGCTAGTATATCAATCACCTGGAAAGTCTAGCTTAATTAGCTCCCTTGTCATCCATGTACGTGATTGTCAATTGCATATATTTCGCTCGCTTTACCCCATTGGCCCATCAAGTTACATAAAGCATTATGTTTACATAATCAAGTAAGAACATGAGCTAAATAATTCAAGAAACTACTAATATAAAAATAGTTAGCAGCAGGCACTTTATTCAGCGAATAATTACAGTTCTTAATAATATCCAACATATCTCATTGAATCTTTCTTCATCCACCTTGATTCCTTTAACAATACATGAAGAATCTATTAGAAAAGAAGAGAGACATTCTTATCCATGACCTAGGGATCATATAATTGCACTATATTATTGATTATTTCCATTAAAATTATCGTCCGTACTTTGATTGAGGATGACAAAGAGAAAATACCTACCATCTTTGTTTAGGAAAATTATAACATCATCAGCATTGAAGCTAGAGACTGCTGCATCCGTGAAACAATGGTGAATTTGAATATAAATATAACATCTTTTAGAAATATATCATCACAAATTCTCACATCGTGAACACTTATCATAGGGAATCCAACATCCTTTGTGTGTTCCGCAGTGCAAATCTCATTGTTATTAAACTTAGAGAAGCAAAAGGCACGCTTTATGGTATTAGTAACATTCAAAATGTGATTTTTGAATAATTCTTTACACCTTATAATCCAAATAGTATACAAAATGATTGCCATCGAACTAAGTATGTCAGAAGAACAAGATTTGTTAGTAATTAGGCTTTATAGTTCATCTATATCCAAATCCATTCTCCACTCAAAGCACCACCACATTGCCTTCGTAGAGTGACATTATATGAATAAATGCTCTATGGATTCTAACAATAATAGAGTGGGTGCACCTTGCCAATCTTTTCCCGGACAAAATAAAATCAACCATAAAATATCGATTGTAATAAAAGTATAAAATCAATTAAAACAACCATACAAGAAGATGATACAAGGATTTATAGCGAAAATTCCTTTGTAGGTAAAACCACTAGCTAAATTCCCAAGTTTAAGATTTTTTTATCGATTTTACTTGATTAAATCTAGTAGTATGAGGCAATTAACGTGGCTCAACCCAATACAACGCTCCAAGGTGGAGACTAGGTAACCTTAACCCAACTACAAAAAACAAATGGTTCATGGGTCTTATCTCCCTAATGACATTGAAAAAAATAAACTACAAAAATTAGAAAAGAATGCAACAATATAAACAGGAAAGGGAATCACTTATAGAGCTCCTATGACTCTAATAAAGTATTTAATTTAGTATAAACTGATGCAAGTTGAGTGAACTAGGCTTGAGAGAGAATTTTGAGAATAAATAGCATCAAAGCCTTGATCTTTAGAGGATAGGAAGTTGTAGTGCACTGTGTATGGAAGAGGTGAATTGAGGCTCTATTTATAAAGTTCCAAAAGGCTAAGTTCAAATACTAACTATTGGAAGCAAATGCCTATAAATAAAACTCATAAATGTGTTATTTTCGGCAAGTTTGCAAGTTTCAATGTTCACTTATAATGGTCAATAAAAAGGTATACCAGTACTACACCTATATATGACAGATACAGATTTTTCCAACAAGAAATGCCCACAAATACAGTGTTGTACCAATTAAATAAGTTTATGTCTTGGTATAGAGCACTATTGTATCAGTACGTAAGCTTACATGCCAGTACTATAATGTTGATTTTGTATATTTTTTACTACATTTTAATTTGTTTAGAACTCCTTTTTCTTAGTTTCTTTTGGCTATTTAGAGGTTATTCCTAGGATGGTTTTAGACTAATTTAGTGATCTTTTTGACTTGATGTATTGGATCTTTTGGAGGCTTAAGAAAGTGTCAAAAATTGAAATAGAAATCTTATTCTCCACTTGACTTGCTTGACTTCTTGGTTGAGTTGACTTTAATCAATATGAGGCTTCTTCCTTCATTTTTGAGCTTGCATTTTGCGTCTTGAGTCTTTTGCCATATGAGCTTGCTTTCTCCACAAGCATGGCCTCCATATTACTTTGGTAATCTACATACATGTTAGCTTGTATCGAAATGAAATTATAGTATTGATTTCTTAACAGCAAACTTAAGGGGATCTTGGTTCTATCAAATAGCTCTCAACATGATATGTAATTACCCATTTGTTTTGAAAGCCTTATGTTGCCTATCATGAATATGAAAAGCATTGTTTATAACTTCCAAAATAAACAATTTAACTAGTGAAGGTAGAGTAGAACTCTTACGGCTTCTTGATAGTTGTCAACTGATTGGTATTAATTTGAATAATAACAGTTATCCAACTCCTTAGTAAGGAAATGGTAGGTTGACTTTATATAAAAAGTAGCCATTTCATGAGGTTTTCTAGGCAATAAAATTACAACAAACATTCTATGATAGATTCATAATTATATGCATTTATTAAGTCTAATTTATGTTAGTTCCATACCATTTCATTTATAAATATTTTGTTTTAGTGCATTTTAGTGCACATTGGCATTTTATTATTTGTTCATGCATTTCTAGTTAATTGCATATAGCTTACATGAATAATTTGAGTAATTACTATTTATTTGTTTTATGAATGTAATAAATACCAAAAATTCCAAGTGTTTCATTGCAAAAGATTAGCAGGAATTGATGAGAGATTGATCTTAAGATGCCAATCCAACAAATAAAGAAGCATGCTATCTAGATAATGTGGCTACATTATCTACATAAGAAAAGAAGAAATGAGAAGATGATTCAATATTTAGAGAGGATAATTGATGATTTGAATATGGTTGGAGATCAATAGCCATGATGAAATTATAAAAGGTGGTGCCATCTCCTCCCTCCATCCCTTAATCCCAAAATTCACAACAAAAAACACATTTTCAGTATGCCTCATTTAGGCTCCTAGTTAAAGGCTAAATACTTTCCAAACTCATCTTTTTGGGAGCATTAACCTAAGTCGAGCGATTCCCCCTTTATGAAGGCATTGTATTGTTTGCATGGGAGAGGTGGTTGATTGGAGATGGTAGAAGGGTGAACATTTAGTAGGATGATTGGATCAGAGATCTCAATGCTAAAGTAGTGCTAAAAAATGGTAGTTTATGTCTATCTACTTCTGTGAATGAGCTGTTAAAGGAATCTGGCAAGGTTGGAATGAGGAGTTGATCAATCGCATATTTCCAAATGAGGTTGCAGCATGTATTATGAGTACTCCTATTCTTAGAAGTAGACTTGATGAATTAATCTAGAGAAGTAATCCTAAGGGAGTACCTACTATATGAAATGTATATCAGGAGTTGGTTAGAGACTGTGGTAGAGGGAAAAATACCTCCCAAGGGGTAGTTCAGCATTACAAGAAAATTTGGAAGGTGAAGATTGCTCTTAGGTCTCGAGTTTTTCTTTGGGAATCGAGATGTAGCACTCTCCCCCTATAATCCTTACTTGCACATAGGATTCCAGGTGTGGAGGATTGGTGTGCTTTTTGTTGGAACTAAGTTCCACATTATCCTAGGTTTTGGTGTTAACAAAGCACTCGCTATGTAACAGTTGCAAAATGAGTTATGTTGCATATTCAATGATGAGAAAGAAGTTTGATGGAGAGTAAGAATCATGATGGAGATTGTGGAGGCAAGGACATATTAGCTCAAAGGATGAATGAATTCAAATAACGAGTTTGCTTAAGAAGAATGATGGATAATGATGGTCATGAAGAAGCAAGAAAATGGATATTGATGAAGGTTGAGAAGAAGCAAAAGTTTATATAATTTTTTATTTTTGTACTTGTTAGTAGAATGTAGCCTTCCTAACAAAGTGGACTTAATTAGTTCGTGTAAATATGATCTAGACATAAAATAAGTCTGAGCTCAACTCTAATACTGTTTTCAAGTTAGTCCTAAGTAGGATTAAGCTAATCAAACACATTTTCAAGCATTCGTTAAAAGTGTATTTGTTGAGAAAATAGATAGTTTTTGAAAGAGCATAAAAAGTTCATATAGAGAGTTAGTCAAGAGAAATTATTGTGCTTTGGATTGATATTAGGATCTATACTCTTCAACACTTAGCCAAAATCCGATCAAGGTACTTGACTGTAGCTTACAAGTACCAGTACTAGCACTTAATAGTAATATAAATGGTTTACAGATTGAATGTAAAATCAAACTTGGCACTTAGACAATAGCTCACAAGTGTTAGTACTTAGTCTTAGCACCTGTACCCATGGCCTACAGGTTTGGACTCAAGGAAAACTCGAACCCAAACTTGTAAGCAACAAGCACTAGTACTAATACTAGAAAAAAATAGCTTTTACTGACATTTAATATTTGCCATTAATGTCCTTCTATTTGTCACTATATCAAATTAGCCACACTTAAAATAAATGCCACTTATTTCCTGCCTTCATTAGAATCCCAAAAAGGGAAGGGGCAATTGTATAATTGCTGCTAAATCATTAGTATTGGTGTCACTTTATGCCATAATTAACGTCTCTAATAATCCTTTTTAGTGAAAATTTACTTACCACTATTTTGTCACTATTGGTTTATATTAGTGACAAGTTATGATCTATTAGTGTCACTATATACTTAATTTAGTGACTTTTGTTTATGCCACAAAATCGTCACTCTAAATTTACTTTAATTAACTTTCTCATGTCGTGCAATTGCTACTATTCATATTCTTTGGCAAACAATTATTTGTGCCACTAAATTACCATTGTTGATTTGCATTAATGACACTTTCTTATGCCACTAAATTGCCTTGTTGACTTCCTTTAATGATGCTTTCTTATGCCATTAAATCACTACCGTTGAGTTTAATGACGCTTTCTTATACCACTAAATCACCACAGTCAATTTGCTCTAATGATGCTTTGTTATGCTATTGATGTTTACTATTGATATTCTTTAGCAAGAATTATTTATGCCACCAAATTGTCACTGTTTGATTATATTAGCAATATTTATTCATGCCACGAATTTGCTATTATTGATTTGGATTTGTGAGTACTTAATTGATGCAATATCTTTTGGGACAAACAATATTGAAAGATGCGTTTAGGACTTTTCAATGAATGCCTTTGAAAATTTCTTTTAAATCCTTACATCAATGTAATAAAGTGCACATCCATATTGTAAATCAAAATAACACATATCCATTACACCATAAAATAAAATGACATTACACATAAATAAACTTTTTAAATAAAAACATATAATCTACATTAACCATTCATTGAAGTTCAAGTCTAAACAACTAACAAAACAATCTAGAAAAATAAAAAAGAATATTCATAAACTCCAAACTAAGACATTTAGAACAAATTAAGTTTGCAAATTATAATGAAAATATGTTATATACATATAGTAGCACGTATATTTACTATTAATATTAATTATCAATCAATAAAATATTTTTAGTAGCATATACTTTTATTGCCACTATGTTACTTTTGAAAGATTAGTATAATAATATGTATTGTATATGTAAAGGCAAATATATTTTCTACTAATCTTAATCATTATTTGGCAAAAAGATCAATAATGGCATAAGTTTTTTCACATCTAAATTATACATGTAACGACATATATACTTGCCACTAAAATTAATTGTCATCCACCAGAACATTTTTTTTTGGAAAAGAAAGGATGACTATTGATAACAATAGTCATCCGGAATTTATTACTCAAGCAAGTTACAATTACATACTAGCTTAAGAGACAAGTCCACAGGTCGGACAAAAAGAGCGATTCCCTGCTAACATTATCAACCCATGCCCGACCCCTCCCAAACATAGCATTATTTCTTGCCTGCCAAACCTTCCATAAGATTGTTGCTATAAGTCTCCTTCGTTGCTGCAAGTCACCTAAAAATCTCCAAAGGTCATGCCAGATAGGTAGAGGCATCTGCAGGACCTTCACCCAAACATCCCTAGTGAAAGGACACTTGGAGCACAAGTGTTAAACACCATCTTCACCAGATGGGCACAATGGGCACTACTGCAAAGGGGTACCCATGAGCCTTCATCTGAGGCTACCACTAACCAAGTCGTCCTTTCTAGCCACCCATCGGAAAATCTTAACCTTCAAGGGGGCTCAGATAGACCATAGCTTCACACAGCACCTGTCAACCTCCAATGGAGCTGGCAACTCAAGGAGTCTCTCGTAAACTTTCTTAGGTTGATACCCACCATGTTTCCAAGAGAAACCATCTGAACCATTGCCTAAGGAGAAATTCTAAAGAAAAGCCAACAAATGTCCTCACACTTCTTCCGTACAGCCAACAAGAGGCCCATCCGGAAGAGGGAGAGCCCAAACCGATGTCAAGGTGTCCCAACAGTTCGTAACAAGGACATTCCTGGTATGGGAGAGGCCACAACACTTGGGAAAATGAGATGCTAGCGATCCTTGTTTCGTCCAGTCATCCTCCCAAAATTAGAATGTCCCACCATCCCCTAAAGCTAGCACAAACTGGGACCAGTGATCCCTCAGAGCATAGTCAATGATCGCCAAAAAGGGGAAGTGCCATTCGGAGCCTGCTAACCACTAGTGGGGCTCCCATAAGAGTCCAGGATGAGGTCCTGCCATAAGCCCCTCTAACCATGCATAAAATGGTCTGCCCACTTCAGAAGAAGAGAATCCCCAAACTCCACCAAGCAATGCACTCCCAGACCACCCTTCCTCTTAGGGTGACAAATAAGATCCCACCAGGCCGACTGCATGAATTGTCCCTCCACCTGGGGCCCTTTCCAGAAGAATCGCTTCCTTTCCACCTCTAATCTTTTCACTACTATATTGGAGGGTTGAAACAAGAAAGAAGAAAAATGGGCATGGAAGAAAGGGCAGAGTTCAGAAGAACCAACCTACCACCCTTGGAAAGCAGCTTTCCACTCCACCTCGAAAGATGAGTAGAAAGCTTTTCAAATAAGTCCATCCAATCTGCATTCTTCATCCTCTTGGCCCTGAGTAGGAGGCCCAAGTACTGGATGGGAAGGTCAACGACTGAGGTATCCAGGTTAATAGATAGCCTAGCACAAGTTTCAAGGTCTAACCCAAAGCACACCAAGGAAGACCTTGCCCCATTGACTCTGAGATATGAGATTTCACCAAAGATATTAACCTATCAGAATAGGAGATCATCCTGTTCCACCCCACCTTCCACAAAGAAGACTGTATCATTAGCAAACTGTAGAATAGGGGTCAAAGCATGCTGCATCACGAGTCAATTTTCGCTTAACAAGATGATAATTAAAATGATTTGTCGTTTGTGTTTCTAAGTGGTGGAAAATTGACTAATCAAAGTATTGAATTAAAATAAACCACTCGAGAGGAGAAGGTCATATCCATAGGGAGGCAATGTCTATTACAAACTCGCATGAATCAAAAATAGATGTTCATGATTAATTTCGCAAAGAAATCGAATCAAAATTGCCTTTCAAATGAGAAAACAAGGTATGACCATGCTGATATTATGTTTTTGTTGAATGTTGAGGGTGTTCTCCTAAATGTTCCATAATATTTAATTAATAAAAATAAAAATCAAATTATGGCAATGGAATTAAATGAAATAAGAAATTAAACCTGAAACAGAGGATTTCTTCATGGCGTTGCTACGCACGAAGGAGGCCACGACTGGAGGCAAAGTTCGCTGTGGAGGATAAGTTGGTCGAGGCCTTCTTGATGACGGTCGCGGTGTGGTGAATGGTGGCTGGCGGTGGTTGGAGTTGTCACCGGCGAGGAGGAAGCAGCTGGTGGTGGCAGGTGTGCGTGGACTGGTGGAGGGCTTGCCGTAGGCGTGGGCGAGTTCCTGAGGGTGAGACGAGGTCGGTAGCATCGATGGAATGGAGTTTCGTGGCCAAATGAGGCAGTTGCGTGTGGAGATGGATGACCGGTGTTGGGTTCTTCTTGGAGAAGAAGAACAGTGTTGAAGCGAAGAGGCACAAGGAGGGTGGCGTGCATGGGTGTGTTGCTATGCGCACATGGGAGGCGTTGGCACGCTGCTGGCTGCTGCATGTGAAGGCACCCAGGCGAGGAGTGTGGCGTGCGCGAAGGAGCTAGCGGAGGATGTGTGCGAAGGTTGTCAGTGCGCGCAGGCACGCGTGGAGTGCAAGAGGGTGCGGGGAGAGCGATGCACCGAGGGGTGTTGCTGGAGGTGGCGTGGAGGGCAACACGGCTTTACGTGGTGAAGGAAGAGGTGGTGACTATTGACTATTGCTGTTGGAAGTGATGGGTTATATTGGGTTTGGTGGGTTGAAACAGAGGAAGAGGAAGAATGAAGAAGAAGATGAATGGTGGCATTGAGTTGGTGATTGTGGTGGTGGTGGTGATGATGTTGATATTGGTGAAGCACGATGATGGTTGTGTGGCCGTCGGAGACACACGCTCATGGTGTTGGCACGAGTCCATCGACTTGGCATGGCTAGCTGTCACCTCGTCGTCCCACGGTGTGGTGGAGCTCGGCCGTGGAGACCACGGTGGTGGATGGAAAGCACGGTGGTGAGGTGGGGTGACGTCTCCTCAAGCATGGCAGCAGCTCCCCCTCTCTTGTAGCCATTTGCATTTCAAATGGAGTTATGGAGATCTGCTTCTTCCGGGCCTTCAATGGTCTTCAATGGTGGCCAGCCGATCCCTTGTGCTATTAATGAAGAAGAGAATAAATAAATAAATAAATAAATGATGGGTTATTTATGTGCAAATCCTTAACTTCTATGTTAAACCAAAACAATGCATGTAATACACCTAATTGCATGCCATTCTAAGTCAATTCCAAATGCATTTAATTATGAATGTAATGCATGAATTATGTAATTAAGTCAAAAATATAAATTAATCTATTTACATCCTATTGTATGCTATTTATATGTCAATATTAATCTAATGTTTAGGCATTTAAGTAACTAATTAGCCCACAAATATGGCCTCATCAAATGCCCCCATGCCTAGTTTTTGCTAGCCCTAGCAAATTCAAGCAATAACCTAGCTCTTCAAGTGGACTAGCCAACCAAATCAGTCTTCTTTAGAAACATGTTATGTTCAGACTTTAAACCTAAGGTTCCCAAGTAGTTGTTAAGTTACAAACTAGGTCAGCTAAGAATGAGTTGCAGGCACAGGTTTCCTTGATTTCTAGCTCTACCCTAAGGTTTATTGGTCTCAGAGATTAAAGCATCTGTGCATGTGCATTGGTCTGATTTATTTGAGGTTGGTATGATTGCCAACCTAGAAAGAGAGTAAGAAGGAATTTTTTTTTGTAATATATATATTTTTGTTTGGTTCCTCTAAGTCTAACCTTAGATCAGCTATCAACACGGTTTGTGTCGGATTCATTGTCCCCATCACCGAGCCTCGAAGGGTATCTAGCTTTCGATGCTTCAAGATAGCACTGCCCATAGTGACCTCAAGAACTCCTGGCAATCGACACTTTGAGATAGTATCGCCCATGGATTTCTTAAATGAATTCAGGCCTGTGGCAATCGGCACTTCGAGATAGGGCCGCCCATGGTACCTGAACCGCACAATGAGCTTACATGCCCTCAATAGGATAGATATCCTAAGAGACAAGCATCAAGGAGATGACATGTTATCATCGCATCATCAAGGTGAGTATATACCCAACCTCTCCTGCGGCGGGAACTCGTCCAATCAAATTGTGTTTTCAAGCTTCTCCTAAGTCAGAACTAAGAGAAGCAAATTTTCTTCAAGAAATTAAGGTGATCATTACTTATACAAGACCAGGTGTATGTGAAATGTGGATGCTTAGGTTACAAGGACTCGCAAACCAAAAGGTAGAAAAAGACACCAGGTACTACCCAGCCTTTAACTCAATCCCTAGCTTTCCTTCCTCAACCTCTTGAGGAATGGTCAGCAACTTAACTCCTACTTAAGTTTTTTAGTCCACAAAGGACCCCAAAGGTCTTAAAGCTAGTAGCTTAACTTAGCTTCTAAGGTCAGACGCTTAGAGTCAACTTAGTCTAACCTAAAGTTCTGGTCTTATGCCTAAGAATGTAGGGCCCAGCCAGTTAAGCTCAATGTAATTATAAGCCTATATGCAATTTTTTTTCCCTTTTTTTTTATCAGTGCAAATGTATGCAATGCAGAATGTTTTAACTAATTGCATGAATGCACTATGTATAATTGCTATGTATATCCCCAAGTACATCCCCCCATGCCTAAAATCTGCAATATCCCCATTGCATAGAAGGATATTACCTGGGTCAGAGATGGGCTGCCATTATTTTGTTGGCAACCGAGTAACCAAAGAACCTGCAAATCAAGTTCAAGGATCATAGAAATAGGCCCTAAAAATGAGCAAAGTAATGCTGGCCTAGAAAACAGGTAACCTAGGATGTTGGCGAGCTGATGATGAATCCTGATAGCAAATGCTTGCCCAACCATGATGGGAATAAAATCTTCCCAGGTCACTAGAGGAGGTTCTAAAGGATAAACTGCCATAACAACCTCCAAAGGGTTAGGGGAAGGATGACAAGGATCCTCCAAAAGGAATGAGGAAGGAATGGTGCAGAAATAAACCCCCAGGGTGATGGACTGACCAAAGAAAGCATCAATCCATACCCAGTACCCCATTACAAGAGATATTGGTCTGTTAAGCCCCTCGGTCAAGACGATAGTGAGCATGTCTTTAAGCCAAGGATCATCTAGGGTGTCCAAGTTTCGAGGTTGCGGGATGGTCATAAGATCTAGGTTGGGTTTAGTTGGCTCGGTGTCCATCCCTAACAATCTTTCCAATTCCTCAATTGCATCCCTAGCATCCCTTGTACTATCACAAGTATTTACTTGCACTTCATCAGTGATCATTTCAACGTATGAGTCAACATTTCACCTTCAGACATAGGCTAATCAGAGGGTGACTCGGAATCAAATGGAGGCAGGTTAGAAGCAACAGATCTAGGGATTATCCTATCAACGTCATCCCCAGGTTCTTGTTCTTTACTAAAATCCTCCTTGGAGTCTAAATGTGAATCCACATATATCTCAGAAGTTGCTTCCACATTTTCCATTATTTGATCTTCATGAGGAAGAGTATCGTCAATGGGCGTACTAATGAAACCTAATTTGATCAACTTTGTGACATCTTCTGGAGCTAATTCTTCAAATAAGACATAATCACCCTTAATGTCACTCCAAATCCTAAGTCCAAGTTCCTTACATAATTCATCCTCCTTAATTGTCAATTCATCATTCACCTGAGGTTTAAATTCATCTAACATTTCCGCAGATCCCTTGGGGCACTCTATTTGGGGTAAAATGTTCCTAATTGTATCATCAAACTCCTCAGATAGGTGAATTTCTTCAGGGTTAGGTTCCCTAAGGGTGGGCTTGAGTTCCATCTCGTGATCAGAAGGGAGGGCAAGATTAACAACTTGACTTCGGCCCACTTCATCAAATGTGATAAAAATACAATCATCTGGGTTGAGGTCTTCCAATGGTACCATCATTCCCTTCTTTTCACTCCAATATAATTCAGGTGGATACTCAACCTGATCATCATCTTCCTTGGGTTTCCACCTTTCTTCATCCAATGTATAGCTACTTTCATACATATCCTCCTCACACTTAAGGCATGGACCTCTCAAGGAAGTGTCATCTAGCGAGGAGGTTTCAAAATCAATCCTCAAAAAGTAGCTATTCTCCCTTACATAATCCTTAAAATTCCCCTCCAACTTAGGGTGTGGCTCTCTCACAGGAGATGCATCTAGCGTAGAGAGGTGCATGTCATCCTCAATGGGGTAGATTTGGTGGCTAATATCTTCTTTTTCTTGTTGGCCTGCTCTCGAAGATTCTCCTAATAATTCAATCATTTCGTCTTGCACTTTCTTTATTTCCATCTTCAAGGAGGAGAGGTCATCATTACTAACAGGAGAGAAGTTAGGCTCAGGCTTATAGTTCCTAGGAGTTTCTGTCCAACAATTATAATCATTCAGGGAGGGTGGGTTGGGTATTTGCATGGTGTGTGGGATATTGGGCAAGGCAAATCCCACTCCTAGGTTCTGCTCACTGATTTGGGGCTTAACTAGGACAATACTCTTATAATAAGAGTAAAAAGGATCCCATTGGTTGTCATTTTGTCCATCAAAAGATGGACCATCGTGGCGTATGGGATCAAAGATTGTAGAGTGGGGGTAAGGGTGTGGGTAAGATGTGAAAGGATGAAAGTCAACGTGGTCCATTCTAACTCACACCACAATCAAATTCCTCCCAATACAAACACAAATCAGAGGACCTTTTAGGTCTTTAATCAGTTAGGCTTTTGAGATTTAAGTTCACTTGTAGGTGATAAGTCAAGTTATCTAAACAGTTACGTGCCTATTTGTCGACCTATGATATGCCTAATAAGACCTAACTAGGACTTAGGTGATCCTCCCTAAAGCCCAAAAAGTTCAGTCACCACCAAACATGGCAAAGAGAGATGCAAGTAGGGTCAAGCCCTTCCTTTGAAGCGTTGCTTTCGCGGTGCTTCTTAACTACCCTCAATCCGCAAGGTTTGGAGGCAACTTCACCTCTGAATTAAAGTTTGGGTCACTTTAGACCCCAGTAATAGGAAGCTCTAGTCTTAGTGGTTCCAAACCTAAGGAGTGTCTAAAGGCGTGCTTCAGTGCACAAGATACAAGTGTGCATACACCGCAAAAGATTTTGAATTTTGAATCGCATGCCAAGTTTGAAAATCAAGTCCTTGGTTTTTAAATTTCCTTCCTTTAATTAGTCCTTTTTTCAATGTGACCACTTGTTAGATCTATTAATACAAATTAGGTGTGCATTTGCATGACAGGTAGAAATGCAAAGTTAGAAATGCATACCTGATTCTAGCATTCTTCATGCAATATGCAAGATAGGAAAATAGATCTAGATGCTGCTCCTTCAATCCTAAATGATTTGACCTAAGGGCAAACAGCTTCTAGCAGATAGCTCGTGTATTTTTTTATTTTTACCTACTTATGCACAATTAATGAAAAATCAATCCACTAAAGAAAATAAAAATCTAAGTCTAAATAAATGGGAACAGACTCCTGAAAATTTACCCACACAGGGGCCTAAAGCAATGGCGGGGAACAAATCCCTAAAACGTACATGTGACCCCAGAATAAGGGCCTTCCAATGAATGTACAAAAAATAGTGTTCAAAATCTAACTACTGAAGATCAACGAAGATGAAGATGATAATTACTCGGGATTTCCTCCTTCGGCGGTGGAAACAAGGTCCACCAAGGCGTTGTTGAGGCGAGTGTGATGCTTCTTCTCCTAGTGTTACAACTCCACTGGCGACGTCAAGGATCGCCTAATCTCTGAGGCTGGTGCAACAAGATGTCTCCAAATACGCGTACCTCACACCAAATAAATAATAAAATTTAAATGTGCCTCAAATAAAATGTGAATAAATAAATAAATAAATGCGAGTTTAACAGGCTTGATGCCTCCTCGACAATGGCGCAATTTGACGAGTCGATTTTAGCTTAACAAGATGATAATTAAAATGATTTGTCGTTTGTGTTTCTAAGTGGTGGAAAATCGACTAATCAAAATATTAAATTAAAATAAACCACTCGAGAGGAGCGAGTCGTTTACACAGGGAGGCAATGTCTATTATAAACTCGCACAAATCAAAAATAAATGTTCATGATTAATTTCACAAAGAAACCGAATCAAAATCACCTTTCGATTAAGAAAAGGTATGACCATGCTGATATTGCATTTTTGTTGAAAGTTGAGGGTGTTCTCCTAAATGTTCCACAATATTTAATTAATAAAAATAAAAATCAAATTGTAGCAATGGCACTAAATGTAATAATAAATTAAACCTGAAGCAAAGGATTTCTTCGTGGCGTTGCTGCACGCGAAGGAGGCCACGGCTGGAGGTGAGGTTCGCAGCGGAGGATAAGTTGGTTGAGGGCTTCTCGATGACGGTCGCGGTGTGGCGAATGGTGGCCAGCAGTGGCTGGAGTTGTCGTTGGTGAGGAGGAAGCAGTTGGCGGTGGCGGGTGTGCGCAGACTGTTGGAGGGCTTGCCGCGGGCTTGGGCAAGTTCCTGAGGGCAAGGAAAGGTCGGTAGCGTTGACGGAACGGAATTTCGTGGCCGGAGGAGGCGGCTGCGTGTGGAGATGGATGGTCAGTGTTGGGTTCTTCTTGGAGAAGAAGAACAGTGTTGAAGCGAAGAGGAGCGAGGAGGGTGGCGTGCGAGGGTGTGTTGCTGTGCGTGCATGGGAGGCGTTGGCGCGTTGCTAGTTGCTGCACGTGGAGGCATGCACGTGAGGAGAGTGGCATGCACGAGGAGCTAGCAGAGGATGCGTGCGAAGGTTGTTAGTGCACGTAGGCACGCGTGGAGTGTGAGAGGGTGTGAGCAGAGTGGTGCGCCGAGGGGCGCTGCTGGAGGTGGCAAGGAGGGTGGCACGGCTTTGCGTGGTGAAGGAAGAGGTAGCGGCTGTTGACTATTGGCATTGGAAGTGATGGGTTATGTTGGGTTTGGTAGATTGAAATAGAGGAAGAGGAAGAATGAAGAAGAAGATGAATAGTGGCATTGAGTTGGTGATTGTGGTGGCGATGGTGATGATGTTGATACTAGTGAAGCACAGTGATGGTTGCGTGGCCATCGGAGACACACACGCACGGTGTTGGAATGAGTCCACCGGCTTGGCGCAACAAGCTATCACCTCGTCGGCCTACGGTGTGGTGGAGCTCGGTCGTGGAGACCACGGTGGTGAGGTGGGGCGACGTCTCCCCGAGCATGGCAGCAGCTCCCCCTCTCTTGTAGCCGTCTGCATTTCAAATGGAGTAATGGAGATCCGCTTCTTCCGGGCCTTCAATGGTTTTCAATGGTGGCCAGCCGATCCCTTCTTCCATTAACAAAGAAGAGAATAAATAAATAAATAAATAAATAAATGATGGGTTATTTATGTGTAAACCCTTAACTTCCATGTTAAACCAAAATAATGCATGTAATACACCTAATTGCATGCCATTCTAAGTCAATTCCAAATGCATTTAATTACGAATGCAATGCATGAATTATGTAATTAAGTCAAAAATATAAATTAATCTATTTACATCCTATTTCATGCTATTTATATGTCAATATTAATTTAATGTTTATGCATTTAAGTAACTAATTAGCCCACGAATATGGGCTCATCACTGCCTAAAGCACAGGGTGTAACCATGTATTAGTCCACCATTCGAAGCTCTAAAGGCCAGTCTCGCCAAGGTGTCAATAGTAAGAATAAATAGAAGAGGAGCCACCGGACATCCCTGATGGACCGCCTTCTAAGGCTGAATCCACCAACGAATCGGTCGTCTGTTAACCAGAGGTGAGAAAGATGTAGTAATGCACCGCTTCACCCACTACTTCGGAAACCCATGACGCCAAAGAACCTCTCCCTCAAGTAAGACCAAGACAGGGAATCATAGGCTTTGGAAAAATTGACCTTCCATAAGAACGCCTGATAAATGCAATTTATCATCATTCTTATGCCCTAAAACAAACCTTGCTCTTAGGATTTTAACTACACAAACGGGTTTTTGAGCTGCATTTAGGCATCATATAGGTTAGGCATGTATTGAATTACTTTGTTATGTTTAACATGTTTATTTGAATGTTAGGGTTAAAGTAGATAAGCAGAACCCTAGAACCCTGACACTCATGAAGGAAAATGGTAAAGAAGAAGTTCAATTCAACTGGAACTCAGCTAGATCTAGCTCCTCTTGGTTGGATGCCAACTTGGGTTAGGGTTAGCTCCATTCAGCTCATCTTGGCTGGATGGCAGCTCAAGGCAGCTCATTCTAGTTAAACCTAGCTCAAGTCAGCTCAGATCCAGCTCAACTTGGTTGAGTTTAGTTCATCCCAACTCCATTCAATTCACTGAGAGCTCTAACTAGCTCAACTAAGTTGACATTAGTTTCAGTCAGCTCAGATCCAACTCAACTTGGTTGAGTCTAATTCATCCTAGCTCCAGTCAATTCACTGGGAGTTCCAACTAGCTCAACTAAGTTGACTTTAGCTCAAGACCAGCTCCCTTCAACTCCACTTAGCTCATTGCAGCTCAACTCTTTTTAGCTTAGCTACTACTTGTCAACTAGTAGCTAAGCTAGCTCAAGAGTCTCCATCTAAGGTAGCTCCACCTCAACCTAGCCCCAGATAGGTTGAAACTAGCTCGCACCAGCTCAACTACCCTAACTTATCAACTAACCTACAAAATAGCTAGCTAAGCTAGTAGTTGAGTCTTCATGAAGATTCCCTCAGCCTCCTCAGCTCCAATGCAGCATCAATCTAGCTCCAAAAATTTTTCCCAGCTCCTTCTTCCTCAAACCCTAGCTCCACCATCCTCTACTCTACTAGCTAAGCTAGCTTAGCTGGCTTAGCTAAGCTCCCAACCTACTCCAACTCCATGGCCATCCACCCTTTCCCCTTAACCCTAACTAAACCTTAACCTAACCTACCTACTTTTGGTGTCAACCCTCATCACCACCACCCCATCACACCTCTTCATGTTGGCACCAAACCACCCACACACACCCCTTCAAAATGGTGCCAACCCCTCCATAAATCTCCACCCTACACGTCACCACATAAGGCTATCTCCACCCTCAACACCTTGTGTGGTGCCAACCTTAACCACCTAACTCCACATCTAACCAACGCTAAACCACCCCTAGTTGGCGCCAGAAACTCCTACCCACACCCCTTCATGTTGGCGCCAACACCACCTTCAATCACCACCACCCAATCAACACCGTAACCTATCCTAGCCCTTCTTATGTTGGCGCCACCTAACCCTCTCCCTTAAGCATCCTAAAGTGGTGCCTAAACCACTTAACCCCACCATAACCACCACTCCATACATCCCTCCTTTTGGCGCCACCTTATATCTACCCTCCATTCACCAACCACCACCCTACAACACCATCCTAACCCTACACATACCCTACCACCATCAATCCTTAACCCTAGTCCCCAGCTAGGGTTGGCGCCAAATACCAAGCATCCCCCCATTTTGGCGCCACCCATCAACAACCCTAAGATCACTTAACCACCCTCTACAATCCACCCTAGCCCTCCATCCATTAACTACCCTTAACCCCCTTCCACTCCTATAAAATGACCAACGCCCACCACCATTAAACCACCTTTGGCTACATAATTTTCTACCATACTTCCACCTTCCATAGACGGACAAGGGAAGAAGAAGATTAAGGGGAGACACTCTATCCCCTTGGTGCCTTCCCCTCTTCCCTTCTCTCTTGTGCCCAAGCCAGCTAGAGGAGAAGCCAGGCAAGGAAGACCTTGGGAGGAGGTCTTGAGGGTGGTGCACGCCCACCCTTGGAGGAGCTTTTGAGGTGGAAACCATCCACCTTTGAAGGAGCTAAGGCACGCCCCATCTAGGGCTTTCCAGGAGGAGGACACACCTTGGAGGAGCAATTCAAGGAAAAGGAGAAGGAGGAATTCTTTTCAACTACAGGAGCAGCCGCAGTTGGAGCAAGGACCCTCCCCTTATTCATCATCATCAGGAGGATATTGAGTTTTTATTTTTGTCTTTTTTAATTTTTAGTAGAAGCATTCCTCTACTTGTAAAACAATATCTTCCTTTAGTAAAATCTGCCTTCTTTAAATTTTTGTTGCAATTCTTATTGCGTTGTGTTGCTTTTTCCTTAGTGCACACACACTCTCTCTCTAATTACTCTAGGTCTTCATGTACCTAGAGTGAGCTTAGAGAGAGAAATTTCTTGTCACTTAGGTTTTAGTTCTAGTAACTAAGGTGTAGTCGCTTTCTCACTTACAAATTTGCCATTACCCATTATTTCAAAAAACCAACAAAAATTTAATATTCAAAAATCAAAAAGAAAGTTGATTTCCCATTTTTCGAGCAAGAGATTCGAATTTTGCAAACTTGCCTCCTTGGACGACCCTAGATACTACCACTATCTAGGTTATAAATTTTAAAAGCGATTGCGATTTGACGTGTTACAACAATTTAAAACCCTAATTTCAAATCACGCAAATTTTTCGCATCAACGCCTTCCGCTTCGCATGTGTCCAACTAGACACTATTTCTTGGGCTAGAATAAAGGATTCCTAAAGGGACCGACCTTTCAAGAAAGCGGATTGGACAGGGCTAATTGGATCTAGAAGAACATCCTGCAACTGGTTCACATAATTTTCCCCACAAGAAAATAGGAGTTAAAGAGGGCAATAGGTTTGAAGTCGCCCAAGCACTCAACACCTTGCTTCTTAGGTAATAGGAAAAGAAAGGCACGATTAAGTCTTTCGAAACCAAATTTACCCTCCTCTCTAAACTCTACCAAGACCGCTGTGACGTTAGGTCGAAGAAGCTCCCAGAACTTCATACAGAAAAAGACCTAGAAGCCATTAGGTCCTAGGAACCCCTCCACTTTGAGACCCCTGAGGGCCTTGGTCGGGCGTGTTAGAAATTGGGGTTACAAGTAACCCATCGTCGTAGTTGCAAAACACGTCGATCAGATAAAATTTATACTGAAACTCTAAGGGAGTCTCGGGTCGAGCACAGGGAGGCGACGTTTACTTTACATGAAAACCACACTTCATTTTGTTTCTTTTTGGTATTTTAGGGTTTTGATATTTTTTTTGTGTTTTTGAAATAAAAGACAAGTAGAATGAATCACAAGATAGAAATGGAACAAATATGATATATATATATCAATCCAATGTCGATTACAATGAACTATAAAAGCATAAAAAGAGAGGGGGGTGAGAGGAAATCTCCCGAATCGGCTGTTCGGTGAGATGACGACACCTGGTGGAAGCTCGGATGAAGGAGGTAAGGAGCGGGACGATGGGGGTGAGATGCAGGAGGACGTTGTGTTGAGGAAAGCTTTGGCATGGCTCCGGAATGGAGGTGAGAAGACGGAGGTGATCTACTACCGAAATGGAGGTGGGAGGATGGCTCCAAGGTGACCTATGAAGGGGGATGGGAAGTGGGAGGAGTATTTGGTGGAGCAAAGGTTCACTACACTAATAGGTTCCTTGGGAGGTTGAGAACAAGCTCAAATAGAGCGTTGGTAGACTTACTAGAGCTTGGGAGTAGGTGGGAGTAGAGTAAGTGGAGATGGCTTGGAAGGGAGGGGGTGTAGGTCCTTTTATAGTGGAGGAGAAGAGGTAAAAATAGGTATGGGACCATTAGTGACATCCCGACCGTCGCTAGAAACGTCGCTGTAGGCAGCTCATGCCTGCTAGCACCCACAGTTGGCTTTACTGGCATGCGATGAATTACCAATGGCTGTAAGCGTCACTATAAGTCCAGTTCATATGTCGCTGTAGGTCTAGCCGATGCATAGCTGGCGTTGCGCTCCCCCACCCTTTGCTGCACGCACGCGATGGCGCTGCACTGTGCGCATGCGTGCCTACGCGCATGCGGTTCCACGTGCATGCGCTGGGCGGTTTAGGCTGCGCCACGTGGCACAGCCTGGGCCGTCCATCTCCTTCTTGTTGTAGGGGCTGCTACAGAGGTCAGATTGAGTTGATTTTTGTGCCGTTAGGCTGTGATCGTTGACCCAAATCCATCCGCGCGGCCAGATTTGTCATTTAGAGCTCTGAATTACGTCTCCTAGTCCCTTGGCCGTTGATCTTCCTCAAACTGTATATGGTGCTATGGGACTCTGATCGAGGCAATTTCAGAGGCATTGGACTCTGATCATTGTCTTGGTCAGATCCGTACGATCGGATCATCAATCCGAGGCTCCAAAATAAATATCCTTCTCTCCTAACCACAAAAAGGACACAATTAACCTAAATTATATACAACTACTTTAAATGCATAATGATGCATGCTATGCAATATTTATAACATGAAATGCAAATTTAAGCCTAGGAATATGCATGAATAGGCATTTTACCCTCAATAAATGTGTTTACATCATACCCCCATGCCTATCTTTTGCTAGTCCCTAGCAAAATTAAACTATATGCTATGTATAAAAGCAAAATTAGGATTTGATCGCTCAAGCCTAAGTCGTTTATTAACAATAGAAAATTTCAACTAAGGTCTTAAACTACGAAAACTCAACAGTACTTGGGTGCCTGCTAGAATGAAGACTGCCCAAGTCCTCGTCTTATTTGAAAAGGGAAGATACATTTTTTTTATTATTTTTTTCTTTTCTAATTTTTTTGTACTTTTGGAGTTTGAGAGTTCTGGGATAACTTTTTACGGCTACCCGACCCGTCCAAGACTCGAAAAGGACTCTAAGTACTAAGCATCTTTGTGAAAAAGTGATAGACTCACAAAACAGTCGTTAAGACAGACTTCGGGTTTCTACGACCCTAGGTGACCTTGCCTGAAGGTTTATCTTTACTATCGATAGCTTTCTCCCTACTTTTATTTATAGGGTCAACACAAGAGCGAACCCAATGTATATCTCCCCAGTTTATTCTACTTCCCCGCTTCTTCCCTAAGTGTTTTGGGAATTATTGTGCATTTTTTTTTTGTGAGTTGGGTTCTGGACAACCGGGCAATGAGCTATTACCATCGACAACTTGCCAGCCATACTCGTGCGGTGAAGTGTGGTTTTATTTTTTTTTTATTTTCTCCTTTTTCTTTTTTTCCTTTTCTTTTTGAGTGTTTCTTTTTTTTTTCTAAGTAGGTGCCTTCCCTGATTTAAGATTTACCTAAAGGCAGTACAATGAAAATGGTCTTGTGGCTGGGCTCTGAACAACCGGCCAATGAGCTGTTACCACCGACAACTTGCCAGCCATACCACCCAAGTCGATCCATTAGCTACCCAATTTCTATAAAATCCACCAGAAAGTGAGTCAGTGAAAAAAAATGTGTGCAGATGCTTAGGCTTTAAGTCCCCCCAAATCAGAGGGCAGGTTGATAAGTAGCATACTTATCATCCCAAATTATTTACCAAATTAAAATGAATTTTAATTGGCTAGGACTTGAGACTAAGTCCACATTCGAGTGGACACTCGAGCTAATTAAGTCTGAAGACTTGAAGAGTCTAAGTGTTTAGGTCCTCTCGTATCATTTCCTAAAGTTAATAACTTCCAAATGCCTAAGTTATCTTTTCCTAATTTCTTTCTTTTTTTTATCTTTTTTCAAATTTCCAATTTTTTTTTTTATTTTATAAGGAACTAAAAGAAATTCTACGGAGTTAACATAATGATTTCAGGAATCGATTATCCACCCCCCATGCCTAAATGATGCAATGTCCTCTTTGTAAAAATAAAGACATGAAAAGAGCAGAGTAAACAGAATATCACCTAAGTGTCATGAAAATCCGGCCAGCTCTGCAGAGAGGAGTGTATACACATGCGCTAAGTTTAATGCCTTCAGCTAGGAATAACATACATACAAAGAAGAAATTGAGAATTCACAAGTGCGTGTCAGAATCAAAATAAAAATACTGATCTTGAAACCTGCCAACAGAATATGTCCACAGACGTGGACTAGATTATGGTGCAAACCCATGCCCAGGGTCGAGTGGTTCTCAGGTTCTGGATGAAAATCACCTAGAACCGAAGGTTATTGTGTTTGCAGGGCTGGGTCTGTGGTTTAGTGGTGTGCAACCCAAGACCAAAGTATCGGACAATGGGTAAAGATGGTTCAATAGGTGCGGTTGTCCACTTAACATCTAGCTCAGAAAAATAATCAGTTATTTCGAGCTTGGGTTGCACGTGAAAGATATCGTAAGGGTCCTGGTAGAAACTAGGTTTTAGGTCAATGGGTACCCTTAGATCCAAAATCAAACTTCCCTCAAAATTAGCCTCCCAAACTTTTATTTCAACAATTCTATCCTCCAACATCAAGGGCTCAGGCTTCGGGACCTCTAGCATATCATTCACCCCATATAATTCTCCCAAGTCCAGAAATCGTGGTTGAATCAAGATTGACTTGGGCATAAAGATCTCATAAGTCAGCTCTTCGGGGTGCAGATGAGGACTGGGGTCACTGATTGAATCAACAAGATTCAGATCCTCCAAGTTAACCCCAACCGAATCCAAATCTTCAATGAACGGGCAATCAAATGGTTCATTAGATTTCTCATGCCCGTTTGTCTCACTAAAATCATTTTCCTTATGTTCAAGTGAAACTTCACCTAAAGATTCTTCACCCTCAAAGTCAAAGAATTGATGATCTGCATTTATATACGTCTCAAAATCATAAATCATTTCATGATCCAAGGAGACATAATTTTCTTCGTTTCTTGACTTGGGGATCTTGGGTGAATTAATCGGTTCATCCTCAAATGGTTGCTCTAGCCCAACCCGGTCATCCTCAATCTTAGAAAATGTATCCCCCCGATAGGCACCTGAGCGGGTTCAGACATTGGCTCTCCTGAAGGGGGTTCATCATGAAAATCATCCCAAGATTTGACTAGTGCAACCACAAATTTCATCCTCAACCTCGACAATTTCCCAAGAAGAAACTCACCCAGGTCCTTAATTGAAGGAGCGTACCCCAACAACTGCCTCGATTGGGAGAAGCTTCATCACAGTAGACGCACGTGACAAGGGGACTGGATATAGTCCCACATCATGGGATTTGGAGGCACCGAAGCCGCATAAGTTGATTTTCTCAATAGGCCTTAACGCCTTAGACACCGAGGGCGAGGTCCCCGCTCACACCCGCACTCAACCCAACCCGCCTATCCTTCACTCCTCACCTGCGACACCCACACACGCAGCCCTGGACCCGGTTACGCATATTCGATTACTCGGTTGAGGTCTGATTATCTAAAAGAGGAGAGGAAGAAAGGAAAGAAAGAGAGAGCGGGGGAGGGAGGGTTTTGCTCCTTGGTGCAGCTGTGCGACACTTAGTCGCTGGGAAGGAAAGAAGAGCCAAGGAAGAAGAAAAGAGAAGGCTTACAGAGGAAAGGAAAGAAAAGAAGAAGAGGGGGTCGTGCCCCTCTGAAGCTGAAGAGGAAAGGTAGAAGAAGAGAAGAAGATGATAAGAAGAAGAACAGGAAAGAAGAAGGCTCTCTAAGTACTGTACCAGGCGACATTTAAGTCATTTGACTTGATATCCAGATGTCTGATCACTATTCATTTATTTGACATTAATGAGTATTTGATATATATGTGCTTAGACTAATAATTGGTGCTCTAAACCACCATTATTTTATCTTAGATATCTTTTTGTCATCTTTAACTCTTGAAATATATTGAGCATCATTGAATATTTAATGTGACAGATTAATATTCATTGAAATATCTTTATAGTGCTTCATTTATTGTGCTCATTTATATTTCAGTTGAGATTAGTGTATGAATTCCATATTTGCTCCCTGTGTTCGACCTCGGACTTCATTTAGATATTCTAGTTATAAATATTATTTGTTGAAGAGCTATTTGTGAGTTATACTACAATGCATTTCCCTAACATTGACGAAAAAATCCTTTCAACACCTACCCATCCCAAATGCAAGCTGACTCTTCTCCCACCCCAATTCAGGAAGAAAAATAAAAAGAAACATATGAAAAAGGAAAATCTCCCATCCCTTTTCCTCAAGCTCTATACTCCACCACCAACAAAAGAAAGAAGATTAAGCCCACATCCGAGGAACTCATGGAATTATTTGGGCAAGTACAAATTAATATCCCTCTCCTAGATGTAATTGAGTATATCCCTGCTTATGCCAAATTTCTGGAAGATCTTTGTACTCCAAAAAAGCAGACCAAAAATCTAGGTAGAGTGCATCTTTCTGAGATAGTAAGCTCTATCATCTAGAGCAAACTGCCTCCTAAAAAGAAAGACTCGGGTGCATGATGAGAAGCTCATCATGATCTCTAATTACCCCTAATTAACTAGTCTTCTTATTTAATGAGCTAAGAATATGTGAATATATAGGTTAATTATAAAATAAGGGATATATAGTAAAGGACCTTAAAATAAGTTAAAAATGCTATTTTATCATCCAATAAATATTATTAATAATCTAATTAATAATTGGACTCGAAATATTGTTAATCATTCATCTAATTAATACATTAATTAACTTAAGCATAATATATACATAAGTATGTAATAACTTAAGTAAAATTACTTAATTAAATAAATTAATCTAAATAGGTCAAAAATGTAAATTCAAGGTTTAAATATAATAATTACCTTATTTACAATCATATATAAAAAGTTGAAAAAGATCTAAATTAAAGTAAGCCTTGAAAACCTGAGTTTACATTTTGGTTCTTATATTTCAATTCAATCGGGTCCTTGTTTTCTATTTAGGTCCTTAATTTTTATCGCAGCTACGTCCCTGACTTCTTCTTCTCTTCAATCGGTTGAACGGCTGATGACCGAGGGTGCAGCCACCGCACGATCACTGCCCATCCGACGTCATCTCTCCTTCTCCAAGCTCCTGGAGCTTGCGCTCACCATCCCATCTTCATCCATCGGTCTGGATGACACCTTTATCTTAATTTAGGGTAGGAGATAACTTCACCGTCGTTGGAGAAGACGCCAATGGTTAACCTCCTCCTAGCCTCAATTGCGTCCAGATTCCACCTCCTTCGTCGCCATCGACTATAAATACCCTCTGACCCCCTTGATTTTCTTCAAGTTGGTTCCCTTCCCTCTTCTTCACTGCAGCCAACCCGATAGGCTATTCCCTCCACAACTCCAACGAACTTTCCACCTCATCTTCCGACTTCCTCCGTCTACCTTAATCAACTCTGTAACTTCAACAAGGTCAGCCGCGTTTCTGGACACAGGCACTGACCAAGGAGCTCCTCTGCTTCATCTCATAATCGCCACCGGAGATCTTCCAATTACCCTATGATTTCACTCCTCCGTGATGAGCCATCAACGGAGTTCCTCTGTCCCCTTCGTCCAAGTAACAGTAGGATAGGAGTAGGAATAGGAGTAGAATAGTTTAGTTTAGATAGTTAGGTAGGTAGTTAGTTGTAATGTCAGATTTCAAAGTTCATCTTCCTCGACTCCGGCGAGCTCCTTGAGCTTGCCAAAGCCTTAATTTGGTCTTTTGAAACCACTAATCACCTTCCTTTATCTTTCACGATCATTTCTATCACACTTAATTCTTAATTTGATCACTGATTCGCCTAATCCACATCCACCTTCATCAATTACTTCTGTTGTCCATGGCAGCAGTAGTTGACCTAATTTCACCTCCATTGGATCCTCCATCATCTACTCATTGATTGCACCGCAAAAATACACCTGCAATTGTGCCGTCTTGTGCTATTTCCTAGCATTACCAATGCATATTAGGTCTCCATAGTCGCATTGTAAAAATACACGCATACATGCATTTAATTGAGAAGGGAGGAGAATGAAATAAATGACCTCGCAATTTACATTTTTCCTCAAGTGCATCTTGGCAAAATTCACCATCTTTTTATTTTACTTGATTTTGAAATCTCTTCCCGTGGCTGCATGGAACAACACCTTCCTCCTCGTGCCATTCCTTGCTCACACCCCTCCTTGCCAGCGGCATACATGATCTCCTTGCCGGCCATGCCAAGCCATGCATAGCCAGGGCATGGCTGTGCATGCTTTCTCCTTTTATAAATAAGAGCTCGGCAACCTTCTTGCAAGTAGCCTGGTCCAATGCCAAAAAGATAGCAGCTCCACTTCTCCTTCCAAGCCACCATCATCTCCTCCCTCTCCCTCCATACACAGGACCTCCTCCTCAGAGGAGACACTCTGCGGACAGGAGTCTTCACTGTGGTGCGCACCCACCACCGCCCAGCCCTTCAAAGAGCCGGTGGGCGTGGTGGCCTTCGTTCCTTGTTTCAACATCAAGCCATTTCAGCCATTGGAGCGGGAGCTTCAAGCTTTGAAGCTCTCAAGCTCCGCACAACAGCAGCAGCTCCACCACGCACGCCAGCAGCACGGTGGTCTTCTCTTCCCTGACTTCTTCGATTCCAGCACTTCCGCCATTGCCGCCGGCTTCAAGGTCAGAAGCTCCGCGGCAGCAGCAGCAAGGCGGCAGCAGGCGCGCAGGCCACCGCGCACCCGCACGCAGGCCACCGCGTGTGCCTGCAGGTGCCCTTGCCTCCCTCTCCACGTGCTCTGTTGCGAACTTCTCCGCACCTGCAACCGGCCGGCGCAGACCTTCTTCCTCACGCGCCAGCTGCAAGCCGCCCGCACTCACAGCACCTGCAGCAGGCGGTTGCGCGGCTCTCCCGACCACTGTAGCCACTGTTCACGCATTTCTGCGGAACACTGTGGCTACAGTGGGGTGATCGGTGAGTTTCTCACTTAACCGGTCACCCGGCACGCCGCTACCGCCGTTCTCCCGCGCACGCATTCGGTCCCGCGTCGCCCGCACCCACCCGCTTCAGCGTCTGCGAGCGCCCTCTTCCTTCTCCTGCGTACACTCGCTTGCTCCCAATGCCCTCGTCTGCCAACCCGCACCTGACTCTTCACGCAGCGCTGTGCGCTGCGATCTTCTCTCCTCACGCCCACTATCATCTGCGTGCCGCAGCCTCTTCTCTCCGGGGGCATACGCGCCTGTGCGCGCACGTGGAAACCACCAGACGATGCTCCACGGCTGCAGACGTCTTAACCTGTGCATCTTCACTCCAGCAAGAAGCGCGCGGTTGCCCTCTCTCTCTCACAACACTCTCTCACTCTCTTCACCGACACTTACACACCTACACTCACACTTTCATACACACACACACACCTATACACTATTATATACATATATATATACGTATACATAGATATATTGATATATATACATATATATATATATACTTATATCTATATCTATAGTAGTATGTATATAACTAAGTATTAGTATACATATATATATACACATATATCTATATACTTATATATATATGTACATATATCTATACATATATTAGTACTTATATAACTATGTATTAGTCTATATACATATGTCTATATACTTATATATAGATATATATATATACACATATATACTTACCTATATACATATATTTATATACACACACACACAAATATATATATATATATATGTATACACATATACACACCTACTTATACATATATATATATATATATACATAAATATACATACATATATACATATATATCTATATAACTATATATACATTTATACATATATATACATATCTATCTACATATATTACTATATATATATATATATATATATCTACATCTATATAGTTATATATACATACTTATACATATATATATATATATATATCTATACATATATATATACACATATAACTACATATATACCTATATATTTATATATATATATTCATATAGATATATTTACATACATAAATATATATATATATATTTTCACATTTCTTACCATATGTGGTATTGCGAGAATATCTGCACCAGTTGCTGATATTCCTCGATACACGCGTACAAAAAGCGTGGTCACATACATCTTCCACCATCCATCCTACACTCCACGCGGCACCTCATCTTGTTGGTTGCGTCTTTCTAGACGACGACCAACTCGACATCGTGCTACACTCCATCTCCGCCTCCACCCCCACCCCTTTATACATATATATCTATACTATATTTACTTTATTTCTATTTCTCTTGCATGCCCATAAAAAGATAAAAAAAATATATAAAAGAGAAAAGATAATCTTTGACTTGTAGGTAATCTGTCTTGCGAGTAGCAAGACCCATTTTGGAATCCTGATTTGGCTCAAAGCCAAGAACCCAATTTTCAGGGTGTACCTTAAGGACAAGAATTACCAGAAAAAAATCTAAATAGAAAAACACCAAAAACACAATAAACGAACAGAAGAAACTCATTGTCGGAAAGGCGTAGAAACTTAACTTGTAATGCCACTTCCCTGAGTTCGACCCTGGGCCTAAAAGTGACCAAGATAAAAATTAAATAGGCTAGGTTAAAAATTTTGTAAAGAGATGGTTAGGTCCGATTTAGGTTAACCACTATACACACTTCAACGATAAAATCACCATATTAACAACCTAATCGGGTCCGACACCATACCTTTTCTGGCACCGTTGCCAGGGAAGTGCGCCTTCAAGTAAGTTTTTACTCCATTCCTGTAATTTTTTTTCTCTTCTCACACCCTTCTCTTCACGGGTGTTTTTGTTTTTGGTGTGTAGGTAAACCTGTTGCGAGGAGAAGACAGACAGACGATGTCAGAGACATAGGAAGATCCAAGGCGGGAACGAGAGCGTAAAGATGTCGACACCGCACTGGAGCTCCGCACATGTTGCTGCACAAGTAAGTCTTTCTTTCTTAGCAACCTAGGTTAACTTGTAACCTTAGTAAAAAAAAAAATCATTAAAACTAAAAAATTAGAAAAACTTCTTGGGATCTCTTAGGGCAAGTGGACTAAAATTAACTTGTTTGATTGATTGTCTTTACTCCCACCGCCCCAGGATTTCCCGCCCTACTTCGCATAGTGAAAATCTGAGAATCTTGATTCTTGAATTTTTCGCCGTGTGAAGTATTCTTTGAGGCAAATAAAAAGATTGATTGCACCCCTCTTTGCCTCATTTACCTGCAAATTCGGGATCACATTTTTGGTGGGGAGACTTGGAATTAAGTTGATTCCAACCCCACCATGACTTTTCAACTTGCCTAAGATTCGATCCTGAACATTTCAACCCCAACAATTTAATTTTCTTTATCTTTTGGTTGAGCCTTGTGTGTGGACATCTTTTTGGTGATTGGGAGCACTTGAATTGAAGTGCTTTGGCTTCCTTTCACATTAATTTAAAACGATTCGTGCATCCACACATAGAAATCTCCATTTAGGATAGCCCATTGCATTTTAGCATGTATTAACCAATTGACATTGAAGAAGGGTTTGTTGGGCTTAGAAGAAAACCTGTATTCTCTCAAAACCCGAAGATTGGTTGAATTGGTATTTCAGCGAAATCCTAAAATTCATACTACTTAAGGCTGAACTCTAAAAACCATTCACCAATTAAAAATTTCAATTCGGGGAGATTTCCCCATTGCATGCTTGTTTTACACACTTGAAAAATCAATCACTTGGGCATTACCTGTAAACAACGCCCTTCACATTCCAGAAACACTTGATCCTAAGCCTCTAACTAAAACTGGTAGTAACTTGACCGTTCTTAAGGATTGGAGGTCTAACTACCTGCGTGTAGCGTCTACGTGCTGATGAGGGTTCCTGCGTGCTATCGGGTGTCTAAGACTGGGGCAAACAGTCTTTCAATCTGGCCCGGTGGTTCCGCGGTGCTCGCATTCGGTTCCGTAGTCCGTGATAGTAGGTAACTTAGATCTTTAGGTCAAAGGGCACACTGTAGAGGTTAGGAATTTGATTGAATTGATTTGTCATCAAGTGTACCTTTGCGGCGTCATTTCTCTCATCTCTTTTCCCTTCTTATCCCCCCAATTCTTCCTACGGTAGTGCATGTTTGGGAGGAGGTCACAAAACCCTGAACTGTTTGAATTGCCTGATAAATCTAGAAGAGAAGCCGAATCCTCCTCCTCCTCCACAAACATGGCTGTACGCCCACCCCCAAATCCCGAGGGAGGAAACCGCCCTCAGAACTCACCAGGTGGTGGAGCCTTAGATCCCATAACCTACCTCCAAGCCCAAATGGAAATGTATAATGAGCAAATTGAGGCCATTCGGGAAACATTGGAGGAAATGCAGAACCCTCCCAAACGGGAGGAACCTAGGTCTCTTAGCTCCTATCAAAATCCCGCTGCTATAGAGAACATAGGACAAATTCGGGTCCCCATGGGCGGGGACAACTTTGAACTGAAACCGAACATAATTAGCCTAATAAATTTTCACTTTCATGGTCGTGCAAGTGAAGATTCGTTTCTCCACTTGGAAGACTTAACCCGATTAGTTGAAACTGTCAAACCGAGAAATATCGGGTTACCTATAGTCCTCATGAAAATGTTCCCATTTTCATTGTGGAATAAGGCGTTGCAATGGTTACGCACTCTTAGGAGAACCATCCATTCTTGGGAAGAGATGCAAACAGTGTTTCTCAAGAAGTTCTTCCCAATCGGGCGAACCAATGCGCTTCGCCGTGCTATCACCTCATTTACGCAACAAAACGGTGAACAATTTCATGAGGCATGGGAGAGGTATAACGACCTCCTCAGGAAGTGTCCGCACCACGGTCTACCTAAGTGGCATATAGCTCAGATTTTCTACAATGGGCTAAATGAGACTTTGAAGCAGATAACAAACGCTTCCTGCGGAGGGAATTTTATGAATAAAGACGAGAATGGAGCATTTGAATTGTTTGAAAATATGAGTGAAAACTCAATGAACAATGCCTCCATTGTCGCCTTTAATCGTACCAGCCTACCCCGAAATGTCTACGAAGTTGACACGGGACCCTCCCATTCATCCACTGATCTCAGCCTTATAGTACAGAAATTGGATGAAGTCTCCGTCGTGCACAAGAAGCTGGACGAGCTTCTGGCCAACCCCGCCTGATCTCTGGCAAACACCACCTCTTCACCACTTCGTCACAATCCAAATTCTTCCAACACCAGGCTTATTCCAAGAAACCCCGTAAGACCTTCCATACAGAGTGTCGCACCAAGCGACTCGGTAAGTCATGTGGAACTGGCTTCTGCGAGCCAGTATTTCGACACGAAGGACCAAGTCTCCGTGTGCTCAGATGCATACTTACATGCGGACACGTCTTCTGGCATAGAAGATGCTTGCGCCTTGGGGAACAACCCGTTCTCTACCACTTATAACCCAGGGTGGAGAAATCATCCGAATTTCGCATGGTCCAATAACCCGCAGAGCCAAAACCCCGTGGGTGGACCAATGCGACCGTCCGCACCCGTCATCCTAGGGCCCCAGTCTAATCCTATGGCGAATCCGCCATCAAGCCCTTGCATACTACAAACAGAACATGCATCAAGTCCCCTTGACAAATTGATGCGAATGATGACAGAAATGTCAAAGCGCCATGAAGAGAACATGACCTCTCTTCAGCACCAATTGGCGCAGCAGAATGCTGAGATCAGTCAACTACGAATGACGACTCGATCTTAGGGCACTCTTCCCACCCAACCTGTCCCAAACCCACGAAATTTCGTACCCTGTGGTTCTCAACCACAGGTATGACCTTCTCAGGGGCAGGTACATCAAATTCTGCAAGCTCCGAGCATTCCTCTAGGATTTTAGGCTAATCTCACTGTAGCACCGCACTCTTATGTCCCTATTGCGAACCCTCCTCCGTCGTATGATCCCACTGGACCCACATCGTCCAATGCTATCACTACGAGGAGTGGCAAGCAGACTGTCGATTTGCCTTGACCTGATCCTGGGTCATCTTCTTCATCACCCTCTCATTCAGGGTGCGCACCGCATTCGCAAGAAGATGATACACCCAAATTGTTGCCAGAATCAGTTCCATTCCCTGAGGCTCTATTGAGGGAGCCAAAAGGCAAGAAGAAAGATATGCAGGCCTTTGATAACCTATGTAATTTGTTCAGGGATGTAGAAATCAAGGTACCCCTGCTCGAGGCTATCGACCACATACCTATTGTCGCCCGATTTTTCAAAGACTACACAACACCCAGGCGACAATCAAAGAAAACCAAGAATCTGGTGGTTCTCTCGCCTCATGCGAGTTGTGCTATACTGTCAAATCTACCACCGAAGCAGAAAGATCCGGGTACACTGCTTATTTCCTATAGCATCCAAGGCTGCAATTTTAACCGTGTCCTGCTTGATCTAGGATCTTCCATAAATCTTATACCAACCATCATGCTCGAAAAAGTTTCCTTAGGAAATCTGAAACCCACCCCTATCACGTTACAGTTGGTAGATCGTTCTGTCAAAATCCCAAAAGGTGTGGTGGAAGACGTGGTGGTTAAGGTCAACAGTCTCTGTTTTCCTGTTGACTTTCTTGTTTTAGATATGGAAGTTCCTAGCTCACTTTTTGATTGTCCAATCATCCTTGGTTGACCTTTCTTGGATACAACCCGCGCCCTTATCGACTGCGAGTCGGGATGTATTGAGATTACAGTTGGATCTGAAAAGCTCAAGCTTAACATCTTCAAGGCAGCCAAGAACTTTGATTGCGATTGCATCGAGGATGACACGTTTGACGAGGACATGGTCGCCAGCGCGTGTATCGGACTAATTGGGACCTATTCTGACTGCTGTGTGGTAGATGACTTTTCGCTGAGCGTTATAGTATTTAAGTGGTGGAAAAATTAACCAATCAAAAACAATGAAAATAACCACTCGCAGAAGAGTGGGTTGTGTCCATAGGGAGGCAATGATGCAATCAATACTTAATTATTTAATGTTATTTCGGATAGTGCGAAATTCCTTTTCAAATTGGACTTAAAATGTGAAGGAAAGTAGGTTTGCAATAACCTCAAAAGTTAAGGGTGTAAGTGCAGTTTTCCCTCACAGAAATCCTAAATAAATTTAGGATGAATTAGTGAAATTTTCATGTGATGTGTACTAAAGACAATTAGTACTTAAAGCAAGTCCAAAATCAATCTTTAAACTAGCCAATATTAATACCATGCAATTAGAAAGAACTGTAAGTGCTTGAATGCAATTCTGCCACAATATAATAATAATAATAATAAATAAAATCTGTGGCAATGGCATTGAATGCAATTTTTAATTCTGACAAAAACAAAGCATTTTCTCTCTCTCTCTTCCTCGCGAGAGAGAGAGAGCACCGGCAGGGCAGTTGCGAGGCTCAGGAGGACGGCGAGGACGGGGGCTCTTCGACGGTGGCAGCGGCGGCGGCGGAGGTGGCCGGAGCTCTGGCCTGTTGTAATTTTTAATTCTAACAAAAACAAAGCATTTTCTCTCTCTCTCTTCCTCGCGAGAGAGAGAGAGCACCGGCAGGGCAGTTGCGAGGCTCAGGAGGATGGTGAGTGAAAGTTCCCTACTTGGAGGGGTGAGATCAGCGTGACAAAAAAAATGCGGAATTGAAAATATAAACAATCTCACAAAAATAAGCAATCACAAAATGTACACAGGAATTTTTAGGTGGAAACCCAAACCGGGTGAAAACCACCACCTAACCCTCTCGAGTTAGGATTTTCCGATCAACCTAGTTGATCAAAATCCACTAAACGAATCACTTTAAACGAGGGTGATTCAACCTCAGTACAACCACGCTACAAGTACGAGGGTAGCGTTCCTCAACCCCTTCTCTCCACGAGAAGGATTTTGTCCCACGAAGGAGACGGGAATTCGCAAAGCGAATACCCAACCAAAAGACAAAGATAAAATAAATAATAGTCCTATAGAGACAACAAAATAATTAAACCTAGCTTCTATAGGAAATAGGAAACTCCCCTTTGCAAGGAGTGCGTCGACGATGACGCGGTGCGTGTGCCACGCGATGGCGCTACGTCGCTCTCGTGAACAACAGCGGGAGAGCGGGTGCGCAAACTGAATTTAGCTCTCAAGATGATGGAGCTTGAGCTTGGAGAGCAAGAGAGACACAAAAGTGTGGAAAGTATGTTGCTTAGGTGTGTCTTGTGTTTTTCTAAGTGTATATCTTGTGTGTTTTTGTGTTGCAAAGGCTCCCCTCTATTTATAGAGGCCTTAGGAAGGCTTTGGAAGGCTTAGAAAGGGTTCTATAGCCGTTGGGAACAAAGTCCAAGAGAATCAGGCCGAAATCAGGACAATGATTACATTTGACAGGGTTATCAGACGTCTAACTCTGGCATCAGACGTCTGGAAGGCCACTTTAAGACGTCTGATTTCAAGGTCAGACGTCTGATTCTATGCGGGTTTCTCCCTGACTTGAATCAGATCTAAACAGGGTTTTTGTGCAAGTCCATCAGACGACATATAGGACGTCTGGCACTATGTCTGGACATCTGGAAACCTACTTTTACTGTGGGAATTGATTTCCAAACGTTGCAACGGCTAGAAAATCTCTGAGAAGAGATTTTGGGTCAGCCGAGGCAAAACGGTCATTTATCAGACGTCTGGAAAGACCTAAGGACGTCTAATAAGGCTCTAACGGTCATAATCTTGACTGTCTGCTAAGCCAGCCAACGGTCCACTAATTGGACGTCTGTCAAAGCCATCAGACGTCTTCTAAGACGTCTGGACTAAGGTTTGGACGTCTGATTTCATCAAACAGAACTAGCTATGTCCAGCCTAACAGTTATTAGACGTCTGAAACAACAGTCAGACGTCTTACAATACTTTATCAGACGTCTGATTTTGGAATTAGACGTCTGGAAGTGCTGTTTGAACCCTATATTGGTTTTCTAAGTATTCTACAGAAAACCTAAGTATCCTAGGGTGGTGCCGGTGTTCCTAGGACTACTGTTAGGGTTCTTTGAGGCTCTTTAACATAAAATATCTAAGGAAATAAAGAGCAACAAAAGAAACGAAAAATACAACAAGTACAAAAGAAGGAAATCTATCCTATTCTTCATTTCCTTCCATCTTCAATCTTTCGCTCCACGCGAACCTCCTCTGTTTTCCGTCAAGCTCCTCCAATCCGTCCTGGATGCGAGCCCAAACTCCGTCTAAACACGTCCACATTTGCAATTGACCTGAAATCTAGGACTCAAATTGCAAATGTTAAATAACACGTGTTTTGTTATCATCAAAACAAATGATCGTGGTGCTTTAGCACCAACAATCTCCCCCTTTTTGATGATGACAAAACCGTAAATAATAATGCAGAAAATCCTCCCCCTTTTTGACATTATCAAAAAGGTTTAATTGGTTTTATATTTCCTATAACTCCCCCTTAAAACATGCTCTTCTATGAGTTTATTTTAACAAAGTTGATATTCTCCCCCTTTTTGTAACAACAAGATAGCTATTATTTTTCTCCCCCTTACTAAAGGAAATTTAGCTAACTTGCATCTCCCCCTTAAAAATTGACAATTAGCTCATCATTTTTTAACTCCCCCTATCTAAATGCTTATGATAAAAAGATAGGGTTAAGAATTTTACCTCACCTACCATGGCCAATAAAATGGCCCGAATGGCGGTGGTGGATGCCACATCGGATGGGGCTCCCATCCGTAGCTTGGAGGCCCGGGCATTGGCGCCGGTCTCCAATCTGGCGGTCGACGTGCGGCGGGTCCGTCGTTTATACGCCGTCTCGTCGGTCTTCTTGTTCTCCTCCTTGGTCTACTCCTTGGTTCTCCCAACTCGAGTTGACCAGACTTGAGTTTGTAGGTCCAGTCCTTTATGTTGTAATTATCCCTGAACCCTACAAAACAAGATTCTAATTTTTTCTTCGGTATCCAAGTGAGCTTGGATCCGGATCTGTTAGCGGGTCTCCTTGATGGAGATCCTTTCTCAATCTTAGGGCTATATAAATCATCTACTTTGTTGATTAGTTTGTTAGAGCTTTCCCTAAGACATGCAATTTCTCTTTCTATAGTATTCATCTTAGTCTTTAAATCAGAAATTTCTATTTTTAGACTATCATTTTCCTCAATTAATTTATTATTTTCATTGATGAGGTCTTGATTTTCTAATAATAGGTTATTATCCTTAGGACTAGTTTCTATGTCCTTAAGTTTTATTTCTAACCTATCATTTTCATTTTTAAGAAAACTAAGGTTCTTTTTAATGCTTTTATTTTCTATCCTAAGTGATTTACTAATCTCAAAAAGTTCATTAAAAGCTTCTTGAAGATCGAGATTTACCTCGTTGTCTGAGTCGTCGCTTCCACTTTCGTTGTCGCTGTTGGTTCCTCTGGCCATGAAACCAAAGCAAGCGGTTTCTTCTTCTTCTTCTTCCTCCGAGCTTGTCTCCTCATGAGTGCCTTCCAACCTCCTCCATATCTCGTGGGCGGTGGCGCACTCTTGGATTTTCTCGAACTCTTCCGGACTCAACGCGCAATACATGGCATTCATTGCCTTTGCGTTGAGTGAAAGCTCTCGAATATGCTGCTGCGAGTATCCTCCCGCGGGTTTTTCTGGGATGTCGAAAGGCGTCTCGCATCTGGCCCAGACCGTGAAGTCGGTGGCTTGAAGCCAGGTCTTCATCCGCAACTTCCAGTAGGGGTAGTTGCTCCAGTCGAAGAACGGCGGACGGGTTGTGGACTGCCCCTCGGAGATCCTGATTGCTGATGTGCTTCCCTCCATTTGATCTCTTGCCGGGTTGTTACGCCGAAACAGCAAGACCTGCTCTGATACCAATTGAAAGTTCCCTACTTGGAGGGGTGAGATCAGCGTGACAAAAAAAATGCGGAATTGAAAATATAAACAATCTCACAAAAATAAGCAATCACAAAATGTACATAGGAATTTTTAGGTGGAAACCCAAACCGGGTGAAAACCACCACCTAACCCTCTCGAGTTAGGATTTTCCGATCAACCTAGTTGATCAAAATCCACTAAACGAATCACTTTAAACGAGGGTGATTCAACCTCAGTACAACCACGCTACAAGTACGAGGGTAGCGTTCCTCAACCCCTTCTCTCCACGAGAAGGATTTTGTCCCACGAAGGAGACGGGAATTCGCAAAGCGAATACCCAACCAAAAGACAAAGATAAAATAAACAATAGTCCTATAGAGCCAACAAAATAATTAAACCTAGCTTCTATAGGAAATAGGAAACTCCCCTTTGCAAGGAGTGCGTCGACGATGACGCGGTGCGTGTGCCACGCGATGGCGCTACGTCGCTCTCGTGAACAACAGTGGGAGAGCGGGTGCGCAAACTGAATTTAGCTCTCAAGATGATGGAGCTTGAGCTTGGAGAGCAAGAGAGACACAAAAGTGTGGAAAGTATGTTGCTTAGGTGTGTCTTGTGTTTTTCTAAGTGTATATCTTGTGTGTTTTTGTGTTGCAAAGGCTCCCCTCTATTTATAGAGGCCTTAGGAAGGCTTTGGAAGGCTTAGAAAGGGTTCTATAGCCGTTGGGAACAAAGTCCAAGAGAATCAGGCCGAAATCAGGACAATGATTACATTTGACAGGGTTATCAGACGTCTAACTCTGGCATCAGACGTCTGGAAGGCCACTTTAAGACGTCTGATTTCAAGGTCAGACGTCTGATTCTATGCGGGTTTCTCCCTGACTTGAATCAGATCTAAACAGGGTTTTTGTGCAAGTCCATCAGACGACATATAGGACGTCTGGCACTATGTCTGGACGTCTGGAAACCTACTTTTACTGTGGGAATTGATTTCCAAACGTTGCAACGGCTAGAAAATCTCTGAGAAGAGATTTTGGGTCAGCCGAGGCAAAACGGTCATTTATCAGACGTCTGGAAAGACCTAAGGACGTCTGATAAGGCTCTAACGGTCATAATCTTGACTGTCTGCTAAGCCAGCCAACGGTCCACTAATTGGACGTCTGTCAAAGCCATCAGACGTCTTCTAAGACGTCTGGACTAAGGTCTGGACGTCTGATTTCATCAAACAGAACTAGCTATGTCCAGCCTAACAGTTATCAGACGTCTGAAACAACAGTCAGACGTCTTACAATACTTTATCAGACGTCTGATTTTGGAATTAGACGTCTGGAAGTGCTGTTTGAACCCTATATTGGTTTTCTAAGTATTCTACAGAAAACCTAAGTATCCTAGGGTGGTGCCGGTGTTCCTAGGACTACTGTTAGGGTTCTTTGAGGCTCTTTAACATAAAATATCTAAGGAAATAAAGAGCAACAAAAGAAACGAAAAATACAACAAGTACAAAAGAAGGAAATCTATCCTATTCTTCATTTCCTTCCATCTTCAATCTTTCGCTCCACGCGAACCTCCTCTGTTTTCCATCAAGCTCCTCCAATCCGTCCTGGATGCGAGCTCGAACTCCGTCTAAACACGTCCACATTTGCAATTGACCTGAAATCTAGGACTCAAATTGCAAATGTTAAATAACACGTGTTTTGTTATCATCAAAACAAATGATCGTGGTGCTTTAGCACCAACAGTGAGGACGGGGGCTCTCCGATGGTGGTAGTAGCGGCGGCGGAGGTGGCCGGAGCTCTGGCCTGTTGGAGGAAGAGGACAGCTGCTGCTGCGGCTATGGCGTGCGGGCCCGGGCAGGCGCTTGCTGATGGGCGTGCGGGCTGCAAACGCGAGAAGGCGCCGGAGATGGCGTGCAGGCGCGTAGCGCCTTCAGTAGCGAGTGGGTGGAGAGGGACGGCGTCTGCTGTTTAGTGTGTGAACGCCTTCTGCGGGGAGGAGAGGTGCAGCATAGAGGCACTGGCTTGGGTGCGAGCGCCCGCTGTGGCGTGGGGGCGGTGAAGGCAGGAAGGCGCACGCACTGGTGTGCGCCTACAGTGGTTGGAGGTTGCGCTGCGGAGAGGCGCGGGCTGGTGCGTGCTCGCTTGCTGTGGCATGGGGCTGCAGAGGTGGGGGGGCGTGCTGCAAGGAGGCGCTGGAAGGAAGGATGCGCTTGCGGGAGCGGCCTGGCAGGGTGAAGACGCAGCGCCTGCGGGTGCGGGCACGCGGTTGAGAGTGACTGCGGGCGGTTGCGAAGGTGGATGGCGCTCTGCAGGGAGGTGCGTGAAGCTGCTATGCAGCGCCTGCGAGTGCTGGTGCGCAGCGTTGAGGCGTGGTGCAAGGACGGCTGGAAGGGAGGATGCGGGCTAATGGTGTGTGGTTGCCTACGGTGGCTGAGGGAGAGGCAGGTGATGATGCGCGGGTGCTACTGCTTGAGGTAGAGACGGAGCGGCACAGTGCTCGCCCTCTCCACAGTGGAGAAGAGAGCCGTTCCCCGCAAGGGGGGGGGAAGATTCCTCTCTTGTGCACGCCGCCTCTTCACTTTTTAAGTCCTATCTCTCCCTTAGTGCGCCAATCCAGGGATTTGCAAATCCCTTTCTGTTTTTGGCCATCGAGCGTTGGAGAAGATTGCCCCAATGTCCGGCGGAGGTGGGGGAAAGAATCGCGGCTGGATGTGTTGGGGAAATTATCCCCCCACCCTTATTCTTTCTGGGTTTTATTACCTGCAAATAAAAAGAACATAATCATTACACATTAAGTCATAGAATGTTATAGAATTAAATCATGATGCATACAATTATTCTATAACTTAGTGTAGTTATTAACAAAATTAAATTGTTAAAAGAGAATTACTTAGGCTTACTATTAGTCCATTAAAATGGACTCATCAAATACCCCCATGCCTAAGATTTGCTAGTCCCTAGCAAAAATGAATAATAGAAGTAATCAGAAGACTTCTTCTTTTCTTATTTCAAAACTTTAGAAATCCAGACAAATATGAAGTGCTGATAGCCTAGGTCACAGATCCAAGTGAAAGAGCCGATTCGCATTAGGAGTTCGTACATCACCCTTGGCAAAAATTTCTGTTGAGATAGGCAACTACTTCCCTCGGGGATAAAGCAGACGATAATATGTAATTTGACCCCGGTGTTTGGCTTAGGTAGGAGATAATAAATTGAATGGGTTTGTATTTGGTGGCACACACTCTACTGGTGCTACATATAGTCTCATACTGTAGACTCTAGCTCTCTAGACTATTAGACAAGTCAACCTTGAGAGAGGCTACACACTGTGCTCTCCTGATGTTCCTGGGCACTCTCTCTTTTCTTTCTTTCTGAGATCACGAATCTCGCCAGAATTAGAAATTATACTCACTATTGGGTGGCCTCACATGGCATCTACACTTCAATTAAAGTCCTAATAACTCTATAACTAAGTTAGAGTCCTCAACCAGTATTCAGGCGATCAGAAATACTAGAAGGTAGGTATGGGTCATATTTGGTGGAACACAATAGGTGTTCTGTTGCCTCAGAAACATTAGAAACTTGGACCCTTTTTTTTTTTTGAATATAACTATTTTTTTCTTTTTCTTCTTTTTCTTCTTCTTTTCTCTTTTTTTTTTTTAATTTCTTCTTGTTTTTGTTTCCTTTTCAATCAGCACAACACGATACAGACTTTTATTTACGAGGCATTATTAGGGATGATGACGGTCAAGAGGAAGTTGTGTGGCTTATTTGGTGGATGTGCTTATCTCGGCACCGAGAAAGAATGGATAGGACAGACGTATTTCTGACCTTTGACACTATTACCCTCCTTCAGCCGAGGACTCTATGAAGGATGGTCATAACCATCCACCATAGTTATAGCTTTATTAAGACTCAATCTCTGTGTATCTGCCTTATTTGGTGACTCTCAGGAATTCACTCAAAGTATGCACCCAGGAACAGAGAGTGAAAACTACTCCTAACTCTGAAGTATCATCATCTAATTATCCAGAACTTAAGAATCCTTGCACTAGACTTAACGCACCAGTAATCTCTCTACTTCTTCTCACAAATATGAGGTGGATTTACTAGAAGATAGTATGCCTGACTCTCTATGAACTGTCCAAGGGTTCAGTAGACTACAAATGCTCATTGGTTTTCCTCAAGGATCCATTACCAAGTCTACGTGCATGTGAAATAAATGTACTGGATTCTAAGCTTAAGAAATAATTCAAGAAGAAAAACCTCCAATAACAAAGGTATTTTGCTAAGGACTAACCCATTCAGCTCTTCTTTTTTTTTTATACTAACCTAAATGCATAATACTTCCTAAAATGCAAATGCACTCCCCCATGCCTAAATCCTACAATGTCCCCATTGTAAAATTAAAACAGGAGGAGAAAGGAAAAATATCACCTGACACAATTTGCTGGGTTGCCTCCCAATAAGCGCTGCATTTTCTGTCAACATCCAGACTTATAAGGAACCTATAAGTCCGGTTCCAAACAGAAAAGGTTAAGCCCTAAGAATATGCATAACAGTGCAGGCCTAGAAAACAGGTAACCATGGATGTTGGCGAGCTGATGATGCAATGTAATTCCAAATGCTCGCCAGAAGAAATGAAAGCGAAAAACCTCGTTGGCTACCTTGGGAGGTCTAGGGATAATAAACGAAATATGAAAAGGGACCTCCCAAAACGGAATAGGTGGAGGATAACAAGGATCCTCTAGAGCAGGATGGGTTTTAAAAGATATAAACATTATTAGTTCAAACCCTTGAATGGCGAGAGTAAAAGTACAAGCATTAATCCATACGCGCCATTCTACCCTAGGATGTACTAGCCTGATATATTCTCCAGCAAGAATGTACATGAGCAGAGATCTAAGCCAAGGATCGGTAAGGGAGTATAAGGGTTGTTTGTAGTGTTGGAAGGTAATGGTTAAGTCCAATGATGGCTTAGTAGGTGTTAGGTCCAATTCCAACAACGATTCGAATTGTATACAGTCCCTAACAGTAGTAGACAACTTCAAGTTATCCTACCTAGCATTAATGATCGGAGTCATATTTGAATCAAAGGTAGACTCCAAACTACAACTTTTTCATGGCAGGGTCAAAATGTAAGAATCATTATCATTCAACTCATCCCCAGATTCGTTTGGTTCACTAGAATATTTGTCGGGGTGTATATGTGATTCATTAGGAGTTGGATCAGTATCCTCAATTATTTCTAAAAGAGGATCAGTCTTAATATTCTGGAGGAAGGCTATATCATTGAATTCGTCATTCTTCTCGGGGTATAAATCCTTAATTGATGTGTTTTGTCCCCGAGAGTCTGCCATAGACTTCTCATTATTTTGTTCGTCCTCCTCTAATATCAACTCCTGTTTTGATGGTGGATGACTCTCAAAACAAAGGAGGAATCTGGATTTAATCATATTATTTCTATCCTCTGGAGCTAAATCCTCAAATGATAAATAATTCTCCTGTGATTCACTCAAGATTTTCAGTCTAGGTTCCTCTGTTGGGGCATCCTCATCCTCTGAATTAGACTCTTCATATCCCTGAGACCAGAATTGATCATCCTCCATTCCCTTAGGGTCACTTTCATTAGGTACATTTGAATCCTCAGGATATTGAATGATAGGTGTTGATTCCCTAAGTGGAGGGTCAGGAGTAGGCTCACTAAGAGTAGAATGGGAATCCACCAAATAATCAAAAGGGGAAGTGATAGGAACAATAATCTTCCCTTGGTTTTGACTCCAATATAGTTCAGGTGGATAATCGCTATGATTGTTGTCCTCTAGTGGCTGCGTCCCATTGGGAGAGTCTAAGTGATCGCTACATGAAATTGGATCCCTATTGTCATTAAGTACCTCAGAATTATTTTCATGATCATGATTGGATGGGTAGGGATCAGGATTATTGGGAACCGTGTAGCTAAGTTGTCTTATTTCTTCATTTAATTGTTGACTATTCCTCAACATCTCTCCCATTGATTCCATTATTTCCTTTTGTTGTTTTTGCATTTCTATCATAAAAGAGGAGAGGATACTATTATCAGGTTGGGGAGGATAGTCAATTTCAAGCTCTGGTTGCCTAGGGGTATCGGTCCAACCTTGATACGAAAAATCATGAAGGGTGGGAGGGTTGGGTGTTTGCATGGAAGTAGGGATTTCAGGATTGGAAAATCCCGCTCCTAAGCTCTGCTCAAAAGTGGGAGTTATCAAGCCAGTACTCCCAGGGTAAGAATGAGAATGATCCCATGAATTATCAATGTACCCATCAAAGGATGGATACGCTCGAAGCATGGGATCCTGATTAAAAGATGGGAAGTATTGACTCTGATAATCTGAATGATAGGAGTAAGAGTAATCCATTTCTTTAAGCAAAACAATTTTAACTCTCTTAGGATTTAGCAAAATTTAGCAGAAAACTTCCTAGAGAGATCTAATGTCAAAGCAAATGCAAATTCAACGGGATCTATTTTTAGTCGATTGTAGGTCTTAGAGTTATATGTTTAGCTGGTGGCCAAACAAGTTTTGCAAAAATTACACTTCCTAGGCCAACCTTCGCTGGTGCCTATAACCTACTCGCAAGGGATGGAAGTCTCGAATCGAGCCCACACACGAGGAACCGAAGTAACTTGGTGGATAGGCTTATTGATTTCCGACTAACTTCCCTTGTGGTGCAAAAGAGGAGAGGTAGAAATTTATCTAGTGACCTTATGTGAGGTGCACAGTGTCTCAAGTGTGCAAGCATACGATTGTGTTTTGATTTTTTGAAATTTCGCAAATAGGATCCTTTTGCACACAATTTTCAGTCACAGATTTTAAAGTCCAACATCTTAACAGTCCCAATTTGTTTAAAGTGACCACTGAATTAATTTTATTCAAGCACTTTAGTGGTCTTAAATTTAGGTTCAATGCATATGCATGACAAGTAATTAATGCTCAAGAGAAGACGTACCTTACTCCAGCTTTCTTCGTGCAGTAATGAATGCAATGCAATAAAAAAAATAAACTAGATGCTGCTCATTCAGTCCTAGATGATCGTCCTATAGATATGCAGCTTCTAGCAGGCATTTCAATTTTTTTTTTTCTAATAATAATAACAAACAGACCTAATCTAACTAACTAACTGAAATGCAGTTTAAAATAGTTCAAATAATCCTATAATCTAAATAAATGGGAACACGTTCCCAAAAATACCCAACAAGGGCCCAAAAGACAGTAATTTAAATTCTAATGTCTATCTAACTAAATCTAACTAAGACCTACTGCCTAAATCAGAAATAGGCTTCTCCGTAAGCCTAAATGCGTGGGATTAAGGCCCACGCGTTCCTGTTGTCGTCCTCCAGGTGGCGTCAAGGTCCACCAAAAAGATCGTCTCCGCCGTGCGCGTTGTTCACATTCAAAGTAGTCGCTTTGCTGCGCCTCATCGCCGTGTTAGATTCCTTGCAAAATAATAAAGATGATTAGATAATTTCGCAACTCAAAAGATTTAAAAATAATAAAGTAAATCTATTGCATCTGTTGCCTCCCCGGCAACGGCGCCAATTTGGTAGACGACTTTTCGCTTAGCGTTATAGTATTTAAGTGGTGGAAAAATCGACTAATCAAAAATAATGAAAATAATCACTCGCAGAAGAGCGGGTCGTGTCCACAGGGAGGCAATGATGCAATCAATACTTAATTATTTAATGTTATTTCGGATAGTGCGAAATTCCTTTTCAAATTGGACTTAAAATGTGAAGGAAAGTAGATTTGCAATAACCTCAAAAGTTAAGTGTGTAAGTGCAGTTTTCCCTCACAGAAATCCTCAATAAATTTAGGATGAATTAGTACAATTTTCATGTGATGTGTACTAAAGACAATTAGTACTTAAATCAAGTCCAAAATCAATCTTTAAACTAGCCAATATTAATACCATGCAATTAGAAAGAACTGTGAGTGCTTGAATGCAATTCTGCCACAATATAATAATAATAATAAATAAAATCGGTGGAAATGGCATTGAATGTAATTTTTAATTCTAACAAAAACAAAGCATTTGCTCTCTCTCTTCCTCGCGAGAGAGAGAGCACCGGCAGGGCAGTTGCGAGGCTCAAGAGGACGGCGAGGACGGGGATTCTCCGACGGTGGCAGCGGCGGCGGCGGAGCTGGCCAGAGCTGGCCAGCAGAGGTGGCCGGAGCTCTGGCCTGTTGGAGGAAGAGGGCGGTTGCTGCTGCGGCTATGGCGTGCGGGCGCGGGCAGGCGCTTGCTGATGGGCGTGCGGGCTGCAAAGGCGAGAAGGCGCGGGAGATGGCGTGCGGACGTGCAGCGCCTTCAGTAGCGAGCGGGTGGAGAGGGACGGCGTCTGCTGTTTAGTGCGTGAACGCCTTCTGCGGGGAGGAGCGGCGTAGCATAGTGGCGCTGGCTTGGGTGCGAGCGCCCGCTATGGCGTGGGGGTGGTGAAGGCAGGAAGGCGCGCGCACTGGTGTGCGCCTGCAGTGGTTGGAGGTTGCGCTGCGGAGAGGCGCGGGCTGGTGCGTGCTCACCTGCTGTGGCATGGGGCTGCAGAGGTGGGGGGCGTGCTGCAAGGAGGCGCTGGAAGGAAGGATGCGCCTGCTGGCGTGGCCTGGCTGGGTGAAGACGCAGCGCCTGCGGGTGCGAGCGCGCGGTTGAGAGCGCCTGTGGGCGATTGCGAAGGTGGAATGTCACTCTGCAGGGAGGTGCGTGAAGCTACTATGCAGCGCCTGCGGGTGCGGGCGCGCAGCATTGAGGCGTGCTGTAAGGACGGCCGGAAGGGAGGATGCGGGCTGATAGTGTGCGGTTGCCTACGGTGGCTGAGGGAGAGGCAGGTGATGGCGTGCGGGTGCTACTGCTTGAGGTTGAGACGGAGCGGCACAGTGCTCGCCCTCTCCACAGTGGAGAAGAGAGAGCCGTTCCCCGCAGGGGGGGTGGGGAAGATTCCTCTCTTGTGCACGCCGCCTCTTCACTTTTTAAGTCCTATCTCTCCCTAAGTGCGCCAATCCAAGGATTTGCAAATCCCTTTCTGTTTTTGGCCGGCGAGCATTGGAGAAGATTGCCCCAATGTCCGGTGGAGGTGGGGGAAAGAATCGCGGCTGGATGTGTTGGGGAAATTATCCCCCCACCCTTATTCTTTCTGGGTTTTATTACCTGCAAATAAAAAGAACATAATCATTACACACTAAGTCATAGAATGTTATAGAATTAAATCATGATGCATACAATTATTCTATAACTTAGTGTACTTATAAACAAACCTAAATTGTTAAAAGAGAATTACTTAGGCTTACTATTAGTCCATTAAAATGGACTCATCACTGTGGATTACCTATAAACTTGACGATTGCCTGACTGACACATACTGTGACGTTCCCCCATTCCTCCTTATCCCCATACCTTCTCCTGACCAGACTTCTGATGAGGTTTTCTCCGCTTCCTAGACCTCGTGGTTGAGTCATATCCGGGCTACTCACCACCAGTCTACACTCCTGAAGACCGGATTGCCCTTTCCTTCCTGCCAAATCAAACGGATTTGCAATTCCACACTAGGACCTTTAGCCCACATCTTACTCACTGGGGCTGTTCCTTTTTGGATCCATCTATCCAAGAAGCCCCTCTTGCCCAATCTGAGGGCCAACTTCTTCCTCCTGACTTGTTTTCTATTCCGCCTAGGACACTCTCATCCCATGAAATGCCAGACCTTTCACCATCCACCGTCACTTTTCACGCCACTATCACGATCACTTCACTTTTCACTTCACCACCCACCATCCACCTACCCTACCACCCTGCTGTATACCCTGCACCTCAGCTCTCGTTAGCCGATCTTTCGTCCTTTCTCTACCTTTCCCTGCATGCATATGAGGACATAGCATCGTTTGGCATGGGGGGGTGGATAGGCATCCATAGGATTTGGATATTTTATGGTATCATGCAGTTCCCACCTATTTATAAATATGCAAGAAAAAGAAAAAGAAAAAAAATATTATATATAATATATATAATAATAATAATAAATGGTGTTTAGTAATGATCTAAAGGCTGAAACAAAAATACAATAAGTGTTTATGGATATTCAACCTCTATTTTGAAGACTTTCTAGGCCACAGAAGCTTGATTCGCTCAAGCTCGACTCAATTCACTTGAGCATTGACAAAATAGATCGGAATCTCTCCCAACTAAGGACGTATTCTTGTACCTGAGACACCAGTACAGGATCCATTAGTTTGCTTCTGCTTTAGAGCTTAAGTAATCTTAGCTCACACTACACATATCAAGAAAGACCAGGTGAACATAAGATCCAACCCTAGTATTCATTAGGGAAGGTGGAGTCCTTACCTGTGCGCATAGGTAGACTTTTTATCCCAGGTTTTAGTCTTGTGTTTAGGAGAAACTCTTTCTACCAAAAAGAAACTCTCCCACCAAAAAGAAAAGTGTGCTCCTCCAAATAAAGTTGTAAGAGATATACTGACACGTGTTTCAAAAAAAAAAAAAGATGATGCAAATAAGTTAGTATATCTCACAAATGTCTGTAAAATCTTCCTACAAAAAGTTCTATTTTCCTTGAGCCACAAATGTCAGGAAATGGGAGTTGAGTTTTCCGTCATCTTTTTAAAGGGTCAATCCGAAGACACGAGCTGAAACTAGGACCAACCTTTACTTAAGAATTTGTGAAACCCTGGGCTTGAGTCTTAATGTTCATCTGGTCAGTCTTGATCAAGCATAAGCCATAATCTCTGGAGTTCTCGAGTACGGCAAAAACCTCCTGGATCCTGGAAATCGTACTTAAGGTTTAACTATCAAGAGTCCTGGTTAGTCGAGAAATGATCTATATCATGTGAGACTTAAAGTACTGGTACCCTTCTCTACAATTGGTTCTCACAATATCCGACAAAAAAACACACCTATGTTGCCTCAAGAAGAAAATCTTCAGCTTAAGACCATTTCTAAATACTACAAAAAAAAATGTTTTGCTAGGGATTAGCAAAAGATAGGCATGGGGGTATGATTGCACCGCAAAAATACACCTGCAATTGTGCTGTCTTGTGCTATTTCCTAGCATTACTAATGCATATTAGGTCTCCATAGTTGCATTGTAAAAATACACGCATGCATGCATTTAATTGAGAGGGGAGGAGAATGAAATAAATGGCCTCGCAATTTACATTTTTCCTCAAGTGCATCTTGGCAAAATTCACCATCTTTTTATTTCACTTGATTTTGAAATCTCTTCCTGCGGCTGCATGGAACACCACCTTCCTCCTCGTGCCATTCCCTGCTCACACCCCTCCCTGCCAGCCGCATACATGATCTCCTTGCCGGCCATGCCAAGCCATGCATAGCCAGGGCATGGTTGTGCATGCTTTCTCCTTTTATAAATAAGAGCTCGGCTGCCTTCTTCCAAGTAGCCTGGTCCAACGCCAAAAAGACAGCAGCTCCACTTCTCCTTCCAGGCCACCATCATCTCCTCCCTCTCCCTCCATACGCAGGACCTCCTCCTCAGAGGAGACACTTTGCGGACAGGAGTCTTCACTATGGTCCGCACCCACCACCGTGAAACTGTAGATTCCCTACCAGGAGGGGGTGACGTAATAAATTGCGGAAATATAATATATACCAATCTCACAAAATAAACAATCGCACAAGGTACACAATTATTTTTAGGTGGAAACCCAAATCGGGTGAAAACCACCACCTAACCCTCTCGAGTTAGGATTTTTCGATCAACCAAGTTGATCAAATCCACTAAACGAATCACTTAAACGAGGGTGACTCAACCTCAATTACAACCACGCTACAAGTGCGAGGATAGCGTTCCTCAACCCCTTCTCTTCACGAGAAGGATTTTGTCCCACGAAGGAGACGAGAATTTGCAAAGCGAATACCCAACCAAATAACAAAGTAAAATAACAAAGATAGTCCTATAGAGCCAACAAAGATTTAAACTTAGCTTCTATAGGAATTAGGAAACTCCCCTTTGCAAGGAGTGCGTTGAATCGATGACGCGGGTGCGTGAGCCACGCGATAGTGCAACGTCGCTCTCGTGAACTACAGCGGGAGAGCGGGTGCGCAAAGGCTCGATGCTCTCAAGATGTAGGACTTGACCTTGGAGAGAAAGAGCTTTTCTTGGACACAAAAGAGTGTGAAAGTGTATTACTAGGTGTGTCTTGTGTATCTAGGTGTCTTTGTGTGCAAGAGGTTCCTCTCTATTTATAGAGGCCTTAGGAAAGCTTTGGAAGGCTTTGGAAAGCTTCCATAGCCGTTGGGTGCAAAGCCCAAGAGAATCAAGTCGAAATCAGGAATAATGATTGTACAGACAGAGTTATCAGACGTCTGATCCTAGCATCAGACATCTGGGAAACCAGTTTAAGACGTCTGAAAACAAGGTCAGACGTCTGATTTTAGGCGGATTTCTTCCTAACTTGAATCAGATCTAAACAGGGTTCTACTGCAAGTCCATCAGACGACATACAGGACGTCTGGCACTATGTCTGGACATCTGGAAACCTACTTTTCTGTGGGAATGGATTTCCAAGAGAGTGCAACGGCTAGAAAATCTCTGAGAAGAGATTTTCGGGTCAGCCGAGGCAAAACGGTCATTTATCAGACGTCTGGAAAGGCTTAAGGACATCTGATAAAGCTCTAACGGTCATATCCTTCAGTGTTTGCTAAGCCAGCCAACGGTCCACTAATTGGACGACTGGCAAAGTCATCAGACGTCTGGACAGAGGTCTGGATGTCTGATTTCATCAGACAGAGCTAACAAGTCCAGCCTAAATGTTATCAGACGTCTGAATCAACAGTCAGACGTCTTAAAACATATTATCAGACGTCTGATTTTGGAATTAGACGTCTGTAAAAGCTGTTTGAACCCTATATTGGCTTTCTAAGTTTTGTACAGAAAACCTAAGTATCCTAGGGTTGTGCCGGTGTTCCTAGGACTACTGTTAGGGTACTTTGAGCCTCTTTAACATGATGTTCTAAGGAACAAAAAGAGCAAGGAAATAAAGATAAAAGTACATGAAAGAAATAAATAGATTTCTATCCTATTCTTCTTGTCCTTCCATCTTCAATCTATCGCTCCTCACAAATCTCCTCTGTTCTCCATCAAGCTCCTCCAATCCATCATGGATGCGAGCTCGAACTCCGTCTAATCACATCTCCATTTGCAATTTGACCTGAAATCTAAGACTCCAAGTGCAAATGTTAAATGACACGTGTTTTGTTATCATCAAAACAAACGATCGTGGTGCTCTAACCCCAACAATCTCCCCCTTTTTGATGATGACAAAATCATAAATAATAATGCAAAAAAAATCCTCCCCCTTTTTGACATTATCAAAAAGGTTTGATTGATTTTAAATTTCCTATAACTCCCCCTTAAAACATGCTCTTCTATGAATTTCTTTTAACAAAAGTAATGTCCTCCCCCTTTTTGTAATAACAAGATAGCTATTTTTCTTCTCCCCCTTACTAAAAGAAATTTAGCTAACTTACATCTCCCCCTTAATAATTGACAATTAGCTTATAATTTTTTAACTCCCCCTATCTAAATGCTTATGATAAAAAGATAGGGTAAAGAATTTTTACCTCACCTACTATGGCCAATAAAATGGTCCAAATGATGGTGGTGGATGCCACATCGGATGGGGCTCCCATCCATAGCTTGGAGGCCCGGGCACCAGCACCGGTCTCCAGTCTGGCGGTTGACGTGCGGGGGGTCCATTATTTGTTCGCCGTCTCGTCGGTCTTCTTGTTCTCCTCCTTGGTCTGCTCCTTGGTTCTCCCAACTCGAGTTGACCAGCCTTGAGCTTGTAGGTCTAGTCCTTCGTATTGCAGTTATCCCTGAAACCTATAAAACAAGATTCCAATTCTTTCTTCGGTATCCAAGTGAGCCTGGATCCGGATCTGTTAGCGGGTCTCCTTGATGGAGATCCTTTCTCAACCTTAGGGCTATAAAAATTATCTACTTTGTTGATTAATTGTTAGAGTTTTCCCTAAGACATGCAATTTCTTTTTCTAGAATATGCATCTTAGCCTTTAAATCAGAAATTTCTAACTTTAAACTATCATTTTCTTCAATCAATTTAGTATTTTCGTTGATTAAATTTTTATTTTCTAATAACAGGTTATTATCCTTAGGATTAGTTTCTATGTCCTTGAGTTATTTTTCTAACCTATCATTTTCATTTTTAAGAAAACTAAGGTTCTTTTTAATGTTTTTATTTTCTATCTTAAGTTCTTTACTAACTTCAAAAAGTTCATTAAATGCATCTTGTAAATTGGTATTTACCTCGTTGTCTGAGTCGCTTTCGTTGTCGCCCTCTATTGCCATGAAGCCCATGCAGGCGACTTCTTCCTGGGGATTCTCTTCTTCTTCCTCCGAGCTCGTCTCTTCATAAGTGTTTTCTAACTTCCTCCATATCTCGTGGGCGGTAGTGCACTCTTGGATTTGCTTGAACTCTTTCGGACTCAACGCGCAATACAGGGCATTCATTGCCTTTGCGTCGAGTGAAAGCTCTCAAATCTGCAGCTGCGAGTAGCCTCCTTAGGGTCGCTTCGGGATCTCGTATGGGGTTTCGCAACATCCCCATATCTCGAACTCAGTGGTTTGGAGCCACGTCTTCATCCTCAACTTCCAATATCCGAAGTCCCTCCCGTCGAAATAGGGTGGTCGGACGGCGGACTGCCCTTCGGAGATTCTGATTGCGGCTATGCTCCCCTCCATGATCTTCTTGCCGGGTGTTACTCCGATCTCGCAAGAACTTACTATGATACCAATTGTAGATTCCCTACCAGGAGGCGGTGACATAATAAATTGCAGAAATATAATATATACCAATCTCACAAAATAAACAATCGCACAAGGTACACAATTATTTTTAGGTGGAAACCCAAATCAGGTGAAAACCACCACCTAACCCTCTCGAGTTAGGATTTTTCGATCAACCAAGTTGATCAAATCCACTAAACGAATCACTTAAACGAGGGTGATTCAACCTCAATTATAACCAAGCTACAAGTGCGAGGATAGCATTCCTCAACCCCTTCTCTTCACGAGAAGGATTTTGTCCCATGAAGGAGATGGGAATTCGCAAAGCGAATACCCAACCAAATAACAAAGTAAAATAACAAATATAGTCCTATAGAGCCAACAAAGATTTAACCTAGCTTCTATAGGAATTAAGAAACTCCCCTTTGCAAGGAATGCGTCGAATCAATGACGCGGGTGCGTAAGCCACGCGACGGCGCAACGTCGCTCTCGTGAACTACGGCGGGAGAGCGGGTGCGCAAAGGCTCGATGCTCTCAAGATGTAGGACTTGACCTTGGAGAGCAAGAGCTTTTCTTGGACACAAAAGAGTGTGAGTGTATTACTAGGTGTGTCTTGTGTATCTAGGTGTGTCTTTGTGTGCAAGAGGTTCCTCTCTATTTATAGAGGCCTTAGGAAAGCTTTGGAAGGCTTTGGAAAGCTTCCATAGCCGTTGGGTGCAAAGCCCAAGAGAATCAGGCCGAAATCAGGAACAATGATTGCACAGACAGGGTTATCAGACGTCTGATCCTAGCATCAGACATTTGGGAAACCAGTTTAAGACGTCTGAAAATAAGGTCAGATGTCTAATTTTAGGTGGATTTCTTCCTGACTTGAATCAGATCTACACAGGGTTCTACTGCAAGTCCATCAGACGACATACAGGACGTCTGGCACTATGTATGGACGTCTGGAAACCTACTTTTCTGCGAGAATGGATTTCCAAGAGAGTGCAATGGCTAGAAAATCTCTGAGAAGAGATTTTCGGGTCAGCCGAGGCAAAATGGTCATTTATCAGACGTCTGGAAAGGCTTAAGGACATCTGATAAGGCTCTAACGGTCATATCCTTCAGTGTTTGCTAAGCCAGCCAACGGTCCACTAATTGGACATCTGGCAAAGTCATCAGACGTCTTCTAAGACGTCTGGACAGAGGTCTGGACGTCTGATTTCATCAAACAGAGCTAACAAGTCCAACCTAAATGTTATCAGACGTCTGAATCAACAGTCAGACGTCTTAAAACATATTATCAGACGTCTGTAAAAGCTGTTTGAACCCTATATTGATTTTCTAAGTTTTCTACAGAAAACCTAAGTATCCTAGGGTTGAGCCGGTGTTCCTAGAACTACTGTTAGGGTACTTTGAGCCTCTTTAACATTATGTTCTAATTAACAAAAAGAGCAAGGAAATAAAGACAAAAGTACATGAAAGAAATAAACAGATTTCTATCCTATTCTTCTTGTCCTTCCATCTTCAATCTATCGCTCCTCGCGAATCTCCTCTGTTCTCCATCAAGCTCCTCCAATCCATCATGGATGCGGGCTCAAACTCCATTTAATCACGTCTCCATTTGCAATTTGACCTGAAATCTAAGACTCCAAGTGCAAATGTTAAATGACACGTGTTTCGTTATCATCAAATCAAACGATCGCGGTGCTCTAGCACCAACAGAAACCACCACCGCCCAACTCTTCAAAGAGCCGGTGGGCGGGTGGCCTTCGTTCCTTGTTTCAACATCAAGCCATTTCAACCAGTGGAGCAGGAGCTTCAAGCTTTGAAGCTCTTAAGCTCCGCACAGCAGCAGCAGCTCCACCACGCACGCCAGCAACGTGGTGGTCTTCTCTTCCCTGACTTCCTCGTTTCCAGCACTTCCGCCATTGCCGCAGGCTTCAAGGTCTGAAGCTCCGCGGCAGCAGCAGGCGCGCAGGCCACCGCGCGTGCCTGCAGGCACCCTTGCCTCCCTCTCCGCATGCTTTGTCGCGAACTTCTCCGCGCCGGCAACCAGCCGACACAGACCTTCTTCCTTGAGCGCCAACCCACGCGCGCTAGTCGCAAGCTGCCTACACTCACAGCACCTGCAGCAAGCGGTTGCGCGGCTCTCCCGGCCACTGTAGCCACAGTTCGCACATTTCTACGGAACACTGTGGCTACAGTGGGGTGACCGGTGAGTTTCTCACTTAACCGATCACCCGGCGCGCCGCTACTGCTGTTCGCCCACGCACGCGTTCAGTCTTGCGTCACCCGCACCCGCCCGCTTCAGTGTCTGCGAGTGCCCGCTTCCTTCTCCCGCGTACGCTCGCTCGTTCCCAGCTCCCGCCTCTACCAACCCACACTCGACTCTTCACACAGCGCTGTGCGCTGCGGTCTTCTCTCCTCGCACCCACTCCTGTCTGCGTGCTGCGGCCTCTTCTCTCCGCGCACATTCGCGGACGTCTCAACCCACGCATCTTCACTCCAGCAAGAAGCACGCGGCTGCCCTCTCTCTCTCGCTCTCTCTCTCTCTCTCTCTATCACAACACTCTCTCACTCTCTTCACCGACACACACCTACACTCACACTTTCATACACACACACACACCTATACACTATTATATACATATATATATATATATATACGTATACATATCTATATTGATATATATACATATATTTATATACATACATATATATATATACACATATATATTTACATATATACATATACTTATATACATATATATATATATATGTACATATATCTATACATATATTAGTACTTATATAACTATGTATTAGTCTATATACATATATCTATATACTTATATATAGATATATATATATACACATATATACTTACCTATATACATATACATATATATATACACACACACACACACACACACACACAGACACATATACACACCTACTTATACATATATATATATATAAATATACATACATATATACATATATATCTATATAACTATATATACATATATACATATATATACATATCTATCTACATATATATATATATATACACATATATATATATACATATAACGACATATATACCTATATATTTATATATATATATATTCATATAGATATATTTACATACATAAATATATATATATTTTTTCACATTTCTTACCATACGTGGTATCGCGGGAATATCTGCACCAGTTGCTGATATTCCCCAATACACGCATACAAAAAGCATGGTCACATACATCTTCCACCATCCATCCTACACTCCACGTGGCACCTTATCCTGTTGGTTGCGTCTTTCTAGACGACGACCGACTCGACACCGTGCTACACTCCATTTCCGCCTCCACCCCCACCCCTTTATACATATATAGTATATACATATATATCTATACTAAATTTACTTTATTTCTATTTCTCTTACATGCCCATAAAAAGATAAAAAAAATATATAAAAGAGAAAAGATAATCTTTGACTTGCAGGTAATCCGTCTTGCAAGTAGCAAGACCCGTTTTGGAACCCTAATTTGGCTCAAAGCCAAGAACCCAATTTTGATGGTGTACCTCAAGGACAAGAATTACCAGAAAAAAAAATCTAAATAGAAAAATACCAAAAACACAATAAACTAACGGAAGAGACTCGTTGTAGGAAAGGCGTAGAAACTTAACTTGTAACCCCACTTCCCTGAGTTCGACCCTGGGCCTAAAAGTGACCAAGATAAAAATCAAATAGGCCAGGTTAAAAATTTTGTAAAGAGATGGTTAGGTTCGATTTAGGTTAACCACTATACACACTTCAACGATAAAATCACCATATTAACAACCTAACCGGGTCTGACACCACTCATCACTAAAGGATCCTAATTATCACTTTAATTTGATTAAATACTATATATAACTTAAATGCCTAATTTTATCTAAGCTCCTGAGCTTGCTGTCAATGGCAGCTCAGGAGTAGTTAAAACTTTAAATTAACTATATATTTATGATCGCAATCACTCTTTGACTTGTCTTGACCACTCAATTGAGTGGGAGATCAAGTTCCGTGCTTTAACCAACTCAAATTTTATTCAAACTGAATTCACTGTTTAATCTTACATCTAATGAGTAAATGAAGAAATTAATGCGATCCTGAGGTTCCTTGTGACCTCAGGAACCTTTTCAAGTCGAAAATGGCATGATTTCTCTTTCTGTACACGAATTTACACTTTTCTGGACTCACCGGAGCTCCGGCAAGCTCCGGCGAGTCAGATATGATCTTCACTCTATATAACTTAACAAGAAGCTCCAGAATGATAAAATATGGATCACTGATCACTATGTGGTAATTTATTTGAAGATTTAACACTTGGAGTTGTAGTTACTGATTCATCTTCTCCAACTCCGGCAGAGTTGGAGAAGTCTATTAGAAAGTTTAAAAGTCGCATTTAATGGATCTAAAAGCCTCAGTACAATGCATTGAAGTTAATTTTGTGCTTAAATCTCTGTAACAAACTCTTGACTACTCTGACGAACAGACCACTTTCAGAGTTCAGGCGACGAGCCTGAAACCCTAAATTCCTAAGTCCAAACATCTATTTAGGGTCTGAGCAAGTTCCTGGGGTTGAGAAGATGCTAATCTAGGCTTTAATTTCTTGAGAAGAGGCTTAGAAAAGAAAGTCAAATTTGAGGCCTTATAGTCAAACCTGAGCTTGATACCTTGATTCTGAGCTCAATTTGATGATTAGATGAGTTTGAATTGATTCTGAGATGTTTTTGAAGTGAATTGGATGAGCTCTGTGGAGTAATTTGATTGGAATTCAAATACTGCCAGTTTGGGTTGTTTTTGAACCCAAATTGTTGGCAGTGGTTTTTGGATGAGATTCAAGTGCGATTTCTACCCAAATAAATTTGTAGCAACCCTTAGAATCTATTTTGATCGATTAAACATAACGTAGCTGTCAGTTAGGTCTTTCTTAAGCCTAATTACAGTCTCTGAAGCTTTCAGAGAAGCTTCAACCTTCTCTGCATTTCCTGAAGCTTTTAAGAGCTTGAAACCCATACCTGCAGCTGCGGAATAACCTGTAAAACCCATTTGGAGCCTTAGCTAAGAGCTTAGGTCCAGTCTGTGGACTCTGTAAGCATTATACCATTTCCAGGCAGCAATACCCATAGAAAACCCATAATTTTGCCCTTCAAATCAAAGAGGAAATCTTCCCCTTAACATTAAATTGAAAGCATAATCTTGTAGAGCAACTCAAGAGCTTTCCAACAAGCTTTTGTTTTCTTGAATTGGAGCTCTGAGCTAGGAGTTATCCCCAATTGAAGTTGGCTCTGGAAGGGAAAACTTTAGTCCCACATTGAGAAACCTTGAGCAGGCGCCTTGGTATAAAAGGATTTTGTTAACTATGCTTCTCAGTCATCAGTGTCGGCGCACGAATACGAACGGTTACTTGAGGATATGCGTGTGTGTATGCAGGCATGTGTGCCTGCGAGGGTGCGCCTGTGTGAGCGTGCAGATGTGTGACCCTGGGAGGGCGAGGCCTGGGAGGCATTGAGCGGCATGGCTCGAGAAACTTGAACAGTAAATAAACCAAAATAAAAATGAACCAGGCGAGGACCTAGTAGGGTCTGGTCCCACCCTGTAAAGGGTGCTGCGTATCGCCGAAAAGTCTGAGCCGCAAATCAAAAATAAATTTTTGGTTGAGGAAGAAAAACCTGGTTCGGTTCAGCTGAAGTGCCAAGGTTAAAAGGAAGAGTTAAGGTTCAAAAGGAGCTGAAGGTTAAGTGTTAAAGGAATATAGCTAAGTGTTGAAGGCTAAGGGAAGAAGGAAAGAAAAGAGGCTACGGGAAGAAAGGGTAAGGAAGAAGAAAGGAAAGGAAGAAGAAGAAGAAATCGCAAAGGCAGAAAGAGAAGGCTAATAGGCACTAAGGAAGCTAAAGAAAAAGACTAAGGAAAGAAGACAGGCAGGATAGAAGAGAAGAAGAAGAGAAGAGCTCGAGAGCATAGAAGAAAAGAAAGAGAAAAAGAAAAGATAAATAAAAGAAAAGAAAGAGAGAAAGAAAGAAAGAAGAAGAAAAGAGAGAGAGAGAGGCTGAAGAAATAAAGAGAAAAGAAATTGTATTTTTCTTGCTATATTTCAAATTTATTTTTGTTTTGTTTTAAATGTTGTAATAAGGCATGCTTTGATTAGAAGAACTCTTATTTGCCTCAATTTTCTTTGAAATGAATTGGAAACTAACATGTTTACTTGCTAATAAAGTAGATTATTTGAGTAAATGTGTTTTAATATGGAATTTTGCATATTTCTTAAGTTTAAATCATCAGGCAAAATTCATGTTTTTAAAATTAACTTAATTATACCTCCTAAGAGTTGTTTTAAATATCTTGGTGAATTTTAAGTAATATATACCTCCCAGCAAACGACCTGGACTCAACCAGTTAAAAGTAAAAAAATCTAAAATATTAGGTAAATTTGACCCTATACTACTCAACCGACACAAATTCGAGTTAACCTAAGTTACTTTCTTCTACTCTTAATTAAGCAAAATTAACTTAATTAACTGAGTTGAGAGAGAACGTCAATAGCGCACCTCTCATTTATGTGATCATTGATGACACAACTTTTAATTGCGCCCTCCTTGATTTAGGTCCCTTTATCAATATCATCCCCACTGTTTTATTCGAGGAATTTAAGATCGGTGATCTAAAGCCTGTTGAGGTCACTTTACAATTAGCAGATCTATCTTTAATTAAACTTAGGGGGATTGTCGAGGATGTACTTATCAAGGTTCCAAATTATGTCTTTCCCGTAGATTTTCTTGTCCTTGACATTGAGGTACATGAAGCTCTGAAAAATGCCCCTATTATCCTAGGACAACCTTTTCTGCCCACCGCAAAAGATAATATTGATTGCCATTCTGGCAAAATAGGCATTACTTGCAATGGCCACACTGTTACCTTAGATATTTTCAAAGCTTCTAGGAGATTCTGTGATGATGATTTTTTTGAGGACTCAGATACTAAATAAAATGGATAAATTGGTGAAAGAAATGATGTTTATTGAATCTTGTTCTTCTTTGACCACTTTAGAAAATGATTTTTTTGATGACTCGGAGTCTAAAATAGAACAAGTGCTTGAAGGTACAATAGGCATTTTAGACTCGGGAACTTGCCTTCATTCTACACCTCTTCCTAACCTATCACCATATCCATCCTACTGATTTCAAAACACCTTTCCACCGTAACATCACTATCCACTCCCACCCTCACCCTTGATTATTCTAACTCCTACTTTCCCCTGGACCGTCCACCTGATCCCCCAAGCCTGGTCTGTATCCAGACATGCAACCCTGGCAAACAAGTGCTTAAAACTTTTCAATGTTCCATGTTTTCAAGTTAAGAATTCAAGATTTTTTCATCCGCATGAATTCAAAATTTTGGAAGATTGAGTTTTGCTCCTTGAAATTCTACGTAGATTCGAAGGCATTTTCCTGTGTTATTAAGAAATATTTAGTAATTATGAGTTCTTCGTGAATTATGTAACTGATTTTGCCTTAACATCGGTTATAAATCATTATTATTAACTCCGTCGATTCAAAAATCTTTTTGATTGTTGACACCTTAGACAGAAGGGAATCACAAATTCTTCTTTGACTTGCCTTGTTAATAGTTAACAAGTGATGAAAATTGACATTGGCTGATAACAAATTCTTTGTTTAGTTCTCATTTGTTGTCATAAACACATAATTCACGTTATACAGAAATTCTTTTAATAGCTTATTGATTTTTGCAAGGTTATCCGTAACTATTGCATATCTGATACAGATTCAAAGTGAATTTTAGACAAATGTTAATGAAACCATTGTGGTTGAGATCGGCATTACAAATGGTAGTGATGCTAATTGATTAAAAAAATTTTAAAACATTGAAAATCATTTTTTCTGAATAATGAACTCTGACAAAGGTCTTCTTTTAATACTTCATGAAGGATAAATGACATAAAATTTATCTATAATTACCTAAACTATGATACAATCATTAGCATCGGATGAATTGTCCAGCCATCATCTATGGTTTCATAAAGAGTATTGTTGATTGTTATATGAATTTGTTCTTTAATTGAACATAATTTAAATTATCGTAGCTTTTTGTACATTTTCTTTGTAAGGTTGCAACTTAGTTTATTCTTATAAAAAACCATGAATGCAAGTAAATTGTGATATATTGTGCCTAAATTTTATAAGCTAATGATTTTCTAAAAATAAGACAGGTTGTGATATATCATAATGTAAATTATCATGTTGGATGTAAACAAGTAAATTCTCTATAAAAAAAAAAGAGTGAGTCTACCTAATTTATAGTTGTATGCTGCTATCATTATTTGTATTTTCTCCTCTCATGAAAGAAAAAGGTTTCTTAACCTTTATATAGCATAAGATATGACGTAATTATAATATTCTTATATTAGCAATGATTGATAAGTTCCATCTTTCTATTTAGTTCTTTGTTTTCTATTCTAGATAATTTGAAAATAATTCTTATTTTGACAATGAGATAAGTAGTGATTAGGTGGAATGGTAAAGTTAACATATTTCAATTATGGAGTTAATAATTATAATTTAATCACTTGTATCTGATGAATGAGTTTTACTTTAATATTTTTTTCATACCTGACTATATTTAAGTGAATTGCATGAAACAGTCAATTTTATTTGTTAAAGTTGGAAAATGAAAGTTCTTGTTGTTGGATGAATGTGGTTGATTTTGTTGTAGATTTTTATGCTTTGCATACCTCACACCTTAACCACTATTTAACCTCTTCATGTTAGTCCTCATACCCTGTAATTACCTTACAATCAAATGCATTTGGAATAATTTTATATATTTTTCGTCTAGTTATTATCAAGAAAATAGAGTTTCTTGTTTAGTTAGAGTACGGAGGAGGCATTATGAAATGTTTTTTCGGTAAATCCATAATATCATAGTTTGTTCTCTTTAAGGTTGTTATTATCTTTTAATGTTGTTATGAACTATTTACTTGCACATCTCTCTTCCTACCTAAACCCTTTAATTTTCAGAGGCGAAACTTCATTTAAGGTTATATCTGTAAAGACCCGAACATACTTTACGAGGTCATTTTTTAAGCTAAGCATGTCGAGACAAATCCATCGGTGCTCTTCAGGCATGAATCGAGTTTATGTAATTTGAAAATTAGAAAAAAAATTATATTTTTGGTTAAATAGGGTCATCCTTGAAAAACATGTCTAAAATTCTCTCATCGTAAGCTTTCCAATCACATCTTGTTTTGCAAAAATCTAGATTTTGTGATAAAAGTTACTTGAGAAAAATAAATTTACCTAATGTGGTTGTTAGATAAAATAATAAGTAAATAATAATAATATTATTAACGTTGATAATGATAATTTTTATTATTATAAAACACAAAAATTAAAGGTTGGTATTTACTGTTAAGATTACGTAGACGATTTTTTTAGGAATAAATGTTGTTACATTCGTTATAAATAGGAGGGGGAGGTTATTGAAAAGGGAGAGGAGAGGGACCGAGAGAGAGAGAGAGAGAGAGAGAGAGAGAGAGAGAGAGAGAGAGGGCAGAGAAGAGAGAGAGAGAAAAGAGAGAGTTCGGAAGAGAGAGAAAAAGAATGATAATGGAAGAGAGAGGAACCGAGAAATTTGGTGAGGGAGAGATTGGTCGGAAAATTAATGGAGGAAAAGAACGTGGAAAGAGAGAAGGGAAGAGAGAGAGAGAAACGGGGAGGGAGATTTGCTGTGAGTATAAAGGAAAGAGAGGGGGAGAGAGATCGAAGGAGGAACGAGAGACAGGGAAAAAAATAAATAAATAAATAACGTGAGAGAGAGAGAGATCGGACCGCGAGGGGGAGGGATAAATCTGCCGTGTCTTTTTCAACGGAAAGGAGAGAGAGAGAGAGAGGGGGGGAGAGAGAGAGAGAGGGGGAACGTGGATCGAGAGAGAAGGAAGAATGGTGTACGGTGGTACATTTGTCGTGGCATGTGGACGTGCGTTACTCTCGTCTCCTCTTAGTTTAATCTCTTTTGAGGTTAAACGAAATTCATTTTTCCTGTTTCAATACTCATTTGAATTGTTTCTCGACGAAGTATATGACACATGAGGACACGTAAAAATATGTAGGTCTCTAAAATAGGGAAGAAAAATCAATGGACACATATTATGGATTCACCGTGACCCTCCCATGATATGAGATAGAGTAATCTCTTTTTTTTTTTCGTACAATTTATCTAAATGATTTTCCTCGCATATTGTATTGTTTAGTGTGCATTCTTACCTCTTGTTGTGATCGGGTCTATTTGCGTATTTCTTATTGCTATTAGTACTAAAATATTAAATATGGATTATGTGAATCAGGAATGTGAATAATGAACTTGATATAGTTAACTATTGGGTTAAAAGAAGTTAACCAATAAATTATTAGATCATTGTTCATGAATTATGATACACTTAAAATATGAGATGTGGTCTTATCATCATATGTACAAAAAGAATTCTACTTTTAGAAAACTGTTATACTTAGGATGGTCAAATAATAATTTGATTGAAACTACGATCAGAAATTGGAAATTTCTTGAAAATAGATAAGTTGGAGGATAACGCAGTTATCTAGAAATGGTTACATAATCAGTCTGACAGATTTGTCGAGAATTAAATGAATTAGATAACTGGTTTTCAGTCTCGCTACATGCTGGATTTTCGGCCATAGCTTTAGGTCTTCTCAGATCGGGTTCAGGTGTTGGTTTAGGGAGTTACTAGCCTACCTACGACTCTTCGATTATGCTTAGCAGCCAACAGGGGTAGCGGACTACAGGGCTCTAGGTTTGGAGCAGTTCTTTTCGACCGGTGGGTAGGTCATTAGTTGTCTGTGGTTCAGCGTACATAGCTCTTATACGTGTTCATGCTACACAACATAACCACTACCCCTTTTTGCAACGACCCTAGGGTGATGGAGAGCAACAACTCGGTGGGTATAAGCGGTTTTCTCGACCAGGAGGGTGGCTTATACCGGCCTTGTGTCGTAGGAAGTCATACGAAATCGTCTCGTGCCCTGAAATGTTGATTGATAGATTGTGAACTATAATAAATTAGGCTTCCAATATACGAAACGAAACTGGATAACGAGATGCTTAATTAATAGATTAATTAAAACTATAGTACCTATTCTCTCTTGTACTTGGTTACTGTTGCTCTTTACTGTTGTTGTTTCTACTCTACTCAGTTTTTGCTGACGTGTTTTTGGATTCCGTACTCAAGTATACTTTGCATTTCGCAAGGAGTTTTCAGTTGTACATCTCATTGGACTTATATACCCTCCGATTGGTATTAAATTTATGTTCCCCTAAATTTTGCAATATGAATTGTTTGTTGGCTATACTTATATTTTGTAATTATGTGTTGAGTGATTGCGATCTTGTGGGTGATTTGTGCTAGTGTTAGCACACGGTGACTCGAGTCTCATCAGTTGGCAGGACTTGGGTTGTCACACCCTTCTTTATGCAGGTGAACATTACATACCTTTAGCATGGGGGGCGTTTTAAATTTTAACAGTCATTTTAGGATTTTTAAAACCCAAAAAAAAAGTTCTTTTGACATGCATTTTCATAAAAATTAGAAAAATCATAAAACACTTTTTGAGGAAATTTTTGAAAACACGGGACTAAGGTTGAGACTTTATTCAAAAACATACATGATGAGTCGAAAAATTCATAAGAAAAGTCAGAGTTTGAAAAACCCAATGTCCTAGTTGTGAAAAATCTGGCTATCAGATAATATTTATAGCCAAGATGGTGAATCTCAGGTCGAACGCAGGGAGGCGAACATTTGATCAGGAAAAATTGTGTTTGTTTTTATTTGTTTTTGGTGTTTTATGATTTTCTTTTTTTTTGGTATTTTTTAGAAGGTAGAAGATCAAGTTGAGAAATTATATATAACTACTCTAATCTACTTGCAGAATATGAGAGAGAGAGAGGAAATAACTATTTTATAAGAGCAGAGCAATGTTTATTACAACTAATTACATAATATAAATCTATTTTAGGAAAGCAATACAAAGATAGGGAAGATACAAATCCTCCTCGACAGCTGTTTGGAAGATGAGATACTCCGATTACGCCCTAAACGAAGGTGGTGAGAGACAGGAGGAAGAAGAACAGAGCTAGACGAAGGGGAACGGGGCAACACGACGTCGCAATGGGATCCACTTCAGAAATGGAGGTGAGAGGACAGCCTCGGGTGCTCCATGAATGGGGGTGAGAAGCGGAAAATAGAAATTATTTTGTAGCTCTAGTGGAGCATCCCGGGCTTGAGACAAGCTCGTAGAGCTTTGGATGGGGTAAGGAGAGACTAAGAAAGGATAGTTTGGAAGGAGGTGAGTGCATGGCCTTTTATAGGTGGGAAAATGAGGGTTTCAAAGGTCATTTTACGTGCATGGAACTTAATGGGGGTGCATGGGACATGCATGCATGTCTTACGCATTTGCTGGCAATGGAGAGGAGTCATTAGCTAGCGGATTCGCGTAGGTGAATGGGGACCATTCGATCCTAATTGTACGACTAAGAGAAGAGCCACTCATCTCTCCTTTCAGTGCACACACATCTGCTAAATCGCGATGAGGGAGTGTATTAGCTGTTGGATTGTTGATGGAAGGCACGATCATGCGCTGATAGCGCTTGAGATCGCACTGAGGTTGCGCGTATAATCGCACGTATGATGTGCGCTTCATCGGTGGCACCACGTGGCATTTCTTCATACGCCAAATCAAGATCGGACAACGTTCATTACGTGAGCACGCGCCTGTGCAAAATGTGAAGTGTGCTTCAATGGTGACGTGGCTGTAGCTGAAGCGTTGATTCTTGATTGAACGGTCTGATTACATTGAAGTGTGCTGAGGAGATGTGCTTGCGAGGAGTCGAACCCGCACCTAGCGGGTGAGAGTGTGGGATGCCACCGTTGATTTTCACGTTGTTGCGCTACGATCATCGACCCAATCTCATTTGTGTGGTCGGATTTGTCATTTGAGGTTCAGATTTGCATCACCTTGTCCCTTGGCCTTTGATCTTCTTCGGACTACATATGATGCTACGAAGGTCCGATCAAGGCGATTCCAAAGGCATTGGACTCTGACGTTGCCCTGATTAGATCCGTACGATTGAATCTTCAATCCAAGGCCCATAAATGTGTCGCCCTCTCCTTGGCTATAAAAAGGAGTAAATTAATATACAATTTACAGAATTTAACCTGAATGCGATATGATGCATGTTATGCAATATTTATAATGTTGAATGCTTCTATAGGCCTAGGAACACGCATAAATAGGAATTTTAAGCTAAATAAATGTGTCTACATCACACCACCATGCCTATCTTTTTCTAATTCCTAGCAAAACTAAATTAAATGCTATTTATAAATAGAACTAAGATTTGATTACTAAGTCATCAGTTGTTAATGAATAATAAGAAATTTCAACTAAGGAACTTGACTCCAAAGACTCAACAATACTTGGGTGCCTGCCAAAATGCAGACCACCTAGGTCCTCTCCTTATTTCTCACAAAAAGAGAAGAAATATTTTTTTTCTTCCTTTTTGTTCTTAACTAATTTTTTTTTAATTTTTTAGTTTAGAGTTTCAAGGTAACTTTCTACAGCTACCCAACCCACCCAAGACTCGAAAGAACTCCAAGTACTAAGCATCTTTATGTGAAAAATGTGATTGACTCACTAAGCAGCAAGCAAAATGGACCTCAGGTTTCTACAAACCCTAGGTGACCCTGAACGAAAAATCCTGCCTAAAGGTGTATCTATTTGATCGGTAGATTTCTCCCTACTTTTATTTTTTATGAGGTCAACACAAGGGCGAATCCAATGTATATCTCTCCGGCTTATTCTACTTCCCGCTTCTCCCTTAGTGTTTAGGAATTATTTATGCATTTTTGTGAGCTGGGTTCTAAATAACCAGCCATGGGGTTTACCCATGGCAACTTGCTAGCCATATCCGCCCAGTGAAGTGTAGCTTATTTATTTATTTATTTTTCTTCATTTTCTTTTTTTTAATTTTTTTCTTTTCTTCTCTTTTTTCTATTCTTTTTTCTTTTTCTTTTTCTGAGTAGGTGGCTTCCCTAATTTAAGATTTACCTAAAGGCAACAGCCAAAGAGAAAGGGTCACATAGCTAAGCTCTGGACACCCAACTACGAGTTGTTACTCGCAGCAACGTGCCAGCCATACCACCCTAATATGTTTATTAGCTACCTAATTTTCAATAAGACTGCCTGAGTAGTGAGTTAGTGTGAGATGTGTGTAGATGCTTAGACTATAAGTCCCTTCAAATCAGATGGCGGGTTGATAAGTCGTGTACTTATCACCCCAACTTATTTATCCAATTAGAATAAACTTCGAGTGGCGAGGACTCAAGAAACAGGTCCACACTTTAGTGGACACCTGGGCTAGTTAATCTTTAAGACCTGAAGAGTCTAAGTGTTCAAGCCTATTGTATCATTTCCTAAAATCAAAAAACTCCTAATGCCTAAGTTCTCTTTTCCTAATTCTCAATTTTTTGTATTTTTTTATCAATAAAAGGAAAAGAAATAAATTTTACAAAATATAGAGTTAACAAAATAATTCAGAGATAAATATATCCACCCCCCATGCCTAGCTAATGCAATGTCCTAATTGTATTAAAAAGGCATGAAACAGAGCAGAGTAGAGAAGAAAACACCTGAATTCAGTGATTAACTAGTCAGCTTTGAATCTGAACAGGTTATACAAGTGCTGAGTTTAGTGTCTTCAGCTGGGCATAACATACAAACACAGGGAAGGGATAAAAGAATCAGAATGGCAAGTTAAGATCTGAAGAAAAAGATTGATCCTCAGACCCACAAGCAAAAGATGTCCACAAATGTGGACGAGAGTGTGATGTAGGCCCATCCCCAAGGGTTGGGTGGTTCTAAGGCTCTGAGTGATAAATACCCAGAACCGAAACTTTTTTGCTTGTAGGGCGGGGCCTACGATTTATGAGAATGCAACCTAAATGCAAAATGTCAGACAAAAGGGAGGTCTCGATTAGTAGGTGTGTTTGCCTCTTAGCATTCAGATCAAAAAGATAATCAATTACTCTACTCTTAGGTTGCACATCCTCAAAATCAAAGATATCATATGGGTTCTAGTAAAAGGTTGGTGGTTTAAGGCAAATAGGAACCCTTAGATCCATAATTATGTTTCCCCCTGAATTAGCTTCCCATAATTTTAGTTCCAGATTCCTATCCTCTAAACTTAGGGTTTCTGGGACCTTTAGATTGGTACACACCCTATCTAAATTATCCAAGTCTAACAATTGTGGCTGAATTAGAATTGACTTGGATTCAGTGATTTCAAAAACAAAATCATATCAATCCCTTCGAGGTGTGGTTGAGGAATGGGGCTACTTATTAGAACATCCATCAAATCAGAATTTTAATCCTCCAAGTTAGCCCAACTAAATCACAATTCTCAATTATAAGCCCTTAAATGATTCATCATATTCCTCAGGCCTGTATGTCTCACTAAAATCATTCTCCTTAACTCAAGTGAGACTTCACTTAGAAATTCCTCACCCTCAGAATCAAATAATTCTGGATCCTCATTAATATATGTTCATAATCATTTGTTATTCCTCGGTTAGTAGAGACATATTTTTTGCTTCCTAGTTCAAGGATCTCGGGTGAAGAAGTCAGTTCATCCTTAATTAGTTGCTCTAAATCAACCTCATCATCCTAGGTCTCATAAAATGTGTCCCACCCTACAGATGCCTAAGCAGATTATGACATTGGCTCTCCTGAAAGGGGCTCATCCTGGGAATCATCCCAAGATTGGATTAGAGCAACTGCAAATTTCATCCTTAATCTTAACAACCTCTCAAGTAAAAACTCACCTGAATCCTTATCCTCAACATCTTATCCAACAAGGACTTATTCAAATCATCAATCATTTTAATCAAGGGCTCCAATTCTTCAGTGCAGAGTGTTGGCTGAGCTTCTAAAGATTGAATAGTGTTCCTCAAGTTAGCCAGCACCATGTCTTGGACCTGGTTTACCTGAGCTGATTCGGTTCATGGTTGGGTAGGTTTAGGTTTAGACTATAAGGGTCAAGAAATTGAGGTTCTTGGGGTCCTCCCTGATAATAGGTCATCTTAGATTGTTCATTAAGGGATAGTGACCTATATGCAGTGTAATCTTGAGGAGGGCAAGTGTTATAATCATCATATCTTTCTTAATTGTAGATTCGATCAGGTTGTTCATAGGAGGACAAAGATCTATAATCCGTGTAGTTGTCAGAAGGATAATAATCATAGTCATGGTGTCCAGGGGTAGGCCATGAACACTGAGGTCCAGAATCATATCCCCAATCAAAGTTATCCCAACTAGTGGATGGATGATCATAGGTCGAGTTGGGATAATAATCATCTTGGGGATAAGTGTTGGTAGGAGGGTAGGAGTGGAAGTGTGTGTAAGAGGTAAAAGGATGATGGTAATGCCATCATCTATCATAATTAGCTTAAATTAGCTAAAATTCAGTGATAAATGCTCATTAATAAGCATCTGAGGGTCATAATTCCATTCTGAACTGGATACGAGAAGATAAGAAATCTCGTTAATTTTGTTATTTTAACGAGAAACCACGAATGCAGATTAATTGAGGGATTAATTAGTGTCTAATCTAAGGTCAAATGAACGTAAATTCCTAAAAAGTGTGCTCGAACTGGCTGAATTAGGATTTTCTACGATTTGAAGATTATTTTTTTAATAAAAACCCTAATTACAGCGTCACTTCAATTAAACGAGTTATGCTAGAAATAAATGTAATCTAAACCTCCTAAAAATCATTGAAAAATATTTTATGAGGTTTGGAACCTTCACTTTGACCAAAGGAACCCATCTTGACCAAAAATATACTTAGGCGGGAATCTATTTTATTTTAGGCTATAGTGTAAATTACCTAGACAAACTGCGTCATGATGAGAGGCTCATCATGATCTCTAATTGTCCTTAATTAACTAGTCTTCCTAGTTAATTAGCTAATGATATGTGAATATATGAGTTAATTATAAGATAAGGGATATATAGTAAAGGACCTTAAAATAAGTTAAAATGCTATTTTATCATTCAAATAATATTATTAATAATCTGATTAATAATTGGACTCGAGATATTAACAATCATTCCTCTAATTAATAAGTTAATTAACTTAAGCATAATGTATACATAAGTATGTACTAACTTAAGTAACTTTAGTTACTTAAATAAATTAATCTAAAAAGGTCAAAAATGTAAATTCAAGGTCTAAATATAATAATTACCTTATTTACTAACATATATAAAAAGTTGAAAAAGATCTAAATTAAAATAAACCTTGAAAACCTGAGTTTACATTTAGATCCTTATAATTCATTTCAATCGGGTCCTTACTTTTCCTACAGGTCCTTAGGTTTCATTGCATTTAGGTCCCTATCTACTTCTTCTTCTTCTTCAGCTGGTTGAACGGCTGACAACCGAGGGTGCCTCCACCACTTGGTCACCGCCCATCCGACGTCGCTTTACCTTCTCCAAGCTCCTGGAGCTTATGCTCACCATCCCATATTTATCTATCGGTCTGGATGATACTTTTGTCCTAATTTTAGGTAGGAGTTAACCTCACCGTCGTCAGAGAAGACGCCGGTGGTTAACCTCCTCCTAGCCCCTTATACGTCCAGATACCACCGCCCTCTTCGTCGCCGTCAACTATAAATAGCCCCTAACCCCCTCGATTTTTCTCAAGTTGGCTCCCTTCTCTCTTCTTCACTGTAGCCAACCCAATAGGCTATTCTTCCACAACTCCGGTGACCTTCCACTTCATCTTCCGACTTCCTCCGTCCACCTCAATTGGCTCAGGGACTTCGCCAAAGTCAGCTGCATCTTTGGACACAGGTGCTGACCAAGGAGTGCCTCTGCTTCATCCATATTGACCCACCGGAGACCTTCCTTATTCCCCTCTGATTTTGCTCTTCCGTCATGAGCCTTCGACAGAGTTCCTCTGTCCCCTTTGTCCAGGTAACAGTAGATAGGAGTAGATTTGGAGTAGGAGTAGGAGTAGTCTAGATAGTTAGCTAGTTTGGTAGTTTAGCGTAATTTCAGAGTTCAAAGATCATCTTCTTCAACTCCGGTGAGCTCCTTGAGTTTGCCAGAGCCCTATTTTGTCTTTTGAATCCACTGTACACCTTCTTTAATAATTCACAATCATTTCTGGCTCATTTAATCATTAATTTGATCATTGAATCGCCTAATACAAATCCACCTCCATCAGCTACTGCTGCTATCCATGGCGGCAATAGTTGACTTAGATTCACCTTCATCAGATCCACCATCATTAATTCATCATCAAAGGATCCTATTTATCATCTTAATTTGATTAATTATCGTATATAACTTAAATACGTAATTTTGTCTAAGTTTCTGAGCTCGCTGTCAATGGCGGCTCAAGAGTTATTTAAACTCTAAATTAAATACATATTTATGATTGTAGTACTGTTTTGACTTGCCTTGACCACTCTTCTGAGTGGGAGAGCAAGTCCTATGCTTCAACCCACTCAAAATCTATTCAAACTGATTTTAATGTTTAATCTTTCATTTAACGAATTAAAGAGGAATTAATTACAATCCTGAGGTTCCTTGCAACCTCAGGAACCTTTTCAAATAAAAAATGGCACGATTTGCCTTTCTGTACATGTTTTTATCTTTTTCTGGACTCACCGGAACTCCGACGAGCTCTGGCAAGTGAAATTCACTCTTCAACCTTCAGAAGATGATAAGAAGCTCCAGATTGACTTAACTTTGATTACTGACTTGTTTGAGGATGTTTGTTTGAAGATTCAATGACTGGAGCATAGATTAAGGCTTCATCTTCTCCAACTCCGGCGGAGTTGGAGAAGTCTAGACAGAAGCCTGAAAGCCACACTTAAGGTGTCTAGAACTTTCATGCAGTGCACTAAATCCATTCATGACTGTAGATCACATTAACAACCTTCCAATCTCTCTAAGGAACAAAGTATTTTTAGAATTCTGGCGATGAGCCTGGAACCATAATCTTTAGGGTTAAAACATCTGTTTAAAGGGTTGGACAAGTTTCTGAGATTGTTAGGATTCTATTCTAGGCTTTAATTGCTTGTAAAAAGGCTTAGAACAAAAAGTCAATTTTCAAGCCTAATAGTCAAACCTGAGATGGAGATTTCGATTCTGAGCTCAATTAGCTAATTTGAGAAGTTAAAGTTGTTGCTGAGATTCTGTTAAGTGATTTTAGAATAATTTAGATGAGATCAGACATGTAATTTTGTTGGAATTTCAACCCTGCCAGTTTGGGTTGTTTTCGAACCCAAACTGTTGGTAGTGGGTTTTTGATGAGATTTGATCACAAATCCTGCCCAGATCAGTTTGTCATATTCCTTAGAAGCTATTCCAATCGATTAGAAACGATCCCAAGTGTCTGTTACACCTGTCTTTCATTTGAAACCTTTCTCTGAAGCTTTCAGAGAAGCTTCAAGTTCTCTATAGTTACCTGAAGCTTTAAGAGCTCAAAACCCACTCCAGCAGATGTGGAATCCTTTGCAGATCCTATTTAGAACCTTAGCTAAGTGAGAAAGTCCAGCTGTGGACTCTGTTAACATGAATTTCATTCCCAGGCAGTAAATAACCGTATGAAACCTATAGATTCACCCTCCAAATCGAAGAGGAAAACATCCCCTTAATCTTAAATTGACCCTGCAATCTTGTAGAGCTACTCTAGAGCTTTCCAACAAGCCTTGAATTGCTTGATTTGGAGCGCTGAGCTAGGAGTTCTCCTCACTTGAAGTCGGGTCTGGAATGGGGAACATTAATCCCACATCGAAAGTTCTGGAGCGCTTGCCTCAGTATAAAACGTTTTTGTTAATACTCCTCTTCAGTCGACAAGTGCTGGGCGCGAAATGAAATGAGAATCGAGCATATGTGTGTGTGTGTACGGGCATGTGTGTGCCTGCAAGTGCCTGTGTGGGTGTGTGCATTGCGTGTGGCCCTGGGAGGCGGTTGGGCTGGTTTGGCTCGAAAGAAAAATAAACCAAAAATAAACCAAGTAACTCAAATCAGGCAAGGACTTAGAAGGGTCTAGTCCCACCCTGAGAAGGGTGCTGTGTATCCCCGAAAAGTCCTCGCCGCAAACCAAGAACCAATTTTTGGTTAAAGAAAAAAAAAAACCTGGTTCAGCTGATGGCTTAAGGAGAAGAAAGAGCTAAGTGCTGAAGGGTAAGTATTGAGTTTGCTTAAGGAAGAAGAAAAGCTAAAGGCTAAGGAATTAAGGGAAAGGTTAAGGCAGAAGAAGAGCTCGTAAAGAGACTAAGGAAAAGAGATGAAGAAAGAAAGAAGAAAGGAAACAGAGGACTTAAAAAGGAGAAAGAGAAGGAACAGAAGACTAAGAAAAAGACTAAGGGAGAAGAAGAAGGCAGAAGCAAGAAGAGAGGAAAGAAAAGAAGCTCGAGAGGGAATAAGAGAAAAATAAAAAGAGAAAGAGAAAAGATAAAAGAATAAAGAAAAGGAAAATAGAGAGTAAAAGAGAAAGAGAGAAGAAAAGAAGAGAAGAAAAGAAAGAAAGAGGTTGAAGAATAAAATGAGTTTAATTTCTTTTTATTTTTTTTAATTGTTGTATTAAGCATTGCTTTCAATGGTTGTAATAAGGCATATTTTGAATAGATAATTTCTTACTTGCCTTAAATCTTTTGAAATAAATGATGTAAATATGGGATTTTGCATTTTTCTTCAATTTAAATCATTTTGCAAAATTCAAGTTATTAAAATAATTTAATTATACCTCCTATACCTATAAGATATATAGAATTATTTGGTGAATTCAAAATAACATATACCTCCCAACGAACGACCAGGACTTAACCAGTTAAAAAAATCTAAAATGTTAGGTTAATTCGACCCTATACTACTAAGCCGACACAATTTCGAGTTAACCTAAGTTACTCTTTTCTACTCTTAATTAAGTAAAATTAACTTAATTAACTGAGTTGAGATGTAGAACGACCACGTCACACCCAAATCTAAGGTCACCACTAGATTCCTTGGATCCAAAAATGGTTAACCCCAAATTTTGAATCCAATCGGAGTTTGTCTTGACCTAGTTTGCATTCTAGCCCAGTTTGCTTTGATTATTACACCAATGCCCCTAAGTTTCAATTTTTATTGCAAGAAGGTCCCTTCATCGCCTTCTTCATCCTAACATGGCATGTTGTAGTAGCATCTTCGACCCAACGCAACTGTTCTTTGACTGAAGGAAATCACCCACAAATCACCACCAAATGCCTCCAAATTTGGAGGGATTGGTGATCAGATCCTCCTCATCATGTGAACCCAACATTGAACTCCAAATTTGACTCAAGCACCATCGTTGAAGCTTGAATCTTGTGGATCTTCCTTGCCAAAAATCGCAAGGAATTTGTGCGAATTCCAAGCAATTGAGGGCAAGGAAGACTTCTATTTAAGCTCTAACTTGTTCCCAAGATGAATTTAGTCAAAATTAAGCCAAAAATCCCTCTCTTTTCCTCCGTTCGACCACTCCAACTTGACTCAAGCAACTTCCTCCATCTACCTTCTTTCGTGCGTGCATCCAGCCAACGAGCACAACAATCTTTTTCCTCATCTTCCAATGCTAGCCAACCATAGCTAGGTCATCTTAGCTTATTCTTTGTTGTTGTTCTCCCCCACCGAAGCCACCTTGGTCCTCACGTTCGGTCGACCAACATTGGACGTGATTATCCTCCTTTCATCCAATTTAGGTAGATAAAATTCTTCCCCTTCTTCCATAGATTAGATTAGAACCCTTAGCTTTAGGAATAGACCCCTGCATGCCGTTCTCTATCTTCTTCCTTAACATCGATGAGAGCTCTGGCGAGCTTGAACTTGGGGATGAAGAAGCTACCATCCATCAAACCATCTACCCCACAAGCTCCATGACAACTTGGGGAGTAAAGCCCTCAAGAAATTGGGGCTTTTAACTCCCCAAGCCCTTGGTCTAACTCCATCTCTATTCACCACCTCTGCCACCATTGTCCGGCCACCACACACCTCCAAACACCAAATCAACACCACCACTACCTTCGTCACCTCACGATAAAGCTTTCTAGCTATCTAATTGGGGCCAAAATCCCGTGTGTTGATTTCAAGTCTCTTGTCGTCGCCATCGTCTTCTACGACACCAAGCTCCTTCATTCGGCAAGCATTTAGCAAGGGGTTCCTGTTGGACCCTAGTTCCATCTCTCTTCTGTGTTTTGGTGTTAACAAAACCGTTTTAAAATCTAATATGTTTATAAAGTAATTACAGGTCAAAAGAATCTGTGGATACAAGCAAAAAGATTGCACATGAAGGAAGAAGTTTTGTAGACTTTAGTTTTTATTGTATCTTAGAATTTTTGTATGTCTCCAAACAAGTAAAACATAATCTAGGTGTTAAAATCAAAGTAGATATAAATAGGATTCAGAATATTGTTCATTTACTCGGTTCTTAACTCAAAATCGACTCTTTCAAAACAAAGTCATCTAGAGTAGATTGGATTCCTCTAAAAATTGATTTACACTAATGATCTTCGGTACTTGCTAGGCATAGGTTTGGACCTAAGTTCCAAACTGTGAACATTAAGTACCGGTACTCATCATGAGTATCGGTATCAAGTGGTCACAGTTTGTGCACTGGATTTTTGCCTAGACCTTACAAGTACCGGTACTCATCACAAGTACTGGTACATGTAGGTCACAGGACCCAAGTCTGTGTGTCACAAGTACCAGTACTCACAATGAGTACCGGTACCCAGTGATTTGGTTGTACTGACTATATGCAGTCAGTACCGGTACCAAAAGTTCAGTATCGGTACCAACTAACCGTTGTGACCAGTCTGAATGGCTATTTTGCAATTAATCCTATTTCTAATGTCCCTAAAATACCCCTAACGGCTAGAATTTGTGGGAGAGGTGATTAGTGACTTATATAAGCACTCTTTGAGTGTTTTTTTTTTCATCTCAAAAACAAAAAAATCATACTCTTGCCTACACCTTCAATCCTCAATTTTCAAGCTGAAAAAGAGCTTGGTTTGTTGCATACCTTTCAAGGCCTCTCACCATTTGCAACAAATCATCAAAGGCGATCGTGTTTTTCTGTATTCAATCTTTTGTTTTACGCCTTAGTTTTCTTATTAGATTTGGTTATACTTGTAAGAAATATTATTGTTGGAGACTTAGGAAATAGTTGTAAGCTACTACTTACATTTTGCTTACACCTGTATCTTTATCATTTTTCATATCTTGTAATTGGGTTGAGGTAACCCGTTAATTACCTCTGATATTAGTAAATTGATTCCCTCTGAGTTGAGGGAATCAGGTTAGAAATCCTAAGTCATGAGACTTAGGTAGTGGAGTACCCAAGTGAGGGGAACCACTATATATCTTGTGCCTTTTTTTTGTGGTTTGTTTTGTCTTGCATTTTTTATTTCCCACACTATTCATCCCCCCTTCTAGTGTTCTTGTGATTTATAGATCCTACAGGTGGTATCAGAGCTAAGTTGCGAGAAGACGTGACAAATCGACTTGCAATGGCATCTTCAGTCAAGCGCACCGAAGGACAGTCATCCACTCATCCTCCCTTCTTTGATGGGACGGACTATGGATACTGGAAGAGGAGGATGCAAATCTTCCTCAAAGCCACGAATGAAGATTCGTGGACTCTCATTCAAGAGAGGTACATGGATTCGGAACCGCTGGAAGGAGTTGAATGGACAGCTGAGCAAAGGAAAAAGATTGTGGGAAACGCGAAGGCGATGAATGCACTCTATTATGCGTTATCAAGGGAAGAGTTCAACCGGATCTCCGCATGCGAGTCCGCCTACGAGATTTGGAACACTTTGCAAATCGCCTATGAAGGTATGAGTAAGGTTAAAGAAACACATATTTCTATTCTAACAGAAAGCTATGAGTGTTTCAGGATGCAGAAAGGTGAAACAATCAAAGGGATGTACACAAGATTTGGAGAGATCGTGAATCCAATGAAGAATCTTGGAGTCAAGTTGAAGGAGGAGCAGCTTGTAAGGAAAATCTTAAGATCCCTTACAAGCGATTGGTCTCCAAAGACCATAGCCATCCAAGAGGCAAATGATCTTTCTACTCTCTCCTTAGATGAGTTAATTAGAAGCCTCATGGCATATGAAGTCCAGTGGAAAATATGAAGAAGAATGAAGAAAAATCCATAAGCAAGAAAAAAGAACTTGCTTTCAAAGCTTTAAAGGAGGTATCGCACTTTGATGACTCCAATTCCGACGAAGAAGAGGAGCTTGCTCTTTTAACGAGAAGATTCAGAAGATTCATCCGAAAATAAGGTAAGAAAGTCAACAAATTTTCAAATGACATTATTTGTTTTGAGTGCAAGAAGGGGCACGTATGAAAAGATTGTCCAATGATCAAGAAGAAGAAGGAAGAAAAGGAAAAAGAAGATTGCAAAAAAGGCATACAAGGCAACTTTGGATGACAGTGATTCCGTGTCACGACCTGGGCATCAAGAGTCGTTTAAGACGTCTGGGAACTTGCCCAAATGTCTGGAAGCCTTCCCAGACGTCTGGTATTAAATTTTTTCGGCGTACCGGTTTGCGTCTGCGCACGTGCGTGCGCAGACTGAACCCGCCGCCTTCGTTCTTCTTTTTCTCTCCCTCCCTGCAGACGATGCAGCCTTCCTCTCTCTCTCCCCGCGCTGCCTACAAATACGTTTCCCCTCTCCCTCACCCTCACTCCACCGCCTTCTTCTTCTCCTTCTCCCTGCCAGTGAGAGCGCGAGCGAGCGAGAGTGGCAGCAGCGGCTGCTGCGAGCATGCGGGAAGGAGGGGTTGTTGCGAGAGGAAGTAGAAGCTCGACCGCGAGGGTACGAGCTTGCCGGGGCAGCTAGAGCCAGCCAGCGGGGGAGCAGCGAGCGTGGGGTGCCGCGGAGGAGCTGCTGCAGCTCGGGCAGCAAACGGATGCAGCGCGGCACGGCCGTGCGCTGCGGACGGAGAGCGAGAAGGGTTCTAATTCTGGGAAAATTTCCCAGAATCAGACATCTGGACTTACGTCCAGACGACGCAGAAGACGTCTGGAGAAAGGTCCAGACGTCTGACAGGTACAATATTTTCTTACCTTCTTTTTACCCATGTACGGCCATGCAGCTGTCCGCCGCGTTCTTCTGCACCTCTTTGATGAGAGCGGGTGTGTGTGTGCTGGAGTTGTTCGGGAGGGCGCGAGGGCTCGCCATCCCACACCGATCAGACATCTGGGCACAGTACCAGACGACTGAGAGGACCTCCAGACGTCCAGGGTGACAATCGGACGTCTGGAAACTAAGTCCAGACGATCCAGCGGGCTTCTGGACGTCTGAAGGACTGCGCAAACCAAGGTATGGCATGATCGACCTTCTAAGACATCTGGAATAAGTTCCAGACGTCTGATTTTGGGCAGACTCGTCGTTTTTGACCCGTTTAGGGTCCGTTCGGAGTCTGTTTTCCGCGTTTCAAGTTTCGTTCTTTCCAGATTTATTTCCTCTACCTATTTACAGTAATTGTATACTGTTCTGAGTAGCTCCTTGTCTTTGATCCTTGTATTAGGACCCCATTCCGTTGCAGCTCTAGGGGTTGCGGAGGCGCGCGGGATTGCCGACCACGCCCCCAGTACTCCCAGTTTTCTTGGTAGAGTGGCCCTTTAATTTATTTATCAAAAATTATACACTTATGAAATAATTAATAGAGTGTAGGGCATTGCATGAACCCTACGGCTGAAAAATTAGATTGAATGATAGATCATAGGGTATTGCATGAATCCTAGGACTGGAAAACTAGATTGAATGATAGATCTTAGGGTATGGCATGAATCCTAGGACTGGAAAACTAGTTGAACATATATTGCAGTCTTGGAAAAGTAGAAAGGAAACGATAACTGCCTGTAAATTGGTTAACAGCTACCTGTTTATGAATGAATAATTACTGTTGAGAACATGGGTTATATGGGTATAAAGCTAGAACGGTGAAACCTAAATTGGCTGAGTTAAAAGAGCATGAACCCTATGGGGAGTTAGGAGTAGAACTCCTAGAAAGTGAATGGAATAGAATTGGGGAAGTGAGCTAGCCCTTGAGTACGGAGTACCAAGGAGAGCAACTGTCCCCCTATTTAGTGCAGAGCTGAGCTAGCCGCCCCAGGGACCCAGGGTTAGGTCTAGCCACTTTGTATCGGCTTTTGGCCCTCGTGTACACGGTACCGAGGAGAGCTACTAGTGTAGGGAGAGCACTAGCTGCACCACGAGCCCCGGGGTTCTATTGGCCCTCCTACACCGACTTGTTAGGCCCACTGGGCAAACCAAGGTAGTCAGGCGAGGGTGCACGGACTGTGGAGAGGCAAGACCCCTGTTTGGTTACTGTGGAGGGGTTGGACCCCTGTTACTGAGAGGGCTCTGCCCTATATTGGTTCTGTGCTGTACTTTGGGCGCACCCGTTAACGGAAACAACTGACCGCGTGCCAGTGCAGGGTAGCTACCCGTGCATTTATCGCAATGCCGTAGTCACCGTTACGTCTGTCAGCAACCTTGGGGTGGTTGACTGAGGGTAGGACCACCATGGGGGACTCTCCCGGCCAGGAGAGCACCACGTGTTACTTCTACTTTTCGGAAAAGACTGCAATCAAGATCGTTCCCACGAGGAACATTCAAGATCAAGAGAAGGATCTGAGAAATAAATCAATAGTGAATAAATGGAAAAATATAAAGAAAGAAAGTAAAAATATAACAGCTATTGTCCACTCTACTGCTTCTTCTAGCTTTTAGTTGCCACTCTACTCAGCGTTTCGCTGACGTGTCACCCTTGTTACCTTTCAGGACCAGGTGTTGAGCAGCCAGAGTCGGCGGCTGCAGAGGGCGCTGGGCCTAGTAGAGCCCAGTAGTGTTACTTGTAGTACCCACTGTACTTTTCTTTCCGTTGTAGTAAGTAGTTTCTGTTACCCCCTGTACTCTCTTTATTGTAAGCTTCATATTTATGTATATGTTTATTTCTCTACTGTTGTGGTGGTGTATACTGTAGTATTTCTTTTCTCTACTGTTGTATTTTGTTACTGCTAGTTATATACATGTGGAATGTGGTTTATTTTATTGCTCTTTTGGTTACTTTCTCATTGGACGACTGGGTCTTGGGATCAGTCAAGTCGATCCGATTCTCGTGTCTCGTGGGGATTCGGGAATCAGGTCGTTACATTCCGACACAGAATCATCTTCCAAAGAATCTGAAGAAACAGAAATTGCACATCTTTGCTTATTGGCCAACAACAACAACTTGGAAAATGAGGTAGATTCTGAAGTCACCTTTAATGAAGATTTATATAATAAGGCTAAGATGATTAAAAAGGAAAATAAAGTTTTTCATGATAGTTATAGAACTCTAGAAATAGGGGAATCTTATTTAGAAATAGAATTAGATATGTCCAAAAAAACTAACAATCAATTACATGTAAAAATAGTAGAATTAGAAGATATTTATGAATACTTTGAGGACACTTTGAATAATTTAAAAACAACAACTAGGCTAAATATGAAATTTTGTAATAATTTAAAAGCCAAGTTCAATAATAAGAAGAACACACAAAATAAATCACATGCACCTAGACATGCATGGATTTATCAAAAGGTCAAGAATCTTAATAATTATAGATCTAACACTAAAGTGATATATAAACCTAAGGATTTGAAAGGTACTAACCATCAAGGACCCAAAAGAAAATGGGTACCTAAAATAGATTTAATAAATTATCTTGCAGGTCAAAAAGGACAAATGGATCATAGACAGTGGGTGTTCCAAGCACATGACGGAACACTCCAACCTCTTTATCAAATGGACCAAAATCGAAGATGGAGGGCACGCCAAGTTGGGCGACAACAAATGTTGTCACATTATTGGTGAAGGTACAATAGGAAACTCTTCTAAGCTGGTATGTAATGTTCTTTTAGTAGAAAACTTAAAACATAACATGCTTAGTGTTAGTCAAATATGTGATAATGGATGTGATATTTTGTTCACTAAAGTTGGACTTAAAATATTAAAAGAAGGAACAAATACGGTTTTAATTGAAGGCTTTAGATATGAAAATATCTATGCTCTTCATTTTTCAAAAGAGAAATATGTAAAATGTCTGCTTGCCTCCCATATTGAAGTAGATCTTTGGCACCGTAGGATAGGTCACATTAATCACAAACATCTTAATAGGTTAGCCAAAAATGAGTTAGTAAGGGGCCTACCTAAACTAACTTATAAGAAGGATGTTTTGTGCAAGTCGTGTGAACTCGGAAAAATGCACAAAGCCTCTTTTAAACCTAAAGACTTAATTTCAACAACACGACCTTTAGAGTTGTTACACCTTGATCTATTTGGACCAACATGATTTGAGAGTCTAAATGGAGAAAAATTTTGCCTAGTTATTGTTGATGACTTCTCTAGGTTCACTTGGGTCATCTTCTTGAAACATAAGGATGACTCATTTGATTCCTTCCTAAGTCTTACTCAAAGACTTCAAAAGGAAAAATCATCCTCTATTCTTAGACTTTGGATTGATAATGGGGGTGAATTTGAAATGAAAAATTTTCAAATTTTTATGTCAATTTTGGCATAACCCATGAATTTTCATTTCCTCGGGCTCCATCTCAGAATGGTGTTGTAGAGCGCAAGAATCGCACTCTACAAGAATGCGCCTAAACTTTGCTCTTAGAGTCTGGGCTTCAAAAATATTTCTGGGCAGAAGCCATTAATACAGCATGTTATATTCTAAATAAGACACTTGTAAGGCCTATTATTAAGAAAACTCCATATGAGCTTTATTATGAGAAGTCTCCTAGGATATCATATTTTAGGGTGTTTGGAAGTAGATGTTATTTATTAAACACCCGTGACTGGCTTGATAAGTTTGATGCTAAAGGTGATGAAGGCATTTTTATTGGCTATTCAATAAGAAGCAAAGCTTATCGAGTCTTTAATAAATGGACTTTTGTCATTGAAGAATCCCTGCATGTTTCATTTGATGAAACAAACTTAGGTGAACCAGAACCAAATCATTTATATTCTAATGATGAAGATACCTCCTTCATTGATGTATCAAAAATAGAAGATTCACGAAATGTACATGATCTTCCAAAAGAATGGGTACACCATAAGGATACCCTCAAGAACAAATTATTGGTGATATTGAACAAGGTGTAAAAACCCGATCTCAGTTTAGAGCTGATTTTGTCCTTAATGCTTTTGTTTCACAACTTGAACCCAAGAAAGTTGAGGCATTAAAGGATGAATCATGGGTTGTAGCTATGCAGGAGGAGCTAATCCAATTTACTAGGAACAATGTATGGAACTTGGTACCCGCTCCTGAGGGTAATTCCATCATTGGAACCAAGTGGGTGTTTCGAAATAAATTGGATGAATTTGGTTCAGTAATCAGGAATAAAGCCAGACTTGTAGCTCAAGGCTATAATCAACAGGAGGGTATTGACTTTGATGAGACATATGCTCCTATTGCTCGCTTGGAGTCCATACGGATGCTACTTGCCTTTGCAAGTGCAAAGGACTTCAAGCTATATCAAATGGATGTCAAGAGCTCTTTTCTTAATGGTTATATTAAGGAAGAAGTTTATGTTCTTCAGCCTCCCGGGTTCGAGGACCCAACACACCCAGAGCATGTATACAAGCACAATAAGGCGTTATATGGACTTAAACAAGCTCCCAGGGCCTGGTATGAAAGGCTTAGGAATTTTCTTCTTCAGCACGATTTTAGAATTGAAGTTGTTGATTCAACTCTTTTTGTAAAAGAAGGTAATGACATCTTATTGGTTCAAATATATGTCAACGATATTATATTTGGATCAAATAAGGAGTCCCTGTGTCAACATTTCTGTGAGACTATGAAGACTGAGTTTGAAATGAGTATGATGGGTGAACTCAGATTCTTTTTAGGACTCCAAATTTAACAATTAGCCACAGGAATTTACATTAGTCAAACAAAATATGTTCTTGAAATTCTCAAGAAATTTGACTTTGAAAATGTAAATGGCAAAGAGACTCCGATTGCTCTATCTACTTCTCTTGGTGAAGATTTATCCGGCAAGAGGGTAGATGAAAAGAAATACCGGGGAATGATAAGTTCACTACTATATCTCACAGCTTCTAGACTTGATATTCTTTTTGCTACATGTTTATGTGCGAGATTCCAGTCCAAACCCAAGGAATCTCATTTTAATGCAATAAAAAGAATATTTAGATACCTAAACAACACAAAAGACCTTAGTCTTTTCTATCCTAAAGCACAATCCTTAGATCTATTATCCTATAGTGATGCAGACTATGTAGGGAGTTGGACAGACCGAAAGTGCACAAGCGGCACATGTCATTTTATTGGAGAATCTCTAGTCTCATGGTTCTCTAAGAAGCAGACTTGTGTTTCACTTTCAACGACTGAAGTAGAGTATATTGCAGCTTCACTTGCTTGCTCTCAGGTCATTTGGATGAGACAGACTTTGTCCGACTTTGGATTGATTTTTGCGTAATCCAAGATATTATGTCATAATACAAGAGCAATAAATCTATCCAAAAATCCGGTACATCATTCACGTACCAAACATATAGACATTAGACATCATTTCCCCAGAGATAATGTACTTCAAGGCTCTATTCAATTAGAATTCATTGACACTCAAAACCAATTGGCAGACATTTTTACAAACCTCTTGCAACAGAGAGATTCTGCTTTATAAGGAGAAAATTAGGACTTTATATAATAAAAGAGATTCTAATCTAACAATTTGTTTGATATGAATTTTGTTTATACTTATGAAAATTCCCGAGGGCTTTCTTGCAAATTACCCATGCTTACTAAAAGAGGGGTAAATTGTAATATTTCCATATGTCTGGAAATACCAAGGTGTTGTTTGCAATTTGGTTGCTTAACTTAGGTTGTTGGCTACATCATTTTTTTCAACACCTAAGTTGTCAATTTTTCTTCTCTCAACCACTTAAGTGGTCATGTGACAAGCACATGACCCATCCCATATAAAAGAGGTCAAGTGCAAACACTTGCCTCATTTCATCACAACCAAACCCTAGTTCCACCACAAGTCTCTCCAAGCCCTTGCCAAGAAGAAGAAGAATCATCTCCAATCTTCATACCCTAGGTACATTCTTCTCTTCTCATCAAATCATGTTTCCTTGAGTCATTCTACATCATGTTTCATCTTTTCTCGACATCATTTATGCTGTTGCAATGTGTTCTCATCGGGTACCAGATGGTACCGGTACCCATCATCGGTACCGGTACTCGCTGGGCGTAGCAGTGCCTGCTTTAGAGAGCAGGTACCGGTACTGAAGATGAGTACCAGTACTAGCTCGAATTTTTGGTTGGGACAGAAACCAACCAGTACTGGTACCAATCACCAGTAACGGTACGTGCAGGCTTAAATGTGTTGTTACCTGAACACATGATAACAAATTATCTTTATCTCTAATTATATTTCCTATTCCTTATTGTTGTATATTTTCATATGGCACCTAAATCTAAAAGTAAGGGAAAAGCACCTCATGATGCATTCCACAAGTTTTGCGTCAATGAGGATGCTAAATCAAAATTTGATTAGTATAAAAGCCTAAAACTCCATCACTGTAGGCCTATTGAGTGGAAAGATTTTTCTCTTCAAATCTATGAGTTTACTATCCGTTTTTCCAAACAGTATCTTATGCATTTCTTTGATGAGTCATTTTTTGCTTATGTTCCTGGAGTTTATCCTGACGTTAATTGTCTATTTTTTGCTAATCTCCAAGAACAAGAAAATCGAGGCCATCTAGTCTTAACATCCAAAGTTTTTGGTCAAAAAATCACCATTACTCCTAAATTTTTATCAACCATCACCCAATGCCCAAATGAAGGTCATCCTTTTAACACACTTAAGGAGCAATTTCCTACTCACAAAATTCATGAAACTCTATTGCTTCCTAATTGCCAGGGCAAAGCATTGGTTGCCGCCAACATGACTCTTTTTGCTCATGTTCTTTTCCGTATCTTAGCATGGAATTTAAGGGCTAAAAATTCAAGTTTTCACAAAATTTCCATTGACATTTTACCCTTAATTTATGCTATCATTACAAGATTTTAGGTCAACTGGAACACGATTTTCATTCACTTTCTTAGACCTCATTACCGTGCATCGGCTTTACCCTTAGATATCTTGGTGTCTCACATATTTCATAAAATTAAAATTGACCTTTCTAATTTCACTCCTCTTAGAAAAGTGGTCTATTTCAAATGGTCCACTCTCCGAAAAATGGGAGTGAAACCCACTAGAGAGGAATCTACTAGTGATGATAAAGAAGATGAAGTTGATCCAAATGCTCAATCTTCTTCTCATCCACCTCCTGAATCATCTTCGGCTTTTGTCCCCATTACCTATCCCTTTCCGAAAGCCGAAACTCCTTGGAGAAACCTATCTCATGGGTTTTGCACCGATCCCTATATGATCAACACTTTCAATTATATTGGTCAAAATTTAACTAATCTGAATTTTGCCTTCCATCACATGGAACGCAAATTTCATGATCTTTCTATGTCTCTTGAGTCTTCATATGTTGCATCTTCCACTCAACAAACTAAACAAAGGAACCAGACTCAACCAAAAGCACCTCTGGAATACAGTAAAAGAAGACAGAAACACTTCCAAGATCCATCTTTTGTTTCTTCTCCAGTAGCAGAAATAGAACCTATTATCCATGAAGATGAGGAAGAAGAAGACACAGAAGATGAAGAAAATGTTTCATATGAAGAAGACGATAATGATGATGATGACGACAACAACGATAATGAAAATGATGACAACAACGATGATGATGACAATGACAACAACGATGATGAGGATGAACAACCACTTATTAGAAAATGTCATAGAAATTAGTTTAGTTTTTAAGTATGTAAGCTTGTTGTTGCTTCTATGACTCTTAAGATTGTTAAACTTGTATGACTCTTAATATTTCTTTTGTGTCATGAACTTTATCATGTTATGAAAGTTGATGCTTTGTTTGATAATGTGAGCTTGTTTGATAATGTCATGCTTTATGGTATTTGCTCATTTTTTTTGCTTACTTGACAAAAGGGGGGAGAAATGAAATGAATGAATGGATACTTCATATCTAAAATAGGGAGAGCTTAGTTTGAGGGGGAGGATTTTCACTCTCTTGTAGAGTTTTTTTATTCTTCTCTTATTAAGTCTCTGTTTATCTTTAATATGAGTATCTTGTTTGTTTTGTCAATATCAAAAAGGGGGAGATTATTGAACCCTAGTTCCATCTCTCTTTTGTGTTTTGGTGTTAACAAAATCATTTTAAAATCTAATATGTTTATGAAGTAATTACAGGTCAAAAGAATCTATGGATGCAAGAAAAAAGATTGCACATGAAGGAAGAAGTTTTGTAGACTTTAGTTTTTATTGTATCTTAGAATTTTTGTATGTCTCCAAACAAGTGAAACATAATCTAGGTGTTAAAATTAAAGTAGAAATAACTAGAATTCAGAATATCATTCATTTACTCGGTTCTTAACTCAAAATCGACTCTTTCAAAACAAAGTCGCCTAGAGTAGATTGGATTCCTCTAAAAATTGATGTACACTAATGATCTTCGGTACTTGCTAGGCACAGGTTTGGACCTAAGTTTCAAACTGTGAACATCAAGTACCGGTACTCATCATGAGTACTGATATCAAGTGGTCACAGTTTGTGCACTAGGTTTTTGCTTGGACCTTACAAGTACCGGTACATGTAGGTCACAGGACCCAAGTCTGTGTGTCACAAGTACCAGTACTCACAATGAGTACCGGTACCCAGTGATTTGGTTGTACTGACTATATGCAGTCAGTACCGGTACCAAAAGTTCAGTATCGGTACCAACTAACCGTTGTGACCAGTCTGAATGGCTATTTTGCAATTAATCCTATTTCTAATGTCCCTAAAATACCCCTAACGGCTAGAATTTGTGGGAGAGGTGATTAGTGACTTATATAAGCACTCTTTGAGTGTTTTTTTTTTCATCTCAAAAACAAAAAAATCATACTCTTGCCTACACCTTCAATCCTCAATTTTCAAGCTGAAAAAGAGCTTGGTTTGTTGCATACCTTTCAAGGCCTCTCACCATTTGCAACAAATCATCAAAGGCGATCGTGTTTTTCTGTATTCAATCTTTTGTTTTACGCCTTAGTTTTCTTGTTAGATTTGGTTATACTTGTAAGAAATATTCTTGTTGGAGACTTAGGAAATAGTTGTAAGCTACTACTTACATTTTGCTTACACCTGTATCTTTATCATTTTTCATATCTTTTAATTGGGTTGAGGTAACCCGTTAAATACCTCTGATATTAATAAATTGATTCCCTTTGAGTTGAGGGAATCAGGTTAGAAATCCTAAGTCAGTAGACTTAGGGAGTGGAGTACCCAAGTGAGGGGAACCACTATATATCTTGTACCTTTTTTTTGTGGTTTGTTTTGTCTTGCAACTTTTATTTCCTACACTATTCGTCCCCCTTCTAGTGTGCATGTGATTTACAGATCCTACAGTTCCACCCCCTTCACTACGGATCCTTTGAAGGAAGTCATCTACACCGTTGGATCCAAGATCCAATGGCTATCGAGTCCAATTGTGCAGTACAACAGCAAGACGGTGACGAAGAAGAAACGAAGAAGAAAGGGACTACACTTAGTCCCACCTCGTTTGTGGATGGCCTAGATTTAGGCATAAGAGGCATTTTGTGCCTTATTGGGTTGCCCTAGCACGCAGGGGGTCGGGTCCCCATACATGCACGCCCATACGCACACGTGCCCACACACATGCAGGCGTGCATAGGTCTGATCTTGGGTCGGATTATGGTCTTTGTTCATGCGTGGTCTGGGCCAGTTTTGTGGCATGCTTTGCGAGGCTTCTTTGGCTTAAAAATTCTAAGTGTTTTGGGCTTTGGGCTTAGTTGAAAAAAACCATTTTTTGCCCTTAATAATTCATTTATTTTTGGAGATTGAGAGTTCATTTATTTTTGTTGAGATTGACATTCATTGCATAATCTATTTCTTTTTGTATCAGATTATTGTGCTTCATTCTATATTCAATTGATTAATGGTTAATTGCACTTATTTGCTCCCTGAGACGACCTCAGACTCATATTCGAGATATAAATTTTAAATGTCTATTCACTTTTGTTGACTATACTACGATGTGTATTTTAAACTCAATGAAAGCGCATTAGAAAAGGATACATGGAAAAGTAAGAGGAAAAGTAGAGAAAAGAAGGTGTCCTGCAATACAAATAATCAAACCTGTCCTTAAGCAAGTAGCCTAAAGATCTACATACTCCCATAACCCATCTAAAGATTATAAATGATTTGATCTTCTTCTATCTGGTCAATCCAACTACTTAAAGGGAGGAATTGGGGAGAAGTTTGTCCTTTGGCTTGCACCTCGGGTTCCTTTGATACCCCCCAACTACTGTCGTTTGACGATACTCCCCTAGCTAGACATCAAATGGAATGGTAGAAGTAGATTAATCAGAAATAATCTCAATCTGAGCCCCAAAGAGCGAGTCAATCCTTAAGGCCAACGTATACTCGATTTTAATTAGGCTTAGGTTTGAATGTACTCTGGAATGTGATGGACCCTTTATCTGGGTTGTGCCCTTAAAAATCAATTAATTCTTATCTGTGTGTGCAATCAAGGTTTTCAAACAAGCTTATTAGGTGATTTGTCATTTAGGGTTCAACCTTGTTTGGTAGCTTTTAGAGTTCAAATTTAAGTTGATTCAATCAAGTTCAATGAGGCAAACCAAGTTCTGGAAGCACCGGTATAGATGTATTCCTTTAAAACTTGGAAATAAAATGGAGTGCATGGTTCAATCCTATAATTTGAATCCTATTGGGCAAGCTACTGAATGAATCTGTTTGAGATAGAGTGGTACGGCCCAGACAGATCGAACAATTGGCCTAATTCACCACTAATTAAGGCACACAAAAGTGGTTAGCCTATTCTGATTTCTACTCAATTATGTGTTAAATTTCACATGTACCGATTCCACAGGTTGGAATACTGGTTGAATAATGAAATCAGAGAGGTTGTGCACCTTAAGTTTGTGGGTGTAAAAATGCGTGTATTTTTCAGGCTAGTTCCCACAATAGGTGCAAAAAATTTTTTTGTATTTTTTTATATATATGCGAGGGGTGAGGTGGGTGAGGGTGACAAACAGATAGCCAAGATCTAACCTAGGGTTTATGCAAGCACCTAAATTGATTTGGGTTTGATTTATTTTAATGATGAAGTGAAATTTAGTGGGTGGGAGGTGAGGGAAGAACTTACAGAACCTTCATTTGCACTTTTCTCTAATTTATTCTGCTCTGGAATGCCTCAGAAGAGTACTTGCAATTACAACAAGAAAGGAGAAAAGTGATATGAAAGTTAAGGTGGAAAGCACGGGAAAAAACATCAAAGACCGTTGCCTCCCCGACAATGGCTCCAAAATGATGAGTCGGAGAATTCACGAGAAGAGTCAGAGTTTGAAAAAGCCATCGTCATAGTTGTGAAAAATCTGCCTATTAGATATTATTTATAACCGAGATGGTGAATCCCAAGTCGAATGTAGGGAGGCAAACATTTGATCGGGAAAAACTATGTTTGTTTTTATTTGTTTTAAATGTTTTATGCTTTTCAATTTTTTTTGGTATTTTTTATAAGGTAGAAGATCAAGTCAAGAAATTATATCTAACTACTCTAATCTACTTGCAGAATATCTGAGAGAGAGAGAGAGAGGAAACAACTATTTTATAAGAGCAGAACAATCTTTATTACAACTAATTGCATAATATAAATCTACACTGTGAAAGCTATAAAAAGATAGGGAAGAGAGAAATCCTCCTCGATGGCTGCTTGGAGGACGAGCCGCTCTGATGACGCCCCAGACGAAGGAGGTGAGAGACGAGAGGAAGAAGAATGGAGCTAAACGAAGGGGAACGGGGCAGGATGGTGTCACAAGGGAATTTGCTTTCAAAACAAAGGTGAGAGGATGGCCATAAGTGCTCCACGAATGGGGGTGAGAAGCGGGAAATAAATATTATTTTGTTGCTCTTGTGGATCATCTCGGGCTTGGGACAAGCTCGTAGAGCTTTGGAGGGGGTGAGGAGAGACTAGGAAGGCATGGTTTGGAAGGAGGGGAGTGCATAGCCTTTTATAAGTGGGAAAATGAGGATTTCAAAGGTCATTTTATGTGTATAGTGCTTAATGGGGGTGCATGGGACATGCATGCATGTCTCACCCACCCACTAGCAATGGAGAGGAGTCGTTAGCTGACGAATCTGCATGGGTGAATGGGGATCATCCGATCCTGATCGCACAGTTGAGAGAAGAGCCACACATCACTCCTCTCAGCGTACGCACATCTGCTAAATCGCGACAAGGGAGTGTATCAGTTGTTGGATCATCGCTGGAAGGCCATGATCATGCGTTGATGCGCTTGAGATCACACTGAGGACACGCGTATAATCCCGTGTACAATGTGCACTTCATCAATGGCACCACGTGGCATCGCTTCATACATCAGATCAAGATCGGACGACACTCACTACGTGAGCACGCGCCTGTGGAAAATGTGAAGCACTTTCGTGGCGATGTGGCTACAGTTGAAGCGTCGATTCTTGATCAAACGGTCTGATTGCGTTGAATCGCGTTGAGAAGATGTGCTTGTGAGGACTCAAACCTGCATCCAACGGGTGAGTGTGGGACGCCACTGGTGTGCTAAGGTGGCATTTGTGTCCCCAATTATTTTTCTGGTGGAGATGGCCACAAGGGATCTCGGCCGTTGGATCATGATCCAACGGTTGAGATTTCACGTGGGTTCTTTCTTAGATTTGTGAAGACACGCAACTTGAGTCCATCTCAGTTGTTTGATGGTGATCCAATGGCGAAGATCGCATGATGTAGGCACCTTTAGGGGTGAGTAGGGGGCCTTGAGCAGCTTTGGGCTGCTGGGATGGCACTACGTGGCTCCATCCTAATCGTCTATCTTCTTTGCCTGTAAGTGGCACTACGGATGTCGGATTGGGTCGATTTTTGCATTGTTGGGCTGCAATCATTAACCGATCTCATCCATGTGGTCAAATTTGTCATTTAGGTCCAGATTTGCATCACCTTGCCCCTTGGCCTTCTATCTTCTTCAAACTGCATATAATGCTACGGAGGTCCGATCAAGGCGATTTCAGAGGCGTTGGACTTCGATCGTCGCCCTGATCAGATCCATGCAATTGGATCTTCAATCCGAGCCCATAAATGTGTCATCCTCTCCTTGGCCATAAAAAGGAGTAAATTAATATATAATTTACATAATCTAGCCTAAATGTGATATGATGCATGTTATGTAATATTTATAATGTTGAATACTTTTATAAGCCTAGGAGCACCCATAAATAGGCAATTTAAGCTAAATAGATGTGTCTACATCAACACACTTGGGATTTAATCCTTAACAAACTAAGGATGAAGCTGCAGATTCTTTTGTTAGAATTTTCGGGTCTATCAAACTTAGACTAGATCGGGTATCCTTTGAAGAATTTTTTCTAAAGATTCTGAGCTAGTCCTTGGGCGGAGGTTGCGGGTGACGGCAGGCGACTCAGGGACGACGACCGGTGGTAGTAGGGATGATGAAGGATGGCATACTTGGAGGTCGAGGGTTTGGAGGCGGAAGGAGCGGAGGGTTTCTGATGCTCACGGCAGAAGGGGGACGGAGGCAAGGTGGTCTGATGGAAGGGGAACAAAGGTGCCCAATAGGACCGTCTGTTTCCGCTGCCGGCGGCGAGGACATATGGAGGCCACTTGCCGATCTCCCGTGGTGTGCTTAGGCTGTGGGGGATTCGGTCACAAAAGGGACTTGTGTCGAAGTTTAGGGGGTCAAATGAAAGAACGTCCTTTCCCACGCTCTGGATGTTTGAATTTTAGGGCTATGCAGATGCTGCCTCCGCCCCCATCTCTGCGCAAGCTGGGGGGACTTACGGTTGATGTGGAGGTTCCTGTGACAGAGAGCATCAGAGCGGCAGAGATGGCCTTGCGTGGAGCTCTGGTTGGGGAGGTTATGGTTGAAGACCAACGGCGGAGAATGTTCGCACCCTGGTAAACTCTCTCTCCCTCTAGAGCAGCTCCTGGAAGGTTTCTTTTCTGTCAAATACACGTTTTGTCCTCTTTGGCTTGGATATGGTGGACGTTGAGAAGCTGCAGTTTCAAACATCTTGCAACGATGGGTTCACGGTGATCTGGAGACTAGTTTCCCCCTTTGATGGAGCTTTGCCGGAGAGACCACCCCAGAGAGTGGGATTCAGATCGGGAAAACTTGAGATCGAGGGGTTGCCTTTACATCTGAGGTCGAAGGAGGTTGTATCGTCGAAGATCTCAGGATTTGCATCAGTGGTAGAGGATGCGGTTATCGGGCTGCTTGAGGGCGATGGCGCCTGCTGAATGTGATGGTTGATGTATTTATAGCTGGCTGTGTCCCTGAGAATCTGATTTTGAGATGTAGTGGGAGTTCCTGGATGCTGAGGCTGAGGTTTCTGGTGGGAGACACTGTAGCAAAGCAACTTAAGTCGTCTGGACCTGCAGCTGATGAGGAGGCAGTTATGCAAGACCTGGGCACGGTTCACGGCGATGAATCCCTAACTGTCGAAACTCGTAAGGACTTCTGTGTGGGGGAGACGGGGGAGGCTTAGAATGAAGAAGAGGAGGAATTGGGTGGGGGGGAAACGGCTGGACCAATGCCCACGATGGCAGGGGATATGCTGGCAGGTGACATGGAGACTGTGAAGCAGGGGAGCCATGACCCACAAATTGAATCTCTGAAGGATAAACAGGATCTGCAGGAGAAGGAAGGACTTTAATGTGAAGGTGGTTCTCACTCAAAGATTGTTAAGGGCAAAGCACCATATAGCCTCCGACAGAGAAAATCAAAGGCTGTCATTCTGATGGATGAAGACGAGGTTGCGAAAGTTATGCAGGTTTGCAAATGTTAGGTCCTCAGGGGGGAGGGGTCCGGTGAGGACAGATGAGAATCCTCACTTGGAACGTGCGTGGGCTGCGCGACAAAAGCCGGAGGGCTTCTCTGATGAGATATTTGAGAGAATGGGGAATTGATTGTGTGCTCATTCAAGAGACACACATTGAAGGTAGATCTAACAGGCTTTGGTCTGAGTTGCTAGCTTCAGGGCTGAATGATTATGTGCAGATTGATGCACAAGGGAGGTCGGGAGGTATTGCTATCTGGTGGAGGAAGGGGTGGGCTCAATGTTTGGTGGTTCACAAAGCCAGGCATTTGCTGACATACAAATTCCAGATTCACCAGGGGCAGGAGTGTATCTGGATTACTGGGGTTTATGGACCATGTGCTGCATCTGCCAGGCAGGAGCTATGGGAGGAGCGGGCTGCTGTGGCTGAGTTGGTGCAGGGGGGAATGTGGCTGACGGATGGGGATTTCAATTGTGTGCTAACAGGGGTAGATAGGCCTAACGGCAACACAGACAGTTCGGCTACTGGCTTCCAGATGATGGTTCAGTCACTGCAGCTTTGTGAATTTCCATCCTCTGGTGTGGAATTTACTTGGCACAATGGAAATGGCTTGGCATCCAAATTAGATAGATTTTTTGGGAATGTAGACATTCTGGTAAGATTCCAGCTGTCGTCAGTAAGTGGATTGAGCCAACCTTTTTCTGATCACACCCCTTTGGTGTGGGACAGTGGGGAAGAAACTCATGTTGGCTCTTATTTTAAAATGAAAAGATCATGGCTGAAGGAACTGGGCTTATGTCAGATGATCAGCTCTTGGTGGCGAGCTAAAAAGGTGGAGGGGTCTGCTACTGTCAGGTTGGCAACCAAGCTGGCTGGTTTGCGCACGGTCTTAAAAGAATATATCCAGGAGCTGGATTCTAAGGAGGCAGCTGGCCCTTTATCTAAGGAAGAGGTGGCTGAAAGGAAATTGTGGTAGGGTGTGATACTGGATGAAGACCTGAAACAAGAAATCGATTGGAGGGAGAGATCAAGATAATTATGGCTTAAGGAGGGAGATGCCAATACGAAATTTTTCCATCTTGCGGCTAGCTCTCGGAGATGTGTTAACTTTATTTCCTCCATTCTTAGTGATGGGTAGAGGGTTTTCTCCAATCAGGAGATTAAATCTGAAGCCATTAAATTTTACAGAGAGGCATCTCGGGCAGCTAAGAGGGGGAAATGGGGAATGGCAAGAAGTGATGGTCCCAGGGTGACGAGTGATCAGGCTGCACAACTGACTGCACATATCACTGAACAAGAGACCCTACAGGCAATCAGAGAATTAAATATGGAAGGTTCCCCGGGCCCTGATGGAATACAAGTCTTCTTTTACAGAGAGATGTGGAGTGTGGTGGGCAAGGAAGTGATGGATGTTATCAAAGAATTTGAGGTGGGAAATGCTGGGTTTGAGAGGATTAACAAGTCCTATCTTTTCCTCCTGCCTAAATCAATGGGAGCAGAAAAATTCTCAGACTTTAGGCCGATCTCCCTTTCAAATTCCATCTACCTTGTCATCAGTAAGATTTTGGCTAATAGGCTGAGAAATGTTCTACAAGACCTGATCCACTAGATACAAGCTGCATTCCTACTTAACAGATCACTTCAGGAATCCTTTATCTTGGCTCAGGAAATGGTCAATGGATGGCATAGAAGGAAATGCAAGGCATTCTTGTGGAAAGTTGATTTCCAGAAGGCTTACGATTCGATCTCTTGGCTATATCTTTGGGAGGTTTTTAGAAGGAGAGGCTTTCCCCCCTTATGGATCCAATGGATGAAAAGGTGTGTCACTACCGCTTCCTTCTCTCCACTGATTAATGGCAAGCCTTGTGGAGTATGGATCCAGCCTCAGCGTGGGGTTAGACAAGGATGTCCTCTAGCTCCATTGATTTTTAACCTTGCGGTGGATGGGCTTGCAAGGTATGCTTGCAAATTGGAAAAGGTGGGTATAATTAAAGGGTACTCACTATCTAACAGGAGAACTTTGGCCCCCATTTTACAGTATGCAGATGACATGGTTTTCTTTATTGAAGGGTCCAAGCTTGCGGCACATGCTCTGGGGTTATTGGTGAAGATATTTGGGGATATTTCAGGCTTATGTTTGAACAAGGAAAAATCTGTCTTGATTTGTTTTGGCATGAGTGAGCAAGAACAGCTGGAATTGGAGGGTACATTGGGGTCACCTCGAGCTAAGTTGCCACTAAAGTACCTAGGATTGCCACTGAGGGCAGCAAAACTGAAAAAATTTGATTGGAATGTCTTGTTTGATAAGGTTGCTGGAAAACTGAAAGGATGGAGTAGTAAATTTCTGTCTAAGGGTGGCAGACTGATCCTTCTCAATTCGGTCATTACAGCCATACCGGTCTTCTATTTTAGCATATTCAGGGCCCCTAAGTGTATCTAGAAGAGATTGGATGCTATGAGGAAGAGATTCTTCTGGAAAGGAGCAGGTCATGAAGACGGCTTCATGCAGCCCATCAGATGGAGCAAGATCTGCAGGCCAAAAAAATTGGTGGTATGGGAATTAAAGCACTCAAAGAATTCAATGAGGCTTTATTTGATCAAATGGGCCATCAGGATCTTGGACTGCAAGGAGGAGTTGATGGCTAATCTGGTCAGGGACAACTATGGGGGATCAAATAGCAGTCTGCAAAGGCTGCAACCAAAGAAACCTTCCCCTTTCTGGCGATCAGTGATTAGTGCAATCAGCAGTTATTGGCATCTGCTGCAGCCTAGGCTCGGAGATGCAGAAATTTCAGCTTGTGGAATGAGCAGTGGTCTGATTTGGGGATACTGAAAGAGGTCTACCCAAGAGCTTATGCGGCTGCTGCAGATAAGGAAGCCACAGTCAGTAGCTTGTGGTCAGATGCAGAGGGCTGCTGGTGGCTGGAAGAGTTGCAACAGTGCAGGTCTGGCACTCGGCTGTGGGAGGAGAGGCAGAATCTGCAGTAGGTGCAGCTGACGAGGAATGCGACAGATACATATGAGTGGCAGGGTATCTTCTTAGTGCAGCAGGCGTATGAAAAAATTATTAGATCCAATAATGAGGTGGATTGTGATCCTGTTGACAGAAAGATTTGGCTATTGAGAATCCCTTTGAAGGTTCAGATATTCTTGTGGCTTTGTAGACGGGAAGGTTTGATCACTGGTGATCTAAGGCACAGAAGGATGGGGACTACCCTGAATGCCTGCCCTCTATGTGGCTTATTCTCTGACAATGCAGCACACATTTTCTCCTCCTGTCTGGTCACCGACAAGATTTGGAGGATGGTTTGCTTAGAACCTCTTCCCTCCTGGGACTCTTTGTGGCAGAGGTTCATCAGTCCTAGTCGGCCATTAGGGGCTATGGCAGCTGCTTTGTGGTGTGTGTGGAGGACGCGTAATGATAAACTCTTTCAGGAGAGACTGGTGAGATGTGAGAACATTGTAAAGGAATGCTGGCCCCTCATACATAGTTGGGAATCTCTTTTGTAATACTTTTTTGATAAGAAATATACTGCCCTCCGGATTGCTATCGGTTCATGATAGCAATCCTCACTATTTCAAAAAAAAAAAGAATTTTTTCTAAACACTTGATGATTTGGGTAACCAAATTTTGCTTAGCTACTCGGATAGTACTTGGTTTGGCTCTCGAACCAAAAACTTGCATCTCATTTGAAAACCTTGTGTCAAACATTTCACACACAAAGCCAATACAAAAACACTAAATATTTAAAATGCCCCCAATTTTAGCCTTGGTAAAAGTTCGAGGCAGATGATTGTTTTAAGTTCCCACCACCGAGAAGGAGAAAAATTTCCCCTTTCATGACGCGATGCCAACATGTTATCGCCTCGACACTACTCTATATCTATATCCATACCTTTAGATGGAGCACTAAGGTGCATTTTGCGGCTCAGGTGTCTTGGACGGTGCTCTACCCATAGCATCGGAGCAAGACCGGAGTTCGCCTAGAGTGCCCCTTTACACCGCTTTGTGTTTTGGGGTTGTGAGTGATTGCACAGCAATCATAGGTCTTAATTGACCTAAATTAGGCTAGGACTTAGCATAAGTTAGGGTAGTTCATGCATGCATAAGCATTATTTGCATCCTTACTGCTTTCTTTTAGCCATGCATAAAATAATGCTATAATGTACTAATTAAGTGCACTATGTCAATTGCAGGTAATAAGCTGATCAGAAGCTAGATCTGAAGCTGGATCTAAAGTTGGATCTGAAGAATAAAGAATAGCTGGTGTTGCAACAGAGCTGGAGTGGAAGACCTAGATTAGATGTAGTAGATAATAATGTAAGGGAGTTAAGGTATGCTATTCCATTAAGTAGAAATAAAGCAATAAATTGTGAAGAACTTAGGTCCATCCTAGCCCTAGGACAGCCTAGAAGCCTCCCCAAGCCTTAGCCACCCTTAGATTAGGTCACTGCACCCTAGGAAACCCTAAACCCTAATTCTAGCCTCTATCTGGACGTTCAGATGAGTTATAGGATGTCCAAAACCCTTAGCCAACTCCCGCACACCTTAAACCCACTTCTGCAGTGTTATTGGATGTCCAGACACTTGGTCAGATGTCCAATTTCTGCAGAATACCCAAGACAAAACCTAGAAACCCTCATGACATTGATTGGATGTCCAGACAACAAGTCTGGACTTCTGATTTTTCACTATAAGACATCTGATACTTTATTAGACATCTGATACTGTCCTCCAGTTCCTATTTTGGAATTCAAGCCTTTATCTTGGATCTCTAGCCCCCTAAACCCAATTATAACCTCATAGGAACCTAAATTAAGGTGTCGTAACCCTAGTACATCACCTCTAGACCTCCCTAAGGACCTAATTAGGTCCTCACTAAACCTAATTAACTTAGATCTTAGTCAATTCCATCAGCCTATTCAATTGGACTCATTGAGTCCAATTGAGCCCTGATCTCAGCACACACTATCCAATTAAACTCAGTGAGAGTCCAATTGACCTAGACCTGACTTAATTGAGTTATTTTACTCTCAATTAAGTTTTCACGCACCCAATTAAACTTGTATTAAGTTTAATTGCACTTTACCTTAGTGAATTAGGGTTTACAACCCTAATTTGAAACCTACCTTGACCTAAACCCACTAGAACCTAACCTAATCAACCTAGCCACCTAAGTTTTGACCCACACACACCATCCACACGAAAACGCCTAGCTTAGAGTTCTCTAGAACTCTCTATCATGTGTTGTTGCCTAGGTTGCTAAAATTAGCAACCAAGAGCCATTCAATTTTTAGATCCACATTTGGTAGATCTAAAAACCACCATCCATCCTCTCTCTCTCATTCTCCCACCAGATCCCACCATAGGCCTCTCTAGAGAATTCCATAATTCTCTAAAGAGCTTCCCTTAGGTCTATAAAAAGACCTAAGGGATGGCCATTTGCACCCATTCACTCTTGGCTTCCATTTAGTTTAGCTACATCCACCTCCACTCCATCTCCACAAGTAGCATCACCATGGCCACCACCATCTCCACGCCAAGATGTTGGATCACCTCCTCAACCTCTCTTCAAGGTCTGGCCTAAGCACCATTGGCTGCCCCTCCTCTCAACCAACTCAAAGGCCATCGGAGCCCACCTCCGAATGCCCTTATTTCTGCTAGATTAGTAGCTTTGCTTTTCATAGTTTACATGCTTTATTTACTACTTAGTAGTGTAGTTCCTTGCTTCTCCCCCAATGATGCATGCATAATCCCCCTTTAGATTCATATATGCGATCTTTTTCTGCTTGCTAGATTTATGTTTTCAAGCTTTCCTCTATAAGTTTTCCACCAGTTCCATGTTGCAAACACCCTAATGAATCAATAAAAGATTTTTTTTCTATATATATGTGTGTGTGTGTGTGTGTGTGTTGAGAATCACCATGAGCTTATTGCAATATATTTGTGCGATTAAATTTGCCTGCTTTTAGTTATTATCTGTTGCAATTAACATGTCGGTACCTGAAAATATTGAGGATCTAACTATTAACGCATTTTCCATAAACAACCACCGAATAACTAGAATCATGCGTACTGAAACTCACACTTTCACATTTGTCATCTATCTAACACATGCACACGTAATTAGGGTTCACAATGAAAGTGGCCAAACATTAATCCAACGATTAGAAACCGGCATACGAATTTAAGCAAGTAGAGCGAAAGAGATCGATTTCAAATTTGCATAAATGCCTCCTAAAGACGAACGACCGGGACTCAAGTCTCGTTATCTTTATAAATATTTTTGTTGATCATATTGCACACTATACTACGACGAGATCCTTCTTATCAAAAATGCGCTTTACGAGCACAACAAAATGGTGCCATTTCCGAGGAGGCAACGCCATTTTTAAATTCGACCTTGTAAGCTATCACTGACAAATCTTCCTCTGCTTGTCTTTTGATGTGCAGGAAAATTGGAAAAATGGGAATCTATGCACGCAACGAGCGCAAATTTAAAAAATCAGGTGCACATCTCATCTTAGATTAGGATTTCCCTTTCTGAACCCTAGGTTAGATTTATTTGAAAAAAAACTATTTATTTTCATGAAAAATAAAAAAAAATCAAAGAAAAAATCTAGGTAGTTAGATTAGGTTTCTTTTTTAATCTTAGGCTAGTTTTGAAAAAGCAAAAAAATATATATATTTGAAAATCCTTTGAAAAAAAATTTCAACAATTTTTTGAAAAAAAGAAAAAAAAATATTTTGGTGGAATGATTGAATTTTAAACTCAAACACCTTTTTAAAAGTTTTCTCACCACCCTCTGATTTTTTGCCAAACTTTAAATTCTGATTTAAAAATTCAATTACCGAAAAATTAGTGAACTAAAAATTCTGAAATTCGGGCTAGTTCTTCATTTCCAAACCATCTTTCAAACTCCACCATTCATTTGAAAAAATTACAAGTACAAAAGTTTTAAAAATTCACGAAGTGCAAGCTGGTCAAAGTGACCCAAATTTGAGATTTTTCAAAATTCAAAAAGTAATTCCGAGCAATCTGCGAATCTGTTTTGACTAAAAATGATGGGGTTTGAAAGCTGATCTCATTAGCTTTAATTTTCATTTTTTTCCCAAATTTTTTAAAGTCATTTGATACTTTTTCAAAGAAAAAAATAAATCAGAGGTCAAAATTCCAAATCTGACCCCTTGACATTTAAGAATCTCTATAAATTCATTTGAAATAGTAAAAATTATAAAAAAAATATTCTCTGAAAAGATAATTAAAAAAGGAATCTACTTGCCAAATTTCAACTTATTCTGCTTCCAATTTTTATCAGAGAACTGGTCTTAATTTCGTGGTCTGCTGAAGAAAAAAAAACAAAAAACCTAGAATTGAATGAACCCTTAGGTTACATCTTTAGGGTTACACTCTAGAGACCACATTTGGGCTAACCTAAACTTAGTCAAGTTTAGTGTTTAGCTGGTGAGCTTGGTCACCTTGTGGGTCACTTACCACAAACCCCAACTGAAGAAAAACATGCTAAAAGTAATTGTAAAACACGTAAGCAACCCGAATTCATTGTCGTACTACTGGGTGGCTTCAACCTCTCTTGCCGAACCTAGTGACTAAGTCTGCGAGACAGTGTCAAACGATCGCGGCTCGAGGGTCAACGGAACCAGAGGCATGAGCCGAAGGAAGAACCTTCCCCTTAGTCCCCTCGTAACCAGACTGGCTGGGTTAGCTTGAAAGGAGGGAATCACTTTTAGTCGGTTGAACGACGAATTTTTTCTTCAGGAACTCGAACTTCTAACAAAAAATTTGGTCAGCTGATTCATATGTACCATCTAATTGACAGGGCCTTAGCCTTGTTTGGCTAGCTGCACCAACCCAAGGGTTGGGTGGTGTATGCAAGGAAGGAGGTCACTTAGACCTCAACTGGTTGGACCTTGGGAGCTGCTCCCAAGGAGGAGAGTCACCTCACCTGAACCATCTTCTTCCCCACCCTCTTCTTCTATCTGCTTAGCCACAATGGCTAACCCTAGATCTGGACCTAATAAGGATCCAAAAGAGCTGGACCCACGAGCTTATCTGAGAGCTCGGGTCACTGAATTAGCTCAACCTTGGGATCAGAACCCAAGGTGGTGAAGATGAATTTTCGCTTCACCTGACCCTTCCCCTCGAGTTACCGAAATGGTTAACCCATATCCCTAGATATTATGACCCATACTAGTCGGTCCCTCAAAAGACCGCATCTTATAACCCAGAATATGGATTTCATACTCTTGCTTCTCACACAAGGAATATGGGTAGACCTGATTCACCCCCTGGAACCCCTGAAGAGCTACCGATGCATATGCGACCGCATTATAGAATACAGAGAGCTATAGCTAGCGCTAAGGAGAAGGCCGCATTCTACCTATATGAAATCCAAGCTATCACTGAGCCGAACCAAAGACAAAGCTGGATTCTGTATCAACAAGCTATAATGGAGCTCCTTCAGGGAACAGCAGGGATAACAAGGTTAATTGGACAAAATCGGGAAACTCAAGAACTACTACTTTTGAGATATCAAGTGGAAAATAGCATTGAAGACCTCGAAGAATTTGAAACGACTACGCTGAAAGGACACACAGAAGATTCTCGAGAGCAGATGCTGGAAGATCATTCAGGGGAAGAAGAATCTAGCTTGGATATGAGACAGGAGCAGGAAGTATGTCGAATGGGTTCGTCTGAGAACTCCATTCAGGAAATTGAGGAGGAAAGGACTCATATCTCCAATATTGAGCCACAATCGAATTATCCTAAATCCTGGGAGATACCTTATGGGTTAGAAAACCCAACTGAGGTAAGGGAAGTAGACCCAGTTGAGGATATGGATCTTGAGGCAAACATTACATGCGACACTACTGATCAATCTAGGCCACTTCCCATTGTAGGTGAACCTGTGCTAGAGCTAACATCTTCTGATCTGCACTCTTCTTCTTTCACCTACATCCCTAATTCGGATGTTAGAGATTTTGAGATGACACTTTCTATCCCTGATCCTAGCATCCGAAGACCAGAAATAGCTTTGGATGATTTGACAAAAGAAATAAATATGCTACCTGAGGCAGGAATTACTGAGGAACCCAATGCATATGAGGGTGAAGCTTTGAGCAGAACGAGCTGGGGACACATCTATCATCCTAGTCAATCTAATGGATGGCTCTACTCAGAGCCTGAAGAGTTATCTTCTGATGAATTAGATATGAGTACTGATGAGGATGAAGTAGTTTCTGACGAGGATTTCAGTGACCTCCCCACTGATCTTCTACTTTCATGGATACCCCCATATAATCCAGAGCCTAGAGAGGGCATGATCTTTGATGTCAATTATCGTTATGAGGATCCCTATGACTCAGACTCCGGTTCTGAGATACATTTTGATCTACTCCCTCAGCAACTTCCTGCTAAATTATGGGACATGATAAATCAGCTGAATCAACATCATGATCCCCCCTCTAATTATCCTCTATTTTCCACCACTACTCCACACCTTCTTATAGCTAGAATTTTTGGAGTAGGGGTGCACAATCAGCTGGTTCGCATCTCCGGACCATTGATTCTAGGAGCATATGAGCACATATTTCTCTTAATCTTGACCGGCTCCAATGCTAGAACTGATACATCTAATTGAGTTTTCGCCCAGCTAGAGGCGTTAAACTCAGCATCTACCCCACATTCTACCAGCACTCTATACATACTCACTTTATACATAGCATATTTTTCTTTTAGAAAATTTTCTTTCTGCATATTGCATACTGTCAGGTTGGCCGGTGCTAAATGTATATTTTCAGGAGGAATTCCAGGTGACTTCTACCCACTCATCCTCTGTCAATTTTATTTTCTTTTATATTCATGCATGAGGACATGCAAGAACTTAGGCATGGGGGGTAGATACAGTAAAACTGAAAAATTTTTACGCCAACCTGTAGGAAAACCTCGAAGCTACATTTCAAACGTACTTTAGGATCTTAAATAAAAGAACAATCGACTCCACCACTAATGCTCGCATTGGAGCTAGAAATCGTCCGCAATAGCCATTTCTGACTCACCCGCTCACCCTTCCTCTTCTGAAATTTCAGATCAAGCTGAATGTAACCCGATACGGGAATTTTACGAAGTACAAATTATACGAGGTTACTTGTTTATAGCATATATACATAGTGCATCCATGAATAAGATTATTTTATTAAGAGAATGCATTAGAAATTTTATCCTCTAGCTGATTCCTGTATTCTGAAATCCAATACAACTTTTCACACACACGTAGAATTTGCAATGGATTCACGGTGAATGCCGATAAACGTCTTTAGTCTGTCGAGAAGAAGCAGTGCTTCTTTTCCTAAACCCTTGGATAGTGTTTTGGGAATCAGGCAGATTTTCTTCCAAAAAAAATCCACCAAATAGTGTGAGATGAGAGTCGAGTGTACTGCTGCTCTAAGATTAGTGCAAGGAATCTGGAATCCTAGATAATTAGGTAATGATACCCAAAGATTAAGCATAGTTTTCGCTCTCGGATCCTGCGTATACATTTTTGCGTGAAATTTTGAGAGCCACCAAATAAGGCAAATACGCAGAGAGCGAGTTTTCATAAAACTAGGGCTAAGGTGAACGGTTACAACCATTCTTTACGGAATCCTCGGCTGAAGGAGGGTATTGATGTCAAGGTTAGAAATACATCGTCCTATCCATCTTTCCCAGTTTCGTGAGTAGGCACTTCCACCAAATAAGCCACTCAATGTCTCTTGAGTACCACCAATCCCTAATAATGCCTCTTCAATAAAATTCATAAATGTGTTGCTAGATTGTGTTGAGTTAGAAAAATTATACATGAAAAAAAAAGAGAGAACGAAAAAATGAGAAAATGAGAAAAAGGAAAAAAAAAACAGAGAAGAAAAGAGCAGAAAAAGAGTTTGTGAATATTTAGTGTTTATTTTAATTGCATTGATGTAATACCACCAAATAAATTTGAGATCCACAAATATGGCCTTAACCCACCTTTCTTGTGTTTTTGACCACCTGAATTCTGGCTGAGGAATTCTGACTTAGTGTTAAGGTTATGGAAACTCAATTAAAAGTGTTAATGCCAAGTGAGACCACCAAATACAGGTCATATGTGTGAATCTGGTGAGATTGTGAGCTCTAAGAAAAAGAAAGAAAAGAAAAGAAAAAGAAAAGGAAAGAGAAAGAATGAATACAAAGGAATAAGAAGAGAGCATAGTTTTTCTCGTCTTTCGCTGAGTTGAGTTACTTGATAATCCGAGAATCTAGCTTCTGAAGTACTAATCTCTATGTAGCACCAACTGAGAGTGAGCCACCAAATAAACACCTGCTTCCCTCAAACATCCTCTACCCAAGCTTAAAGCCAAGGTGGAATTCACAAAATATCTTGAATACCCTGAGGTAAGAAGTCCGCCTATCCTGCTAGAATTTTTACCAGGGGTCAAGTACAGGCTTTAGAGGTGAATTATTTTTTCACTCGAATCCATTGCAAAAGCTACATAGCTACACTTTCACGATTTCCTGGATTTCTAGAGCATAAGATGAAAACAAAAAGGAGAAAAATCTCTAGGCATGCACTTGATAAAATAATAAATCCCTTAGGGACCCTTCTGTGAATAATTTAGTCTTGCATTTGCTAGGGACTAGCAAGATTTAGGCATGAGGGTATGATTGCGCAACAATCATAGGTCTTAATTAACCTAAATTAGGTTAGGACTTAGCATAAGTTAGGGTAGTTCATGCATGCATAAGCATTATTTGCATCCTTACTGCTTTCGTTTAGCTATTCATAAAATAATGCTATAATATACTGATTAAGTGCATTATGTCAATTGCAGGTAATAAGTTGATCAGAAGCTAGATCTGAAGCTAGATCTAAAGCTGGATCTGAAGAATAAAGAATAACTAGTGTTGCAGCAGAGCTGGAGTGGAAGACCTAGATTAGATGTAGTAGATAATAATGTAAGGGAGTTAAGGTATGCTATTCCATTAAGTAGGAATAAAGCAATAAATTATGAGGAACTTAGGTCCATCCTAGCCCTAGGACAGCCTAGAAGACTCCCCAAGCCTTAGCCACTCTTAGATTAGGTCACTGCACCCTAGGAAACCCTAAACCCTAATTCTAGCCTCTACCTAGACGTCCAGATGAGTTATAGGACGTCCAAAACCCTTAGCCAACTCCCGCACACCTTAAACCCACTTCTGCAGTGTTATTGGACGTCCAGACACTTGGTCAGACGTCCAATTTCTGTAGAATACCCAAGACAGAACCTAGAAACCCTCCTAACTCTGATTGGACGTCTAGACAACAAGTCTGGACTTCTGATTTTTCACTATAAGACGTCTGACAACTTTATTAGACATCTGATACTGTCCTCCAGTTCCTGTTTTGGAATTCAAGCCTTGATCTTGGATCTCTAACCCCCTAAACCCAATTCTAACCCCATAGGAGCCTAAATTAAGGTGCCCTAACCCTAGTACATACCTCTAGACCTCCTTAAGGACCTAATTAGGTCCTCACTAAACCTAGTTGACTTGGATCTTAGTCAATTCCATCAGCCTATTCAATTGGACTCATTGAGTCCAATTGAGCCCTGATCTCAGCATGCACTGTCCAATTGGACTCAGTAAGAGTCCAATTGACCTAGACGTGACTTAATTGAGTTATTTAACTCTCAATTAAGTTTTCACACACCCAATTAAACTTGTATTAAGTTTAATTGCACTTTACCTTAGTGAATTAGGGTTTACAACCCTAATTTAAGACCTACCTTGACCTAAACCTACTAGAACCTAACCTAATGTTACGACCCGGTTCCCGAATCCCCACAGGACAGGAGAATCGGACTGACTCGATTGATCCCAACACCCAGTCGTCCAACGAAAAAGTAACCAAAAAGCAGTAAAATAAACCACATTCACCATGCAAGTAACTAACAGTAACAAAAGTACAGCAGTAAAGAAAGAACTACTATAGTACACACCACCACAGCAGTAGAAAATTAAAAATAGGTACAGAAATTTGAGGTTTACAATAAAAGAGTAAAAAGGTGTAACAGAATACTCACAACTACAGAAAAATGGGTACAACAAAAGTACAACTACTGGGTTCTACAAGGCCCAGCACCCTCCGCAGCCGTAGGCTCTGGCTGCTCAACATCTAGTCCTAAAAAAGGTGACAAATATGACACGTCAGCGAAACGCTGAGTAGAGTGGCAACCAACTAGCTAAGAAAAATAGTAAAGGTGGACAGGTAGCTGTTGTTTTTAATTTCTTTCTTTATTTATCTACCTACTCTTTCTTGGTCTATTTCTCAGGTCTTTCTCTTGATCTCGAATGTTCCTCGTGGGAATGATCTTGATTGCAATCTTTTCCGAAAAGTAGAAGTAGCACGTGGTGCTCTCCTGGCCGGGAGAGTCCCACGTGGTGGTCCTACCCTCAGTCAACCACCCCAAAGTCACTGACAGACGTAACGGTGACTACGGCACGCGCGATAAACGCATGGGTAGCTACCCCTCACTGGCACGCGATCAGTCATTTTCGTTAACGGGTGCGCCCAAATCACAGCACGGAACCAGCATAGGGTAGAGCCCTCTCAATAACAGGGGTCCAGCCCCTCCACAGTAACTAAACAGGGGTCTTGCCCCTCCATAGTCCACGCACCCTCGCCTAACTACCCTGGTTTGCCCAGTGGACCTAACAAGTCGGTGTAGGATGGCTAGCTGAACCCCAAGGCCCGTGGGGTGGCTAGCTCCCTCCTTACACTAGTAGTTCTCCCTGGTATGGTGTACGCGAGGGCCAAAAGTCGGTACAAAGTGGCCAGACCTAACACCGGGTCCCTAGGGCAGCTGGCTCCCCTCTGACCTAAGAGGTAACATGTGCTTCCCTTGGTACTATGTACCCAAGAGACAAAAAACTTTCCCATTCACTTTTCCAATTCCATTCCATCTATTTCTAAGAGTTCTACTCCTAATTCCCCGTAGGGTTCATGCTCATGTTTCTCAGGCCAAGTCATACTAGGTTTCATCATTTCAGGTTTATTCGCATATAGTACGGGTTTCCAACATTCAACTTCTTTTCCCTTCCAATTTATATACAAGCAGCTCGTATTTAAGTTCAACCAACAGAAATTACATGAACAGCTACTAGCAACAGTACTCTACATTTCACAGGCAGCTATTATCCAATTACAGGTAATTATCATTATTCTATCTACTTATCCAAGACTACAATTCAGACATTCAAGACATTCGTTTCAGTGTTTCTGATCCTAGGATTCATGCCACACCCTAGGATCTATCATTCAATCTAGTTTTCAGGTCCTAGGATTCATGCCATACCCAAGGATCTATCATTCAATCTAGTTTTCAGGTCCTAAGATTCATGTCATACCCTAGGATCTATCATTTATTTCAGATATGCATTAATGTTTATAATTAACTAAGGGAAGCAGCTCTACCCACAAAATCGGGAGTAATGGGGGTGTGATCGGCAGGTCAACGTACCTCCGCAACCCCCAAAGCTGCAACAGAACGAGGTCCTAACACAAGGATCAATCACAAGGAACCACTCAGAATAGGATAAAAGTATTTCAAACAAGTATAGGAACTAATTATGAGAAGAACGGAATCTTAAACGCGGAAATCGGACCTCGAATGGACCCTAAATAGGTCAAAAATGACAACTCTGACTCAAATCAGATGTCTGGAACACCTTCCAGACGTCTTAAAAAGTGGTCTAGGTCATACCTCACTCTGCGCTGCCCCTCAGACATCCAGGAATTCTGCTGAACCGTCTGGACCCAATTCCAGATGTTCGACCACCTCTCCGGACGTCTGGAGATGCTCTCCGCCGTCTGGTGCCTTTCCCAGACGTCTGAACTGCGTGGGGGGGCGTGTCCCCATGCCTTCCCGAAACGAAGCCTGCATGCGCGAAGAAAACTTCCTCAACACGACACGTCTCAGAACCTTGGCGGAACGGCCTGCATGGCCATATCCGCAAAAGGAGATACAGGAGGAAATACATACCTCTCAGTCATCTGGAGCTCCCTCCAGACATCGCCTACGTCATATAGATGTAGGTCCAGACGTCTGATTCTGGGAAAAATTCCCAGAATTAGAACCTCCTTCGTCTTCTTCCCGCTGCCCGATGCCGCGCCGCTCTCGTCCGCTCACTGCCCGAGCTGCAGCAGCACCGGGGGAACCTCCCTGGTACAACGCTCCTCCGCGCACCCGCCAACCAGCCTCGAGCTGCTCCAGTGAGCTCTCTCCCTCATAGCACGCGTGCTCTCTCCTCTTCCTTCTCGCTGCACCTCTCCTCTCCGCCACTACACCCGGCAGCAGCGGCGGCTCGGTCTCACTCTCGCTCTCATGCTCGCACTGGAGGAAGGAGGAGACGGGTGGATGTGGTGAATGAGGGAGAGGGGAGAGGAGTATTTGTAGGCGTGGGGAAAGGCGTCTGCAGGTCGACGAGGGGAGAGAAAAAGAAGAGGGCGGCGGGTTTCAGTCTGCATGCGGCACGTGCGAAGACTCGCAATCGTACGCACGCAAAAATTTATTTCCAGATGTCTGGGAAGGCGTCCAGACGTTTGACCAGATGTCTGGACCAACTCCCAGATGCCTTAAATTGTTTTGATGCCTCGGGTCTTAACAACATAACAAACTCAAAGGAAGTTTCATCCCCGAAACTTGCGCTAACTAGGGTGCGAAAAAAGAACAATAACGCATAACAAACTTAAAGAGGACCAAAGTCGATCCGAAAAGACGTACCCTCAAAGAGCTCTGGGTACCGCTCTCGCATCGCCATCTCAGGCTCCCAGGTAGCCTCCTCGTACCACTGGCTCCTCCACAAGACCTTCACCAGGGGTACTTGCTTCTGTCTCAGACTCCGGATGGCTCTGTCGAGAATCTATACTGGCCGCTCGGGGTAGGTTAGGTCGTCACCCACCTCGACGCTCTCGTGGCTCAGAACGTGACTGGGATCGGTGACATATCTCCTAAGGTTGAACATGTGGAACACTTCGTGCACACCAGAAAGCTAAGGAAAAAGGGAAAGCCTGTAAGCAACGGGTCCAACCCGCTCCAGGACCTCAAAGGGTCCCATGAACCTCGGCGTGAGCTTCCCTCTCACCCCAAACCGCTGCAGGCCCTTCATGGGCGAATGCAGGTCGGCGTAGGGAGAGAAAAAGAAGAGGGCGGCGGGTTTCAGTCTGCGTGCGGCACACGCGTAGACTCGCGATTGTACTCACGCAAAAATTTATTTCCAGACATTTGGGAAGGCGTCCAGACGTCTAGACCAACTCCCAGACGTCTTAAAGTGTTTTGATGACTCGGGTGTTAACACCTAATCAACCTAGCCACCTAAGTTTCGACCCACACACACCCACACACACCATCCACACGAAAACACCTAGCCTAGAGTTCTCTAGAACTCTCTATCATGTGTTGTTGCCTAGGTTGCTAAAATTAGCAACCAAGAGCCATTCAATTTTTAGATCCACATTTGGTGGATCTAAAAACCACCATCCATCCTCTCTCTCTCACTCTCCCACCAGATCCCACCATAGGCCTCTCTAGAGAATTCCATAATTCTCTAGAGAGCTTCCCTTAGGTCTATAAAAAAACCTAAGGGATGGCCATTTGCACCCATTCACTCTTGGCTTCCGTTTAGTTTAGCTACATCCACCTCCACTCCATCTCCACGAGTAGCATCACCATGGCCACCACCATCTCCACGCCAAGATGTTGGATCACCTCCTCAACCTCTCTTCAAGGTCTGGCCTAAGCACCATTGGCTTCCCCTCCTCTCAACCAACTCAAAGGCCATCAGAGCCCACCTCCGAATGCCCTTATTTCTGCTAGATTAGTAGCTTTGCTTTTCATAGTTTACATGCTTTATTTACTACTTCGTAGTGTAGTTCCTTGCTTCTCCCCCAATGATGCATGCATAATCTCCCTTTAGATTCATGTATGCGATCGTTTTCTGTTAGCTCGATTTATGTTTTCAAGCTTTCCTCTATAAGCTTTCCACCAGTTCCATGTTGCAAACACCCTAATGAATCAATAAAAGATTTATATATATATGTGTGTGTGTGTGTGTTGAGAATCACCATGAGCTTATTGCAATATATTTTGTGTGATTAAAGTTGCCTACTTTTAATTATTAGCTGTTGCAATCAGCATGTCGGTACCTGAAAATATTGAGGATCTAACTATTAACGCATTTTCCATAAACAGCCACCACATAACTAGAATCGTGTGTACTGAAACTCACACTTTGACATTTGTCATCTATCTAACACATGCGCACGTAATTAGGGTTCACAATGAAAGTGGCCAAACATTAATCCAACGATTAGAAATCGACGTACGATTTTAAGCAAGTAGAGCTTAAGAGATCGATTTCAAATTTGCATAAATGCCTTCCAGAGACGAACGACTGGGACTCAAGTCTCATTATCTTTGTAAATATTTTTGTTGATCGTATTGCTCACTATACTATGACGAGATCCTTCTTATCAAAAATGCGCCTTACGAGCACAACAGTGAGCTCCTGGGGAGTGCCTTGGACGATGCTATCTCGAATTATCGGTGCCAGAGATCCCTCATGGATTGGTTACGGGAATGATGATCCCGACACATCTATATTAGGACTGATCTGAGGCTAGGCATGGGGGATCAAGGAAACAAAATTAGTTAAAAGAAGTAGAAAATGTTCCAGAAAAACACGACCGTATAAATATGTTATCCCAAAAATGTTGGCCAATCACAAGCACTAACACCTGATTCTTCATGGTTATACAAGTTGTGAATCGGGTTCATAAGCCAAGGAGGTCCTAACTGTGAAAATAGTTTCGGGTTAATCAAATTAGAAAAGGGTTAATTAGTGTATTCTTGAAGGATGCATTGGTCCTGATTAGCCTAACCCTTGGATCCAAAGATGAATCCTGATGTTTTATCCTTAACAAATCCCGTACCATCCTTATTCTCAATCAACCAAAGTCCCGTAATAATGTTTACCTCAAAAGTTAAAAAAAAAAATTTAGTTTTCCTATTTCCATTTTGTAAAACAATTTTGCTAAGGGACTAGCAAAAAGATAAGAACAAGGGTGTGATAAACATCATTTTATCATCATTCCTAACCAGAAAATCACATCAAGTTCCTAGGTTTTCCAAACTACATTATGGTTTTGGGTTGCATTTAGGCATTCATATAGTTTAGGCATGCATTGCATTATTTTCCTTTAACTTTTGCTTTTATATGCTTCCCGTCATTGTCAGGGATGATCACACAGCGGAAATCACCTAAACCCTGGCAATGTAGAAGGCAAAAGATGAAGATAGAGCTCATTCCAACTGGATCTCAACTCATTCCAACTCACCGCGACTAGATTCCAGCTCATTCCAACTCAACCCAGCTCACTGCAGCTGGATCCAGCTCACTCCAGCTCCACATTGCTCGTGGCAGCTCTACTTGATCAAGCCTAGCTACTAATCATCAACTAGCTAAGCTTGGTCAGTTGAAGAGTCCTCAACCAGCTCGGGTCAGCTCAATTCCAGCTCCCGAAGATTTAACCTAGCTTAAGTCAGTTGAGCCTAGCTACCAAACCTAAGCTAGCTAGCTTAGCTATCTAGAAAGTCTTCTGGAAGATCAACTCTAGCTCACCTCAGCTCCAGATCAGAAGAAGCCAACTCAATTTAGCTTAACTTAGCTACTAGAAAAGAACTAGCAAGCTAAGCTAGCTATATTGAGTTCACTAGCACCTCTCTTTCAATAGCAGTCAGCTCTAGCAAGCCTCAGAGTAGCTTATGCCTCCTTCTTCTCAACTAAACTCTAGCTACTCCTCCACTACTCTATTAGCTAAGCTAAGCTTAGCTAGCTTAGCTGAGTTCCACCTCATCCACTATGACCAACCACATCCCTAGCTCCCACCTACTTAGCTCTCCACTTAACTCCACCTAAGCTACCTCGACTCCCCTTCTCCTTTGGCACCAACTTAGAGCCACCCTTTAACCCCATCACCACCACCAAAAGCCACCAAGAGTTGGTGCCAAAAACCACCAATAACTACCTTCAACTTGGCGCCAACACACCATCCCATCTCCACCCTACACATCATCATACCATTCCATCTCCACCCTTCGTCATTTCGCTCCAAAAACCCCTTCAAGAAGCCCCCGATTTTGGCACCAACCCTTGATGTCCTTCCACTCGTAGCCATCCATTAAAGGGTAGCTAAGCTCCCATAACCACCACCACCTACACCCTTTTGGTGGGGCCATTGTATCCTAGCCCTTAAACCCATAACTACCCACCAAAACCTAATCCTAGCCCTCCATGATCCCACGCCAACCACCCCTCCTTCCCTTCCTATTTATACCCCCCATCCTACCACCAAATACTCCACCCTTGGCTACATTAAATCCTAGATATACCTATCACCATAGCCGTCCAAAGGATTAGCCAAGGAGAAGATTAAGGGAGCTTCCTTGCTCCCTTGGTGCCTTCTTCTTCCTTCTTCCTTGGAGCAAGCCACGGTGTTCTTCACCAAAGGGAACGACCAAGCAAAGGAGGAGGAGCTAGGGTGGACGTCTACTCTAAGGAGAGAACCCAAAGAGGAGTATCAAGAAGCATCTGAAGAAAGGGGCTAAGGCGATGCCCTTTTTAAGTGCAGGAGCAGCCGCATTTGGAGCAAGGACTATTCAAAGCTTCAATTGGAGGATTCTTTATCTTTCTACTTCATCTAATTTTGTATTAGCCATTTTTATTTTTAGGAGGCTTTCCTCTACAATCATTCCTTTACATGTGACACTTTGAATTAGCAATACAAATTCATGTGCCTTTCTTTCTCTTTGTCATTTTATGTGTTTTCATACCAAGTAGCTAATTAGATTTTTAGTGCACCCACTCTCCATCTTTCTAATTACCCTAGGTGCACTTACCTAGGGTGAGCTTAGAAAGAGGGATTTAGTTCCTGTCACTTGGGCATAATTTCATTTCGTTGCGTGTTTTCGCATTTTCGTAATCCCAATTATCATTTGAAAACACAAGAAAAATCAAAAACAACAAAAACACAAAAAGGAACATTTAAGTTTTGCAAGAGAGAAATATTTTGTAAACACCAATTGCCTCCTTGGACAACCCTAGATACTTCACCCTATCTAGGATTATAAATTTAACAATTGGTCGGATTTTACGCGTCTCAACGACACTAATTTACATAAATTAACAAATGATGTATTTTTTGTATCACCAAATAAAAGCAACAAGAAAATTACAATGTATCCTATGGAACCTCAAATACATATGCAAATCGTGGATTTTCGAGGTCACAGAAGGCCATGCTTTAGAAAACGTTAAAGATTGGCGCAAAGACGCAAAAGCATGAGAGAGAGTTCCTTTTGCTTTATAGAAGCTCTTGGAGGTGTGTTTTGAAATGGGGGTCGAGGGGCCCTATTTATAAATACTTTTAGGCTTGATTTAGAATGTTTGAAAATATGTCATTAGTCAATCAAAATGAACTTTTGTTGATTAAAATAATATTTTGATCGATTCTAGGTTGATCGATTAAACAGAGAATGTGATCAACTTTCAGGATTTGATTGTAAGAGGATTTTGATCGATTAAAAACATAAGTCTAGTCAATCAATTGAATTTGGTCGATTAAGATAGAAATATTAGTCGATTAACAATATTGAAAACCTAAAGTTTAACTTAAGCATGTTATCTATCGAAGTTCAAACAAAGCGATTGATATTCTGATATTTCTATATATATTTACATTAATTATGCTTAAGTAATGATGGTTTGAGGGTTAATTAGGGTAGAAAGAATTTAGTTAGGCCAATATAGTTATATAGGTGTATTTTATAAATATTGCATAATGTTGGATTTTTCTGTAATTTTTTCCTAATCTATATTTGGTACGTTGATGTCTTTGTTATAATATGTGCAGGTAACAAATTTGGAGTAATTTTGAGCCTTGCTGATTGAAGTTCCAGGATTGTGCTCAATCATGTGAGGATAAGCTTAATTTAGTAGACCCTAAACTCTTTGGCAATTAGGCTAGCCTATTTAGAAACCCAATTTCCCCTAACCTAGGACCCACCCACCGAACCTAATTAGCAACCTAAATTGGCCAACTATGGTCCTATTTAATAACTTATGCTGGTTGACTAAGTGCGCCTAGTTAGATCCTAAAAACCAAGCTTAACCTCATCCTATCCCTTCCTTAATACCCAAGTAGAAAACCCTAAGATCCTATCCTCTACCATTGCCACCCACCTTAGGGTTTTTAGAGCCTCTTAGCCATCCACTTTAGGTGCTATCTGAACCCTTGGATTGTCATCCTAAGACCTACACAAAAGATCATATCCAAAGCCTTTTCCTAATGCACAAAAGTGTATATCCTTTCCTAATTATCCTAGCCCTTAATGCCTTATCTATAGGCATAAATCACCCTACCTAATGTCTTGCCATAGCCCTAGGAATAACCACCTCTTAGCCTCCCCTCCTTTTAAATCCAACCCTCCATCTTCCTAGATTAAATCCTAGCCTTCCATAGTTTCCAATAAAACCTATTAACCTATCCTTTCATCCTAGCCTTTGATCCTAAACCTATTCAATCCTAGCCCTCCATCTTGAACCAAGGAAACTCTATAAATAGGAGCCTACCCCCTCCCTTCCTTCATTAAGTTCCTTAGCATTAGAATAATCCACCATCTCCTCACCACCTTCTACATAACCTTCCTATTTAGAATAGTCTCTCACTACCTTCTTCCTATGAAGTCCACATTCAGACTCTGCTAGAATTTCTAGTGGCCTGAATGCGCAACAATCATAGGACTTAATTAACCTAAATTGTGTTAGAAACCTAGCTTAACTTGTAAATAATGCATCCATAATCAGCATATCAAGAATTGCATTCTTTTATTCAGATGTACATAGAATAATGCTCTTTTAGTGTGCTACTTGATGTCTTATTCTTGTGTATCGGCAATAAGAAGCTCAGGAGATGATCTTGACCAGAATAAGGAATAAAGCTGGATGGGAAGCAGGACAAAAGTAGAGGTAGTATGCTGAAGCTGGATGTTGAAGCTGCGAGTTACTACGCTAACGTATTTGATTTTGAAAAACCTCTCGTCGTAGTTTGAAAGCAAAGAACTCGTGTTCAACAAATAAAATTTGTACCGGAATAGAAATCCCCGGTCGAACTCAGGGAGGCTACATCGATCTATATTCGCAATTTTTTTTTTCTTAGAGTTTTTGTTGAAAAGTGAAGCGACATAATTACAAGGAAGCAATATTAACAATCAGAATAAACGAGAGAGAGAGAGAAAACATGCACTTAATATTTCAAAATGTTTGTACAATAAAACCAGAGAAGAATTACACTAGAAAGTGGGAAATCAACTACACTAGAAAGCAGGAAAATTCTACTCTAGAAAGCTGTAAAGAAGAATGGGAGAGGGAAGTTATCCTCCTCAATGATCGCTTGGAGGACGAGCCGGACGAGACGCCGCCTGGAAGAAGGAGGACGGAGCGAGAAGAAGGAGGTCGAGGCAGGAGGAATGAGAATGGGGCAGCACATCGTCGTCGTCGCAGGACCCGCTTCTAAAATGAGGGCGAAAATTTGACTTTATCTCTCGAGGAGCATCTCGGGTGTGGGACAAGCTTCTCTTGAGCTTTGAAGAGGGAGAGAAGAGAAGGAACGGATGAAAATTTCGTATGGAGGGGGTCTCCTTTTATAGTTGAAAGGAGTGAGGGCAATTTGGTCTTTTTAATTTGAAAAACATTAATTCTGGACCTTTAGTGACAGATAAAACCATCGCTAAAGGTTCAAACGTGGCCTTCGTGGGCGGCGCTCGCGTGCCCGCTCACCTCCCGCATGTGAAACACGCATTCACCTTCTTGAATTCTCAGTTGTTCGATCGCGAGATCGAACGGCTGAGATGCGTCCTCGCTGCACCTTCTCATCACGCACTCGCCGCGTCTGATCCCGCGTTACGCGCAGGCGTCTGATGCGGCATGAGCTCTATCGTGTGTGTGCAACCGCTCAATCGAGATTGAGCGATCAATCGCACCCACTCGCCGCGCCTCAGCTGCCACTCGCGAAGAATCGAACATGCACCTCATGTTCTCGCGAGCGCTCTCACCCGCTGCGCTACAGAGGCATTTGGATGGTAGAGATCTAGGTTGACGAGAGTTAGTAATGAGCCCAGACTGCAAGTTGTCTAGTGAGGTTTTCATTTGCTGCATGAGCTGGAGCATGGATCCTTGCATCTCTACCATTTGTCGGTTCAAATCAGCCTGCCCTACGGGTTGACGGGCATTCCAAGCTGGCTGATTGACCTAATTTGGAGGCAACTGAGTATATACATGACCCTGACCCATTGGTCATTGCAGAGCATAGTTGCTGGGTCAGAATTGGGTCAATTGCCCTGGGTTTTTCCAAGAGAAGTTAGGGTGGTTTCTCCAACTCGGATTATAATCATTAGAGTATGGGTTGGATCTAACATTCTCTTGTATAGCACAGACATCCTCATAAGGTGAGGATGGAGAGAAAGAAAGCGAAGGATCAGAAAAACTGGGATCAAAGGCCCCAGTTTGGAACCCGTGGGGTTCCGAAAAATGCTGACTCACAGGTTGAGCCACATCGAGTTGATTCACAAACTCCTGTTCAGAAGGAGCTCGTGAAGAATGGAATCTTGAATTTTGAGATTGAGTGGATCGAGAGTTATTCATAGAATTTCCAGCCATCCACTCTTCCATTCTCTTAACAACCAAGTCCACCTTGTCAAGTTTGTTACAAATCAATTCCATATCAAATGAATGAGAGTCATGGACTTCATTGACATTTGATCTGGACTGCTGGGACCGATTAAATGTATCCATGGAGGAATGATTGATTGAATTCTCTCTCATTTCCTCAAATAAATCGTGTGCACTATCTGCGTTTTTATTGAGGAAATTGCCTCCGCAAGAAGCATCCACATGATTTCTGAGTTGCTCAGTCAACCCATGATAGAAGATCTGAAATCGCAACTCATGGTGTGGACACCTCCGCAATAGGTCCTGGAATCGCTCCCAGGCCACATGAAACTGCTCCCCCGGCTGCTGGGTAATGGTAGTGATTGCCCGTCTCAAGGCATCGGTACATCCGACTGGGAAGAATTTCTTCAAAAAGGCCAATTTCAACTTATTCCAAGTTGCAATTGGTCTTCCTATTATCCTGCACCAATGCGCAGCCTTATCCCTAAGAGAGTGGGGGAAGAGCCTCATGATCATTTGCTCCTCGTTCACGTTTCGTGCCTTGGTGGTCTGGACCAAAGTGGTCAAGTCCTCCAAGTGCTGAAACGGATCTTTGGAGCCAAGCCCATGATAATATTTGATCAGGCTTAACACCTGGGGCTTAATTTCTATGTCACTGGCTGGAATCTGGACACCAAGACGTTCCCTGTAATTTGAAGGATCATAAAAATCCTTCAAGGGCTAAGCGCCCTGCATTCTCTGGAACCATTCCTGCATTCTCTGCATTTATTCCAGCTGCCTTTGGAATTCCTCCTGTGGATCACCAGGCAGAGGAGGTTGTTGGTCGGCTATGGGATCAATTTGACCAAAATCCAATTTGCGCCTCCTAGAATACTCTAGTGATCCTTCCAATCGGGGATTCAATGACCATCTTCCCAGTATAAACTAGGAGAAGGTCAGAAGGACTGGGGATAGGGACCCTGCAGCACAACAAAACAAGGTTGTCCTTAAGTGGGGTAGTCTAAGGATCTACTGACTCCCAAAACCTGCCTTAAGATTGTAAATGATTTACTCTACTTGCGTCTACTCAATCCAACCAATTAAGAGGGACTGGGGAGAAGGTTCTTCCTTCGGCTTTCGCCTTCGGTTCTTAGTGTACCCCGCAGCCATAGTCATTTGACGCTACTCCCCTAGCTAGACATCAAATTAATCAGTACAAGTAGGTTAATCAAAGACAATCTCAGACTAGGCCCTAAAGAGCGAATCAGACCTTAAGGCCAACGTCTACTCAATTTTATTAAGGCCTGGGATTGTGGTGCTTATGGAATGTGATGGGCCCTTAAAATGGGTTGTGCCCTTAATGATTGATTGAGAATTGTTTAAGTGCGTGCACAACCAGGTTGTCAAACACGAGTGAAGATTGCTTTCCTTTAAAACCAAAAATAAAGTGGATGTTACGACCCGGTTTCCAAATTCCTACAGGACACGAGACCGGACCGACTCGACTGATCCCAAGACCCAGTCATCCAATGAGAAAGTAACCAAAAATCAATAAAATAAACCACATTCACCATGAAAGCAACTAACAGTAACAAAAGTACAACAGTAAAGAAGTAAACTACTACAGTACGCACCACCACAACAGTAAGAAAGTAAACTAGTACAGGAATATAAAGTTCACAATAAAAGAGTACAGAAGTGTAACAAACTACTCACTACAACAGGAAACGGAGTACAACAGAAAGCTACAACTACTGGGCTTTACTAGGCCCACCACCCTCTGCAGCCGTAGGCTCTGGCTGCTCAACACCTGGACCTGAAAAAGGTTATAAGTACAAAACTTCAGCGAACGCTGAGTAGAGTGGCAACCAGCTAACTAAAACAGTAAAGGTAGATAGGTAGCTATTGTTTTTCAATTTCTTTCTTTCTTTAACTAATTATTCCTTCTTTCGTCACTTGGTTTATTTATCAGGTCTCTTTCTTGATCTCGAATGTTCCTCGTGGGAACGATCTTGATTGCAGTCTATTCCGAAGAGTAGAAGTAACACGTGGTGCTCTCCTGGCCGGGAGAGTCCCCTGTGGTGGTCCTACACTTAGTCAACCACCCCAAGGTCATTGACAGACGTAACGGTGACTATGGCTCGCGTGATAAACGCATGGGTAGCTACCCCGCACTGGCACGCGGTCAGTCATTTCCAATAACGGGTGCACCCAAAGCACAGCACGGAACCAGTATAGGGAATAGTCCTCTCAGTAACAGGTGTCTAGCCCCTAAGAACCAAATAGGGGTCTCGCCCCTCCACAGTCCGTGCACCTTCGCCTGACTGCCCTGGTTTGCCCAGTGGGCCTAACAAGTCGGTGTAAGGCGGCTAGCTGAACCCCAGGCCCCGTGGGGTGGCTAGCTCTCTCCCTACACTAGTAGCTCTCCCCGGTACTGTGTATGTGAAGGCCAAAATGTCGGTACAAAGTGGCCAATCCTAATCCCGGGTCCCAACCCTAGGGCGGCTAGCTCCGCTTTGTACTAAACAGGGGAACAGTCACTCTCCTTGGTACTCCGTACTCAAGGGCCAGCTCACTTCCCCATTCACATTTCCAGTTCCATTCCATTTATTTCTAGGAGCTCTACTCTTAATTCCTCGTAGGGTTCATGCTCATGTTTCTCAGGCCAAGCCATATCAGGTTTCATCATTTCTATTTCCATTTCTCAGGTCCTACACATGTAACATGTAGCTTTATTGTTCACATTCTAAGTTTATTCGCAGGTAGCTCGTGTTTCCAACTTTCAATCTTCCATTTCCACTTCATATACATGCAGCTCATATTATGACATTTAACGTAAACAACAGGAATTTACATGCAACAGTTTGCTAACACAAGTACTTTATATTTCACAAGCAGCTGTTATTCAGTTATAGGCAATTGTTATTATTCTATCTACTCATCCAAGACTACAATCCATATATTCCATACAAATATTCCAGTGTTTCTAGTCCTAGGATTCATGCCATACCCTAGGATCTAAGATTTATTTCACATATGCATTCATGTTTGTAATTAAACTAGGGGAAGCCACTCTACCAATAAACCCAGGAGTAATGGGGGCTTGATTGGCAAGTCCATGTGCCTCAGCAAACCCCAAACCCACAACGAAACGAGGTCCTATTACAAGGATCATTCACAAGAGACTACTCAGAACAAGATAAAAGGTATTCCAACAAGTAGAGGAATTTATACAGAGAACAACGGAATCTTAATTGCTGAAATCGGACCTCAAACAGACCCTAAACGGGTCAAAAATAGAAATTCTGATTCATATCAGACGTCTGGAACACCTTCCAAACGTCTTAAAAGAGTCCAAAACCATACCTCAACTCTGCGCTACTCCTTAGATGTCTAGGAACTCCGCTGAACTGTCTGGACCCAGTTCCAGACGTCCGACCACCTCTCCGGACGTCTGGAGATGCTTCCCGTCGTCTGGTGCCTCACCCAGAAGTTTGAACTCCGTGGGAGGGCGTGTCTCACGCCTTCCCGAAGTGAATCCTACACGCATCAACGCAAATCTCCTCAATATGGCATGAAACAGTGCCTCGGCGAAACGGCCTGCATGGCCGTATCCACAAGGAAGGTGTATGTCGTGAAACTTACCTCTCAGTCGTCTGGAACCTCCTCCAGACGTCTCGTCGATCCAGACGTCTGATTCTGGGAAAAACCCAGAATCAGAAACTGCCTTCGCCTTCTCGCACTGCGCCCACTCGCCTACTGCTCCAGCTGCAGCAGTGTCAGGGAGGACCTCCCCGACGCACCTCTCCACCTCGCGCACGCACCGACCAGCCGTAAGCTCTCTGGCGAGCTCCCACGCACTTGCTCTCCTCTCTTCCCCTCGCTGTTCCTCCTCTCCTCCCATGCCGCTCACATCTGCTACTCGCCGCTCACCGCTCTCGCCGGAGGAAGAAGAAGGGTGGCTGGAGGTAGGGTGAACGAGGGAGAGGAGGGGGTTTAAATAGGGCGCTAGGTTAGGGTTTGCATCGGCGAGAGGAGAGAGAAGGAGAGAAGAAAACAAGGTCGCATACTGTCTTCGCACAACACGTGCGCAGACACGAGGACGTACACGAAAATTTTGATTTCCAAACGTCTGGGAAGGTGTCCATACGTCTAACCCAAATTCCAGACGTCTTAAAGGGCTCTAACAGCACAGGTCTTAACAGTGGAGTGCCTGGAATAGACCTAGATTAAAAACCCTAAGGAAGAGCTACTTGATGAGTTGATTTTAAGTAGAGTGGTGTGGCCCAAACAACTCAAACAACTAGCCACAAATGCACCGCTAAGTTAGGCACACAAAGATGGTTAACCTAGAATGATTTCTACTCTTTCATGTGTTGCTTTGTGTGTACCGGTTGATTTCTACTCTTTCATGTGTTGCTTTGTGTGTACCGGTTCCACAGATCAGAACCCAGTTGAGTAGAAACAAATCAATTAGGTTAAGTGCCTTGAATGTGGGTGTACGTTGTGTGTTTGTTGAAAATTACCCCACAAGATTATCTTTTTATTGTTTTTTTTATAAACAAGGGTGGAATGAATGTGAGTGAGAATCCAAACAACCAAACTATTCCTAGAATTTATGCAAACACCTAGGTTAATTGGAATTTGGATTTAATGTGACAAATGAAATCTATGGAGGGGGGAAGAATGGGGAGCACTTACAGTTGTCTTCAACTGCACTTTACTCCGATCTATCGCTGGAGGTCTCTGCAAAACAATAGACACAAGAGAAAGCAAGTTAGAAGACAATAAAGTGCGTGAAATGCGAAAGGAAGATCGGAAATCGTTGCCTTCCCGACAACGGCGCCAAAATGTTGAAGCTGCGAGTTACTACGCTAACATATTTGGTTTTGAAAAACCTGTCGTCATAGTTTGAAAGCGAAGAACTCATGTTCAACAAATAAAATTTGTACCAAAATAGAAATCCTGGGTCGAACTCAAAGAGGCTACGTCGATCTATATTCGCAATTATATATATATTTTTTTAGATTTTTTGTTGAAAAGCGAAGCGACGTAATTACAATGAAGCAATATTAACAATCAGAATAAATGAGAGAGAGAGAGAAAACATGCACTTAATATTTCAAAATGTTTGTACAATAAAACCAGAGAAGAATTACACTACAAAGCGGGAAATCAACTACACTAGAAAGCAAGAAAATTCTACTCTAGAAAGCTGTAAAGAAGAATGGGAGAGAGAAGTTATCCTCCTCGACGATCGCTTGGAGGACAAGCTGAACGAGACACCGCCTAGAAGAAGAAGGATGGAGCGGGAAGGAGGTCTAGGGAGGAGGAATGAGAACGAGGCAGCACGTCGTCGTCGTCGCGGGATCCGCTTCCGAAATGAGGGCAAAAATTTGACTTTATCTCTCGAGGAGCATCCCTGGTGTGGGACAAGCTTCTCTTGAGCTTTGGAGAGGGAGAGAAGAGAAGGAAGGGATGAAATTTTCATATGGAGGGGGTCTCCTTTTATAAATGCAAGGAGTGAGGGCAATTTGGTCTTTTTAATTTGAAAAAATTAATTCTGGACCTTTAGTGACGGATAAAACCATTGCTAAAGTCTGAAAGTGGCCTTCGTGGGCGACGCTCGCACGCCCGCTCGCCTCCTACGCATGAAACATGCATTCACGTTCCTGAATCTCGGCCATTCGATCGCGAGATTGAACAGCTGAGATGCGTCATCGCCGCGCCTTCTCTTTGCCCGCTTGCAACGTCTGATCCCGCGTTATGCGCGGGAGTCTGACGCAGCGTAAGCTCTATCACATGCGTGCGACCGCTCGATTGTGATCGAGCGATTAGTCGCGCTCGCTCGAAGTGCCTCAACTGCCTCTCGGGAAGAATCGAACGCGCGCCGCATGTTCTCGCGAGCGCTCTCACCTGCTGCGCTACAAAGGCGTTTGGGTCGCGAAAATGTTCTATACGCGCACATCCACAACCATTGGATGTGCATCCAACGGCGGAGAAGCAACGAAGAAGAGAGGGTGCGGCAGGTGTAGCAGCAAGTTGGGCAGCTAAGATGGCACCACGTGGCGCCATCTTAGCCGTCCATCTTCTGGATGATGTAGATGGTGCCACTGTTATCGGATTGAGTCGATTTTTGCACCATTAGGCTGCGATCATCGATCTGAATCCATCCGTGCGGTCGGCCTTGTCGTCTAAAGTGTAGATTCACACCATCTTCGCCCTTGATCTTTTAGGGTTCCCTGGTCTCTATCTAATGCTACAGATGTCTGATTAGGGCGATCTTGGAGTCGTTGAACTCCAATCGTCGCCCTGATCAAATCTGTATGGTTGGATCTTCGATCCAAGGCCTCGATAAAAATTTACCCTATCCCTGAGCATAAAAGGAGACAATTAACCTCCATTTTATTCAAACTAATCTAAATGCAAGATGATGCAGCTATGCAATATTTATAGTATGCAATGCAATTCTATGCTTAAGAACGTGCATAAATAGACATCTTATGTAGTGTAAACATGTTTACATCACTGGAGAATGAAGATAGAATAAAGAAGACCGAAGAAGAGTGAGAGAAAGAGAGATGCTTACATAAAATGACAAAAGAAGAAGAATAGGAAACCCTAGGATAGCCTGCCTAAACCCAAAACCAAGCCTGCACTTAGGTTAACCTAAACCTAGGATATCCAGATCCCCATCCCTAGAATCCTAGGTGTTGATAGCGAATTTCCGTCATTTTAAAGAAATATGTGTTGTAGTACAACAACGAGAATTGAATCTACACTTAAAATTTATAAGCTCTAGAAATGTGAGTTTTCGAGGTAGTTTGCAAGGAGCAAAACATTGCAATTCAAACACTAATCAAGTAATCAAATTGTGAATATATGACATGAATGCTCAATTTATTGAAATATGAATCAAGCAAAAAATTGATGAAGAAAGAGATATATGAAGCAAAAAGAATGGAGGTTTGAGACCACCAAAGGAGACTTGCACACTTAACTTATTTCTCAACTCAACCTCATGTCAAGCATCTTGCAATTGCCTTAGACGCTTTAAGTTTCAAGCCTAAGTTAAAGCCCAATTCTTTTTAGTGTAAAACCCCCCCTCTTTCTCACAACCTTTCCTTTCCCTCTCTCTTTCCTGCCCGATCAGCCCAAATCAAACCTGGTTCAAACTAGCCCAGACTAGCATGCTGTGGGCACGGGCGAGGGCATGTGCACAGGCTCGTGTGGTAGGGACCTAACCTCAGTGGTTCAAAGGCAAGCAGCCTGTGTTCACAATTGACTAAGTACCCATTTCTGAATCGAGTTCCCACGATGTGGGACTAAAGAGTGAAGCTCCTCCTTCACGAATTGCAGCTGAGTTTGACACTGTGATTGGAGGTGCTCCTGCTACTTCTTTGTTTGATTGAGGGACCAAATGTGACCCTCGTGCTATTTTGCGCTTATTGGAAGTGGTGGTGAGGCCGTTGGGGGCAAGATTGTCGGTGACAAACGTGAGGAAGATGACGGCGACGACAACATGCAAAGAGAATACAACCTATGGTCCAATCAGAATGCTCAAAAGCTTCACCGAGGTACAACAATCATGGTGGTGGTGATAATTTGGATGATGAGATTGTAAGACGGTCGGTCGGAGAAGCTTTAAGAAGCTTCGGCAACCGGTGTCGAGGAAGGTGGTGGAGGCGGTGTATGATGGAATTAGGTGAAGCGAAATTTCGTGAGGGTGAGGCGGAGCTTTCGCCTAGGTCAATTGAGGTGGAGGTGAGGAGATGCAAGCCGACAATGAAAGTGGTCGGCGAAGGTGTGGCCGGCATCGAGGAAGGAGAAGGATAGGGAGTTTGAAGCTGAAATTATACCTATGCCTAATTGGGGAGATGAGGAAAGAAATCCCTAAATCAATTTGGGAAAAGGATGAACGGAGGGGGAGCACTGGAGTTGTTGCCAGCGATGAAGGAGGTGGAGATTAGAGTCAGAGAAGGGGCAATTAGGCCGTGAACGTTGACCGGAAGCACAATGATGATGTAACGAGGAGAAGCCCTCTCCCTATTGTGCATGGGAGTGGCCAAAGAAGGTGGTTGAAGAAGCTCCAGGTCATCGTCAATGGTGGAGAAGGAAGAAGAAGAAGAAGAAGAAGAGGAGAGTTGTGCACCAAAAAGGAGACAAATTTGTGTTTGGAATCATGTGACTCTTTAAATAGAGGGTCTTCCCTCTCAAGTTGCAAGCAAGCATGGCAAGTTTTGACTTGCCTTAAAGTCAATTTTTTGGTTTGAGAACTTGGTTTTGCTGGTGAAGGAAACGGTCTTGATTAAGCTCAAAACAAGGCCTAGTCGATCGAGGAAGATCTGAGGAATAAGTTTACCAAATTTAGTGATTTTAGATTGAAGATTCTTCAATCAATTTGCCCAATTAAATGATGCAAGTTTGGGTTTCCTTCTTTGCGAATTTCCTCTTCTGTCACAAGGAAGACGATGGCGGTATGGACCTGTTCACAATGAAGATGAGAAGTTGGGGATGTTTTTGTAAGGAAAATGTAGAAGATGAGGGCTTGTGCCATAAATAGAGATTTTGAGTGCACAAATGCAAAATAGGTCAAGATGGACTCTGATTGGGTTTGAATTTTCGTGTTAACATAATTTGAACCCAAGTAATATAATGGTGAACTTAGATTTGGGTTTTGACCACGTTTGACTGGTTAAATTACACAAAAGCCCAAATTAGGTCAAATTCCTGCCTGAATCTATGTTTTTGGTCAAAATGGATTTCAATGGTCATAGTGAGAATACCAAACCTCTTAGAATATTTTTCAATAATTTTTAGGAGGTTTAGATTGAATTTATTTCCACCAAAACCCTTTCCATTTGAGTGAGGCTAATAATTAGGGTTTTTATGTAATAATTAAATCTTCAAAATGCAGAAAACTCCGATTCAGTCAACTCAGGCCGACTTCTTGGGAAATTAAGCTCACTTGACCTTGGATTAAGCCTTGATTAACCTCATAGTTAATCTGCAATAGTGATTGGATGTTAAAATAACATAATTAACCCATTTTCTTGTGTTCTTCTCAAATATAATTCAGAATAGAGTTATGATCTTCTGATGAATATTTAGGAGCATTTATTAATGTAGTTAGGCTACATTTAACTAATCAACACCAGTGATGGTGCTACCATCATATCTCCATGCCTAAGTTTTGCTAGTCCCTAGCAAAATCCTATGGACTAAACCAGATCTCGAAATTGGATTTTACCCGTCAGGATGCCTTACAAAGCTGTTTCTCTAAAAATTAGGTCAAAATACAAAAATAGGCCTAGAGGTGCTCAAGTACCAGCCTAGATCCAAACTTGACCAGCATCAACCTTGGGTCTATTGCGAAAGTTTCTAAGGCCCACAAAAACTACTCAGAGGTTCATTGACCCCAACGGTTAAAACACCCATGCGTATGTGCAGCAAGTTTAGGTTCACTTTGCCAGTGCATTTTTGATAAGAGAGAGAGGGGGATATTTATTTTGAGAGTTTTCTCTCTTTCATTTTTAAATTCCCCTAAACCCAACATCGGAGTGGCCCTAAAGACAGTTTGTATCGGATTCCACGTCGCCATCATCAATCCTTGAAGGGTCCCTATCTTTCGACACTTCGAGATAGTGCCGCCCATGGAAACCCCCAGAACCCTGGCTTTCAACACTTCGTGATAGTGTCGCCCATGGCGTTCTGTAGCTAAATCCAAACCCTGGCAAATGACATTTTGGGATAATGCCGCCCATGGAATCTGAACTAGCACAAGGTGCTTACGTGCCCCTGGCAGGATATGTAGATATCTTAGGAGGCAAGCATCAAGGAGACGATATGTTATAATGCATCTTTGAGGGCCATGTTAGGAACTCGTCTAATCAACTTTTGTCTTCGAGCCTCTCCTAAGCCAAATCTTTGGGAAAATATTTTCAGAACAGAAAACTTTTTGGCATTCTTCTTAAGTGCACTAAACCAAATCGATGTATGATATTTGGGTGCCTAGGTTACCAATTCTTACAAACCAAAGGGTAGGCAACAGGGCTAAATAATCCCTAGGACTTGGACTTAATACATCAGCCTCGCAACTCCCTCACTTCCTGAGGGATAATATAGATTTTAACGAATACATGAGTGTTTAAGCCCAAAATCAGGCCCAAGAGGTCCAAATTCGGTACCCTGCACTTATCTCCTAAGATTTAACCCTTCAGGTCATAATTCATCATCTGATCCAGCCTAGAACTTCGGTAAGGTCCATACTCAATTGCCAAGACTAACACAATTTTTCCTTTCTACTCCTTTTTCTCTATTTTTCCCTTCTTTTTCCTTCGTAATTTTTCTTTCAATTCAGCTCAAATGTTTCCTCATTTCATCCTCTCCACTTTTTTTTGAACGAAACCCCCTAACAGAATCGAATTTCACATCGTTTTGTACTTTCATGCCCTCTCATGCTTAAGATTTGCAATGTCCTCGTTGAAATTAGGTGGGTCCGAGTTTAGCTTAGTTCATACGTTAAAACAGGTTCAAATGGGTGGGTGAATAGGTTGGGATGACTGTTGCAGATGATTTCAAGCTCCAATACGAATATCGGAAGTGGAGTCGACTGTTCTAAGTAACGAACCCTTAAGTGCAATATGAATTCAGCTAAAAAATGGGTAGGAAGGGTCTCAGGTTTTCAAATGAAAGGTTGCCTCCTATTAAGCACTAAGTTTAACACTATCAACTAGGCGCAATGCTACTTATGTTGAATGAAGGTCAAAAGATTCAGCAGCCAGATTTGAATCAATGAGTTCGAGGAAAGGCTTCAGTCTTTGACCATTTACTACAAAAGGTCGGAGTCCTGGATGAGTTCGTTGATTTCCATAACTCCATTTCCAAAGATCCTCCAGACTAGAAAAGTTCCGATCCATTTTGATCTTAGTTTCCTTGGGAAGAGTTTTGAGTCTGAAATTGAAGAGGACATTCTAACTAGAATGGAAAGATTTTTGCGATATGTGCTTGTCAAGAAAGGCCTTGATGTGCTCTTTATAGATACGCAAGTTCTTGTACGCATCATTACATAACTCCTTGATCCCGTTCATTTGCAATCGGTGGTGGATTCTAGCCTCCCTGAGGTCCAGATTGCACTTTCGTACTACCCAATAGGCTTTATGCTCCATCTCTATAGGAAGGTGACATGCCTTCTCGTACATGAGTCTGAATGGAGACACTCCTAGCTGGGTTTTATGGGCAGTCCTACAGGCCCATAATGCTTTTAGAAGTCGGGTAGACTAGTCCTTTCTATTAGGTCAAAATGTAACTTGTAGAATTTTCTTGATCTCCCGATTGGAGAGCTCAGCCAATCCATTAGTCTAGGGATAATACAGAGTCAAAATTTGATGCAAAACCCTGTACTTCATCAGGGACTTGAAGTGCACAGACATGAAGTGGGTCCCTCCATCAAAGATGATTGCACGCGGATACTGAACCGAGAGAAGATATGCTCATGAATGAATTTGATCACAACTTTGTGATCATTGGTTCAGGTCAGAACGACTTCGATCCATTTGCACACGTAGTCCATCGCTAGAAGAATAAACTCGATGCCATTCGAATTTGGGAAGGAACCCATGAAATCAATCCCCCAGATGTCAAAAATCTCTCACATGAGAATCGAGTGCAAGGGCATCATGTTGCAATGGCTCATGTTTCCTAAGGTCTAGCAACGAGCGCATGCCCTATAACAATTGTGGAGGAAATCTGGTGTGATGCCAAATAATTAACTATATCAACATACCAAGGAAGTCCAATATCAATATTCAGAAGGTGCTCATCCAGAAAGTGCTCAGTAACAAGTTCGGAAGGGTCAATGACCGAAGAAGGGAGGCGTGACAAATAGTCAGCTACCACATTCTGCTTCCCAGCCTTATCACGTGTCTCAAGGTCAAATTCTTGCAGAAGCAAGATCCATCGAATCAACCTCGGTTTCACATCCTTCTTCGCGAGTAAATGCCTCACTGCCATGTGATTTGAGTAAATGATGACATGGGAGCCCAAGAGATATGATATGAATTTCTCCAAATCAAATACTACAGCTAGCAACTCTTTCTCTATAATCGTATAATTACGCTGAGCCTCGTCTAGTGTCTTGATCGAGTAGTATATTACCACTGGTTTCTCATCAATTTTCTGCCCAAGCATTGCTCCTACCACGTAGTCAGATGCATCCCACACAATCTCGAAGGGTTGAGACCAGTCAAGAGATTGTAGGATTGGAGCTTGGGTTACTCGGTCACACACAATCTCGAAAGCGTGAATGCACTCACTTGTTATTTTGAAAGGAGTGTCCTTTGAGAGAAGATTCGTTAAGGGGCACATGATTTTTGAGAAATCAGATATAAATCATTGATAGAAATCGACATACCCCAGAAATGATCGGATATCTTTGACAGAGGAAGGAACAGGTAATTTCGAAATCAAATTCACCTTAGCTTGGTCAACTTGGATATCTTTCTCAGATACAAGGTGCCCCAGCACAATGCCTTCTAGAACCATGAAATGGTTCTTTTCCCAGGAGGCAACCAACTTCTCATTAGTGCATCTTTGGAGGATTTTGTAGATTCTTCCCTACCAGGAGGGGTGACATAATAAATTGCGGAATAGAATATAAACAATCTCACAAAAATTCAATCAAACAAGGTGCACAATTAATTTTAGGTGGAAACCCAAACCGGGTGAAAACCATCACCTAACCCTCTCGAGTTAGGATTTTCCAATCAACCAAGTTGATCAAATCCACTAAACAAATCACTTTAAACGAGGGTGATTCAACCTCAATTACAACCACGCTACAAGTGCTAGGGTAGCGTTCCTCAACCCCTTCTCTTCACGAGAAGGATTTTGTCCCACGAAGGAGACGGGAATTCGCAAAGAGAATACCCAACCAAATAACAAAGATAAAATAACAAATAATCCTATAAAGCCAACAAAGTAATTTTAAACCTAGCTTCTATAGGAATTAGGAAACTCCCCTTTGCAAGGAGTGCGTCGAATTGATGACGCGCGTGCGTGAGCCACGCGACGGTGCAATGTCGCTCTTCGTGAACTACAGCGGGAGAGCGAGTGCGCAAAGGGAATTTAGCTCTCTGGATGATGGAACTTAAGCTTGGAGAGCAAGAGCTTTTCTTGGACATAAAAGAGTAGAAAGTATGTTGCTTAGGTGTATGTTGGTGTGCAAAGGCTCCCCTCTATTTATAGAGGCCTTAGGAAGACTTTGGAAGGCTTAGGAAAGCTTCCATAGCCGTTGGGTGCAAAGCCCAAGAGAATCAGGCCGAAATCAGGGACAATGATTGCATTGACAGGGTAATCAGACGTCTAATTCTGGCATCAGACGTCTGGAAGACCACTTTAAGACGTTTGAAAATAAGGTCAGACGTCTGATTTTGGGCGGGTCTCTTCCTGACTTGAATCAGATCTAAACAGGGTTCTAGCGCAAATCCATCAGACAACATACAGGACGTCTGGCACTATGTCTGGACATCTGGAAACCTACTTTTTCGTGGGAATGGATTTGCAACGGCTAGAAAATCTCTAAGAAGAGATTTTCGGGTCAGTCGAGGAAAAACAGTCAATTATCAGACGTCTGGAAAGGCTTAAGGACGTCTGATAAGGCTCTAACGGTCATATCCTTGAGTGTATGCTAAGACAGCCAATGGTCCACTAATTGGATGTCTAGCAAAGTCATCAGATGTCTCCTAAGATGTCTGGTCTAAGGTCTGGACGTCTGATTTCATCAGACAGAACTACCAAGTCCAGCCTGAATGTTTATCAGACGTCTGAATCAACAGTCAGATGTCTTAAAACACATTATCAGACGTCTGATTTTGGAATTAGACGTCTGGAAATGCTGTTTCAAACCTATATTGGTTTTCTAAGTTTTCTACAAAAAACCTAAGTGTCCTAGGGTTGTGCCAATGTTCCTAGGACTACTGTTAGGGTACTTTGAGGCTCTTTAACATGAATCTAAGTAACAAAAATAAAGAGCAACAAAAGAAATGAAAAATACAACGAGTACAAGAGAAGGAAATCTATCCTATTCTTCATCTCCTTCCTTCTTCAATCTATCGCTCCTCGCGAATCTCCTCTGTTTTCCATCAAGCTCCTCTAATCCATCCTGGATGCGAGCTCGAACTCCGTCTGGTCACGTCTCCATTTGCAATTTGCCTGAAATCTAAGACTCCAAGTGCAAATGTTAAATGACACGTGTTTTGTTATCATCAAAACAAATGATCGTGGTGCTCTAGCACCAACAGATTTGAACCAAGTACAAAAGGTAATCATCGAAAGATTGATCGAATACCGAGAAGTCATCCATAAAGACTTCAAGGTATTTACTTACCATATCAGAGAATACAGCCAGCATGCACCGTTGAAAGGTGGAAGGCGCATTGCATAGCCCAAATGGCATCCTACAGAATGTGTACTTTCTATAGGGGCAAGTAAAGGTGGCCTTTTCCTGATCTTCAAGATGAATTGCCACTTGGTTATATCCGAAGTACCCAACTAGGAAATAGAAAAATCAATTTCCTGCCAGTTTCTCAAGAATCTAATCAATGAACGGGAGCAGAAAATGGTCTTTCTTCGTGGAGGTATTCAATTTTTGGTAGTCTATGCAAACTCTCCACAAGTTCGCAATTCGAGTCGGGATGATTTCTCCAGATTCGATTGTAATCATAGTGAGCCCTGCCTTTTTAGGCACAACTTAGATGGGACTTACCTAGTGACTATTAGAGATGGGGTAGATAATTCCTGTGTCAAGCCGCTTGATAATTTCCTTTTTCACGACCTCTTGGAGATTTGACTTTAACCTTCCCTGCATCTCGCGAGAAGGCTGTGAACCCTCTTCGGTATAGATACGATGAGTACAATAAGGACTTATTCCAATCAGATCATCTAGAGTCCATCCAGTGGTTCTTCGATGCTGCTGAAAGATAGAAATTAGTCTCATTTCCTAATTAAGATGAGTCTGGAGTTGATAATCACAGGAAACATTTGATTCAAACCCAAAAACACGTATTCAGAGGATCTGGGAGGGGCTTTAATTCTAGCACCAGGTTATCAGCAGCAAGTGCAGGTTCGGGATTGGCCTTAGAGGATAAGGTGGAAGCTAGGGATATGTCTAGATCAGTCTCGGGCTCCTCAATCTGTGGGTCAAGATCTTCTTGTGGTTGAGGTTCTTGGAAAATTGGGTTTACCTCGGGAATTGGGTCCTCAACCAAGGAACCTATGTCACAAACTTCTTTGATTGTCTTTTTGGCCTCAGCCAGTTGATTCCTTTTTGGGCCTTAAAGATATCTATCTTTAATGTCTTATTCTCGAATTTTAGCTTGATTTGGCCCTCTTCGCAATTATATTTGCCCTAGTTGTAGCTAAGAACAGTCTCCCTAAGATGATCGATATTTCTTTCAAATTTTCAAAAGTACCCATATCCAAAACATTGAAATCCACCAGGAAGTAGAAATCTCATATCCTAACTAGAACATCCTCGAGAACTCTTCTTGGTGACTTTATTGATCTGTCAGCCAGTTGTAGAGTCACCTCAGTCAGTTTGAGCTCGATTTCCTCGAAATGATCTAGTAGGGAGGTGGGGATCAGGTTTACAGAGGCTCCTAAATCCAATAAAGCTCGATTAAACTCTAGGTTGCCCATCTTACAGGAGATTAGAGGGGTGCCAGGATCTTTCACTTTCTGCGGGAGTTTACTCAAAATTATAGAGCTAGCTTGCTCAGACAACACAATCGGACTCCCATCTTTGTTTCACGACTTATGCTTTGGTGTACATAGATCCTTCAGAAATCTTGCGTAAGCCGGTACATGGCAGATCGCATTCCTTAAGGGAATGCTTATTTGGACTTGCTCAAAGAGCTGAAACAAGTCTTTCTCAAATGCCACAGGTTTGGGTTTCTTGTTTCCTTTAGTCAAGGCCTCGGGAAATTGATTCTCAATTGATTTTTTTAGGATTGGTTTCGGCACTGGATTTGGAATTGGTGTGTCCTTGATATCCATCCCAGATGTAGGTTTTGAACTACTAGGATTGGAGTGACTAGGATAAGGTAGGTCCTGAGTAGTCTTGCCACTACGCGTAGTGACAGCAATTATGCCTGCCTAGTTTGGATTCGGGGTTGGTAGGAGAGGTGGTTGCTGCTGATATCCCGAGTATGATGTAGAAGCCTTCAACCCGTCTAGTGGAGGTACAGAAGGGGCGTGATAGACATAATGAGCTTGGCCCTGATTTGGGCTCATAACGTGCATCTGGTTCAGCACGTTATTTGGATTTGGCACAGATTGGGAAGGAAGTCAACAGGGTGGTGAGTCCCAGCCATTAGTGTGAGTTGGTTGCAAACCTTTGTGATTTATGCCTTGTGCTGTTTCTGTATGCCCGCATTGGTCTTATGCATATTAGCCAAGGTTTGCAAAATCAAGCTATTTGGTCTTCCTTACTAGGCCCAATTTGGAAGTTCGGGTTGGGCCTAGGCTGAGCGAGCTGATATGGTCGTGGAGTTATGTTCAAGGTTGCAATTAAGGTCTCGAGTTTTGATTATTTCTTGACCACGCGAAATTTAGATGATTGCGCCATCCAGGGTTATATGAGTTGGAGAATGGATTGTTCTGGATGACGTGGAGATCCTCACAGGTCTAAGGGGCTCCATAGCAATCAGAGTAAGAGGGTTTAGAGATCCTCCAACTAAAGTAAGATGGTTTGGAGTTTCCTCCGAAACTAGGGTCAGATGGGGTTGGGTACACATCCATCCCCTAATATGCATGGTGGTGAATGTTATGCATGGCCTTCCTTCCTAAGGGCTGATGTGCATACGTGCTTTACTGCGAAGAGGTGGCTCTCTGTAGTTGGCGAGTCAATTCATCCACCTTCTTCTCGACAATAGAGACCTTATCCAGGTGACTGGACACCAACTCCAGATCGACGGATGGAAATAGGTCTTGTGTTTCGTGTGCCCCTCGTGTGTTTGTCAATGCACGGGTAATCGTCCGGTCGAACATACCCATAGACTCATTGTTTATGGAGTTCCCACACATCATCTTGAGAATCTCCCAAATGGTGTCTTCATGTTGGCCCATGATGTTGCCACCATAGGTTGCATTGACAAATAATCTAATGTCCTCATGGAGTCCCTGGTAAAAAGACTAGACTGGTTCACATTTAGGAACTCCATGATGAGGGCATTTTCACATGAGATCCAGAAAGAGATCCCATGCCTCTGAAGTGGTTCTCCCGCATTCTGCGTGAAATGCGTGATTTGGTGCCTCAAGGCATTAGTGCGACCCACCGGGAAGAATTTCTTCAGGAATTTAGCTTATAGTTCTTCCCATGTGTTAATTGGTCAAGTCAAAGATTGATACCAATGGGAAGCTTTATCCATCAAAGAGAAGGAGAACATCTTTATGAGCAGGATGTCTCGATTTTGAACTGGTGATCTAAAAGTTTGGGCCAGATGTTTCAATTTGATGTGCTGGAAGGAACTTTGGAGTTCAATCCATGAAAGTTGGGAATCGCACTGATAAGGTTTGGCTTCAATTCTATATCAGGTCTTTTGGTAGGGATTTGCACTTGGGTTTGATAGCTACCACTGCGGGATTGTAATGATCTCGTATTTGTAGACACGGTTGGGGGTTCATGAATGCATGAAGTAGATCTGTGAGATTTTGCAATTAGTTCTGAAAGCCTGGTACTTGGCCTCCTCCTTCAAGATCTTGATTCTCCATGGAAGAAGAGGATGGAAAACTAGGCTCAGATGTGGAATGATCAGAAGAGATTTCGATCTAATTGTAAGGGGACCCAAACAATTAAGTTAGGGTTTGACCCCGATGAGAGTGAACTTCTAATTGAGGTCTCAAGACTGGTCTTAAGGACCTCCTCTCGTACATGCACTACAGAATCAGATGAGGGACAGAATGTGTCTTGGACCCAATTAAGGCTAGGTCACTAAGGAAGTTCGAGGCAAATAGACCTCTGGATCAGAAACTCACCCACCTGAGAATTACTTGGGCAGCTAGGAAGAAAGAGTTTTACAAAGACCACTACACAGTAGAGTGTCCTCAAGGGTTATAGGATTTTTCCCCCACTCGACTTTCCTTGTCACCGTGATTCCAAGTAGACCGGAATGTATGAGTTGAGACCTAAGTCTATCAATTTTAATCCTGCTTGTGCCTTGAATTTCACTTGAATTTAGAGTTGATTAGGTTTGTGACCTAATTTGGAGGTTGGTTAATTCACAAAGTGAACCAACTTCACATAGCCTGCTTTAAGGTTGAGGATGAAATTTGGGCCAAAGTACCCAAATCACCCTGAATTGGTTCTCAAACAGATTATTAGGTCCAAAATTTTAATGATCCAAGTGATTATAGAGCCTTGATTTTAGGGTCAACTTGTTAAGATCAATTCAAACAAGGGCTTGGGTAGCACACAATGCGAGAATATATTTCCTTTTAAGCAGGCAAATGTGTACTAGTCCTTGAAACCCTAATGTGGAAATCCTAGTTTGTCTCTATTTTCAAGTCCAGTTTCTTACAAAGATGGTACCTTGGGCTCAATCAAGAAGGTGAATAGCCCAAGGAACCTTATGTCCCTAATAGGTACAAGCATTAGGATGGGGATCTCTTATCAAATCAATCAAATCCAATAAAATCATGATAAATCAGGAAACTTTTGCCTTGAATGATGATTACTAAGAAAACAACTTCCTTTTCAATCTTTCCAGGAGAGAAGGGGATCATGGAAGAGAGAATAATGGTTACCCGCCCTTGGTGTGGTTGCTCGAGCAGTTGATCTTCAACTGTGGTTCACCTCACAAAAATCACAGCAAATCAGATAAAGCAAGTTAGAATCAGATCAAAATTGTAATTAGTGAATGAAATGCGCATTGCTCCCCAGCAACAGTGCCAAAATGTTGGGTCAAAAATCATCGTAAAAAGATCACGTTGCAGTATAGCGACAAAAATCAATGCGACATTTAAATTTATAATCTCAAAAAATGTGAGTCTTAGGTCATTCGCAAGGAGCAAGTAACAAATCAGTTCACTAATCACAATTTTCGGAAATAATAATGCAAGTGAAACAATCAAAATGATATTCAATATAGAGAAAGGAAATCCGATAATTTCTTGGCTGAGGAGAATCATGAGACTTTGGGGGGTTTAAATAGAGCCTCTTTGGCCCCTCTAGGAGCCAATTCAAGAAAGCTTTGAGTTGGTTTTTGAGCTCAAAATTTTTGGGTTTGCCAACGACGAAATCGGCCAAGAATGATCTTCAGATTAGCCCAATCTGTAGCGAATCATCTTAAAAATAATTTCTCCAAGTTTGGAGAGATTTGGGTGAGGATTGAGCAAGAAATCTTCTCTTAAAGTCGGCAGTGGAGGTCGTGTTCACACTCATGGCAGCAGGGACCTTTTTACACAAATGAAGACAAAGTTAGGGGCCTAAATGCAAGAAACTTGAAACCTAGGGGCTTAAGTGTAAGAAATAGAGATCTTAGGGACTAAATTGCAAACTAGGTCAAGATGGACTCTGATTAAGCCCAAAATTTGACATTAACCTAATTTTGACCCAAGAAATCTAATGGTAAACTTGTATTTGAGTTTTGATCATGTTTGATTGGGTAAATTGCATAGAAGCCCAAATCAGGGCAAATTCCCATCTGAAACTCTATTATAGGTCAAAATGGGTTTAGATGGTCAAACCAAAGGTATCAAACCTCTTAGAATATTTTCCTATGAATTTTAAGAGGTTTAGATTAATTTTATCCTGACCAGAACCTCTTCAATTTAAGTGGGGTTGATAATTAGGGTTTTCGGTTCTATTTTTGTCATCGAAATGCGTAAAACCCTGATTCAGTTAGTGTGGAACCACTTTTTAGCCTTTTATGTTTAATTTACCTTTAATTAACCCCTGAGTGACCCTATGGTTAATCTACATTTGTGATGTGTTGTTAAAACAGTAGAATTAACCCTATTTCCTTATTTTCCTCTCAAATTAGAACATTACAGAGTTGTGACCTTCAGATGATTAAGTAAGAGCATTTACTTTTTAAACTTGACTAATTGTAGCTAGTTAGGGCCCATGATGGTGTTACCATTAGGGCTTCGGGTAGAGTTCTGCAACTACCCAACTCACCTAGGACTCGAAAAGATCAAAAAGTGCAAACCATCTTATTGTGTATGTGATTGACTCACTATACGGGAAACTAAAGCAAACCTCAGGTATCCATAAGCTCTAGGTGACCCTAAAATGAAGTTATTGCCACCTAAAAGTTTGTCTCTCTGACTGGTAGCTTTCCCCCTGCGGTCGAAGGAGCTCGGGAGAGGAGGTGCGGCCAAGGGAGCTCGTGGAGAGGAGCTCTGTGACCTCCTGCAACTGCTGGTGCGGCAGCTGTGGTTCTGCGGGTAGAGGGTCACGTGGATATCTTTGCAGGGTGTACTACAGGCCATTTATTTGCAGTATCAGACATCTGGGACACTATCTAGATGTCTGGAGGAGCCTCAGGACGTTCGAAGCTGGCATCGGACGTCTGACAACACACAAAGTGTCGAGGTATGTGCTTTGTACGTGCCTACATGCATGTACGTAATTTCTTTACGTGTCGCTTTTAAACCTGCGCATGCATGCGCAGGTACAAGATGTTGGAAAGATGTCTGGCGCGCCCTTAGAGGCGCTTTAGGACTTCTGGAGACAGTTCCAGACATCTAACTGTACTCCCAGACGACCGGAGGGAGCGTCAGACGTCTTGGATCTCCCTCAAATGACTACGGAGGGGTTCGAACATCTGAAGAAGCCTCAGGAAAGTAAGGTGAGTCTTTGTGGTCATTTAAGACATCTAGGTCTAGTCCCAAATGTCTGATTTTAGTCAGAGTACATGTTTTTGGCCCGTTTAGGGCCTAAACGGAGTCAATTTTGTGCAAACGAAGTATTGTTGGTTTTAGTTCGGAGTTCTCTACGTGTTTGTGTCACTCGTATACTTTTGAAATCGTCTGATGTGATTTGGTCAATTGTATAGGTCTCTAGCCAGTAGAGTATACGAGACCTGCGGAGATGACGGGATCTGCGAGTCGAGCCCCCATTCCAACGGTGTATCCTAGTAGAGTGATTTTTCTCAATATTATGAATTAATTAATCAAATGCATGTTATCTTAGAGTGAATCGATTGAACCCTACGATATGAAATGAACCCTAGGGTAGAATTGAGTGAATGAACATTGCTTGAGTCACACGGTTTATTCTGAAATGCATGTTAGAACCCTTAATGCTAGAAAATGAATAGTTAAATGATCTGATGCTACTTTTAGTTGTTAAATCACGAGCTGCCTGTTATATGGTTAAGAACCAAGTTGTGAACAACGAGATATGCATGTCAAGAAATGAAATGAAATCAATATAATTCATGAACCCTACGGAGAACTAAAAGAGGAATTTACGTATATGGACGAATATCGTATGTAGAAGGGAAGTGAGCTAGCCCTCGAGTACATGGTACCGAGGAGAGAAACTGTCCCTTTTGCATGGAAAGTGAGCTGTCCCTCGTGTACATGGTATCGAGGAGAGCTACCGTTACTTTAGTCTAGGGGGAGCTAGCCACCCTTGGGTTGAGACCCGGGGTTAGGAATGGCCCCCTACACCAACTCTTGTTACTTTAGTATAAGGGGGGAGCCAACCGCCCCATGGGGCTCAGGGTAAGGACTGGCCACCCTACACTAACTCTTGTTAGGCCCACTAGGCGAACTGGGATAGTTGGGAGAGGGTACGTAGACTGTTGAGGGGCGAGACCCCTATTCTAAGAGGGCAAGGCCCTGCTTTGTTCTATGTTGTACGTTTGGGCATACCCGCTAGCGGAAATGACTAACTATATGCCAATGTGGGGTAGCTACCTGTATGCTTATCGCACGTTCCGTAGTCACCGCTATGCCACGACTGTGACCTCGGGGTGGTAGATCGGGTGTAGGGCTACGACGGGGGCTCTCCTGGCCAGGAGAGTGCCACGTGTACATCATACATCGTGGAATAAACTACAATCAAGATCGTTCCCTTAGGGAACAAGAGGATTAAGAAATGTTGTGGATCTTTATTAGAATAACCGAAATAGAAACACCTAGTTGAGATAAATGGAAATGAATGATTAATTATTTGCTTGTATCTTTTTGCTAAATAGCATGTAAATGGCTTAATCACCCCTCTACTCAGCGTTAGCTGACTACGGATTATATAACCATGTTTAGGTCAGGGAGTTGAGCAGCCAACGCCCCCTACTGCCAAGGGTGTTGGGCCCAGCCGAGCCCAGCTATAGTGTTTTTTTTCTCTCCTTTCCATTGCAGAGGCTTTTGTAGTAGTGAGTACCTTTAGCGTGTATTAGCTGTTTCTACTATATTTCTGTTCATGTTATATTTCCCTCTATTGTAGTTGTGATGGCATGTATGTTATAGTACTCTTCTGCTTGTGACATGTAACATATTTGAGACTTTTCATATTGATTTCCACTACCGTCTCTTATTTATTCCTGCTTAGTTACATTGCATGTGTGGTTGTAAAATATTTTCTACTTTTGGTTATTTTTCGTTGGATGACTGGGTCTTGGGATTAGTCGAGGCGAATCGATCTCGGGTCCTATAGGGAGCTGGAATCGGGTCGTAACAAAGATGGTATCAGAGCAAGATTATCCCGAAAAATGAGCCAAATGGTCTGGAAGTAACCACTCAAGTGCATGCAGCTAGGATGGGCATTACAACACGTATTCTTGAACTCTGCATTTGAGTCGTATTTTAAGCCTGTTAACATTGACAATATCTGTTCCCATTTTCTCCCATTCCCTTTTAATAGATGCCTTGTTGTGGACACAGGGGCAGACAAGTCAGACCTGAGACCGATGCTGCCTATCCCCTCCTTCAGGGTGTCCATGCCCAGGACCTCATCCAGTTGATTCGAGAGATTGTGCGAGAGAAATTTCAGCTAACGCCGACTCCACCGCCCACTCATGTCTCTACCGAGGGTGCAGAGGGGGAGTTTCTCGTGGGACAGCAAAGTCATCTTAGTGCCAGGCGAGCTAGAGGAGGTCAGAGAATGCCCTACCAGCTGGAGCACTTACAGGGTCATCGGGAGAGGAAGCACACAGCGCCTGCAAGGGAGTTACCTCGCTCTGTGGGGCCACCAATGGCCTTTGGGGGCCCCAAACATGGGCCGGCTACCAGCACCGAACCCCCACCCAGTCACCAGCAAGGATTGACTGAGGGAGGAGGTTGTGCCCCTCTCTGTTACCAGTGTGGCCAGTCGGGCCACATAAGGAGGGACTGCCCATCTAGGGCCAAAGCACAGCAGATACTCCCAGCACCTAGCACTGAAAGCCAATCTGGCGGCCGCGGTTACCAGGCACGAGGAGGAGGACGGCAGTCACAAGGAGGGTAGTAGCCAGCAGCTGCTCACCCAACCAAGGGCATGGCCACTTCTTCTGCACTCGGGGCTGAGGGGGGCATCAACGCCCTAACTCACAAAGACGCTAGAGCTTCAGGCTCCGTGGTGGCAGCTATGGTTCCAGTTTCCAGCAGACTTGTTTACGTACTTTTTGATTCTGGTGCCACACATTCTTTTATCGCCACGAGTTTTGCCGTCAGTTTGGGCCTGAGTAGTGTACTGTTAAAGGTTTCGTTCCTGATTAGAAGCCCAGGTGGACAACTGTTTGTCGCAGAGGAAGTCTTCACAGACTGCGAGGTCGATATAGGGGGCACAGTCTTCCTGCCGACCTGATTGTGATCCCGATGGAGGACTTTGACGTGATCCTAGGGATGGACTAGCTGTCTACCTATCACTCCCTGGTGGACTTTTTTGGGAGGAAGATCATCTTCTCTAAACTGGAGTTGCCTCCCTTTGAGTTTCACGGCCAGCCGATAGACAGAGGTTTTAGGTGCATCTCAGCGCTTCGGGCAGCGAAGCTCCAAAGCCAGGGGTGTGAGGGCTTCCTAGCTTGTGTTGTAGTAGAGCCTAGCCCCGTGGCCAAATTACTGAGTATCTCGGTGGTCTGTGAGTACCCCAACATCTTCCCAGAGGAGTTGCCAGGACTACCACTTGAGCGTGAGATAGAGTTTGAGATCTCACCAGTATCGGGGACCAGCCCCATCTCTACTGCACCGTACAGGATGGCCTAACTTAAGCTACGAGAGATCAAGTCTCAGTTACAGGATCTGTTGGAGAAGGCTTTGTGAGGCCTAGTGCGTCCCCGTGTGGAGTCCTGTGTTATTCGTGAAAAAAAAGGATGGTACCCTTCAGCTTTGTGTCGAATATAGGCAGCTGAATGGGTTCACCGTCAAGAATAAGTATCTGCTACCTCGTATCGACGACCTCTTCAACCAGTTGAGAGACTCCATGGTATTCTCCAAGATAGACCTGAGGTCAAGTTACCATCAGGTGAGGATTAGGGAGACCGACGTCGCCCAGACAGCCTTCCGTACTCGGTACGGACACTACGAGTTCTCGGTCATGCCATTTGGGCTAACCAACACCCCCGCTGCTTTCATGAATCTGATGAACCATGTTTTCAAGCCATACCTAGACCAGTTTTTGGTGGTGTTCATCGACTACGTACTAGTCTACCCTCAGGATCAGGCACAACATGGACAGCATCTATGTATGGTCCTAGATACATTGAGATGACGCAGGCTGTATGCCAAGTACAGCAAGTGCGAGTTCTAGTTGAGACAGGTGACCTTCTTGGGCCACGTGATTTCAGGAGATGGATTGGCTGTGGATCCAGCCAAGGTCGAGGCCATACTCAGGTGGGAGAGGCCACGCACAGTGACAGAGATACGTAGCTTTCTGGAACTGGCAAGCTACTACCGACGGTTTATTAGGGGGTTCTCTTAAATCGCACGTCCTATGACCCAGCTGACCCGAAAGGATGTGCCTTTCACTTAGATAGACGAGTGTGAGTCATGCTTTCGAGAGTTGAAGGAGAGATTGACTTCAGCTCCTGTACTCACCATCCCAAACAGCAGTGACAGGTTTCTAGTTTACACCGACGCCTCATTGTAGGGGTTAGGTGGTGTGCTCATGCAGTGGGGCCACGTTGTTGCTTATGCTTCGCGGCAACTAAAGCCCCATGAGTATAAATACCCCACCCATGACTTAGAGTTACCAGCATTTGTCTTCACGTTGAAGACATGGAGGCATTACTTGTACAGTGAGACGTTCAAGATCTTCACGGATCATAAGAGCCTCAGGTACCTATTTGATCAAAAGGAGCTTAACATGAGACAGAGACGTTGGTTATAGCCCCTGAAGGACTATGACTACAGCATTTCCTACCACCTAGGGAAGGCCAATGTGGTGGCCAACGCCTTGAGCCAGAAGGCACCCTCCCACTTGGCTAGCTTACAGGCACAGAGTTGGAGGCTCATGGAGGAAGTGGGCAGTTGGATACCCCAGGAGTCACAAGGGTACTGTGGGGCAGTGACAATGATGTGGCAGGCACGACCAGAGCTGATAGACCGTATCATTACAGGGCAAATGGCCGATCCATATTTGCAGACACTACGAGATAGGGTGTTGACTGGGGACCCAGGAGACTTTACTTTTACTGACGAGATCTTGCGCATGAAGGGACGCTTGTGCGTTCCTAGAGATGAGGAGCTATTAAGAGAGCTCCTGACTGAGGCACACGGGTCCAAATTCACCATACATCCCAAGAACACAAAGATGTACCACGATCTGCAACGTGACTTCTGGTGGAGGGGAATGAAGCGAGATGTTGGTGAGTTCGTCCAGTAGTGCTTGGTATGTCAACAGGTGAAGGTCGAGCACCAAAGGCCTGTAGGGCCGCTACAGCCACTTCCTGTGCCAGAGTGGAAGTGGGAGAGTATTACAATGGATCTGGTAGGAGGGTTACCGGTTACACAGTAAGGACACAACACAGTTTGGGTGATAGTAGACAAGTTGACAAAGATGGCGCGATTTGTGCCAATCCGAGTCACCTTTGGCCCAGCACAGCTAGCAAAGCAATACATCAGAGATGTGGTGTGCCTTCACCGAGTCCCTCATGAGATCGTATCCGACAGGGATACTCGCTTCACTTCCCAGTTCTAGGTAGAGTTTCAACAGGCCTTGGGGATTCATCTAAGGTTTAGTACCGCCTACCACCCCCAGACCAATGGGCAGTCGAAGTGCACCATACAGACACTCAAGGACCTACATGCTTGTGTACTAGACTAGAGAAGCTCCTGGGAGGAGCATTTGGCCCTGGCAGAGTTTGCATACAATAACATCTACCATTCGAGCATTGGCATGGCACCTTACGAGGCTCTGTATGGGACGAAGTGTACTGCACCCTTGAGTTGGGTCTACGTGGGGACCAAGTGGGAGGTTGGTCCTAGGTTGATCCGTCAGAGTCAGGAGGTGATAGAGCAGATTCACAGACGACTCCGTACTGTTAGGAGCAGGCAAAAGAGCTATGCTGATAGGAAGCGCAGAGAGGTGCAGTTCGAGGTTGGGGATCACGTCTTCCTCCGTGTTTCGCCCATGAAGGGCTTGCAGTGTTTTGGGGTGAAAGGGAAGCTTGCGTCGAGTTTTGTGGGGCCCTTTGAGGTCTTGGAGTGGGTAGGACCCGTTGCTTACCGGCTTACCCTTTCTACCCAGCTCTCTAGAGTGCATGATGCATTCCATGTGTCTGACCTCAGGAAGTACATCGCCGATCCCACCACGTTCTAAGCCATGAGAGCATTGAGGTGGGAGGTGACTTGACCTATCTTGAGAGGCCAGTGCAGATACCAGACAGAGCCACCCAGAGTCTGAGATGGAAGGAGGTGCCACTGGTGAAGGTCCCATGGAGAAGCCAGCAATACAAGGAGGAAATGCACGAACAGTACCCAGAGCTTTTTAAGGGTACATCGCTTCTGACCTACTTTGATCCTCTTTAAGTTTGTTATGTGCTTTATGTTTATTTCTGCACCCTAGTTAGCTCAAGTTTCGGAGATGAAACTTCCTTTAAGTTTGTTATGTTGAAATGACCCTTTCCAAGGGTCGTTCAAGGTTTTCCCGAAAGGGTAGGGGTGTAAATGTAATTTTAAACCCCCTGGATTTAAATTTGTGGGATTTGCAGGAAAGGGGAAACCTTGCGGGGAAAATCTCACAAATTTTCCCTTTCTCTCCTCCCACACAACACACCCTCCTCTCTTTAAAACCCCACACCCCTCCACCCTCTCCATCTCCACACCACCACCTCCACCTTCACTCCACCACCCACCAGCTGGCGACCACCGCCTTCTCGTTCCCCGTGCAGCCATAAGTGGGGAAGGAGGGGAGCTCGAGATGGAGGAGAAGGAGATAGGGAGAGCGTGGATGAGGGAGAGGGAGAGCTTGGGAGAGGAGGTGTGGCTGGAGGAGCTTGAGAGAGGAGGTGCGGTCGGAGGAGCTCGAGAGAGGAGGTGCAGCCAAGGGAGATCATGGAGAGGAGCTCTGCAACCTCTTGCAACTACTAGTGCGGCAGCTACAGTTCTACAGGCGAAAGGTCACACGGAGAGAAACTTTGCAGGATGTACTGTAGAACCATTTTTTCGCAGTATCAAACGTCTGGGACACTATCCAAACGTCTGGAGGAGCCTCAGGACGTCTGGAGCTAACGTTGGACATCTGACAACACGTAGAGTGCCGAGGTATGTGCTTTGTACGCACCTGCATGCACGTACGTAATTTATTTACATGTCACTTTTAAACCTGCACGTGCATGCACAGGTACGAGACGTTGGAAAGGTGCATGGCACGCCCTTCGAGGTGCTTTAGGATGTCGGAGATAGTTCTAAACGTCTGACTGCACTCCTAGAGGACTGGAGGGAGTGTCAGACATCTGGGATCTCCCTCAGATGATTGTGCAGGGGTTTAGATGTTTGAGGAAGCCACAAAAATGCAAGGTGAGTCTTTGTGGTCGTTTAAGACGTCTGGGTCTAGTCCTAGACGTATGATTTTAGTCAGAGTACACTTTTTTGGCCCATTTAGGGCCCAAACGGAGTCAGTTTTGCACAAACGAAGTATCGTTGGTTTCAGTTTGAAGTTCGCTATGTATTTGTGTCACTTGTATACTTTTGAAATCATTTGATGTGATTTGGTCAATTGTATAGGTCTCCAGCCAGTAAAGTATACGGGACCCACGGAGACAACAGGATCTGCGATTAGAGCCCCCATTCAACCTGTGTATCATGGTAGAGTGGTTTTTCTCAATATTATGAATTAATTAATCAAATGCACGCTATCTTAGAATGAATCGATTGAACCCTAGGATATGAAATGAACCCTAGGGCAGAATTGAGTGAATGAACATTGCTTGAGCCACACGGTTTATTCTGAAATGCATGTTAGAACCCTTAATGCTAGCAAATGAATAGTTAAATGATGTTATGCCACTTTCAGTTGTTAAATCACGAGCTTCCTATTATATGGTTAAGAACCAAGTTGTGAAGAATGAGATATTCATGTCATAAAATGAAATGAAATGAATATAATGCATGAACCCTACGGGGAACTAGAAGAGGAATTCACGTATACGGAACAAATATCGTATGTAGAAGGGAAGTGAGCTGGCCCTTGAGTACATGGTACCGAGGAAAGCAACTGTCCCTTTTGCATGGAAAGTGAGCTGGCCCTCGTGTACGCAGTACCAAAGAGAGCTATCGTCACTTTAGTGTAGGGGGGAGATACCCACCCTTGGCTTGAGACCTGGGGTTAGGAATGGCCCCCTACACTGACTCTTGTTACTTTAGTGTAGGGGGGAGCCAGTCACCCCATGGGGCCTAAGGTTAGGACTGGCCACCCTACATCGACTCTTATTAGGCCCACTAGGTGAACCGAGATAATTAGGCGAGGGTATGCAAACTATTGAGGGGCGAGACCCCTGTTCTGAGAAGGCAAGGCCCTGTTCTGTTCTGTGTTGTACGTTTGGGCGTACTCACTAGCGAAAATGAGTGACCGCATGCCAATGAGGGGTAGCTACCCGTGCGCTTATTGCATGTGCCGTAGTCACCGTTACGTCGCAACCGTGACCTCAGGATGGTAGACCGGGTGTAGGACTACCACGAGGGCTCTCCCGGCTAGGAGAGTGTAACATGTACATCCTACATCACAGAATAAACTGCAATCAAGATCGTTCCCTTAGGAAACAAAAGGATTAAGAAATGTTGTGGATCCTTATTAGAATAACTAAAACAGAAACACCTAGTTGAGATAAATGGAAGTAAATGATTAATTATTTGCTTGTATCTTTTTGCTAAATTGCATGTAAGTGGTCTAACCGCCACTCTACTTAGCGTTAGCTGACTACAGATTATATAGCCATGTTCAGGTCAAGGAGTTGAGTAGTCAGCGCCACCGGCAGCCGAGGGTGCTGGGCCCAGCCGAGCCCAACCGTAGTGTTTTTTTTCTCTCCTTTCCATTACAGAGGCTTTTGTAGTAGTGAGTACCTTTAGCGTGTATTATTTATTTCTACTATATTTCTATTTTTATTCATGTCAAATTTCCCTCTATTGTAGTTGTGATGGCATGTATGTTATAGTACTCTTCCGCTTGTGGCATGTAGCATTTTTGAGACTTTTCGTACTGATTTCCACTATTGTCTCTTATTTATTCCTGCTTAGTTACATTGCATGTGTAGTTGTAAAATATTTTTTGCTTTTGGTTATTTCCTGTTGGACGATTGGGTCTTGGGATTAGTCAAGGTGATCGATCTCGGGTACTGTAGGGAGGGGGATCGAGTCATAACATACATTATCTCAAAGTCCTAGGACCATTCTCGGGGTTGTAAGATACATGCGTCGAGAATGTATCCCTTAAAGTAGCATAGGCTTGGATGCAATCAGGTGTCACATCAAACTGAGCATCGTTGGCTAGAAGATCAGTCAAGGGCTTAGATAATTTTGAGAAATCCTTTGTAAACCTTCTGCAAAAGCCAACGTGTCTTAGGAAAGATCTCATTTTTTTGACCGAGCTAGGTGGTGGAAGTTTAGAAATCAAGTTAACTTTAGCTCGATCAACTTCTATGCCTCTTTGGGGAATGATGTGACTGAGGATAATCCCTTCTTGAACCATGAAATGACTCTTTTCCCAACTTAAAACAAGGTTGACCTCGATACATCACTGTAGGATTTTCTCTAGGTTGCTAAGGCAATGGTCGAATGAGTCTTCGAAGACGGCGAAATCATCCATAAAGACCTCCAAATATTCACCCACCATCTCGGAGAAGATGGCTAGCATGCAACGTTGAAAGGTAGCAGGTGCGTTGCATAACCCGAATGGCATACAGCAGGATGCAAGCGTGTCATACGATCAGGTGAATGTGGTCTTCTCCTGGCCCTAGTGCAATAGCAACCTGCTTATATCCTGAATATCCATCCAAGAAGTAGAGATATTTTCGTCATGTCAGACGTTCGAGAATCTGGTTAATGAATGGTGGGGGGAAGTGATCTTTCTTGGTGGCCTCATTTATCTTCCTATAGTCTATACACACCTGCCAAGAAGTAGTAGTGTAGGTGGGGATGGATTCGCATTTGTCATTTGTTACCACAGTGAGCCTAGCTTTCTTTGGCACCACATGTGTAGGGCTCACCTAAGGGAAGTCGAAAATTGAGTAGATGATTCCGGCGTCAAGCCATTTTATGATCCCTTTCTTAACGACCTCTCGCTTATTTGGGTTCAGTCTCCTTTGCATTTGGCGAGAAGGTCGAGCCCCATCTTCCAAGTAGATCTTGTGTGTGTAGTATTCAAGGTTAATCCCTCTAAGGTCAGAAATTGTCCGCCCAATAGCTGCCTCATGTTCTGCTAGGGTTGCAGTCAAGTTAAGCTCTTGTTCCCTAGTCAGGTGTGCATTCATAATCACAGGGAAGGTGTTGTCAAGTTCTAGGAAGACATATTTAAGATATCGAGTAAAGGTTTGAGTTCAGGAGTGGGTGGTACAATGTTGGATGGGTGAGGGAAGGGAGGGAGTTGTGTAACATCAAATTCTTCAGGGGGAGGTTGCTAATTATAATTAGCTCTGCACAGATCTGCAACCTCCGAGGATTGGGGTGGGTTAGGGTAATCTATAGCTGGCTGAGTCTGATGGTCATCTATATCATTAGTTGTTAGGCATTCCTCAACCAGGGTATCCATGGGATCGCATTCCTCGACCCAACCACAATTAAAGGACTTAGTTGCCTTGAAGATATCCAGTTGCATTTTCTTATCTCCAAAGGCAATTTCCATTCATCTCGTGTCGCAGTCAATGTTTGCTTTAGCCGTAGCCAAAATGACCTACCTAGGATGATGGGGGCATTTTATAACTGTTCAGGGACTTCCATGTCAAGTACTAGAAAGTCAATCAGGAAATAGAAGTCCTTAACCCAAACAATTACATTCTCAACCACTCCCTTTGGGGTTTTTAGAGATCGGTTGACCAGTTGGATAGTCACAGGTGTAGGCTTGAGCTCTCCAAATCCAAACTAGTGATAGAGGATAGTCGAAATCATATTTATTGAAGCACCTAAATCAAGGAGTGCTCTGTCAAAGGTTAAATCTCCAAAATTGCAAGAAATCAGAGGTGCTCTTGGGTTCTTCCTTTTCGAAGGTAGGCTAGTTAAAATCACCGAACTAGCCTATTCTGATAGCACTACCTTCCTACGTGCTTGGGTCCTAGACTTATGCTTAGGTGTACAAACATCATTTGACAACTTCGCGTAAGATGGGATATGGTTAATTGCTTTGAGGAAAGGTATGTTGATTTACACTTGCTTGAATATCTCCGATAACTCTTCATTATCAGCCACATTTTTCTTTTTCTTAACCTTATCCAAGGCTTCAGAGTAAGGGATTTGGGTCTAAATCGAATCAGGTTCCTAAGCTTTGGGTTCCTCTTGTTCCTCCTCAGAATCATCAATTATCTCAAGATTTATTATTATGGGAGGGGTTGGCCATTGTGGGTCCTTTGTCTGGGTATCACTTCTTAAGGTAACCGCATTAGCTAATGCACTGGAACCAGGATTGGATCCTTGAGAAGAAGAGGTAAATTCAAGGGGTGTCTAAGGGGCTTATAAAATCACATGGGCTTGCCCCTGATTTTGTTGGAACCCTTGAGGATTGTGGCCTCAATTCATTACATTCCTCGGGTTCGGTTGTGGTTGAGATGGAAGGTGATGAGAACCTCATCATGAACCCTAACTAGCACAATCTAACCTAGGTATGCAAGAAAAAGCTCCTACATAACTCAAAGAAAGGCTTAACTCAGAAAATTCTGAGTTTAAGAAGAAAATAAGTCATAAGGGGTAAAAACGTAATTTCACCAACACAATCTGCAAACAGGGTAACTCAGGGTCCAAACACAGGTCAAACTAACCTAATAAGAAGGAAAGTGGGATGATCTGATCCAACAAGGGCTACAGCAACTCCAGGGAATTAAATGACATTCTGTAACCCTAAAACAAATCCACTTCAATTCATGAGGTTCGAGGCAAGGTAAAAATCGACTAAACCCTCTAAAATTCATATAAAAATAATCTCTAGGGCTTAGAACCTTCAATTTGGCCTTAGAAACCCATTTTGACCTACATTGAGAACCATGCCCAATTAATGATTTAATTTGGGTTTTTACGTAAATTGGCCGATCAAACATGGTCTGACCTAGAAACAAAATTCACCATTAAAATCCTTAGTTCCAACTTATTCATGTATAAAAACTTGAGCCTAAGAAGAGACCTCCTTGACCGAATTTGCAATTTGGTCCTCATCATTTACTTTTTGACCCTTATATTTTGGCCCCTAATTTCCTCTTCGTTCTTTGCATTTTGGTCCCTCCGACAAGTCTCTGCGCAACACCATGCTCCGGCAACTTTGCGTGGAGCATGGCGCCGCGTAGGGTGAGGGGGCGTCCTGCAAAGAGAACGCAGAGTTCCCTGCGATGTCTGCTATCCGAGGGACCCAGCCATGCCACCTGAAGACGCCCACACCTTTCGGGCAAACGTGCGGAAGGTATGGGTCTCGTCTCCGACCATACTCCAGCGAGGACGCACGTCGCCTCCCTACGTCCGCCCCTCCGCCACCGCCTTTATAAAGACCAGCATCGCCAGCCATTTCTCCCAACTCGGTCTTGATGGAGAATCCCTCAACCCTTCCTCTCTCTCCACTCCGACAGGAACCCACCAGCTCCGGCGGCTCTCCTCCTTCTTCTCGTCACTCTGATGCAATACCAGCAGCAGAGCCACTTTCGCCTGATCTCCCCACGTAGCGCTGCACCAAGCGCGTGCCTCCCTGCCCTCTTCTTCGCCGCCGCTCTCTCCCTCTGGGTGTTTCTTCTCCGGCGACAGTCGGTACGACTACCCGCCGCTCCGGCCCCCCTTCGTCCCCGTAGGTAGGTTACAGTTACTTCCCTTCCTCCCCTCTTTCTTTTCCCCAACTTAATTTGCTTGATCGCCCTACGACCACACCTAACCACCCTCATCTTCCCCACCTCCGGTCACTCTCCGGCGAGTCGTCCCTGTCATCCCACAACCCCATACAACTCGCCAACTGTCCCAAAAGCTCCGCCTCACTTCACCAAACACCCTCCGCCCCTCCACTGCCACTCCACACCTCCACAGCACACCCCCGATCAAACCCACTTTTCCGGTTGCAGTCCGACCTAGGGCTGCCGCCATACACCGCCCCGCGACCTGCTGCACCCCGCACTACCTTCGCCATGCCATGGCAAAGGTTCCCCTGTGGTCTGATTAGGCCGAGAGGCCCTATTTGTGTTAGACAGACTTTCAGCTCTCGCCGCCATTGGCGACGACGCAAGGAGCTTCCAAGCGAGCTCCAGGCCTCGAAGCATCAGGACTCCAGCTGAGGCGAATTGGGAAGACTCCTTGCAGGCAAGCAGCTGGTTTGTGAAGGGAAACGAGGATGCAGCTGCTGAGGCGAGGTCGCGTCCTTCCTGCAGGCGCGCGCGAGAAGGGACAAAGTTTAGTCCCACATCGTGAGTCTTCAAATCGTCGCACCACTTTAAATTATTTTTGTGTATACGGCTGGTTGCCTCCAAATGCACCTGGGGTGAGGTCCCTCTCCCATCACCCGCCTCGTCTGCGGATTCATCTTGCGGACCTGGCGAATCCGACCCGACACTACCTTGCACTCCTCGCGCACCACCCACGCCGGTGCGCCTGGTCCCGGTTACGCAACCCGACCCGTTAACCCGACTTTGGGAGAGCTTCCTGTGAGCAGTTTACAAAGAGAGAGAGACGTGCGGGTAGAGGGAAGGGCTAGGTTTTGCTGTGCCCTGTGCAGGAACAGGGCGCGAAGGAGGCAGACTCAACACTTAGCCACAGGAAGGAGAAGAAGAGGAGTAGAAGAAGAAGAAACCCTAAAGAAGCCTTGCAGCTGAGCAAGGCAGGAGACCAAAGAAGAAAAGAAGAAGAGGAAGAAGAAGGCTCGCCAAAGAAGAGAAAAAGAAGAAGCAGTGAAGGAAGAAAAGGAAGCACTGTAGCAGACCGCCGTTTAAGTCATCTGACTGCGGTATCAGACGACGGATGAAGCTTCAGAGGAGATAAAGCAGAGAGGAAGAAGAAGAAAAGAGAAGGCTCCGCAACTGAAGAGAAAGAAAAGAGAAGAAGGAAGAAAGAAGCAGAAGAAGACTTCGCGCAGGAAAAGAGAAAGAAGAACTGAAGAAGAAAAGAAATAGAAGACAAGCAGAAGAAGAATTGAAGGCAACAGGAAGAAGACCCGTAGAGACACTGCAGCTGAAGAAAAGCCAAAGAAGAGAAGAAGAAGACAAGCAAAGAGAGAAAGAAGAGAAGAAGAAGAAGCCAAAAATCGAAATCTATCTCTCCCTCTCCCTCTCTTATTTTTGTAATAAAGAAAACTCTGTACTTCTAGAATTCTAGTAGCTCCCTGAGTTCGACCTCGGGAAACCAAACTATTTCCGAGTAAATTTTGATAGTAACGACAACCGTAGCTGTCTTATTTTACACTATAACGACATTACTGTAATAAGCACTAAAACGAACAAAGATTAGCCGTGGTTGAAAAACCCGTTACTAGAAGGGATCCCTATCATTTTGTTTTAAACAAGTGACTCTATTGTCCCTTCACTAAAGTCATTTCCTCCTGATGTTTTTGGTTCATTTCTACCATCATCTTAATTAGGGTGTCCATCTGGCTTTGTTGTGTACCCCTACCCTATTCTGGTTGTAGGATGGTCTATTAGGCTGGCCCTGTTGGAAGGAGGAAGGGTTAGGCCTTGGTTGGTTCTGGTATTGGTTCGATTTTTGATTGGAGTAGGCAAAGTTTGGGTGGTTGCGCTATCCAAGGTTGTATGTGTTTGAGAAAGGGTTAGGCTTAGAGTAGCCCCGGATGGCATTGGCATCTTCAAAAGTAGAAGGTGCCAAAGGTGAGGGGAAGGAATAATCAGGGTATGAGGGAGCAAAGGTCCGTCCTTGGAACATAGTCGAGGGTTGTTCCAGGTGCGTTCCTTGGAACATAGTCGAGGGTTGTTCCAGGTGCATTTGGTTCATAGACTAAACCAGGTCAACATTGTGGGCTACCTTTGGTAGGGAGAAGGTTTGCATAGGGTCTTGGGATTGGTTCAGAAGCTCATCTATCTTTTTATCCACCAACTCAACCCCATCCAGCTTCTTAACTATAATGTCCATGTCAACAGTACCCAAATTAGTTTGCAACTCGTAAATTCCACCGCGGGGTTGACTAGACCTATTGAATGCAGTCATGGAGGCATTATTAAGCTAATTCTCACTCGTTGACTCAAAAAGTTTAAATGCGCTTTCCTCATCTTTGTTCATAAAATTACCTCCGAATGAAGCATCTACGAAATTCCTAAGGGAGTCGTGCAAATCGTAGTAGAAGATCTGGGCCAATTGCCACATCGGAACCTCATGGTGTGGGTATGTCCTTAGTAATTCATTAAATCGTTCCCATGCCTCATGAAATTGTTCTCCACATTGTTGGGTGAATGTAGTAATGGCTCTTCTAAGAGCATTGGTTTTTCCTATGGGGAAAATTTTCTTTAGGAAGGCATGCCTCAGTTCCTCCCAAGTGGAGATGGGTCTCCCTAGTGTTCTAAGCCAATGATAAGCTTTGTCTTTTAGGGAGAACAGGAACATCTTCATCAAAACAATATCAAGGCAGATGTTCCTAGGTTTCACAGTCCGAGCAATTCAGTCTAGATCCTCCAGGTGTTGGAAGGGGTCTTCGTTGAGTTCCCACAAAAGTGGCTTTGGATCAAACCGAGGACATTGGGTTTTAACTCAAAATCATCACCCCCTTCAGGGATCCTAAGGTGAGGTTTGATGGGGATAGCAGAAGGATCGTAGAAATCATGGAGAGGCCTTGGTTGTCCCCCAGGGGGTCTTAGTGGGTTTGGAGGTGGTTGTCATTGAGGGTTCTGCAATCGTTGTATGTCTTGCATTACGGTTTGGATTTGTTATTGTTGGAGTTGGTGGTTAGCTGTAATCTGAGCTTGAATAATGGCCATAGCATCAGGTTAAGGTTAGTCCTCCATATCCTCAATTCGCGGGTCAGCCATTTTCTCAATTCTAGCCCTAGAATAACTAAGTCTCCTACTTGCGCTTCTCTCTAGTGCAACCAATTCATGATTGAGTGCCTTCCATGCATACACTAGAGAAGAATCAGGAGAGATGAGAAGGAGACAAAAGAGAGAATTGTGTGTGCACAACCAAGCAAACAAAACTAAGCCCTATAGTGTTGACCTAGATGAGCTAAGCCTCTAAGGTACAACTCTCACCACAGCTTTGAAGTTCAAGAAGGTAGTGGAATGCTTGTGGTAGAGATGTGTTGCAATGGGGGTCATGAGGGTCTTTTATAGGTGAAGTAGAGGGCATTTCTTGGCCATGGCGTGCACTAGCACAGCCACTGCACGTGCATCACTCAGTTATCGCGCACACAGCTCACGCACCGACGACCATCGTGCGCGGCACATGCATCGTTGTCGCAGTGTGGAGTCATAACAGTCGTCGATCATTGATCGCACGGCTGTGTAGAGTGTGGAGATCGTGCCTTTGAGATCGTGCGGGCCAGGCAAGGAATATTGCTGGCCATTGGATCGTCATCGCACGGCTGAGCAAGCGCCAAGATCGCTCCCTATGATCACACCTCAAACGATCGCCGCACATCTACTACTCCACGTGGCGTTATCATTGCCACTGATTGCACCCTACTGACGTGGCACTACGTTCACCGCTTGATTGCCATTACGCAGCCTAACTGAATGACGCCTACGCTGTGAATCTCGACACAATCGCAAGTCGTGCAATCAAGATACGTTGCGTGTTGCCACTATGCTGCGCATTGTGTGGTGGCATCTCAACTTTCAATTGTTGATCGCACGATCTTCATTGTGCAGTGGTGTGGCTCCTCAAGAGCTGCTGGATGACGATCGGACTGCTGAGGGAGTGCACGCTCACACGATGAAGAGAAGCGTCACGTGCTGCTGGTGTGCAATGGGTGGCGGTGTGGTTGAGACATGGCACATCGTGGACTATTAATCAGCAGATCAACAGCCAGAACCTCCCAAGCTCATTGTGGGAGCTACAGTAGTCAAATTGGGGCAATTTCATAGTCGTTGGACTCCAATTTTCATCTTGAATCCCTCCGTGCAGCTCGATTTCCCATCTGAGACCTATTTCAATATGCATCTTCACAGCTTGGCTATTAAATGTCAGTTTCAAGCAATATTTATATAAAGACTATACTAAATGCATGCATGCCCTCAAACCCACTAGATTATCATATTTAAGTGCTAAGGCCCTCTACATGGACTCTAAATAATGTAATTAACTCTACTAATTGTAGAGTTATCAGGAGAGAGCTACCAAGTTTTAGTATGGCCTAACCAAAGATAGGTTGCCCTAGAAAGAGCAAAAAAACATTCTAAGTCTTATTGAATACTGAGAATCAACTTGGTTGTCCTTCTAAGAAGTCATATAAAAATTGCACACAAGATGCTTGTTTCTCACATTCGATTCGAATCTTGGGTGGGTCAACTTAGTAAGAGAAAGTCACTTTTGCGACCCAAGTCTAATGGTTAATAAGATTTCTGATTTGATTTAAGAGATCCAGATTTGAGTCGATACTTTAGAAATGTTGAGTCTTTGTTATTAAGGATTTGTCTGCAATTTCCTTTCGTTAGTAAAAAATCTTATTGAGATTTTTTATTTAAACTAGCTTGTTCCTTGACAGTATTCATTTTAAAAAAGAAAGGTTTTGACTCATGTTTTTCTTTTGAAAATAAAGAAACTCACGTATTATGATTCTTGAATGATTCCTGCAGGTTTTTCACATGTTGATTAATCATGCATTAGGTTTATAAATATTACATTTAGAGCATGCATGCATATTTGAGCTTTGCATTATCTTATAAATAATTATCTCCTAATTCTAGTCTCTTGTGAATAATGTAGGTGATAGGTCTTAGAGTAATCTAAAGAACTCAAGAATAAAGCTGGATAGGAGCAAAAGCTATAGCTGAGCTAGGACTTGATTGAGGAATAAAATTGAAATAAAGAAAGATTGAAGACAAAAGAACAAAGAAAGAAAAAGAGGAATTAGGATAACCCAACCCTATCCCTTAAACCTTAGGATGACCTTATTCCAGTACCTATCCCTAAACCAACTCAACATTAGATATTTGAGCTCAAAAGTGAAAAATATGGATAATATTATCCATGTACCTATCCACTGTATCCATAGTCCTATCCTACTATCCATAACCCTAATCCTCCTATTAAATACCCAATCCCTAACTTAGAAACCTATTTAGGTCCATACCACACCTAATTGACACAGTCTGAGTCAATTGGGCTAGCCACTGGTCAATTAGGTCCATGGGACCTGATTGGACTAACCCTTAGTTGATTAGACTCACTTAAGTCTAATCAGACCCAACCTAGACCCGATAGACCTAACCACATCCAATCAGGTGCAGTACAACCTGATTGGGTGCACCCAACCTCAGTTGGGTTCAGTTGGAACCTAATTGGATCAGACCAACCAAATCGTGTCTAATTAGACTCGTTGAGTCTAATCAGATCTAACACCAACATAGTTAGCCACCCATTTACATAAAAAAACTAGAGCTTTCCTAATTAGACTCAACCTCTTTACCCTAAGGCTAACCCAAGCTACCTAGATCTTATCCTTTCCAACAAACTACCTAGCCACCTATTTTTAGAAACCCAACAAAAGAAATCCCCTCTATCCTAGCCCTACACTCTAGATCTAAGGGTCCTTATCCATTCATTCCTAGCCTGCCCATGGAACCTATTTTAGGTCATCCAAAACAGTGATCCTAGGCACTCTAGATCAACCAATAGGAAGCCACCTAGATTCCTATAAAAGGACCTAGCCTCCAACCCTTAGAGGACCAATTAGTCTTAGTTAATGATTAGCCTAGTTTAGTAGTAGCCTCCCTACCTTAGCCCCACCATAGTGCATGCACACCATATTCCTCTCCAGTCTTTATATCTTTGATTAGATTCATATTTGTGAGACATTCTTGATATTAGAAATAAATTGCAATATTCATTTAATATCTGTGTCTCAAGTACTACCATTTAATCATCTATTTGATATTAATATAATATATTATCTACTATTCTACTCTACTATGAAAGGTATTAAATAGCGACTACCTCCCTGTGTTCGACCGAGACCCCTTGTAGTTAAGTTATATAAATTTAATTGATCGCTTAATTTGCATGATGCAACGATTTGACAATTTTAATCATGTAGATTTTAGCAAACATCAGGATCCAACGGTCCAGATCGTTCCTCATGCGTAGTCTAACGTCGAGTAGGGGCTTTAGACAACTTTGGATGCTCTGGATGGCACCACATGACACCATTTGGACCATCCATCTTCTTTTTTTTGTATCAACTGCTACAGAGTTTTGATTGAGACGATTCTCATGTCGATGGGCTGTGATCGTCACTTTGAATCCATCCACATGGTTGGATTTTTCATTTGAGGCTTGAATTTGCATCATCTTGCCCCTTGGCCATCAATCTTCTGTGCCTTGTAAAATATGCTACAGAGGTCTAATTAGGTTGATTTCGGAGGTCCGATTGGGCGTTGGACTCCGATAATCACCCTAATCACATCTGTATGGTTAGATTTTCCATCTGATGCCCTGAGATGTGTTGCCCTTTTCCTTAGCCATTAATATAAGAAAATTAATATATAATTTGTACGAATTAATCTAAGTGCAATATGATAGATGTTATGCATTATTTACAATGCCAAATGCATTTAAACAGCTTAATTATGAGCCCACATAATAGGCATTTTATCATGAAATATTGTAGATTTACCACTAGGCTCACTGTAACCAAGATCAAATCTAGAGAAATCATTCCCACATGAATTGCAAATTCATGGTGGGTTTGTATTGATTATCGAAGACTAAACTCTATTACAAAGGACCACTTTCCTCTACCCTTTATCAATCAGATTCTTGAGAAACTAGCTGGCAATAGGTTCTTTTTAGATGGTTACTACGGATACAATCAGGTCACAATTCACTTCGAAGATCAAGAGAAAATGACTTTCACCTACCCCTTTGGGACATTTGCATTCCGAAGGATGTCATTTGGGCTCTGCAATGCACCCACGACTTTTCAGATGTGCATGTTAGCCATATTTTCCGAGACGGTGGGTGATTACATGGAAGTTTTTATGGGTGACTTCAGTTTTCAGGGAGACCTTTGAATCCTATTTAGACAATTTGTCGAAGATCTTAAAGCGATGTATTGAGGTGAATTTAGTCCTTAGTTGGAAACAGAGCCACTATATGGTACTTGAGGGCATCATACTTGGCCACCTCGTGTTTGAGTGAGGTATCCAAGTAGACCAAACTAAGATCAATCATATTTTGAATCTACCTATACCAGACTCGATCAAGGGAAAATGATATTTTCTCATGCACGTTGGTTTTTATAGGAGATTTATACTCTATTTTTCAAAGATTGCCTGACCACTGACGAATCTCCTCACGAAAGACAACTTTTGAGATGAATGAGTGTATCTCTACTTTTGAGACAATGAGAAACAGAGTTACACAGGCTCCTGTTCTACAACCTCATGATTGGAATTTACCATTTGAGATCTTATGCGATCCATCTGATTACGCCGTAGGAGCTGTTTTAGGTCAGAAAATTAGGAAGAATCCTATAGTGATTTACTATGCTAGAAAGACATTGAATGATGCGCAAATGAACTATACTGTTACGGAAAAAGAGTTGCTAGCAATAGTATTTAGATTAGACAAATTCAAATCTTACATTTTAGGTTCTCGAATCATTGTGTGCTCTAATCACTCAACAATTAAACACCTTCTTTCGAAGGACACGAAACCTAGGTTGATTATATCGATCTTGCTTCTGCAAGAGTTTGACTTATAGATTTGTGACAAGGTAGGGTGACAGAATGTTGTTACCAACCACCTTTCTCGCCTTCCTTCTGAGAGTATTGGGACTTCACCTTTTATAGAACACTTCCCTGATGAGCATCTTTTGAGTATATCTATAGAACTTCCCTGGTATGCCGACATCGTAAACTATTTGGTCACACATCAATTTCCTTTTGATTGGGATAGGAATCATAGATCACGACTCACATTAGAGGCCAAATACTATTTCTGGGAAGATCCTTATCTTTTTAGACTTTGTAACGATCAGATCATCAGGCGATGTGTCACTTCTTCAGAGATTGAGTCTATTCTCATTCTGTCATGACCAGGCCTATGCCGATCATTTTTCTTGTCGTAAAACCACCGCGAAGAATCTGCAAAGTGGGTTTTACTTGCCCACTCTGTTCGTGAATTCATAAACATATTGTAAGCCATGTAATCATTGTCAGACTTTAGGCAGCATGACATGTAGAGACATGATGCCTCTGAACCCTATTGTTGTTTATGAAATCTTCGACATATGGGGTATAGATTTTATGGGTTTGTTTCCTTCTTTTTGCTTCAAGTGCATTTTACTTGTAGTTGATTACATCTCTCGTTGGGTCGAAGCCATACCCACGTGCACTAACAACCATAGAGTTGTCATTCCTTTTATTCAAAACTATATCATCTCTTGTTTTGGGATACCACACGCGATCATTTCAAATGGTGGATCCCATTTTAATGACACCCAATTTCAAACCTTCTTAGGAAATATGGGGTTACACATCGTATCGCTACTCCCTATCACCCCCAAACTAATGGGCAAATCGAGGTCTTTGAGAGATCAAGAAGATCCTTCAGATGATAATCTGACCCGATAGGAAGGATTGGTCTCCTCGGTTAGACGAGGCTTTGTAGGCATATAGGATAGCCCACAAGACACCCATAGGCATGTCACCATACAGACTTGTTTATAGGAAACCTTGTCATCTTTCCATAGAAATTGAACACAAGGCCTATTAGGCAATTAAAGCATGTAATCTTGACCTCACAAAGGTTAGATCACCGTAGGTTACAACTTAGTGAACTTAAGGAGATACAGAATGATGCCTATGAGAGTTCTAAGCTGTACAAAGTGAAATTGAAAGCCTTCCACGATAAGCAGATATCCTACAAGTCTTTCGCACCTGGTCAGAAGGTGTTGCTCTTTGATGCCCGCCTAAAGCTCTTTCCTAGGAAACTTCATTCTAAATGGACTGGTCCTTTTGAGATTGTTCGAGTTTTCGATAATGGAGCTGTCGAAATCACTGAACCCAACAAGAATCAACCCTTCAAAGTGAACGATCAACGTCTTAAACATTTTATTGAGCCACACTCTTTGGGTCTTGTTGGGGACTATTATACACTCCACTAGCACTTTCACTGAGTTAACGCCTAGCTGAAGGCGTAAAACTTAGCACTTGTTCATAGCTGTTTCCCGTTTCCTTCTGTTTTTGCCATTTGTGTCTACTTCTACACTTGAGTCTAATCTACACATTTCTTCACTTCCTTATTTCCTATTCTTCACTTAGTCCGACTAACCCCTCTAATGTTTGTTAGAGTAGGAATCGTCTGCACTTAGATCTGTTGATCTCCTTTATCCGACTCCTTCCATCCCCCTATACTAAGCGAAGTTTAGAGTTTTGTTTTACCCCTTGCATACAATGAGGACATTGTATGATTTGGCATGGAGGGGTGTGAAGTGAAATCATTATACTTTAAGTGTATTAGTAGACAAAGAAGAAAATTTTTGAAAAATTCTTTTATAAAAATTTAAAAGTTCATAAACATTTGAAAAATTCAAGCTATAAAAATATAACAATTAAAATAACAAAAATATTTTCGAGAGTCCATTCATAAGGAGAAGAATTGTTTAAAATAAAATCTTTTTAGGGACCATATTTAATATTTATAACTAATTATAAGTTTAAAGAGTTGTGAACTTCTTAAGTAATTTCAGGTTAGAAATAAAAAATATATTTATAGTTGTATATAAATACTTATAAGATATCTAAGTAAGAGCATTAATCCCTACTAAGGACTTTGTCTGAATACTTTTCAAAATAAGTACTTGTTTTTGGAACTTGACATAGGATTTTTCGAGTCAGAATCTGAAACCTAAGTATGTGATTTGTATTCCCTTTCTTTACTTCGAAAATAGAGTAATTAAGATGTTCTTAATTCATATACAAGGCTTAATTTTTGAAATTAAATTGTAACTTGGTTAATAAGACTAGGTTATGTCCTTTTGACTTTGAATTGCTATTTTTATCACTAAGTTAAGTAAAAAGCCTAAAAACTTAGAGTTAATCAAATTAATAAGTTAGTTCAGAACCTTAACCATAAGGCCTAGCTAACTATAGGTAGCTTAATCAGTCAAGGATGTTCCGCTAGACTTGGTAGTCTGCGTCTTAACAGATCCTATGGGCTGATATTAATGGTATAGGGATTTGAAAGTATAGGGATTTGTTGTCCACTCTCTGGTTTGTGAGCTAAGTAACCTAAGTGTCCAAACTACACAATAAAATTGACTTACAAGCATCTAAGAACGTAAAAACACAGAAACTAAAGAGATCAATCTTGTATCATTTTTACCCCGAGGATTTATGCAGGGCAACTCTTGAAAGGATGAAGGATGTGCCACTCACATAGAAAAAAGATTTGGAGATTTTACTCAGTAATAAGAAAAATGAGGAGATGAGAAAAATACATATTACACCTATACAATAATGCACCTCGGTACAAATAAGTGCTTATGCATTTATGCACCAAATAAAGCATCTCGCTACAAATGGATGCTACCCTCCTCCATCCAATAAGAAAAATACCTCAATACATATGGGTGTTTTAACCTATAGAAAATGGATTATAAAAATATGGAGATAAAAACTAGGAATAAGAGACCCAGTGGTCCAGCTGAGGAAATATACGCCTTGAATGTTGACCTCAGGATGAAAATAGGTGAGGAGAAAGCAACCAAATCTGAGTAAGGCCAACCCAAAGGCTTGAGTTGGGATGATCTGGATTGGGACTTTGATGTCTTGAGGTCTGGATTTTTGCAACTTCGAATGCTTGTAGGATGAATCTACTTCACCTACACAGACATTGTAATCTCATAGCTACTAAACCTTGAGTGGGCAGTGAAGCCTAAGAAATCGAATTCTGAAAACTAGCGGTTGAGGCTTAAAAGAGACAAATTGACAAAGCCCTAGGTCTGGAAGTCTGTCCTTGATGTCGTGGGCTGGTTGGATTAAGGGTCCTACTCACTTTTTGAGTTTGGTTAATATAAGGTGTTTAGTTAATTTATGAAAACTTAAGTCGATAAAAGTCAGAATTCACAAACTTAAGGATTGATTTGTGTCTATTGAATTTTTGAGTTAGAATTTGATTTTCAATCTTTAAGACTTGTTATACTTTCCATCTTGACCTCTCTGATTTTTTAGGTTTCTCAATGGTTTACAAATTTTAGAAATGGGTATCAAATGTTCTAACTTAGATCAGAATTCCTGTCATGAGTGTTTTATCGCAAGTATCTATTTTGAGAAGTACTCTTGAGTTTTGAGTGCTTAGTAAGGGGATTCCCATCCAATGCTCAGAAAAGAAGATCAATTATAAGCATTTATTTATGGTTATATGTATAAAAATATAAAAATAGAAAAATCTTGAAAATTTATCTGACCTAATATTTGACTTGAGAATTCATAACTACATTTTATTTAAAACCTTGGTGTGTTTAAATCATCATATTCACTAGTTATTTTACTAGGGATTAGCAAAACTTTGGCATGGGGGTATGATGAGGGACTCATCATCACTCCTAATTCATTAAAATAAGCTAATTTACTTAGCTAATTAACTAGTAAATAACAATTAAACAGGGTTAATTATATAATAAGGTAATAATAGCAAGGACCTTAATTATATGATAAACACCTAAATTAATTAACTATAAAAATTTATTTATGTTTAATTAATATATAGGACTTATATCTAAGCTAATAACTACTAGTAATTATTAAACATAAGCTTATAATAATTATAATAACTAAGTTAGTAATTAAAGTAATAATATAAATCACTAAATTAAATAATGCTAAAAGGGACAAAAATGTAAATTCAAGGCATATAAATATTATTTAATATATTTATAATATTATATAAAAATTTGAAAAAGAAATAAATTAATTTACTTATTAAAATCCACTATTTGCATTTTAGTCCCTAGGTTTCTCAGTAATTAAGTCTCTTTTCTAACAACCAAGTCCATTATTTTCACTTGGGACCCTGTGTACATAGCCTTTCATTCCGTTCTTCTTCCTCAAGGACGGCCATTGTTCGTCGGTGATAGTACCTTCTGATTACCGATTATCAGATGACGAAATTCCTCAGCTATGGCGGTTAGAATTTCTCTCACCACCTACTCCTCAAGCAACAACTTTGATGAGTCAACAATCCTAATTCTCCGATGAGGTAAGCACACCGCCGTCGGAGATGAAGACCTCTACACCGGTGAATTTAGATGCCTTCGCAGCCAAGTTCAGACCCCCTAACCCTCCTCTCTACCTATAAATAAACCGCCAGTGAATTTAGATCCCTTCGGTGTACGCAGTCCATGGCGGACCCTCAGAATGCTTTCACATCCAATTCAGCCCTCCAACACATTCTCTTCACTATAAGGGCCATGTCTACCTATATTTCTACCTCAATTAGGCATTAACCCATATACACCCAATTTCATTCAATGCCTAAGCTCCATTGTCAATGGTGGAGGTCAAGAGAGTTCCTCCTTTTAATCCAACTATCTCATGACCTTCGTAATAACTCATTGAGTGATTTGCCTCACTTAATTGAGTGAGACATCACCTCTTAAGTTCTGTCGAACTCAGTTTCCTTTTCTGAGAAATTCAAGATCATAAATTGATCAATTCTTGATGATCTTGAGATCATCATGAAGCTTTAAAGCTAGTTCTTGTTCAATTTCAAGGAGATTTGATTTCTGGTGCCTAATTCCAGTTTCCACCAAAGCTCCAATAAGCTCCGATGAATCCAACAGGGCATTACATTATTCAAAACACTCTGAAAAAGCCTTAGATCATCAAATTAGGATGTACTAATCTCATTACACTTATTAACTCTATATTTTAATGATTTTTTCACACAGATTGAACTTGTCTTCCTCAACTCCAACAAAGTTGAGTTTGTTGATTCCCTTGATGTCAGACCTTAGGAATAGGTCTTTTAGCTTCCTTAGAACCTTTCGATTCCAGAACATCCTTAGAATAGATTGTTAGGTCTCTGGATTTCGGATTTCCTTGACGAACAACTTCGCTTTCTTGCTCAGGTGGAAAGCCTAGAAGCTATGCTTCATAGCTAAATTTTGAGTGTTTTTAAGTTTGTTGAGTCCTTGAGTTGAAATTAACTTGATCTGAATGGTTAATTGAGGTTGAATCCATTTATAGTTGAAAGTCAACTTCTGAGCTTAAATGGTCAACCTAAGGTCGTTCATGGAGTTCAAATATCCTAAACTCAGATTTAAGAGTTGATTCTTATTCCATAGTTTGTTAGGAATCTATTAGGGTTGATTTTAGAAAAGATAGAGTTGATTTGTATTAATTTCTAATGTCTGTGTCTTCTGGGTTCAGAGAACCTGGAGACAAGTTTCTCGAGCTTAGGATGAATTTTGAAGTCAATCAGAGCTCAACTTAATTGATCATGATTCTCTGAAGTTGCTTAGAATTGTTTTGGAATTCCTCAGCTATCGATTGGTTCAATTTGAAATTAGGATTCTTCTCTCTATCGACCTGGAAAAGCTTTGAGGCTTTCCAGGTAGTTTGAAGCTCCAAAAGTTCTCCTTTACATTCCAATGAGCGTGGAATGCACTTAGACACAAAGAGAAGCTGTTAGGATCAAGAAAGAGAGAGAATAGGTTAGGAATTTGAAGTCTGCAGGTGTGCAGTTGTTGTTGCAGAACAAAAATTGCATAGAGCTGATTTTAAGACCTGATTTGGAGCAGCTTCTCTGCTCCAATTCAGCACTTGAAGGGTGTAATCAGGAGATCTATCTTGGCTTTATAAATTTAAGTTGATAGATCAATTGGAATCGGAGACTGAAATCGGCACTAGAGTCTGGTGCACTCATGAAGAAAGCAAGATTTGGTTGTCCCACCTTGAAAAATGCGTAGCTGTTTGTTGCGATATATAAAGAATGGCATTGGAAGCCCTGTCTAGCGACCACGACACAGTAATGCACATGTGTTCGCCATGCGTGTTAACTAATGTGTGTGTGTATGCGTGGGCATGACGCGTGGCCTTGCAGGGTGGCCTCCGAGCGTCGTGGAGTTGTGACCACATGTCCTTCGTCAGGTGAATCTAGTAGTAGCTGATTCGGCCATCTTGGTCATTGATACTATGCAAAAGGTTCACCATTATTTTTGTTAAGTGAAGAACTTTAGAGTCTTAAGTGCTCTCAACACTTAGACAATTTGAGGCCATGCTTATGCTGTGATGGCTTGTGTTAAGCCTAAGTTTGAAATAAACAAAATTGTGGGATTATATGTTATTTCTAAGCAATATTTTTGTACAATTTTTTTATAATCATTGCATATCTTAATTCTCTTATGGAGTGATTGCTATGAATTAATGATCATTTGTTTGCAATTATTCATATGGTTAACATATTGTAATTAAATAGTTAATTAAGTAGTTAAGATTATAACTTAAGTACTTAGGTTAATTATAAGTTAATTAAGTATATAGATATTAATTAAATAGTTATAATTTAAGTAAAAATATAGGTTAAGTTAGTATGTTTGTAACTATTAAGCAAACTATAGTTTAACTAATTATCTTTGTTAAATTTAAGTTAGATACTTATTTATTAGTTATGTTAATTAACTATTAAGTAATTAGTATTATTTACTTTAAGTAACTTAATTAGATACTAAGTTATAAGCTATGTAAAGTAATTAACTAACTTATTATAAGCTATTTAAGTATTATAAGCATAAGTTAAGTGTATATTAATTAGAAAACTCTTATAATTAAGAATAAGGAATAATTTAAGAATAATTGGTAAATAAATGCTTATTTAGCCTCCCAACGAATAACCTAGACTCTAACCAGTATAAATTATAAAATATGTGGACTACCTTACTCACTATACTACAACTTAATAATGACAAACTAATAAAGCGAGGTAGTTTAACATCATTTTTTGGTGCCGTTGTTAGGGAGGCAACTCGCAAAAATTATATTCAACATTATCATTCTTCTATTATTCTTGTATGTCTTATGTATTCTTTATTCTAATTTATTATTTTTGTTTTCTTTCATGATCTGTCTGATATATGCCCGGGCAGAAAGAAGACAATCTGATTTCTCGCTATTTTTCCTGCTCTGTGAGATATTGTTTCCGTAGTCTTGTAGAAAGTTTGTTTGTTGCATTTAGATAAGAAATATAAAAAAAATACTAAAAAGACATACCAATCTAATTAGTAGCTATATCTTTAGGCATCCACCTTAGGATCGCATCGTTACTTGCTAGATTTTTTTTTCTAGACATTAATAACGTCAATTAAAGTGCCGCTATTATAATTCAACAATGGCGAAATAGTGACAAATAAATTGCCACTAAAGAGGGTCATTAGCGATGGTAATTGCAACAATTAAAGTCATTCTAATCCCAATGATTTAGCAAAAATTATATAAATGCCACCGCTAACCCTTTAGTGACACCAAAGAAGGTGAAATTAAGCGGTAATTATTTTAAGTGTCACTAATTACATATAGCGGCAAATAGAAGGCCTATAGAGGCAAATATTAAATGTCACTGACGTGCGCTTGTGCGTGTGTGTTAAGAAGTGTCGTTATAGTCGCACTTGCAACGTCGGTTTTAAAGTAAGGAAATGGAGGTGAGTCCGAGTGTCGGTCTCAGGGAGGCGTGAAAATTAGATTTTTCTTATCACTTGTTGTCACGGAAATTACGGAGTTTTGCTTGCGAAAGGTGCGGTTGAAAAGCGAGAGAGATAGAGAGAGAGATATTAGGGTTAGAGTCGTTTCTTTGCTTAATCATGCAACTTAAACAAGAAATCAAGTAAACACTGAACGGAAAGTAACTTCATTAATCATGCAGCTTTAGTTGACAACTTACAACATTAAATACATGCTTAAACAAAAGTAAGGGAAAGCTTAAAAGAGAGGAAAAGAGAGAGAGGAGGGAGAGCGGCGAGGCAGCCACGGCGATGGAGGAGGCTCCGTCGGCGGCTCGTCGTCTCCAACGATTACAAGAGGGCCTAAAGCTAGCTAAGAGAGGGGTAGAGTAGTTGCAAGGGAAGTGAATGCCTTGAATGAGTGGTTGGAGGGGGTTTAAATAGGGAGAAGGGCTTTCTAAAAGAAGGGGCTTTAGCGACGTCCAAGACGTCACTAAAACCCTTCCAAAAGCATCGGTGAAGCCCTCCAGCCCGCCGGTCACACGCCCGCGCCGTTCTTCTTCGCACCTAATTCGTGGCCACTGCGTGAGAGCCGTCCGATCGAAGATCCTCCCTTGGGTGTGCTCGAATCGCGCCTCAGGTGCACGTGCGCGCAGGCGTGGGCACTTGCTGTCTGAGGGCGCGTCACATGGCGCGATCTCGGCTGCCCTCTGCTGATCGGGTGGCCTAATTTTGCCGTGCGCTTCTTCGTCTTCAATTCTTCGCACCGCGCGGCTCGAACCCACGTTGCGTGCGTGCGGGCATGCACGCTAACCGTTGCGCCACGCCCGCTGCTTTGTCACGGTGACCACGGGCAAGTGCACGATTCTCGACCGTCCAATCAAAGATCGACGGCCGAGATTTGATCTTAGCTGAAGGAGGAAGTGGCGTGTGGTGAGCGGGGGGGCGACGTGGCGCAACGAGAGCCATTGATCATCAGATCAATGATCAGAACTTCTTGGGCCCATTGTAGGAGCTCTGGATGTCAGATTTGGCCAATTTTGAGTCCGTTGGACTTCGTTCGTCGTCCTGAATCCATCCATGTGGTCTGATTACTTATCTGAGGCCTGCTTTGACAAGTGCTTACACAAATGGCCATTAATACAGTTTTATAAGCAATCTTGGTATATGATGCATGCAATGCTCCCATTCTACTTATGTTGTGCCTTTTATTCTTAAGATGGGCCCTATTTAACAGAATTATCACCCCCATATGTAGTGTTATCAGTCACTAAAGGCTATTTTTTTTGTAGCGTAAGTAAACTTTATTACTCACATTTGAGTCCATGTGTTAAGGATTAAAGACGTTATCCTCTCAGTGTTTGGGAAACTTGAAACTCAGAATTTTCGCAAATCTTGTAAATAGAAATAAACTTAATCCCTAACAAAATTTTAAATTTTGATATTGTTTTTTGTTATTAGAAACATGAAATTTTTGATTGATTTTGTATTCTTCATCTTCAAACCCTACATCTATAAATACAAGAGAACAAAGCACTAATCTGTATGATCGAGATATTCCATTTATCTTAACACCATAATCCTTCATTTCAGTATAACCTTTATTAGTTAAAGGATTGAATGTGCCAGTTAATAGGATATATGCTGTAGTTAAACATATATAAAAAACTGTTGGAGTTTTATCCCCTTAGTGAGCCAACCTAAGTCGAATCATTCGATCAGTGATATAAATCTAAATGTTAGATCACATCAACACACTAATGGGTCCCTCAGTAAAATTAGGATAATGTACTGTAGCCATATTGGATATGTCGATGACATGTATCAAAGATCCAAACAGTTTGGATCGAAGATTTTGATAAGTCATCAATAACCATTAAGATATCTAATTATTGTTTCTAGTCTAAGAAAAGATGCCAATCTTCTCAAGAGACTGTTGCCTGAGTGATACCCTTAATGCACATCCTCTGCATGAGAATAGAGATTCACGACTGTCGCACAGGTTGAGTCAAGAATGTGGAAGTCCTCTTATCACTGTCATAGAGAAGGCATATCCGTTCACTTAAGACAGATATGTGTCTCTAAATTTGAATATGTACATTTGGTGGATTGATAGTTGATACACCCACCTTGGTGTTGAGACTGGAAACCGGTGTGCATATAAAGGCACAGAAGACACATAATCTCTTAAAGGGATCAAACAAATTTGCTATCATAAGTGCATGTAGCAGATTAGGTGGCTCAAGCTCCCTCTACGTATATTGAGAAGTATAAAATTCCATGAAAAGTTGTATGAGTCTTGATCAAACCCATACATGAAAGAGAAGAAGACAATCCATTGGGAAAGGATCTAGTTTTCGTTCTTGTCCCAATGATATAAGGATAACATAAAAGTTTGTGACCCTTAATAGGATGGATCGTAAATTTGGGATTTAATCCTAAAGGGTGCATATGCCTTCCAATGTGAATACCTAAGAGAGGCATAGTGCCATAATTCCATGAATCCTACATTGTTGGCATGATGAAACGAATAATGATTTTGATAGGTTCCTAATTTTGGATGAATCAAATGTTATTCAAGGATTTAAATCACATTTGATTAGATAGAATCCAAAGATTGGATTACAATTAATTAATGTTCAGCTACTAGATCCAAACATCCCATAAGCTGTCACGAGCTTATCTTATAAAATTCATGTAGGATTAAATCCCATCCATCCAAAGGATCCCATCATAATAGGATTAGGTTTTGGAATCCCTATAAATATCTCTTAAAAGCTATCAAGAGAAACCCTAATCATCCCCCAATCAAGTGCGTATCCCCTAAGCGGCGATACCTGACTCATGACCTGGAGTTAGCAGCCATTGTTCATGCCTTGATGACTAGGAGGTACCATGTATATGGGGAGACCTCCAAGATCCATATAGATCATAAGAGTTCGGAGTATTTAGTTGATTAGAAGGAAATGAATATGAGGCAGTGACGATGGATGTATCAATTGATGGACTATGATTGCACTATCATGTATTAGCCTAAGAAAGAAAATCTAGTGGCAGATGCCTTAAGTTGTAAACTGCCAACTGTCTTGGTTAGCCTTCAGGCCTTGGAATGGCGCATGTTGACAAAGGTTCCTTTAAGATCCAAATTCACCCAAGTTTTGAGGATGAAACTTCCTTTTAGTGGGTTATGATTTAATGACCATAAGTGCGCAAATCGAAGCTTGTGCTAATTGAAAATGTGTAATCGAAGCAAAAATCTATGTGGTTTTTTTTTTTTACTATTCGGACCTTGGATGATGATCTGAAACTACAGTTAGCTTCCTGATGTCATGAGGATTCCAACGATATGTTTTGGGTGAAGATCGAACCTTAAATACACCAAATGCATGTAAACCACGCACAAACCCATGCACGATCTGCCTTGGGAATCATACTATGCAAATGACCTCTATTTTGAAATTCATAAATTTTATCGAATTTCTTATCTTGTAATGATGTGGGAACCAGGGTTTGTTTGACCTAGTTACGAAAATGCTCATAGTTATGGAAATTGATGAGAATTAATGTTGAATAAAAAGGTTGCTTAGGTCACTGGTTAGTCAGTGATTGTCTATATGGCCAAGGAGTTGCATTCCACCCTACGACTTAGGCTTATACCCAAGTCGGGTGTGACTTAAGGGTTTCTTTTGCATTGAACATGAAATGTTCCATTCGTTGGTGTCATGGGGAGAAGAGATATCTAGGGTAGACGACACTTTATGCCTGTGATGTAGTTGCCTCCAGGTTTGTTTTTGAGGTTGTACATTGATTGTGCCCTACACCATGGCTCCTCAAGGTGGGCAAGACATCACTGGCCTTGGTTGAGTTTAATTCGAGAGAGCTTATAGGTAGAGACAACTCTAGATCCATAACTCATATTTATTACGTGATAAGATGTCCAACAATTAACAAATAATAAATGAACCAATGCTTAAATGTCCATTAATTAATGCTACTATACTGTAAATGACTAATTAAACTTTATAATGCATTCATGTTAGCCTACTACCTTCTATTTTTGTTGTTATTTTGTGTTCCCAGCATTTCCTACTATTAATGTTGATGCCTATTGATCATGAAATCGTGTAAAGGATTAAGTTGTCGTTGTAGTTGCAAAAACACATCGTTTATAATTTACATACCACAACCGAAAAATATAAGTATAAAATCAGAAATATGGGTGGTCTCATAGGGAGGCCATGGTGTCTAAATGGTTCCTGACCTAACTAAGCCAAATAAGATTTTTTTGAGATTTTTAAACCATTTATCTAATTTTTTTGGATTTTTGAATAAGAGCCAGGACAATGTGACCAAACTAACACCAAACTAAGGACTTAACTGAACCTTAGATCTACAGTGGTAAGAAAAAATCACCAAATTTATGGGAGAATCCTGATTTGAAGAATAAACGAATACAAGTCATTTCACACAAATTGAATTAGTATAAAATTTAGGAAAAATCTAGGAAATCAGGAAAAATTAATTCTATTTTACTGTCTGACCCCCTCGCACTGCATGAATTTTATAAAACAAATATACCAAATTTAGCTTTGAAATTTGGTTTGGAGAAACTAAATTTGGAACCCCACAATCAGAAAAAATTTAGTGATTTTAAGATGATTGTATTGCAATAAAAAATTTTGCAAAATGGACACAAACTCTGAAAATATTGTAGACTCCTAAAGTAAGACCTAAGGACACTTTTTGTGGTAGTTTTGGGATTTTCAAAATTTTTGGGATTTCTGTAATAATAAAGCAAGCAAAAAGAGATACCATAGAGATACTAGAAAACTCACAAAATACTACTCATACTCAAATCAAGTACTACATGTATGAAAGCAAATACAATAAGCAAGAACAAGTAAGATTAAAAGAAGAAAAGGAGTAGAGAATTGAGTTGGGTGCGAAGAAGAACGGAAATGCTTTAGAGAGCTCTCAATGGTGGTGAAGAGATCTATGTCAATCCCTGAGATGCAAAGAGGTAGCAGGAGTAGTTGAAGAAGTCCAGAGGATACAGAGAAGAATGCAGAGAAATAGATGGAGGAGAAGAACTCGAGAGGTAGAGGAATGCTTTTTTAATGGGCAACCTAAAGGGAAAATAGGAATCCTAAGGAGACTAAGGACCTAACTAAGAGGTGTAGGTGGTGGAGATAGTGGTGGAAGAAGGTTGGCGTGGAGGAAGAAGGAAGAAGAAGAAGGGTAATAAGGTTTCCTAAGGAAGAAGACCAATGGAGGACTAATGGAACCTATAGAATTAAAGGGCCCTAAGAGAGACTTAGAAAAACTAAAGGAGACTTAGTGAGGAAACCTAAGGAAAGGGAAGAAGAAAACATAGCGAGGAAGGCTAGATGGTAGTGGAGATAGAGGAAGCAGGTATTTATAGAGGGTGTTGCAACAACCTTTTAGAGTTTTCCTCATTTGTCTAGAATTTTCTGTCACCTTATTTTTCGAATTTCAAATTGTGCATAAAAGAAAAGTTGTAGCCCTCAAAATCAACTTGCAAATGCAACTTGAATCACTCAATTTGAATTTAAAATAAAAACATTCTAGCCAAAATACTAAAGATGTGTCAGGCTGTCACGAATTTCAAGATTAAGATTAGGGTTAGGATCTTGATTGACTAAAATCAATGGAGGAAGGATATGGAAACTTCCTGGATGTAAATAGTGTTTGGGAAGTGATTATTTTAGACATCCAAGGGTGGTGGAGGGTGTCTTGGAGGCTAGGAAGGTTTCTAGAAAGTGGCCTTCAATTAGCTCCTAATTTGTGTTCACATTAGATCTTAATTGGAGAGATTCTGGGAGACTAATTGGAGGCCTAATTTAAGTGTGATCAATGCCACATTTTTGTAATTAAATCAAGAAATATTTAGGGCAAATTAATGTATATAAAAACCATGTGACAAGTGAATAAGATGTAGAAACCTATAAGATAGGATTAGGAGTAGTAACAAGGTAGTGTTACTATGAGTGTAAGTTAGGTTTTAGGATTAGGCTATGAATGAGATGTAGGGTTAGGATTAGGTTTAGGGGAGCTAAGGGGAGCTGAGGGGAGCCGATTAGGTTTTAGGTTTGGGTATTAGTATTAGGATTAGGGCATGGGCTAAATAAGGCAAGTTCTGAGGTACGTCTAAGGTAGGGTTTTAAGGAAATGGCTGAGATGATTTCTTCTCCTCTTTTCTCATGTAGTTTGCATCACTCTAACAAGACCAGACACAAATACTTTGCACAACAGAGAGCTCTAAATAAGTAATCAATGAATAATCTGGCTAAAATAATGCAACCCTGTTTCCTATCATGCATGCATGCAGTTATTTATAATATGCCCTAATTCTAATGCAACTCATGATATAAAACCAGCATAAATACTTATCACACCATATGCCTAAGTTTTGCTAGTCCCAAGCAAAAGCAAAAAGAAATGCAAAGGATTTGAGCTAAGGTATACAAGTCAGGAAGCATAAGTCATCACTAACCACAGAGAGTATGCCCAAAATCTCACATAGACTCAATAATGCTCAAGTACTGACCAAGATATAGACCACTTTGCCTAATCAGATTCTAACTTGCCTTAGTTTTCGATCTCAAGTATAGGTTTCTATGGGTCTGAAAATCCTACCAAGGTTTGCAAGAAAGTAAAAGTCTAAGTATCTGTGCTCATGCAACTGACTCAACAAGTAGGCAACTTTATTAAAAGTTTCATTTTATTTTATATTGTCTCATTATTCCACTCACTCCTCTTTGGATCTGTCTTAATACAAAGATGGAATCACAACCCTTGTACAATATATGTATATATATATAAGAGTAAAACAAGAAAAGCCCTTCACTCCAATGCCTTGAGATGATACCATAAGAAGCACCTTCCTGGCTAGGCCCTACACTCTGACGTCTCAGGATGACGTCGTAAGAGGCACCTGACCTTATTCTATAATGCATGTTTAGATATTCACCAAAAATCATGTACTATATTTTTTTTTCTTCTTTCTCTATGTATATATCTTATATATGTATGGGACTCATTCAAGACTTTATTTCAAAACATCAACTCGGTGGAGTTAAATAGAGATCTAGGTGTCAGGTGAGGCTCTAAATACCCTACATCTGTGGAGCATACCCAGTCCAACGTAATAGCCATACCCGAAAAATTAAGTTCTTAATGTATTGTTGCCACAATTGAAATCAGGGTGTAAGTGTAAATGTGAGATACTTAGTCTTCCAAAACCTTTCAAACCAGAGGGTGGATAATTAAGCCGTTGATTTAGTATTTTGGCTAATTAGTTTCTTCAAGGTCTCAGAAAGAAGTCCACATCTTAGTAAGTACATGGGTTGATTGAGTCACTTATAACCTGAAGAGTCTAGGATAAGATCTCAAGACATACTGACTCAAGAAAACTGCTTAAGTAAATATATGTTCATTGTAGTGCAATTTTTTGAGATAAAAAATAATACTCGGAACTCTAATGAGTCTTGAGTTGAACATAGGGAGGTATGGGTGATGGTTGAGAATTTTTGTGCGAAGAAATCAGTTTTAGGGTTTTGCGAATGACAAACTCGCGTCGTCGTAATTGCAAAAAAATCCGACGTATCAAATAATATTTATAACCGAGACGGTGAGTCCCAAGTCGAACACAGAGAGGTAAACGTTTGATTTATATAAATTCACATTAGTTTATTTGTTTTTAGTATTTTTAGGGGCTTTGTAATTTTTTTGGTATTTTTATCCAGTAGAAGATTAGGTGAAAACTATCTAAGCTAAGCTATTCTACTTGCAGATAATTAAAGTAGGAAAGAGAGAGAGAGATGGAGAGAGAGAGAGATAAAAATCTGATATACTAGAATAAAATGAAGTTTATTACAACTAAGTAGCGAATTACAATAAAAGTGAATAAGTAGAATAAAGGAGAGAGGGGGTGAGAAGAATCTCCCAAAGCAGCTGTCCAATGAGATGATGGTGCTTGGTAGTGGCTGGACGAAGGAGGTGAGGTGTAGGACGACAAGGATGAGGTGTAAGAGGAAGACAAGTAGAGGGTTGCTTAACCAAACTAATGGAAAGGTAGATGAGAGTATCTAGACTATAGGAAAAGGGATGAGAAAATGGTGATGATCTACTACCTAAATGGAAGTGAGGGGACAACTCTAGGGTCTCCTACGAAGGTGGTGAGGAGAGAGATGAATATTTGATGGGATAGGGGATTGCTAGACTAATAGGAGGCTTCGTAGAGCTTGGGAATGACTCTTGAGAGCTTTAGGAGGGATAAGGAATACCTAGGTAGAAATTTATCAAACTAATCTACTCTACAACTAATTCAAGAGAGAGTAAGAGAGTGTGTGTGTGTGAGAGAGAGAATAATTCTACTTAAGGGGAATCAAATGTTTATTACAAAGAATATCTACGAAAAATTAAATCTACACTAGAAAGTGAATACAAAGAGATAGAGAGAGAGAATCCCCCTCGATGGCTACTTGGGGGACAAGGTATGCACAGAAGAAGGTGGTGAGGAGCTGGTCGAAGGTGGGCGGAGTTGGACGAAGAGGGGATGAAGCAGGGCAGATTCGCTTCCTTGAACGGGGATGAGAGGATGGCCGACGGGAGCTCCATGAAGGGGATGTGGGGAAGGAATTATAAAAATTATTTTTTATCTAAAGGAGCATCTCAGGGCTTGGAACACACTCGAGAGTGATTCTTGAGCTCTAAAAAGGGAGAGAATGGAGAAGGAAGAGATGAGGATGAAAGAGGGTGTGTAGGGGGCTTATATAGTGTGTGGCAAATCATTTGGCTATATCAAGCATTCAAGTCCTGTGCAAGGCACACGGTACGCGTGCATGTGTAGCTTGCGTTGGCATTACGAAGGCACCGCTGTGACCATCCGATAAGGATCGGATGTGCGAGAGCCACGCATCCATCGAGCACTCAATCACACGCATTGCGATCTCCAGCTGCTGCACTGACACATGGCATGATCAGTGGCATCCATTGCATACACTCACCTGCTCCTCTGCGTCCTGCTGACGTGGGCGCATCACCGCCCTTCGCACACGATCAAACGGTCCTATTTCGTGCCCGTCGATGCTGAAGGGGAGTGCACATCAAATGGTCCTATTTCATGCATTGTGGATGCGAGTGAGGCTCGTGACTGCTGCACTACGCTTCAATTGTGACCATTGTATAGAAATCCAATGGTCGCGATCAAGATTTGCTGTGAGAAGGGAGTGGGTGGAGAGATGTGGCCTGATCCAACGACCCAAATTGCACATGGAGATCACTTTAGAAAACATACGATGACCCTAGGGTGGCTTTGGGCTATCCGGATGGCACCACATGGTGCCATCTGGACCGTCCATCTTCTCTTCATAGCAGATGTTACAGAGTCCGATCGAGGCGATTTTGCATTGATGGATTGCGATCGTCGCTCTGAGTCCATCTGTATGGTTGGATTTGTCGTTTAAAGCCCCGATTCATGTCACTTTGTCCCCTAACCATTGGTCTTCTTTGGATTGTGGATGATTCTACAGAGGTCCAATTGGGGCGATTTTGGAGGCGTTGGACTCCGATTGTCGCCTTAATCATATCCGTAAGTTAGATCCTCAATCCGAGGCCCAAAAAATGTTTCTCTGTATTTCTTGGCCAATAAATGAGAAAATTAATATATATTTACATAATTTAATCTAAATGCAATATGATGGATGTTATGCATAATTTACAATGCTAAATGCATTTATAGGCTTAGGAACATGCATAAATTGGCATTTTATGATAAATAAATGTGTCACATTAGTGGGATTGTATGTAATCTAAATGCGAGATTATGAAGCTAAATATGGACTAACTATTTTTTTGGTATTTTTTATAAAGTGGAGATGAGATAATGAGAAACCAATCACAAGATAAATAAAGAAGGGGGGTGAGAAGCATCGATTTAAAGATAAGATAATTGAAATCAAAACTTTATTCTACTAGAACAAGAGTCAACTATTATGGCTACAATTAGAAAACTAGAAAATAGAAAATAAGAGATGAAGTAAAAATCAAAGATTGGAGTGTAGTCCATAGTTGCAACCGCCTTGAAACGGAGTTCGAGTTGAGAAAGAATGCCTGGAGTAGGTGAGGAGGGCAGCCACAGCTTTAAGGTGAGGTAGAAGGTGGCATGAAGATGGAGACTTATTCTAATGGAGGAAGGTGGTGAGAGGATCTATATAGGAAGGCTTTAGAGAAGGTGGTGAGAAACTAGAACTAAATTAGACTAAGGGAACATGACAAAAGGAAGGGGTGTGGAATGTGTATTTATATATCTTTCTAGGTCTAAGGTGGAGGGATAGGATTGATTAGGTTTAGGATCAAGGGTTAGGATGGAGAGATAAAGGGATAGGCTAGTTGGTTTTTGTTGGATCTCTAAAGGAGGACTAGGATTGATTCGAGGAGATGATGGAGGGTCTAGATTCAATCAAGGGGGGCATGTGACGATCAAGTCACTGGGTGCTGACAACAAGCACAACCAACCACAAGATCTCCGTCACACAACACATCACCATAGAACATCAATAACCAACATCCATTCATAATGCATTAAAAAAAAATAAAGTGCTGACAAATATAATAAAATTCACCACATAAAGTAGAAAGGTAACAAGTGCTCAAGTACTAATGCAATCACAAAAGACTAAAAAAGAAAGTCTAACAGTGGAAACAAAACTAAATGAATCATAGTACTTAGTACGAACCATCTCCTATAGTAGGTTCAGTCTTACAATAGGACTAATTATAGCTATTGCACCCGACTACTTAGCAACACCTAAGTACAAAACCTGAGAAACATGTTAGTAAAATGAATAGAGTAGAACAACAACAGAGTAACAATAGCAACAAGAGCAAGAAGGAGGGTATTATGTCATCAATTATTTCATTTATTAATTATTACATTATCCGATCTGTTTATGCATTAAAGCCCAAGTTATTTGAATCCATATTTCGAAAATCGACACCTTAGGCACGAGATGATCTTGTGTAACTTCTTGAGATGCAAGGCAAGTATAAGCCATCTCCTTAGCCGAAGAGGCGATTTCTACCCATCAAGTCACCTCGATCTGTCACCCTAGGGTCATTGTAGAAAGGGGTGGCGACTACATAATGCGGGTGAACACACACAAGCGCTACGTACGCAGAACCACAGACGACTAATGACCCACCCACCAGTCGAGAAAGAACAACTTCAACCCTCGAGCCACACATCTCGCTATCCTAGTTGGCCGCTAAGCTTAACCAAAGAGTCATAAGGAGGCTAGTAACTCCCTAAACCAACCCAAAATCGGTCCAAGGGACCAAAGCTAAAGCGAAATCTAGCGAGTTGCGAGGCTAAATCTAGTTATCCAATCTCTACATCCCGACAATCCCATCATCTTGATTTCACAATTGTTTCCAAATAATTTAGTTATCAGTTATCTAGACCATGACTCCAACGATTATGTTCATTGATTTAGATTATGAAAGAAGTCACATCATCCCCATAATCAATTGTTAATCAACTCATTTCTAATTTATGGCAGTGGTCCCAAGTAATTTACTAATTAACAATCACAACAATACTTATTTCATGAAAAATGGAGTTTGTTTCACACATGCAATAATAGGGTCACACTTAAGGTTCTTAATATTAATCATACAGGTAGCATCAATTTATTTCATATGAAAGTACCCAAAATCATAGTGAAACTCTCAAATGGATTCTAAACTCAGCAAAGGAGGAAATTAACACCAACCAGCACGATATACGTGAAAAACACGTGAGATAGGTCCACAATTACTCAAAAACAAACCAGAAATATAAGAAGGGTAGACTACTCTACATAACGTCACCAGAGGGCCACGGTGACTACGGATCATGCACAAAAGGCCCTAGGATGCGTGTCAGACCCTCCTCGTAATCCATGCATGAACCGGGAAGTCTTCCTGAGCCTAGAACGCCAAGAACAATTTGGAAAGCACCTATACATGTTTCCAATTTTTCACTAACACAATAGTACTCAAAAATAAAAAATAAAGTGTACCAATGCATTGTATGTGTTAATATGATTCCAACGGTACCTTATTTGTCAAATTTCAAGCTTGGGAAGGACTTGAATCACTTGAAAACACGTGAGGGGGTCGCTAAACCAACTGGCTCAAGCAAACCTGTCAAATGGTCCACGCGAGTTGCATGCATGCTGATGGTAACACCATCATTCATCATAACTAATAAAATTATTCAGAATCAGGTGTTAAATTCTCCTAAATGATAGTTTGAGGATCATAAATTCATATCGAACTGATTTGAGAAGATAGGAAAATAGGGTTAATTCTATTTTTTGAACATTCGATCACAAATGCAGATTAACCAAGGGGTTAATCATGGGTTAATTCAAGGTCAAATGAACTTTAAAGGCCAAGAAGTGGGCTCACATTGATTGAACCAAGGTTTCACGCATTTCAAGGATGAAAACAGAATTTAAAACCTTAATTATCAGCCTCATTTAAATTGAAAGGGTTATGGTAGAGATAAATTCAATCTAAATCTCCTAAAAATCATTGAAAAATATTCTAAGAGGTTTAGTACCTTCCCTTTGACCATCTGAACCCATTTTGACCAAAAACAGAGATTCAGAGGGGAATTTACATTGATTTTGGCTTCTATGCAATTTATCTAGTCAAATGTGGTCAAAACTCTCTAAGTTCACCATTATATTCCTTAGGTCCAAATTAGGTTAACACACAAATTTAAGCCCAATCAAAGTCCATCTTAACCTAGTTTACATTTTTGCCCTTAAAATCTCTTTTTTTTTACATCTAAACCGCTAACTTTCAAGTTTCCTTACATCTACGCCCCTAACTTTCTCTTCTTCACATAAATACCCCTGCTACCTGCAACACCTAATTGTGCAATAAAACCCAACATCTCCGACCTTTGACCATTAATATTGATGAGAGCCTCATCATGAACCCTAACTAGCACAATTTAATCTAAATAAGTGTAAAGAAGCTCCTACAAAACCTAAAGAGAAGCTTAACTCCGAGAATTTTGAATTAAAGAATAAGACAAATCATAAGGGGTAAAACTGTAATTTTACCAATGCAGTATGCAAATAGGGTAATTAAGGGTCTAAACACAGGTCAAATAAGCTTAATAAAGAGGGAAGTGGGATGATCTGATCTGAAAAGGGTTATAGCAACTTCTAGGAATTAAATGACATTCTGTAACCCTAAAACAAACTCACTTTAATTCATGAGGTTTGAGGTAGGATACAAATCAACTAAACCCTCTAAAATTCATAGAAAAATATTCCCTAGGGTTTAGAACCTTCAATTTGGCCTTTGGAACCTATTTTGCGCTAAAATGAGAACCATGCCCAATTTATGACCTAATTTAGGTTTTTACGCAAATTGACTGATCAAACATGATCAAACGTAAAATCAAATTTCACCATTAAAATCCTTAGGTTCAAATTAGGCTGCTAGAAAAATTTGGGCCTAAGAAAATACCATCTTGACCGACTTTACAAATTGGTCCTCTTGAATTACTTTTTAACCCTTATCTTTTGAAACCCTTACACATTGCCCCCTATCTTTCTCGTCGTTCTTTGCAGAACGGTCCTCCCTGCCATTCTGAGCAGCGCCATACCTCCGGCGACCTTGCGCGGAGGATGGCGCCACGCAGGGCATGGCGCCCGTTCTCAGGAACAAACGGGAGGTTCCCTACGTCGTCCTCTATCGCAGGGACCCTCCCCTATGTCCTGCAACCGCCCATGCCCCTCATGCGAACTCACGAAAGGCATGGGTCTCCTTCTCCGGCCATCTCCGGCGTGCTCTGCACGTCGTTCCCTCGGGCCGCTCTCCTCACCAGCACCTTTATAAGGAGCAGCAGGGGCTACTGTCCAAGGCAAGCCTAATTTGGCTGAGGTTCCCTCCCCACTTTCATCTCTTCCACCCACGGCCAAAACGCCCGCAGGCTCCGGCGACCCTTTCCTCCTTCCGTCGCTCTGCTGCCACACCTGTAGCAGAGCCCACTCTACCACGTCTTCCCGCGTCAAGCCGCACCAGCTGACGCTTTCCTGACCTCTTCTTCACCGCCGTTACCCACCTCTAGGCCCCTTTGTCTACAGCGCCGACAGGTACAAGTCAAGCGCCACCTCCATCCCCCTTCGTCAATTTAGGTAAGTAAAACCTTCCTTTCTCTCTCCCTGTTATTTCCCCCTTCCTAATTTACACTTTTAACCCACCGGCCGTCACTGTCCATCTCCATCTTCCTCACTTCCGACCACCATCTCCGGTGAGATCGCCCCACTTCCACAGATCTTTCCACCCCTCGCCGACAAGCCCAGAAGCTCCACCATCACTCCCTGACCAGTTTCCCCATCTCCATTGGCCGCCAACACCTCTCCAGACCACCTCCCGAACACACCCATTCGCAGGCACGTAGAGTGCCCTAAGCGCACGGCCACAAGCACTCTCGCACCTCGTCGACCCTCGCACTGCACTCGCCACACTCTGGCGAACCTCCCTGGAACTTTTTGATGTGGCCGCGAGGCCGTCTGCGTGTTTCAAATGTCACCCTCCTCGCCTCCATTAACGAACAGGTGAAGCTGCTTCGCGAGCTGCTCCAGGCTGCAGTGCCACAGGCCCTCAGGTCCAGCAGCTGCGGAACATCCTCATGCTCACGCCCAGGCTCTCAATTGGGGTCGCGAGCCTTCGCTGCGGCCCCAATTGCGCGAAGCTTCCTCCTGCGGGCGCCCGAAATCGAAGGAAAGAACAAAGAAGAAGAGAAGCGGCTGAGACTTAGCCGCATGGAAGAGAGAAAGGCTGAAGAAGAAGAAAGAAAGGGAAGAAGGAAAGAAGCTGAAGACAAAGAGGAGGAGCTGCACTGCAGCGACCGAACGCTTAAGCCGTCTGAGCGCTGAATCAAACGTCGACGAAAGAGGAGAGTCAGCAGCAAGAGAAGAAGAAGAGAGAAAGAGGAACCGCAGAAGCAAAGAAAGAAGAAGAAGGCAGGCTGAAGAAAAAGAAAGAAGAAATAGAGAAGAAGAAAAGAGAAAGAGGAAGCAGAGCAAAGAAGAAGAAGAAAGAAGAAGGATAGCCACAGAAAGAAGAAAAGAAAGAAGAAGAAGGCAGGCTGAAGAAGAAGAAGAAAAGAAGAAGAAAGGAGAAGGACTTAGCAGAAAGAAAGAGAAAGAGAAGCCTCTGCAGCCGCAGAGAAGAAAAGAAAGAAAAGAGAAGAAGAAGACGCAGAGAAGAAAGAAAAAAAGGAAGGGAAAGAAGACAAAGCAAAGAAGAAGAACAAGCCAAACTCTCTCTCTTTCTCTCCTTTGACTTACTTTTTTGTAAAACATTATATTGTGAATTCATACGTTTCTAGAATTATAGTTTGCTCCCTGAGTTCAACCTCGGGAATCTTTCTATTCTGAGTAATAAATCATATTAGACTGGTAACCGTTCTTGTTATATACTAAAACGCATATAATAACACATCAACGACAAGAAAGCCATCACCAGATATCTTCTCAAATCTTCACCCAAATCTCTCCAAACTTGAGGAGATTGTCAATCAAGGAATCCTCTTCCCGTTTAGGCAGATTTCAGGTCCTCACACAAAGAGGAGCGCCAGCGAGGTCAGGGAATTTTAGGATTTTCAAGATTCCAATTTTGCGATCAAACTCATGATTCCCAGTTTGAACTCAAGTTTGAGCTATATATAAACTCCTCTACACTCCTACATATTCCCCAGCCAAGATATGGCCAAAAACCACCTTTCTTCTCTTCCTCCAGTCATCTCCGACTTGCGCTTCAAGGACCTCGACCTCCGTCCTCCGGCCATCCAACAGTCAAATTGGACGGCCCAATATCCTCCGCTATCTCGTTTGCCTCTAGTGCACATAGCTAGGGCCTCCGACCCCGTCGTCGTCGCCGTCCCTCTTCATCAGAGAATTCGTCTCCTTCGTGTCCGGCGAGGTAAGCCGACACGAATTCCACCCTTCTCGTCCCATAACCTAGGTTTCTCTCTTCTCTACCTCTCTTAGGTTAACTTAGGCTTCCTAGGACTTAGTTTAGGCTACGCTATCACCTTCTCCACCCTCGTCTTCTCTGCCTCCGACGTGAGCTCTGGCAAGCTCATGTTGATGCTCCACGCCACCAAACACGCCAACACCACCACAATCTTCCTCACCACCTAGCGACCAAAATCCCTAACCTTATTAGGACTTTTCGGTGCTCCACACCCCCACCACACAAACCCACAAACCACCTGCTACTCCTCCTTCGCCCAAGCTCCACAGTCCATGAAACTCCTTAAGACCACTGCCACCACACTCGTCGTGCTCCTGCGATACTCATGAGCTTGTTAATTGGGGCTTAAGGCCCGTATTCATGCTTTTTAGGGTTCTCCAGACCACCACTTCACACTGGCTCCGATCACTGTCATTCACCATCCTCTGCCCTTGCCACGATCTCCAGGCAGCTGCGAAATTCACTCAGGAAGCCACTTGAGCCTTTAATTTGAAGAATGAGCAGCAACAACCTCATCAATTGGAATAAGCCTTCACTACTGTACTTCATACGAGATAGTTGCAGAACATAGTCCTACATCATGGGATTAAGATTTGAAAATGCCTTCATAACTCTTTACACTCTCTCACCCTTTGCCCAAGACATGAGGGTAGGGTCCCTACGCACGAGCCACGCACACCTTGCCTGCTGCCCACACTCGGGCAGGCCTAATCTGATTACTCGATCCTATTAGAGAGAGAGGAGAGGATTTTTGAGAGGGAGGTGGGGGGTTTTGCACTGACTTTGAGTCTGAGGCCTTAGTTAGACGTCTGACCTGTGGAGATTCGAGAATTTGGCTAAGTCTGATCGTGGTTCTGATTTAGAAAAATAACCTTAGTACTGAAGAAGAGTTGAGGTTATGAATTGAGAGAAATAAGCCTAAGTGTTAACTGATTACATTGGTGGTTTCAACCACCACTTTTTAGGCTTTTCATCATATTTTTTATTATTGATCTTGATTCTTACTGAATATATTTTTAGTTGATTATTCATTGCATATATTCTTCTTGTGATTGTTGATTATTATGCTCATTTCTATTACTTGATTGATGGTTGAATTTTAATTTTGCTTCCTACGAACGACCTCGGAACTCGCATTTTTCGGGCTTTACAAATTTAAATGTCGATTCAGTTTCCGTCACTATACTACAACGCGATTATCTCCTAAACTACAACGATTTCCGCATCAACATCTAGGCGCCATTGCTGGGAAGTAAAGTGAAATTCACCACTAGTCATAACATTCTTGATTATTGAATTGATTTCTAACTTGCCCTATTTGCTTTGTTTTGTTGTTGCGAGGTAAATCACGAAGAGATCTTCTACAGAATCAACCACTCTAGGGGCAGGTACAATTTTCTCTTCTTCCCTAATCATCTCCTAATCTTGGGAAGATAAAAATGAAACAAATCAATTAGGATCCACTTGCCTTACTTTCCTAGTAATTATCATTTAAAGGCAAAAAGTTTCCTGATTTGCGAAATTGATTGAAATCAGATTGAAGTTGATGCAATTTGATTAGAGATTCTCCAACCTTAGTCCATGTACCTAGTAGGAATTTGTGCTAAAATTTCTCAACACCTTGGACTACTCACTTTCTTGTTTGAGTCCAAGGTGTCATATTTGGAATCAAGTTAGACTTGGAATAGAGCCAATTAGGGTTACACATTAGGGTTTTGAAGTGTTAATACACACTTCTTGCAATAAATTGGTCTTCCCACATTTGTGTGCTACCCAAGCCCCTATTTGAACTGATCTAATCAAGTGAACCCTAAAATCAAGGCTCTAAATTCACTTAAACCTTAAAATTTGGGACCTAATAAACTGTTAAGAACCAATTTAGGATGATTTGGGTGCTTTGACCCAAATTTCATCCTCAACCTTAGGACAGGTCAGGTGAAGTTGGTTCACTTTGTGAATCAATCAACCTACAAATTAGGTCACAATTTGAAATAACTTTTAAATCAAGTGAAATTCAAGGCACAATTAGGGCTAAAATTGATAGACTTAGGTCTCAATTCATACATTTTGGTCTACTTGGAGCGGCAGTGACATGGAAGGTCAGGTGGGGGAAACCCTGAAACCCGTGGGGACGCTCTACCATGTAGGGCTCTTTGTGGGACTCTCCCTTCCTAGCTTCCCAAGTAATTCTCGGGTGTGTAGATTTTCTATCAAGAGGTCCATCTACCTCGAACAGCTTTAGTCATGCAAAATTTTTAGGTGCCTTGATTGAGTCCAATACACATCCAGTCCCTTATCTATTCTTTAGTGCACATACATAGGAAGAGGTACCTAAGTCTAACCTAGAGGCCTCTATTAGAGTTGATCATTTGGGATGAAATCTAATCTGATCTGATCAAATCAATCAGGACCTGAATTTGATTCCTCATCCTAATCCACCACTTGATTTGGAGATGCAACCATACAATACAGGAAAGATGTTCACTAAACCTGCATCTCATAAGAGCATAAAAGAGAAAATGATCGAGGTTGCACTAAAAAATAGTGAAGAATTTGACAGAACCTCAGATCCCTTTAGCAAAATTTGGGTTAGTGAAGCAGAAATGACAAACCCCATTTTAGACCACACCCAGAAGATTGCAACACAACTAGCAAGTGGTTAGACCCAGGAGACCCTTTTACGAACATTTGATGCATTGAAGAGATTGCATTACACTAAGAGTTTACAATATGTGTCAAAATCGCATATTTGGGAAAAGTATCAAGATGACTTTGGACGATGTGGGGAGCTAATAAATCAGTTGGAAAACATGATTGTTGAGAGGTACCCAGATTCCTACCTAGAAACTAATAATGCATCTTGGAGCAATTTCAAGGATTAATACAATTCCCCAGAGCCCAGGTACGAAAATGAAGGTTATTATTATGGACCCCAACCAAATGGAAGCAACTTTTGATTTTGTGTAAAATGAAATACCTGATCATGATATGGGCTGGGTAGATCCACTTACAGGTGTTCCCAATTATGAGAGCTATAGGAAGCTGTGAAGCTGGTTCATCAAGCCTAGATTTTCAAAACACTTGTGATGAGTGAAATTCAAAACCTCTTGAGGATGTAACTCCCGTACCTTATCCTGTTAAGGTATTCCTCGAGAGTAATTCTGACATCTCAATAAAACCAAGTCCAGATTCTAGTGACTCAATTCCCACACCTAACCTAGAATCTATATTTGAACCATGTTGGATAACTATGAGGCTCAATATGATGAAGATAACATTTCATATTTGAGATATGATTATGAGCCTATTTTTTATGATTATACCTCTCCAAACTCCTCAGAAAAACAAATTGATTTGTCAGAAGTCAAATCAATGTAGAATGCAGAATCAGAGGAGTTGGAAGAGTTGGGATTTGATTGGATCTACCCTAGATGCTCTAAACCCGAGCCTATGACTAATAAGGATATTCCAGTGAGCCTGGAATTTGAAACTAGATTAGACCAATGTAAGGTTGATAACTCCATGCATCTTAATTTATTTTGTGGTGGAAATCTCGATCTTGAATCAGGTTCAAAAGATGATATTCTCAAATTCTCCTATGATTTTGAACCATACTCTGAGCTAGGAGAATCTTTATTTCCTGATTATGAGCCAACTTATGACCTCAATCTATTCTTTGATTCTAATTCTGAGATCACTGATGCCGAGATTATTGATTCAAAACCATATTCCATAGAACTGGAAACATTCTGTTATAATCTACAGGAATCAAACACAGTAAATGCCGAGAGTGTCCATAGTGTAGAGTTTGAATCTTTTACTGACTCAGATTTCCATGATCCTATTAACACCCTCCAGGCATTTACATTTGATTGGGATGATGTTGAATGCGGATGACTACGCGTTCGCAATTGGATTTGAAAACCCGTTGTTGCAGTTCTAGTCATGAAGAAATCCGTTCAACAAATAAAATTTATACCGAAAAATATATAAAGAAATTCCGAGTCGAACACAGGGAGGCTACGTCGATCAAAATTCGCAATTATATTTTTTTTTGTGTTTTTGTTTAAAGGGCAAAATAATCACAATGGAATCAATATAGACAATAAGAGAGAGAGAGAAAGAGAGAGAACATTCACTTGATAATGCATAATGTTTTTACAACTAAGAAAGCGAGAAATGATTATACTAGAAAGCGAGAAATTATTACAACTAGAAAGCAGAAAAATTCTACTCTAGGAAGCAGTAAAAAGAATGGGAGAGAGGAGTTATCCTCCTCGACAATGCTAGGAGGACGAGCCGGATGGGACAACATCTGGAAGATGAGGAACGGAGCGGGAAGAAGGAGGACGGAGTAGGAGGAATGGGAACGAGGCTGCACGTCGTTGTCGTCGCGGGATCCACTTCCAGAACGAGGGCGAAAACTTGGTTTTAGCTCTTGAGGAGCATCCTGGGTGTGGGACAAGCTTCTCTTAAGCTTTGGAGAGGGAGAAAGAAGGAAGGGATGAGAATTCCATATGGTAGGGGTCTCCTTTTATAGTTGCAAGGAGTAGGGGCATTTTGGACATTACAACATGAAAAACATTAATCCAGGACCTTTAGTGACGAATTTATCCGTCACTAAAGGCCTAAACATGGCCAACGTGTGCATGTGCCCCCTCGCCTTTGCGCTTCAAATGCATGCGCATGATCGCGCACGCTTAGCCTTTCGATCAAGAGATTGGACAGCTTAAAACACCCTTCGCTAGCACCTTCAAATCTTTACTGCCGCATGCCAACGTGCGATGAGGCGTGCAAACGCGTGTCATCGCGCGTGTACGCGATCAATGAACCTCCGCGCGCCACGCCTCCTCTCCTCGGTTGGTCGATCTTGATCTGACAGTCCAATCGCACCTGTGCCTGGGCCCGTTAAAATTATAGTGCTTGGCGTAGCTCGAACGTGCGCCCTTCACTCGTGAAGGGGCGCTCGACCGCTACGCCAAGCATCTTCTTTGTCGCGTTGCTGAGTTTATGCGTGCGACTCTGCGGCCGTTGGATGAGCATCCGACTGTGGGGATTCATCGAGCGGGTGAAGAGGAGAAGCGGAGGCGGGTCCTTGGGGCTAGTTGGGCAGCTGGGATGGTGCCACGTGGCGCCATCTTGATCGTCCATCTTAATATTGTAGATGGTGCCACAGGTGTCGGATTGGACCGATTTCCGCGCCATTAGGCTACGATCATCGATCTGAACCCATCCGTGTAGTCAGATTTGTCATCTGAGGAGAGGATTAACACCATCTTAACCCTTATCTTTAGGGTTCCTTGGTCTCTATCTAGTGCTACGGATGTCCGATCAGGGCGATCTTGAAGTCATTGAACTCCAATCATCGCCCTAATCAGATCTGTACGGTTAGATCTTCGATCCGAGGCCCCGATTAACAAGTTGCCCTATCCCTAGCCATAAAAGGAGACAATTAACCTACATTTTAATCAGACTAACCTAAATGCAAGATGATGCATGTTATGCACTATTTACAATGTATAATGCTAATGTGACACTAAGAACATGCATTAATAGACATTTTAGGTCAATCAAAAGTATGCACATCACACCCCCATGCCTATTTTTTGCTAGTCCCTAGCAAAAACTACATGCTATTTATAAAAGAATTTGGTTGGATTACTCAAGCAAAAATCATTTTCAACATTAAGAAATTTTTACTTAGGACCTGAACTTTCAAAGACACAACAGCGCCCGAGTATTTGCCAAAATGCAGACCGCCTCAAGCCCTCGCCTTATTCAAAGAAAAATCTCTTTTTCTCTTTTTCTTCTTTTCTAATTTTTTTTGGATTTTTTAGTTCAGGGTTATAGAGTGGCTTTCTACAGCCACTCAACCCACTCAAGATTTGATGAGAACCCTAAGTTCTAAGCATCTTGTTGTGAATGTGATAGACTCGTTGATCGGCAATCAGAACGAACTTCGGATTTCTACACCCCTAGGTGACCTTAAAAAGAGAGTTCTGCCTAAAGGTATATCTTTACGACCAGTAGCTTTCTCCACACTTTTATTTTTTATGGGGTCAACACAAGGGTGAGTCCAGTGTATATCTCCCCGGCTTATTCTACTTCTCCGCTTCTTCCAAAGTGTTTTTGGAATTTTTAGTACATTTCTTGAGTTGGGTTCTGGACAACCGGTCGATGAGCTGTTACCACAGACAACTTGCTAGCCATAATCGTGCGACGAAGTGTGGATTATTTCCTTTTGTTTCTTTTTCTTTCTTTTCTCCTTTTCTTTTTCTTTTTCTTTTCTTTTTTTTTTTTGACTTTCTTTTTCTTTTTAAGTAGGTGGCTTCCCTGGTCTAAGATTTACCTAAAGGCAGCAAGAAGAGAGTGGTACAGTGACTGGGCTCTGGGCAACTTACCTATGGGCTGTTACCCATGATAACTTACTAGCCATATCACCCTAGGAGGTTCATTATCTACCCAATTTCTGTTAAAGTTCCCTCAACGAGTCAGTGACGAATAGTGTGTAGATGCTTAGACTTAAAGTTCCCTCAAATCAGAGGACGGGTTGATAAGTCGTGTACTTATCACCCAAACTTATTTAATCAAATTAAAATAGAATTCAGGATGGCGAGGACTCGATAACAAATCCACATTTTAGTGGATACCCGGGCTAATTAAGCCCAAAGACCTGAAGGATCTTAGTGTTCAGATTCTACTGTAATATTTCCTAAGATTGAAAGGTCCTAATGTCCAAGCATTCCTTCCTAATTCAATTTTTTTTTATGCATATATAAGAAGATAAATAGAATTTACAAAAATTTCACAAAGCTGACAAAATGATTCAGAAAATGAATCCACTCCCCCATGCCTAGTTGATGCAATGTTAGCATTGAGAATAAAAGACATGAAAGGAAGGGTAGAGTGTAGAAGATATCACCTGAATATGAAACTCGGGTCAGCTCTGAGTTAGACTGTACAACTACTGAGTTTAATGCCGTCAGCTAGGCGAAGTCCAGCTAAAGAAGTCACAACATGGCTAAAACAACCGTGTCTGAGACGGGTTCTGAAATAGTATGGTTAATAACGGGGTTTAGACGTTAACCGTTGACTTTAAATGAATTACCCGTCTTCGGGTCAGAGATCTGAACAACTCCGTTTGGAAATATCTGATCGATAATGAATGGGTCGTTCCATTTCAACCTAAGTTTGCCAGGAAAGAGCTTAAGTCGGGAATCGAATAGCCAAACCTTCTGGTTCGACTCAAAGCTCTTGCGAGAAATCAATTGGTCATGAAGAGCTTTGGTCCGAGCCTTGTAGATCTTGGCATTCTCATATGCATCATTTCTAAGCTCCTCCAACTCAGATAGTGGGAGTTTCCTGATCTTCCCGGCTAAACTCAGATCTAGATTTCATTGCTTGATTGCCCAGAATGGCCTATGTTCAATTTCTACGGGTAAATGGCACGCCTTTCCATACACCAGATGAAACGGAGACATGCTGATGGGCATTTTATACATCGTACGGTAGGCCCAAAGAGTGTCCTCAAGCTTTTGAGTCCAGTCTTTGCGATCAGGCCTAACCATTTTCTGCAGAATATTCTTGATCTTCCGATCGGAGATTTTGGCCTGTCCATTCGTCTGGGGATGGTAAGGTGTGGAGATTCGGTGATTAATCCAATATTTTGCCAGTAAATTATGGAACTGGGCATTAGTGAAATGAGTGCCACCATCGCTGACGATGGCCATCAGAATCCCGAACCGACTGAAAATGTTCTTCTTGACAAAATTGATGACCACCTTGTGGTCATTGATTCGGGTGGGAATAGCCTCGATCCACTTGGACACGTAATCAACAGCGACGAGAATGTATTGATGTCCAAATGAAGGGAGGAAGGGTCCCATGAAGTAGATGCCCCAAACGTCGAAGATTTCGACAGGAAGAATCGGGTTTAGGGACATCATATCTCTCTTGGTTATGCTCCCAAGTGCCTGGCATCGGGAACACGACCTCGAGAATTCCTGGGCATCCTTGAATAAAGACGGCCAATAGAATCCAAATTGCAAAATTTTTGCAGCCCTCTTTTTCCTGGAGAAGTGTCCACCACACACAAATGCATGATAGAACTCGAGTATACTCTTGAATTCGTTCCCCAGAACACAACGGCGAATAATCTGATCAGAGTCGATGCAGTATAGTTCAGGGTCCTCCCAGAAGTAATATTTAGCCTCAGATTTGATTCTATCCCATTGTTGCTTGGTCCAATCCTGGGGTATTTGACCAACGGCCAAATAATTAACGATGTCAGGAAACCACAAGGTTTGGACACCTGAAACTGTAAGGATGGTTTTATCCGGAAAAGTATCAGCAATCAGAATATCCGAACGAGAAGAATCACTCAGAAGTCTTGACAAATGATCCGCAACCACATTCTGTACCCCAGATTTATCCTTGATTTCAAGATCAAATTCTTGAAGCAGAAGAATCCAACAAATAAGCCGGGGTTTGGCATCCTTTTTAGCCAAGATATGTCTCAAGGCCGTGTGGTCGGTATATATGATGACATGAGACCCTAAGAGATAAGCCCTAAATTTCTCCAAAGCAAACACTACAGCTAGTAATTCCTTCTCAGTAACAGTGTAATTCCTCTGGGCCTCGTCCAGAGTTTTACTAGCGTAGTAGATGACAGAAGGCTTCCTATCAACTTTCTGACCCAAAACAGCCCCGACCGCGTAATCAGAAGCATCAGTCATGATCTCAAAAGGGACTGTCCAAACTGGTGGTTGCAACACCGGAACACAAGTGACTGTCGTTTTAAGAAAATCAAATGCCTTACGGCATGATTCGTCAAAATCAAACGACATTTCTTTGGCGAGAAGATTGCTCAGAGGACGAGCAACCTTCGAAAAGTCCTTGATGAATCTCCTATAGAATCCCACATGACCAAGAAATGATTGAATTTATTTGACAGATGTAGGAGGAGGAAGTTTAGTGATAGCATCAACCTTAGCTTTATTCACTTCGATTCTCCATTCAGAGATTACATGACCCAAGACAATGCCTTCTTGTGTCATGAAATGACTCTTTTCCCAACTAAGGACCAGTCTTATTTTGATGCATCATTTAAGAATCATTTCAAGATTAGCTAGGCAAGAGTCAAATGATTCTCCAAAAATAGAGAAATCGTCCATGAAGACTTCCATAAACTCTCCCACCATGTCAGAGAATATGGCCAGCATACACCTTTAAAAAGTCGCAGGTGCATTGCATAAGCCGAATGGCATCCTACAGAAAGCAAAGGCTCCGTAGGGACAGGTGAAAGTCATTTTTTCCTGATCCTCAGGATGGATAGGAACTTGGTTGTATCCCGAGTAACCATCAAGGAAACAGAAGTACTTCTGCCCAGCTAATCTTTCCAAGATTTGATCAATGAAGGGCAAAGGAAAATGATCCTTTTTCGTGTCTGTGTTCAACTTCCTACAATCAATACAAATTCTCCAAGAGGAAGCTGAACAAGTTGTAACAAATTCTCCTTTCTCATTAGTCACAACGGTAATCCCGGCTTTCTTGGGAACAATCTGCAATGGACTTACCCAAGGACTATCAGAGATCAGATAAATGATTCATGCATCGAGCCACTTGATAATCTCCTTCTTGACCACTTCTCGCATATTCGGGTTTAATCACCTCTACATCTGGCGAGAAGGGCGGAATCCATCTTCCAAAAATATTCTATGATTGCAATAAGATGGCTCGATCCCCCTAAGGTCATGAATAGTCCAACCAATTTCCTCCTTATGTTCCTTTAGGACCTTAATCAGTTTAATCTCTTGCTCCTTTGTTAATTTAGCACTGATAATCACAGAGAGCATCTTATGTGGTCCTAAAAACTGATATTTTAGATTCTCAGGCAATGGTTTCAGTTCAAGCTAGGGAGGTTTGATGATTGAAGGTAAGGAAGATGCTGATGAAGACTCATCAAGAAGAAGAGGTTGAGAGTGAACAAGATCAATAACCTCTTCAGAAGATGGCGGATCTGCCATAGAGGGTTGCGGGTCCAATTCATCATCAGAGGAGGAACTTTCAAATGCAAAAACCATCATACAAGTCTCAATATTCACATTATCGTCCTTAAGTTCCTCAATAAATCCATAATCCTCGAATTTATTAATCGCCTTAAAAATATCCAATTTCATTCTTTGATCCCCAAAGGCGATTTCCATGCTACCGCTTTCACAATTAATGTTGGCCTTGGCAGTAACCGAAAATGAACACCCCAGAATGATGGGTGTGTTCCTCAGATTTTCATGTACATCCATGTTAAGGACAAGGAAATTTACAGAAAAATAGAAATCCTTAACCTTACCAATAACATCTTCAATAACGCCTCATGGGTTTGTGACCGAACAGTCTGTTAACTACAGCGTTACTGAAGTCGGCCGAAGTTCATTTAATTCGAACTTCTCATAAAGAGAAGTCAGAATTAGGTTGATGGATGCACCCAGATCTAGCAGTACTCTACAAAAGTGTAATCTCTGATGACACAAGAAATCAAAGGAGCACCTAGATCTCTCTTTTTCTGAGGGAGGTGGTGCAGGATAATAGAACTAGCCTCCTCGGAGAGTATCACCTTCCTCAGAACAGATTCTCTCGACTTACGCTTCTGTGTACATAAATCCTTTAAAAATTTCGCGTAAGCCGGTATATGTTTGATAGCGTCAAGGAGCGGGATATTGATCTCAACATTCTTGAAAATATTCAAAAGCTCCTCATTACTATCAACAGACTTCTTCTTCGTTGATCTAATCAACGCCTCAGGAAAAGGAACATGAGTTAGATCTTCGTAATCAAGTTCCTGAGCCTTGATTTCTTCTCCAGAGTTCTCCTCTCTCTCCTCAGGTTCTTCAGGATTCGGTAAATCAGGACAGTGTGATTGTGGATCCTGAGTTTGTTTACCACTCCTCAAGGTAACAGAGTTAGCAGATGCATATGGGTTTGGGTCTTGGGGAGGGTTAGGAAAGATTGGAGGAGCTTCATTAGCCAAGAACCGTTCATTTGCGGAAGAAGAAGAGGAAGGACCCTGCTCAACCACCTGAGCATGTGCATGTGGGTCTCTCTGATTTCAGTACCCATGGGCTTGATTGCCTGGATTCAGGATATTACGCGGGTTGGGTACGGCTTGAGATGGTAGAGATCCGAGTTGACGAGAATTAGCTATGAGCCCGGTTTGCAAGTTGTCCAGCGAGGCTTTCATTTGCTGCATGAGTTGAAGCATAGATCCTTGCATCTCTACCATTTGTCGGTTCAAATCAGCCTGCCCTACGGGTTGACAGGCGTTCCAAGCTGGCTGATTGACCAGATTCGGGGGCAACTGAGTATAAACATGACCCTGACCCATTGGTCGTTGCGAAGCATAGTTGCTGGGTCGAAATTGGGTCTGCTGCCCTGGGTTTTTCCAGGAGAAGTTAGAGTGGTTTCTCCAACCCAAATTATAAGCATTAAGGGTTGGATCTAACATTCTCTTGTACAGCACAAACATCCTCATAGGGTGAGTATGGAGAGAAAGAAAGGGAAGGATCAGAGAAACTGGGATCAAAGGCCCCAATTTAGAACCCGTGGGGTTCCAAATAATGCTGGCTCGCAGGTTGAGCCACATCAAGTTGATTCACGAACTCCCGTCCAGAAGGAGCTTGCGATAAATGGAATCCCAAATTCTGGGATTGAGTGGATCGAGAGTTATTCATTGAGTTTCCAGCCATCCACTCCTCCATTCTCTTAGCAACCAAGTCCACCTTATCAAGTTTATTACAAATCAATTCCATATCGAATGAATGAGAGTCATGAACTTCATTAACATTCAATGTGGGCTGCTGGTTCCGGTTAAAAGTATCCATGGAGGCATGATTGAGTGAATTCTCACTCATCTCCTCAAACAAATCGTGCATGCTATCTGCATCTTTGTTGAGGAAATTGCCTCCGCAAAAAGCGTCCACGTGATTTCTGAGTTGCTCAATCAACCCGTGGTAAAAGATCTGCACGAGTTGCCATTTTGGCACCTCGTGGTGTGGACACCTCCGCAATAGGTCCTGGAATCGTTCCCAGGCAACATGAAACTGCTCCCTCGACCATTGGGTAAAGGTAGTAATTGCCCATCTCAACGAATTGGTACGTCCGACAGGGAAGAATTTCTTCAGGAAAGCTGATTTCAACTCATTCCAAGTTGCAATTGGTCTTCCTATAGTCCTATACCAATGAGCGGCTTTATCCCTAAGAGAGTGGGGGAAGAGCCTCATGATCATTTGCTCCTCATTCACGTTTCGTGCCTTGGTGGTCTGGGCCAAAGTGGTCAAGTCCTCCAAGTGCTGAAACGGGTCTTCAGAGCCAAGCCCATGGAAATATTTGATCAAGCTTAACACCTGGGGCTTGATTTCTACATCTCCGATAGGAATCTGGATGCTGGGATGTTCCTCGTAATTTGAAGGATCATAAAAATCGTTCAAGGGTTGAGCGCCTTGCATTCTCTAGAACCATTCTTGCATTCTCTGCATTTGTTTCAGCTGCCTTCGAAATACCTCCTGTGGATCCTGAGGCAGAGGAGGCTGTTGATCGGCCATGGGATCAATTTGGCCAAAATCTAATCTACGCCTCCTAGAATACTCTAGTGGTCCTTCCAATCGAGGATTCAATGACCTTCTTCCCAGCATAAACTAAGAAAAGGTCGAAAGGATTGGGGATAAGAACCCTACAGCACAGCAAAACAAGTCTGTCCTTAATTGGGGTAGCCTAAGGATCTACAGACTCTCAAAACCCGCCTTAAGATTATAAACGATTTACTCTACTTGTGTCTACTCAATCCAACCAGTTAGAAGGATGGATTGGAGAGAAGGTTCTTCCTTCGGCTTGCGCCTCCGATTCCTAATGTACCCCCCAGCTGCAGTCGTTTGACACTACTCCCCTAGCTAGATATCAGATTGATCAGTACAAGCAGGTTAATCGTAAACAATCTCAGACTAGACCCTGAAGAGCGAATCAATCCTTAGGGCCAACATCTACTCGATTTTATTTAGGCATGGGATTATAGTGCTTATGGAATGTGGTGGGCCCTTAAAATGGGTTGTGCCCTTAATGATCAATTGAGTATGTGTGAGTGCATGCACAACTAGAGTTTTCAAGCAAGATTATTTGTGATGAGTAGATTTTAGAGTTCAAATCTTGCTTAAGTAGCTTTTAGGATTTAGAATTAGGTTTAATTCAATCAAGTTTGGGGCAAACCAGGTTTTCAAGCACGGGTGAAGATCGCTTTTCTTTTGAAATTAGAAATAAAGTAGAGTGCCGGGTATGAACCCAGATTGAAAACCCTAAGAGGAAGCTACTTGGTGAGTTGATTTTAGGTTGAGTGGTGAAGCCCAAACAACTCAAACAATTGGCCACAATTGCACCATTGAGTTAGGCACACAAAAATGATTAACCTATAATGATTTCTACTCTTTTACGTGTTGATTTGTGTGTACCGGTTCCACAGATCAGAATCCAGTTGAGTAGAAGAAAATCAATTAGGTTAAGTGCCTTGAATGTAGGTTTATGTTGTGTGTAGGTTGAATTACCCCACAAAAATATCTTTTTATTTTTTTATTTTTATATGCGAGGATGAAATGAATGTGGGTGGAAATCCAAATAACCAAATTAATCCTAGGATTTATGCAAACACCTAGGTTAATTGGAATTTGAATTTAATGTGATATGAAATCTATAGAGGGGGAAGAATGGGGAGCACTTACAGTTGTCTTCAACTGCACTTTACTTCGATCTACCGCTTGACGATTCCTTGATAGAGGTATCTACAAAATAATAGACACGAGATAAAGTAAGTTAGAAAACAGTAAAGTGCGCGAAATGCAAAAAGAAGATCGAAAAATCGTTGCCTCCCTGGCAACGACGCCAAAAGTAGAATGCAGATGACTACACGTTCGAAATTGGATTTGAAAACCCGTCGTTATAGTTCGAGTCGCGAAAAAATCCATTCAACAAATAAAATTTATACTGAAAAATCTGTAAAGAAATTCTGGGTCAAACACAGGGAAGCTACGTCGATCAAAATTCGTAATTATATTTTTTTGTGTTTTTGTTTGAAGGGTGAAATAATCACAATGGAATCAATATAGACAATAAGAGAGAGAGAAAGAGAGAGAAAGAACATTCACTTGATAATGCATAATGTTTTTACAACTAAGAAAGCGAGAAATGATTACACTAGAAAGCGAGAAATTATTACAACTAGAAAGCAGAAAAATTCTACTCTAAAAGCAGTAAAAAAAATGGGAGAGAGAAGTTATCCTCCTCGACGATGTTGGGAGGACGAGCTTGACGGGACAACGCCTGGAAGATGAGGAACGGAGCGGGAAGGAGGATGAAGCAAGAGGAACAGGAATGAGGCAGCACGCCGTCGTTGTCGCGAGATCCGCTTCCAAAATGGGGGCAAAAACTTGGTTTAGCTCTTAAGGAGCATCCCGAGTGTGGGATAAGCTTCTCTTAAGCTTTGGAGAGGGAGGGAGGAGAAGGAAGGGATGAGAAATCTATATGGTAGGGGTCTTCTTTTATAGTTGCAAGGAGTGGGGGCAATTTGGACATTACAACATGAAAAACATTAATTCAGGACCTTTAGTGACGGATTTATCCATCACTAAAGGCCTAAACGTGGCTGACATGCATGCCCCCCTCGCCTTCACGCTTTAAATGCATGCGCACGATCGCGCATGCTCAGCTGCCCGATCAAGAGATCGAACGGCTTAAAACGCCCTTCGCCATTGCCTTTAAATCTTCACTGCCGTGCACCCGCGTGAGATGACGATGAGGCGTGCAAACGCACGTCATCTCACGCGTACGTGATCAATGAACCTCTGCGTGCCACGCCTCCTCTCCCCGACCACCCAATCTCGATCTGATAGTCCAATCGTGCCCGCACCCATCTAATTTGGAGTGCTTGGCACGACTTGAACATGCGCCCTTCGCTTGCGAAGGGGCACTCGACCGCTGCGCCAAGGGCTCTTCTTTGTCACGCTGCTAAGTTTGTGCGCGCGGCTCTACGGCAGTTGGATGAGCATCCGATGGTGGGGATTCATCAAGTGGGTGAAGAAGAGAAGTGGAGGCGGGTCCTTGGGGCTGGTTGGACAGCTGGGATGGTGCCATCCCAACGCTACGTGGCGCCATCTTGGCCGTCCATCTTCTGAATGTTGTAGATGGTGTCACAGGTGTCGGATTGGATCGAATTTCTCACCATTAGGCTGCGATTGTCGATTCGAACCCATCCGTGCGATCGAATTTGTAGTCTGAGGTGCAAATTAACACCATCTTGGCCCTTGATCTTTAGGGTTCCTCGGTCTCTATCTGGTGCTACGGATGTCCGATCAGGGGCGATCTTGGAGTCGTTGAACTCCAATCGTCGCCCTAATCAAATCCGTATGGTTGGATCTTCGATCCGAGGCCCCGATTAACAAGTTGCTCTGTCTTTAGACATAAAAAGAGACAATTAACCTACATTTTAATCAGACTAACCTAAGTGCAAGATGATGCATGTTATGCACTATTTACAATGTATAATGCTAATGTGACACTAAGAACATGCATTAATAGACATTTTAAATTAATCATATATATGCAAATCAGATGAACATCATGAAAAAGACTCTCTGGATGAACCAATCTTTCAGTAATTGCTTGAGGGGCCAATACCGTGCCCAAATATCGAAGCAACCCTACCTCCTCTCAAGCCAGAGTCATTCAGAAATCAATCTCAACCCCGATCTGCCACCAGAATCAACTTTTATTCTAACTTACCTCTTTCTGATCTGGTTGCATATGATTCACCACCATAATTTTACAGCGAGGACACTAATCAAACCAACAGTTATCTATTGTCCCCCTCTGATCCCACCAGTAGGGATCCTACATTCCTCACAAATCCATTATCTTTTGAGGACCCCTACTCTGATCTAGCTGAGCTGATACAACCAAACCCTTGATTTGCATTTCCACACCTACTTGAGCCACAAAGCATCTGGTGGGATCCACATCTATTAATTCACATTCCTCAACCCGCTAGACTAGTTGGATTTGGTCTGCATCATCAGCCAATTAATCTGAATAAGCACCTGGTTGGACCAACCAAACTACTCACTAAGGTGCTTGTCTTACAAAATTCTTCCAATCGACCACCCCATCTCCTTGACCACCTTCTGTTTGGCTGAAGGCGAGTTTAGCACTTCACAGGAGGCAACTCGTCATTTCAAAAGCCCGAGACCCTTCTGATTCTTTTTTAGCTACATTCATATTGCACTTTAAGGTTTAAACTTTGGAACCGCAGTTTCCACCTTTGACACTTGTATCAGAGCTTAAAATCATCCGCAACAGTCATGCCGACCCATTCATCCACCCTTTGACCCTGTTCTAAATTATAAACTAAGTTGAATTCGAACCCACTTGGTTTACAATGAGGACATTGCAAAACTTAGGCATGAGGGGTATTAAAGTGCAAAACAAATGAGAAATTCAATCTTCGAGGGATTCTCATAAATATATATATATATGTATATTCAAAGAAAAATGGAGAAAGGGAAGAAAAATTTTCAGAACTAAATGAAAAAATCTTTCTTAAGAAGGAAAAAGATTTGAAAATACAAAAAAAAATGACAAACGAGAAAAATCAGAAAAAATTGATTGTCCTAGCAGTTGATTATGGAATCTACTTAAGTTCTAGACCAAATCAAGACAAAGAATTAAGTCTTAAGTGTTAGAGACAAGGAAATAAATAAATAGTGCCAACCTTAGGCCTCTTGGACCTATTCCAGGGCTTAAACACCCATGTATTTTTTAAGATTTGGACTATTCCTCGGGAGGTTGAGGAAGTTGCGAGGTTGATGTATTAAGTCTAAGGCTTAGGGATTATTCAGCCCCGTTGCCTACCCATTGGTTTGTAGGACTTGGTAACCTAAGCACCCAAAAATCACACAGCAGTCTGGTTCAGTGTGCTTAATGAAGAATAATGCTAAAAGTGTTCTGTTCTGAAAGTATTTTCCTGAAGATTTGACTTAGGAGCGGCTTAAAGACACAAGTTGATTAGACGAGTTCCTGACACGGAGAGGCAGAATGAAAATACTCCTCTCGAAGATGCATTATAACTGATTGCACAGCAATCGTACGACCTAATCAACCTAAATTAAGTTAGATTCTGGCATAACTTAGGAACAATGGATGCATAAGCATCATAATTTGCACAGTAGTTAGTTTGGTAGCTTTATAGATAATATTGTTATTTTATACCCTAAAAGAGAGACAACATTGATTACAAATGATTCGAGGCCATAGATGACAAATCTGACTGTCCAGATCTGATCAGGACGACGACGGGAGCCCAACGCTTTTGAAATCATCTTGATTAAACGACCAAAGCAGCACATACAGCCCGTAGAAGATCAAAGGCCAAGGAGCCAGAAACACAAATCAAAGCCTCAGATGTCAAATCCGACTGCATGGATGGATCTGGATCAACGATTGTAGTCCAACAACGCAAAGGTCAACCCGATCGTAGCTCTGTAGCACCAACTACAAAGGCGGGAAGATGAACGACCAGGATAATGCCATGTGGCACCATCCCAGTAGACCCTCACTGCACCCCCAATCTCTGAAGGAATAAACGATGGCCATTGGATCATCATCCAACGGCTATGAAAGAGCCGCGTCGCCCATGCCTCCACGCTCCATCAATTGAGAAGGCATCTCAGTCATTGGATCTCCATCCAACAGCTAAGACCGAACATGCCTAAAAACCTAAACGCAACACAAGGACTAGAGTAGCGCATTGGTTCACGCACTCGCATGTAAGTGCGAGGGGCAGGTTCGATTTGCGATTAGCACGAAATTGGAAAGGCGGTGGCACTCGAGCGCGATTGGATCGTTGGATCAGCACAGGCGGCGTGGATGCAGCCGTGTGGCACGAGGACAATCACTAGATGTGGCAGTGCGATGCACGTGCATGCTAAAGCCCGAGCTCACGTCCTGTTGCACACGGGGTCTTAAGGCGGTGCGATGCGCAACGAGAGCCGTTCGATCATTAGATCGAACGATCGAGTTTGAAAGTGCACGATCGCGCACACACGGAGCGTGAGGAGCGCACGAGGAGAGAGAGCGGTGTGGAGCAATGGCGATCGAGATCGAAGGGCCCAGTGGCAGCCACATGTCGACATTTGAGGGGATCCACATGTTTAAGCCATGATAGAGGTCCAGTTGAGGTGCAATCTGATCCGTTGATCTCCCAATCGACGAAGCCAATCAATCCAAGGTTGTTGCACGAGTTGGGGGGCCAAAATACCTCCTTTGCCCCTCATTGAAGCTATAAAAAGAGCCCCAGAGCCCCCAGTTGAGAGGCAACTCCCACCAGACAAATCTCTAGCCTCTCTCTCTGCAACTTCTCTTCAGTCTTCCTCCCGATGCTCTGGATCTGAAGTGCTACCGCACTTTGCAGCGTCGTCCTTCATCTGCTCTCTCTCTACTCTTTAGCATAATTACATTAGATTTATGAGACATCCTCTTGATCAATAAAATGTTTATTCGATCTCATGAATGCTTGTGTATATATACATATATAAATATATAAATATTTGCTTAAAATGACTTTCTGAAAAGCTTTCGTATAAAAATCATGTTTTGCCTCCCTACGAACGACTCGGTACTTACCGAAAAATCTATAAATATTATCTATTCGACGTAATTCATACTACAATGATAGAACTAATGTTTTACGCATCTCGCAATCGAACAATAATATATCGTCTCCTCGGTGCTTATCTCTTAGGATATCTAAATATCCAACTAGGGGCACATAGGCACCTTGTGCTGGTTCAGGTGCCATGGGCGGGATTATCCCGAAATGTCGATTGCCAGGGCCTGAATTTAGCTACAAAATGCCATGGATGGCACTATCTTGAAGTGTCAAAAGCCAAGGTTCTGGGGGTTTCCATCGGCGGTTCTATCCCGAAGTATCGAAAGCCAGGGACCCTGCGAGGATTGATGGTGAAGATAAGGAATCCGATAAAGACCATGTTGGGGTGAATTCGAGGTGGATTTAGGGGAATGTAAAAATAAAAGAGAGAAAGGTCTCAAAATAAATATCCCTGTCTATCTCTCTTACAAAAAATGCACTGGAAAATTGAACTTGGACTTGCTATGCATACACACAGGTGCTTTAACAGTTGGGGTCAACAAACCTCTGGGCAATTTTTGCCGGGCTTAGAAACCTTAGCGGTAGACCTAAGGCTTAGGCTGATCAGGTTTGGATCTTGACTGGTACTTGAGTACCTCTAGGCCTATTATTGGTATTCTGATTTAATTTCTATAGAAGTGGCACAACAGGAATCTAAACATCAAAAATATGGTCTAGAGATCAAGTTCTTACCATAGGATTTTGCTAAGGACTGGCAAAAGTTAAGCATAGGTGGTACGATGGTAACACTATCATTCATCATAACTAACTAAAATTATTCAGAATCAAGTGTTAAATGCTCTTAAATGATCGTCTAAGGATTATAAATCCGCATCGAATTGATTTAAGGTGAGACAGGAAAATAGGGTTAATTATGTTGTTTTAACATTCAATCACAAATGCAGATTAACCAAGGGATTAATTCAAGTTCAAATAAACTTAAAAGCTCAAGAAGTAGACTCACATTGACTGAATCAGGGTTTCATGCATTTCAAAAATAAAAATAATACCAAAAACCCTTATTATCAGCCTCACTTAAATTGAAAGGGTTTTGGTAGAGATAAATTCAATATAAACCCCCTAAAAGTTATTGAAAAATATTCTAAGAGGTTTAGTACCTTCACTTTGACCATCTAAACCCATTTTGACCAAAAATAGAGATTCGGACGAGAATTTACCTTGATTTGGGTTTCTGTGTAATTTACCCAGGCCAACATGGTCAAAACTCAAATCCAAGTTCACTATTAGATTCCTTGGGTCTAATTTAGGTTAACACCAAAATTTAGGCTCAATCAGAGTCCATCTTGACCTAGTTTTCATTTTTACCCTTAAAATCTCTATTTTTCACATCTAGACCCCTAATTTTCAAGTTCCTTTACATCTATCCCTTAGCTTTATTGTCTTCTTAACATAAATACCCCTGTCACCTGTAACTCCTAATCGCATGGTCAAACCTGACATCTCTGACCTTTGACCATGAATATCTCCTCGAATCTTCACCCAAATCTCTCCAAACTTGGGGAGATTGTCAATCAAGGAATCCTCTTCCCTTCTAGGCAGATCTCAAATCCTAACTTGAAGAGAAGAAAGCTGGTGAGCTTGGGGAATTTTAGGATTTTCAAGATTCCAATTTTGCGAGCAAGCTTGTGAATTTTCCCAATTTGAACTCAAGGTTGAGCTTTATATAAACTCCTCTACATTCCCACATATTCCCCAGCCAAGATATAGCCAAAAACCACCTTTCTTCTCTTCCTTTGACCGTCTCCGACTTGCACTCCAACGAATTCCTCGACCTCCGTCCTCCAGCCATCCAACAGTCAAATTGTATGACCCAATATCCTCCTCTCTCTTGTCTGCCTCTAGTGCATGTAGTTAAGGCCTCCTACCGCTGTCATCGTCGCCGTCCCTCTTCATTGGAGAATTCGTCTCCTTCGTGTCCGGCGAGGCAAGCTAGCAAAAATTCCACCCTATTCGTCCCATAACATAGGTCTCTCTCTTCCCTATCTCTCTTAGGTTAACTTAGGCTTCCTAGGACTTAGTTTAGGCCACTCTATCACCTTCTCCCCCCTCGTCTTCTTCACCTCTGACGTTAGCTCCGGCGAGCTCGCGCAGGCGCTCCATGTCACCAAACAACACGCTAACACCACCACAACCTTCCTCACCACCTAGCAACCAAAAGCGCTAACCTTATTAGGACTTTTAGGTACTCCACATCCCTACCACACAAACCCGCAAACCACTTGCTACTCCGCCTTCGCTCGAGCTCCACAGTCCATGAAACTCCTTAGGACCACCTCCACCACAGTTGCTGTGCTCCGGTGATACTCATGAGCTTGTTAATTGGGCTTACGCCCATATTCATGTTTTTCAGGGTTCACAAGACCTTTGCTTCACGCTACTTCCGACTACCGTCGTTCGCCATCCTCTACTCTTGCCACAACCTCTAGGCAGCTGCGGAATTCACTCAGGAGGCCACTTGAGCCCTTAATTTGAAGAACGAGTAGAAGCAACCTCATCAATTGGAACAAGCCTTCACTATTGTACTTTGCGCAAGATAGCTGCAAAACAAAGTCCCACATCGTGGGATTAAGATTTGAAAAAGCCTTCATAACTCTTTGTGCTCTTTGACCCCTCACCCAAGACATAGGGGTCAGGTCCCCACTCACTGTAACGAGCGCGTGCCCCAGACGTCTTTTAAGACGTCTGGGAGGTGTGCCAGACGTCTGACAAGACGTCTGGAAACGATAGCAGACGTCTGAAAATCAGTTATTCTGTCACGAGTCTTCGTCTGCGCGCCTCAGCGCGCAGGCCCGCGAATATCCGATATTCTCTGCGGCTGCAAACGCTCTGCCGTGTCTCTCCCTCCTCCTCGCGTGGCCTTAAAAAGGGCACGCCTCCCCTCCCGTCTCCACCGTCTCCTCCTTCTTCTCCTTCAGCAAGTGAGTGGAGCGTGAGCGCGAGCGCGAGGGCGGCAGCGGCGGCCGCAGTGAGCGCGGAGGAGGTGCGGCGTGCGAGAGCGGAGCTCTGCCGTGAGGGCGAGCTCGCCAGAGCGGCTTGGCCGGCCGGTGGAGGGCGCAAGGGGCACGGAGCGACGCGGAGAGGGACCTGCTGCGGTCTGAGCAGCAGACGCGCGAGGTGCGACGCGGGCGGCGTCGCGAGCGGAGGCCGAGTAGCGTCCTGATTCTGGAAAAATTTCCAGAATCAGACGTCTGGGTTGATAGGCAGACGGCTGGGTTGATAGGCAGACGGCGAGGACGACGTCTGGTAGCTCATACAGACGTCTGAAAGGTGTGTTTTCCGCTTTCTTCTTCCTTCCTGTCGACTGACCATACTGAGGGAGGCAGTTGGCTGTGCGCAAGTTCACTGATTCGCCATCCTTTGCGAATCAGACGTCTGGAAGTTGTACCAGACGGCGGGAGTGACCTCCAGACGTCCGGGGTGACCATCGGACGTCTGGGAGCTAGGACAGACGTCCCCGCAGACTTCTGTACGTCTGGGAAACCACGCTGAACAGCTAATTCTCTGATCCACTGTTTAAGACGTCTGGAAGAAGTTCCAGACGTCTGATTTTGCACAGTATCGTCTTTTTCGACCCGTTTAGGGCCCGTTCGGGCTCCGTTTTCCGCGATTCGAGTTGCGCTCTTTTCATAATTAATTCCTCTACCCGTCTACAGTAGCTATACACTGTTTTGAGACACTCCTTGTGTTTGATCCTTGTGATAGGACCTCGTTCAGTTGCAGTCTTGAGAGTCGCGGAGGCACGCGGGATTCCCGATCACGCCCCCATTACTCCCGTTGTACCTGGTAGAGTGGCTTTAAGTTGTTAAAATCTGTTAAATTATGAAACCATAAGTAGAACCTAGGACATTGCATGAACCCTAGGAATGAGAAATAGATGGAATGATAGCTCCTAGGTGTTGCATGAATCCTAGGACTGGAAAACTAGATTGTATGATAGATCCTAGGATATGGCATGAATCCTAGGATGGGAAAACTAGTTGAATGTATAATACTGCAGTCTTGGAAAATGGAAAGAGATATAAAGCTGCCTGTAATTTGAATTAACAGCTGCCTGTTGTGAATAGATAACGTGGTTGAGAACATGAATTGTAAGAATGTGAAACTGGAAAGTGAAACCTGGATCTTTGAGTAAAAAGGATGGAACCCTACGGGGAAGTAGGAGTAGAACTCCTGGAAAGTGAATGGAATAGTTTTGGGGAAGTGAGCTGGCCCTTGAGTACTGAGTACCAAGGAGAGCGACTGTCCCCCTGTTTAGTGCAGAGCGGAGCTAGCCGCCCCAGGGACCCGGGGTTAGGACTGGCCACTCTGTACCAACTTGCTGGCCCTCGCGTACGTAGTACCGAGGAGAGCTACTAGTGTAGGGAGGTACTAGCTACCCCACGGGCCCCGGGGTTCTGCTAGCCTCCCACACCGACTTGTTAGGCCCGCTGGGGCAAACCAGGGTAGTCAGGCGAGGGTGCGCGGACTATGGAGGGGCAAGGCCCCGGTTTGGTTACTGTGGAGGGGTTGGACCCCTGTTACTGAGAGGGCTCTGCCCTGGTTCCGTGCTGTGCTTTGGGCGCACCCATTAATGGAAACGACTGACCGCGTGCCAGTGCGGGCTAGCTACCTGTGCGTTTATCGCGCGTGCCGTAGTCACCGTTACGTCTGTCAGTGACCTTGGGGTGGTTGACTGAGGGTAGGATCACCACGGGGGACTCTCCCGGCCAGGAGAGCACCACGTGCTACTTCTACTTTTGGAAAAGACTGCAATCAAGATCGTTCCCACGAGGACATTCGAGATCAAGTAAAGGATCTGAGAAATAAATGAAATAGTGAGAAAATCGAAAGTTTTGAATAAAGGAAGTAATAGAACATAACAGCTACTGTACACTCTACTGTTGCCATTAGTTAGTTTGCCACTCTACTCAGCGTTTTGCTGACGTGTTACACTCGTTACCTTTTTCAGGACCAGGTGTTGAGCAGCCAGGGTCGGCGGCTGCAGAGGACGCTGGGCCGAGTAGGGTCCAGTAGAGTTTACCACAGTCTTTTGTACCTCTTTTGTTTCTGTTCTAGTGAGTAGCTTTTTTTGTTTCCGCTGTACTTTCTTTACCTGCAGTTCTTGTTATATGATAAATGTTGTTCTACTGTTGTGGTGGTATCTACTGTAGTAGTTTCTTTCCTTACTGCTGTACTTCCTTACTGCTAGTTATATTCATGCTGAATGTGATTTATTTTACTGCTCTTTTGGTTACTTCCTCGTTGGACGACTAGGTCTTGGGATTAGTCGAGTCGGTCCGGTTCTCGTGTCTCGTAGGGACTCGGGAACCGGGTCGTTACAAGATGGTATCAGAGCAAGGTCGTCCCGAGAAGTGAATCAACTGACTGGAAAATAACCAATTCACATGTTTATAGCTAGAGTAGCCACCACAACATATCTCTTGACATGAGCTCTTAGATGTTTTGTTAGGTACCGTCTGTTTTGACGTTTCCGTTTTGTTTCGCGTCTCCTTACAAGAGATGCCTCGTCGCGAGACTGGCCGCGGGTGCGACCGAGGGCGAGGTCGGCGAGATGGACGTGCTGTTGTTGACGTCTCGGTGGACCAGCCACCACCCCCTGGCATCCAGGCCCAGGACCTCGCCAGACTGATACGAGATATTGTACGAGAGGAGCTCCACCCACCACCCCGAGCGCCTCCTCCTGGGGCTGCAGAGGGGGAGTCCTCTGTGGGATCACGCGACGGACGCGGCGCTGGGCACGAGGGAGGGGATGGGCCCCTGCCGCCCCCACCTTCCTCCGACACTTCTGTACACGAGGCACCTTTGCCTGGAGGTGCACCAGCACCTCCCCTACAGGCCACTTCGAGCTTTTCGAACAGTTCCGGAAGCTGAAGCCCCCCTCCTTCAAGGGGGATGAGGACCCGACCGAGGAAGAGGACTGGCTTGAGCAGCTGGAGAAGATCTTCGACACCCTTCGCCCCCCGGTGGAGTGCCGCGTGGCCTTTGCCACGTACCAGCTGGAGAGTGCGGCACATCGGTGGTGGAGGGCGGTCCGGGGACAGGAGAGGGACGAGCCGACGTGGGACCAGTTCGTCACCCTCTTCTGCGAGCAGTACTTTCCCCAGACGTGGCAGGACCAGAGGAGGCGGGAGTTCCACACTCTCCGCCAAGGGACGATGGCTGTGAGCGCGTACCGCACGCGTTTCTTGGAGCTGTCCCGCTTTGCAGCGACAGCGGTAGCCACTGAGGAGGAGAGCCTTTGGAGGTTCACCGAGGGGCTCCGACCTGCGATCCGGGGGTATGTCAAACCCCTGAAGCTGCCGACGTTTTCGAGGGTGGTAGAGGCAGCTATGACTTACGAGGAGACCAACCCGTCCGCGCGAGAGACCGACGACGGGCGGAAGAGGCCCTTTCAGCCAGACTTCTCACAGGGCCGTCGAGAACGGAGACACGTGGCGTCCGCAGGAGAGCCGTCACGTTGTGCAGGGCCATCAGTGGCCTTTAGGGGCCCTCAACAGGGGCCAGTCGCCAGCACCGGACCCCCGCCTAGCCGACAGCAGGGACTCACTGAGGGCGGGAGTCGGGTTCCCCTCTGCTACCAGTGTGGCCAGCCGGGCCACGTCAGGAGGGACTGCCCATCTAGGGCAGGAGGTCAGCAGATACTTCCCGTGCAGAGCACTGGAGGGCGCGCAGGAGGCCGTGGTTCCCAGGCACGAGGAGGAGGACAGCAATCGCGAGGAGGGTACCGGCCAGCACCTACCCGTCCGACGCAGAGTGTGGCTGCTTCGTCCGCACCTAGAGGTGAGGGGCGTATTAACGCCCTAACACACAGGGACACCAGAGCATCGGGATCCGTGGTAGCAGGTATGGTTTCAGTTTCTGGCAGACTCGTTTACACGCTTTTCGATTCCGACGCTACGCACTTGTTTGTCGCAGCCAGTTTCGCAGTTAGTTTGGACCAGGATTATACACTGTTAGAGAATCCGTTTGTAATCAGAGGTCCGAGTGGTCAGCTGTTTGTAGCTGAGGAGGTGTACACGGGTTGCGAGGTCAGCGTCGGGGGACATAGCCTGCCAGCTGACCTCATTATGATACAGATGGAGGACTTTGGTGTGATTCTGGGGATGGATTGGCTGTCCTCTTACCACGCCTTGGTAGACTGTTTTAAGAGGAAGATTGTCTTCTCCATTCCGGAGTTGCCTTCTTTCAAGTTTCACGGACAGCCAGTGGACGGAGGTTTCAGGTGCATTTCGGCACTTCGGGCGGCGAGACTTTTGAGCCAAGGGTGTGAGGGCTTCCTAGCCTGTGTGGTGGCAGAGCCCAGCCCTGTGGCAGACTTCCAGAGCATCCCAGTGGTCAGAGAGTATCCCGACGTGTTTCCAGACGAGTTACCAGGACTACCGCCCGAGCGTGAGATCGAGTTTGAGATCTCACTAGTACCAGGGACCAGCCCCATCTCCACTGCGCCATACAGAATGGCACCGCTTGAGCTGCGAGAGCTAAAGTCCCAGTTGCAGGACCTTTTGGAGAAAGGTTTCGTGAGGCCCAGTGCGTCTCCCTGGGGAGCCCCGGTACTGTTTGTGAAGAAGAAGGATGGGACCCTATGCCTTTGTGTGGACTACCGACAGCTGAATAGGGTCACCATCAAGAACAGATATCCGCTACCGAGGATCGACGATTTGTTTGAACAGTTGCGGGGTGCCACGGTGTTTTCCAAGATATACTTGAGGTCTGGATACCACCAGTTGAGGATCAGGGAGACCGACGTCTCCAAGACAGCTTTCCGCACCCGGTACGGACACTATGAGTTTTTGGTCATGCCGTTTGGGCTGACCAATGCCCCCGCTGCTTTCATGGACCTGATGAACAGGGTGTTTAGACCGTACTTGGATCAGTTCGTGGTGGTTTTCATAGATGATGTGCTCATCTATTCTAGAGATCGGACGCAGCACGGAAGCACTTGCGGATGGTTCTGGACACTCTGAGACGACGCAGGCTGTACGCCAAATACAGCAAGTGCGAGTTCTGGTTGAGGGAGGTGACCTTCTTGGGTCATGTGATCTCTGGTGACGGCCTAGCGGTGGACCCCGCCAAGGTCGAGGCAGTGCTCAGGTGGGAGAGACCGCGTTCAGTCACTGAGATTCGCAGTTTCCTGGGACTGGCAGGTTACTACAGACGGTTCATCAGAGGGTTTTCGCAGATTGCACGTCCTATGACACAGTTGACCCAGAAGGACGTGCCTTTCGCTTGGACAGACGCCTGTGAGGCGTGTTTTCTGGAGCTGAAGGAGAGGTTGACCTCGGTTCCCATGCTCACCATCCCTGACAGTAGTGGCGGGTTCGTTGTGTACACGGACGCTTCCTTGCAGGGGTTAGGAGGTGTGCTCATGCAGAGGGGTCATGTTGTCGCTTACGCTTCGCGGCAACTGAAGCCCCATGAGCATACCTACCCTACCCACGACCTAGAGTTGGCAGCTGTTGTCTTCGCGCTGAAGACCTGGAGGCACTACTTGTACGGTGAGACCTTCGAGATTTTTACAGATCACAAGAGCCTCAGATATCTTTTTGACCAGAAGGAGCTCAACATGAAACAGAGATGTTGGTTGGAGCTCCTGAAGGACTACGAGTGCAGCATCTCCTACCACCCGGGAAAGGCCAATGTGGTGGCTGACGCCTTGAGCCGTAAGGCGCCCGCACGCTTGGCCAGTCTACAGTTACAGAGTTGGAGCCTTTTAGAGGAGGTGGGCAGTTGGCGACCTCTAGAGTTACGAGGATACTGTGGGGCAGTGACGGTGACACGGCAGACCAGGCCAGAGCTGATAGACCGTATCATCACAGGACAGATGGCTGATCCGTACTTGCAGTCTTTGCGCGACAGAGTACTATCAGGGGACCCAGGGGACTTCTCTTTCACAGACCAGGTGTTACGCTTGAGGGGACGGTTGTGCGTTCCCAGAGACGAGGAGCTGTTGAGAGAGCTCCTGACTGAGGCACACGGTTCCAGATTCACCATACATCCCGGAAACACGAAAATGTACCATGACTTGAGACGCGAGTTTTGGTGGAGAGGGATGAAGCGGGATGTGGGTGAGTTCGTGCAGCAGTGCTTAGTGTGCCAGCAGGTGAAAGCCGAGCATCAGAGGCCTGCAGGGCCGCTTCAGCCGCTTCCAGTGCCAGAGTGGAAGTGGGAGAGCATCACCATGGACTTGGTGGTGGGCTTACCTGTTACCCAGCGGGGACACGACGCAGTCTGGGTAATAGTGGATAGATTGACGAAGACGGCGCGATTCTTGCAGATCCGAGTCACTTTGGGACCAGCACAGTTGGCAGAGAGGTACATCCGTGATGTGGTGCGACTACACGGAGTTCCACGGGAGATCGTATCCGACCGGGATACCCGCTTTACGCCCCAGTTTTGGGCTGAGTTTCAGCAGGCCTTGGGGACGAGGTTGAGGTTTAGCACGGCTTACCACCCCCAGACGGACGGACAGTCTGAGCGCACGATACAGACACTTGAGGACCTTTTGCGTGCCTGTGTACTGGACTGGGGGGGGCTCTTGGGAGGAGCACCTGCCCCTGGCGGAGTTTGCATACAACAACAGTTATCACTCGAGCATCGGCATGGCTCCCTACGAGGCTCTGTACGGACGGAAGTGTACGGCACCCTTGAGTTGGGTTGAGGTGGGGACCAAGTGGGAGGTTGGCCCCAGGTTGATCCGGCAGAGTCAGGAGGTAGTTGAGCAGATCCACAGACGACTCCGCACTGTCAGGAGCAGACAGAAGAGCTACGCGGATCGCAGACGCAGAGAGGTGCAGTTCGAGGTTGGGGACCACGTCTTCCTTCGTGTTTCGCCCATGAAGGGCTTACAGCGGTTTGGGGTGAGAGGGAAGCTCGCGCCGAGGTTCGTGGGGCCCTTTGAGGTCGTGGAGCGGGTTGGACCCGTTGCTTACAGACTTGCCCTTCCCCTGCAGCTTTCTGGTGTGCACGACGTGTTCCACGTGTCCAACCTCAGGAAGTACGTAGCCGATTCCAGTCACGTACTGAGTCACGAGGTGAGCGACGACCTGACCTACCCCGAGCAGCCAGTGCAGATTCTAGACCGAGCCGTCCGCCGGTTTAGACGAAAGCAAGTACCCCTGGTAAAGGTTTTGTGGAGGAGCCAGCGGTACGAGGAGGCTACCTGGGAGCCTGAGGCGGCAATGCGAGAGCAGTACCCGGAGCTTTTCGGGGGTACATCTTTTCGGACTGGCTTCGGTCCTCTTTGAGTTTGTTATGGTTATTTGGACGTCTTTTCCCGCACCCTTCTTGGCGCAAGTTTCGAGGACGAAACTTCCTTTGAGTTTGTTATATTGTAACGAGCGCGTGCCCCAGACGTCTTTTAAGACGTCTGGAAACGATAGCAGACGTCTGAAAATCAGTTATTCTGGCACGAGTCTTCGTCTGCGCGCCTCAGCGCGCAGGCCCGCGAATATCCGATATTCTCTGCTGCTGCAGACGCTCTGCCGCGTCTCTCCCTCCTCCTCGCGTGGCCTTAAAAAGGGCACGCCTCCCCTCCCGTCTCCACCGTCTCCTCCTTCTTCTCCTTCAGCCAGTGAGTGGAGCGTGAGCGCGAGGGCGGCAGCGGCGGCCGCAGTGAGCGCGGAGGAGGTGCGGCGTGCGAGAGCGGAGCTCTGCCATGAGGGCGAGCTCGCCGGAGCGGCTTGGCCGGCCGGTGGAGGGCACAAGGGGCACGAAGCGACGCGGAGAGGGACCTGCTGCGGTCTGAGCAGCAGACGCGCGAGGTGCGACGCGGGCGGCGTCGCGAGCGGAGGCCGAGTAGCGTCCTGATTCTGGAAAAATTTCCAGAATCAGACGTCTGGGTTGATAGGCAGACGGCGAGGACGACGTCTGGTAGCTCATACAGACGTCTGAAAGGTGTGTTTTCCGCTTTCTTCTTCCTTCCTGTCGACTGACCGTACTGAGGGAGGCAGTTGGCTGTGCGCAAGTTCACTGATTCGCCATCCTTTGCGAATCAGACGTCTGGAAGTTGTACCAGACGGCGGGAGTGACCTCCAGACGTCCGGGGTGACCATCGGACGTCTGGGAGCTAGGACAGACGTCCCCGCAGACTTCTGTACGTCTGGGAAACCACGCTGAACAGCTAATTCTCTGATCCACTGTTTAAGACGTCTGGAAGAAGTTCCAGACGTCTGATTTTGCACAGTATCGTCTTTTTCGACCCGTTTAGGGCCCGTTCGGGCTCCGTTTTCCGCGATTCGAGTTGCGCTCTTTTCATAATTAATTCCTCTACCCGTCTACAGTAGCTATACACTGTTTTGAGACACTCCTTGTGTTTGATCCTTGTGATAGGACCTCGTTCAGTTGCAGTCTTGAGAGTCGCGGAGGCACGCGGGATTCCCGATCACGCCCCCATTACTCCCGTTGTACCTGGTAGAGTGGCTTTAAGTTGTTAAAATCTGTTAAATTATGAAACCATAAGTAGAACCTAGGACATTGCATGAACCCTAGGAATGAGAAATAGATGGAATGATAGCTCCTAGGTGTTGCATGAATCCTAGGACTGGAAAACTAGATTGTATGATAGATCCTAGGATATGGCATGAATCCTAGGATGGGAAAACTAGTTGAATGTATAATACTGCAGTCTTGGAAAATGGAAAGAGATATAAAGCTGCCTGTAATTTGAATTAACAACTGCCTGTTGTGAATAGATAACGTGGTTGAGAACATGAATTGTAAGAATGTGAAACTGGAAAGTGAAACCTGGATCTTTGAGTAAAAAGGATGGAACCCTACGGGGAAGTAGGAGTAGAACTCCTGGAAAGTGAATGGAATAGTTTTGGGGAAGTGAGCTGGCCCTTGAGTACGGAGTACCAAGGAGAGCGACTGTCCCCCTGTTTAGTGCAGAGCGGAGCTAGCCGCCCCAGGGACCCGGGGTTAGGACTGGCCACTCTGTACCAACTTGCTGGCCCTCGCGTACGTAGTACCGAGGAGAGCTACTAGTGTAGGGAGGTACTAGCTACCCCACGGGCCCCGGGGTTCTGCTAGCCTCCCACACCGACTTGTTAGGCCCGCTGGGGCAAACCAGGGTAGTCAGGCGAGGGTGCGCGGACTATGGAGGGGCAAGGCCCCGGTTTGGTACTGTGGAGGGGTTGGACCCCTGTTACTGAGAGGGCTCTGCCCTGGTTCCGTGCTGTGCTTTGGGCGCACCCATTAATGGAAACGACTGACCGCGTGCCAGTGCGGGCTAGCTACCTGTGCGTTTATCGCGCGTGCCGTAGTCACCGTTACGTCTGTCAGTGACCTTGGGGTGGTTGACTGAGGGTAGGATCACCACGGGGGACTCTCCCGGCCAGGAGAGCACCACGTGCTACTTCTACTTTTGGAAAAGACTGCAATCAAGATCGTTCCCACGAGGACATTCGAGATCAAGTAAAGGATCTGAGAAATAAATGAAATAGTGAGAAAATCGAAAGTTTTGAATAAAGGAAGTAATAGAACATAACAGCTACTGTACACTCTACTGTTGTCTTTAGTTAGTTTGCCACTCTACTCAGCATTTTGCTGATGTGTTACACTCGTTACCTTTTTCAGGACCAGGTGTTGAGCAGCCAGGGTCGGCGGCTGCAGAGGATGCTGGGCCGAGTAGGGTCCAATAGAGTTTACCACAGTCTTTTGTACCTCTTTTGTTTCTGTTCTAGTGAGTAGTTTTTTTTGTTTCTGCTGTACTTTCTTTACCTGCAGTTCTTGTTATATGATAAATGTTGTTCTACTGTTGTGGTGGTATCTACTGTAGTAGTTTCTTTCCTTACTGCTGTACTTCCTTACTGCTAGTTATATTCATGCTGAATGTGGTTTATTTTACTGCTCTTTTGGTTACTTCCTCGTTGGACGACTAGGTCTTGGGATTAGTCGAGTCGGTCCGGTTCTCATGTCTCGTAGGGACTCAGGAACCGGGTCGTTACACTCACGAGCCGCGCACAACTCACCTATGGCCCACACCTAGGTGGGCCTAGTCCGATTACCCGATCCGATTAGAGAGAGATGAGAGGATTTCTCAGAGGGAGGTGGGGGGGTTTTGCACTGAGAAGCTTTGGTTTGAGACTTTAAGGCGTCCGAGGCCTTAGTGAGACGTCTGATGTGGGGAGATTGGAGAATTTGGCTAAGTCAGATCGTGGTTCTGATTTAGAAAATTAACCTCGGTGCTAAAGAAGAGTTGAGGCTTTGAATTGAGAGAAATAAGCCTAAGTGTTCACTTATTACATTGGTGGTTTTAACCACCACTTTTTGGGCTTTTTCATCATATTTTTGATTATTGATCTTGAGATACAATTTGGATTCTTACTGAATATATTTTTAATTGACTATTCATTGCATATATTCTTATTGTAATTGTTGATTATTGTGCTCATTTCTATTACTTGATTATTAATTGAATTCTAATTTTGCTCCCTATGAACGACCTTGGAACTGACATTTTTTTAGCTTTACAAATTTAAATGTCAATTCGATTTTTGTCACTATATAACGACACGATTCTCTCCTAAACTACGACGATTTTCCACATCAACACATGCCACGTGTCATGCTCTAACGTCTACTGCACCCGCTTGCCTACATCGCACAATCACCATTTGTCGACGATCGAACAACAAAGAATTCCCGTGCATGCCCTCCTTGCACAAACGCACGCTCCAACCTCCTACGTCGCGACACGTGTTGCCTATCTGTGCTGTGCCGCTAGATCAGACGACGCCCAGTTGCTGCCACCATTGCCTCCGTGAAAATTGTGGTGGGAAGCCTAGGTTTCTCAAATCTACGAATAGGTTCTTAACTTTCCTAATTAGAAATCCTAATTAATTAGAAACCTACTTCTTTTCTCTCTCTTTCTCTTGGGTTTTCAAGGCTCTAGAAAGCAAATGACGACCCTCAGCCCTATATGGCCTATTTATAGACCCAACAATAGGTTTAGGTTTAGGATTGGTGGGAAAATTACTGAAATTACCCATAGGTTAGCTTCACCTTACATTTAAGTCCTTTTCGAGAATTTTGGAAGTAACTTGAGCTACAAGCCTCAGATTTGTGCGAAATAAGAGTCATTGGAAAGATTGCGACAAGAGGAATCCAAAGATACCATAGATAGTACCCTTTTGATGAGGTTTGATTAGGGGTTGACTGGAAATACACATTTTTTTCATGTTTTACGGGGTATTCGTACTTGTATCGAACCAAAAGTGCACCAACAGGTTTGAATTGACCTGAACCATTCCAAAACCACTCAGAATCAAGTTTCAAGGTGTTACAAGGGGGCACCTATGTGGCTTTTTGGGTTAAGGTGGCCAACCATAAGGTTGGATTTAGGAGGGCGATTGGATGAGAATCCAAAGGCTAGGATCCAAGGTGATAGGATATGCACTAGTTGTGTTTTTGGTATGGATTAAGATAGGATCTTAAGGGGGATTTTTAGGAACCTTAGGATCTTGATCTAAATGTGAGGAATAGGCACTACTTTGGACAACTAAGGGTCTTTAGAAAAACCCTAAGGTGGCGGCTAAGTAGTGGATAGGGTTTAGGGCTTTTGTTAAGGGATTAAGGAGTAGAAAAGATAAGGTGATAAGGTGGAAGGTTTGGTTTAGGATAAATGGTTTGGCCAATCATATTAAGGTCTCTAAATAAGCTCATGGTTGGCCAAAATATTTTAGGAAATAGGTTAGGCAATTGGGTCAAGGGTAAGGAAAAATTGGATTCTTAATTAGGCTAGGTTTATGGTTAATTAGGCTAGGACTTAATTGGCTCAACCTCCTTGCATAACTAAGCTCAGCTTGAGTTCTCCATTCTACAAGGCTCCAATTTGCTTCAAATTTAGTACCTTCACATATTCAAACAAGGACATCAAGTTATCAAATATACATAAGGGGAAAATTGCATAAAAATTCACAAGAATGAATTATTTACAAAACAAAGCTAAATGACTAATCTAGCCTAATCTAATGCATTGTGACCTAATTTGCCCTCAAACTAGTATTAGTTAGGCATAATTAATGTTAATAGATATGGAAATATCACATTCTCATGCTTATCTTTAACTAGTTCTTGAGCAAAACTTTATGTGAAAAACTAAGCGTAAAAACTGGAAAATAAGTTTTGAGCAAAAATAGATTAGAAATCCCCACACTCACTTTTTACCGAATTGAAAGAAATCTGTATCTCAAAACCTTATGTATAATGACTCAACAGTTTTCAAGTATTGACCCAAATAAAGACCGCTTAAACCCAATCAGAGATTCTCTTAGCTTTGGCTTTGGGTTGCAAGAGCAACTTTTTATGGCTCTGTAAAGCCACCCAAGGTTTTAAATGAACTTGAATTTTAAGCTTGCTGCATGTGCAAAAAGAATATGACCTGGCAATCTTATTAAATTCTAAGTTTTCAACAACACTAGGACCATCTCTTCACTCTATTGGCCTAAGTCTTTGGAATTGCCTTACTAAGGATTGGTAGCTTTCTCTCTACCTATTTTTATCTTGAGGTCAACCTCGACGATGTATCTTCTTGGACGAACCAATTGGTTTCTTATTGGAACACCTCACTTTTTTTTTGGGTCTTTGGAATATTTGGACGTACACTTTTATTTTATTTTTGGGAATTTTTTTTTCCTCCTACTACTTTATTTTTCTTTCTACTTTTTTACTCACTTTTCTAGGTAAGTGACTTCCCTAATCCCATTCAAGAATATTTCCCAAGCAACGACACAAAAAGCTAAAAACATAAGGTTGGGATCTAGACACCCTACATGTGAGGAGCATATCCAGTGCAACATGCTAGCCATACGTCAATCTAAGTCCTATTGGCTAGTTAGATTTCAATGGTAGGTCGACCAAAAGATGAGTCAGTGTGTACATGCAAGTGTAGATTGCTTAATCTTCTCAAACTTTTCAAACCAGAGGGTGAGAAGATAAGTCATATGCTTATCACTCCTTTACCTTAATGCTTTAACTTTTAAAACACCGTTCAAGGATTCAAGAGGTAAATCCTTATTTACGTAAATACTTGAACTAATTAAGTCGACTATGACCTAAAAAGTTTGAGTTAAAAGATTTTGAAAATACATTTCTAAAGACTAGTAAATTGTTAATATCAAAAACTTTTGTTCTTTCTTAGCTCAAAACACTAATTTTTTTTCTTTATATATACATATATATTTCTTTTTTTCAAGATACAACAGACAAAAACATGAGAAACGAGAAAACATGGAATTTAGAGACTAATATAAATGCCACTCAATCAAAAATATAAATTTACCCCCCATGCCTATTTCATGTAATGTACTCATTGTATACTATATGTTGCTAAGTCGATGCCACGTGGTAGTGTTGACCATGTGGGCAGCCAAGTGGAGAGGAACCGATGACTCAAGGAGGAAAGAGGCGTCGGCTACTGACGTGCCGTAGTGCGTGTGTGTTAAGAGGTGTCGTTATAGTCGCACTTGATACGTCGATTTTAAAAGAAGTAAACGGAGGTGAGTCCGAGTGTCGGTCTCAGGGAGGCGTGGAAATCGGATTTTGTTTACCACTTGTTGTCACGAAAAAGGCGGAGTTTTGTTTGCGAAAGAGACGGTTTCGAAAAGCGAGAGATAGAGAGAGAGTTTAGGGTTAGAAAGCTCTTGGTTTTGATCATGCACTTTGAATAGAAATTAAAATGGCGATTGAACGGAAAATAATTTCATTAAACATGCATTCACAGTTCATAGCTTACAACATTAAATACATGCTTTAACAAGAGTAAATGAAAGCTTAAAAGAGAGAGAGAGAGAGAGAGTGGAGAGTGACGAGGCAGCCACGGCGGTGGAGGAGGCTCCGTCGGTAGCTCGTCGTCTCCGGCGATTACAAGAGTGCCTAAAGCTAGCTAAGAGAGGAGTGAAGTAGTTGCAAGTGGGAGAGTATGCATTGAATGGTGGTAGAAGGGGGTTTAAATAGAGTTAAGTGCCTCCTAAAAGAAGAATGGGCTTTAGCGACATCCAGAGCGTCGCTAAAACCGCTTCTATAAACGTTGGTGAAGCCTTCTTGCCGCCAGTCAGCTGCCCGCCCCGGTCTTCTCCGCGCGATCCGTGGCCGCTGATCGAGAGCCTTCCGATCAAAGATCGGACGACTGAGAGCCTTCGGCGCCCGCGCTGAGATCGCGCCTCGGGTGCGCGTGCGCGCACGCGTTTCCACCCAGTGTGTGCCCGCGCGTGGGCGCTAGGGAGCTATCGTCACGCCGCGTGGCGCTATCCTGGCCGCCCGCTGCTGATCGGGCGGCCCAATTTTGCCGCACCCTTCGCTCGCCTTCGATTTCTGCTCCGCGTGGCTCGAACGCGCATCGCGGCGATGCGGGCGTGCGCGCTAACCATTACGCCACGCCCGCACTTTGTCGCAGCGACCGCGGGTGAGCGCACGGATCTCGGCCGTTCGATCGAAGATCAACGACCGAGATTCGTCTTTGGCTGGCTTGAGGGTGTGCGAGCGGTGGGGGCGGGGCGACGTGGTGCTCTCTGTGTCGTTGATCTCCAGATCAATGGTCAGAATTTCTTGGGCCCATTGTGGGAGCTCCGGATGTCGGATTTGGCCGATCTTGAGTCCGTTGGACTCCGTTCGTTGTTCTGAATCCATTCGTGCGGTCCGATTGCTCATCTGAGGCCTACTTTGACAAATGCTTTACACAAATGGCCATTAATATAGTTTATAAGCAATCTTGGTACTTGATGCATGCAATGCTCCTATTCTACTTTATGTTGTGCCTTTTATTCTAAAGATGGGCCATATTCAACCTAATTACTACCCCCTTGTGTGGTGTTATCATACCCCTATGCTTACTCCTTGCTAGTCCCTAGCAAGGTTTATTCTAGCCTTTATTTAATTGGAGAATTCAAGAAGTAATTGCTTAGGCACTTCGTTACTTGTCATTAAGAGGAAATATACGAAGATATTAATCTACAAAGACTAAGCAGCGCCCGAGTGTCTGCCAAAATACGAATCGCCCGAATCCTTGCTTTAATGTACATATGTATACGTATGTATATTTTCTTAGAATTTTTTTCAGAATTCAGTGTGGGTTGGTAACTTTTTACGGCTACCCAACCCACCCAAAACTCGGTCAAAACCCTAAGTGCTAAGCATCTTGGTGTGAATGTTGTGATAGACTCACTTAACGGTAATTGAGACAGACTTCGAGTTTCTACGCCTCTAGGTGATCAAAAAAGAAAATATTTTTGCCTGAAGGTGTATTTGTTCGATTGGTAGCTTTCTCCCTACGTTCGTTTTACTTGGGGTCAACACAAAGATTTTCCAGTGTATATCTCCCCGGCTTATACTACTTCCCCGCTTCTTCCTTAGGTGTTTTGGTCTTTTTTGTGCAATTATTAAGCTGGGCTCTGGACAACCGACCAATGGGCTGTTACCCACGATCACTTGCCAGCCATACTTGTGCGGTGAAGTGTGGTTTATTTTCTTTTCTTCTTCTTCCCCCCCCCCCCCCCCCTTTTCGTAGGTGGCTTCCCTGATCTCAAATGTACCTAGAGGCAGCGAAAAAGAAATGGCCTGTGGCTGGGTTCTGGACAACCTGCCAATGGGCTGTTACCCACGACAACTTGCCAGCCATACCACCCTAGAGAGTTCATTAGCTACCAAATTTCTGTCAAAATCTCCGAGAAGTGAGTCTGTGCAAAAATGTGTGCAGATGCTTAGACTCAAAGTTTTCCTGAGTCAGAGGGTGAGTTAATAAGTCGTATACTTATTACCTTATTTAGTAGGTGGATTAGAATAGCTTAAAGTTGCAAGGATTCGCCGCTAAATCCATATTTTAACGGACATCAGGGCTGATTAAGCTTGAAGGCCTGAAAAGTCTAAGTGTTTAAGTTATTTTTGTATTATTTCCCACTATTGACAAGTTTCTAATGCCTAAGTTTTCTTCCTAAATTCATTTTTTTTTCTTTTTTCTTAATTATTTATTCAGACTGATTAATTGAACTCAGGATTATGCAATTTATCACCCCCCCATGCTTAAGTTGGACAATGTCCTCATTGGCAGATTCATGGATGCAACAGGTTTCAAAAAGATAGTACCTGAATGACGTAAACTACCAGATCAGTCTGAATCCGTTGGGTAGCCTCCTAGGAAGCACTGAGTTTAACGCCTCCAGCTGGGCGGTGCACAAATAGGAATGGTTTGGGTCAAGGAGATATGTTCAAAATTAATCAGACCCAAAATCAGAAGTCCACAGATGCGAATAAGGTTGTGGTGGAGTCCCGTTCCTAAGGGGCGGGAATCTGTATCATGCATGCCCGTGTCAGAACCTCTCTTAGTTTGTGGGCATGCAAACAAGTTGTTGTGGATGAACGCACCCCAAATATGACACGCCAGACACTAAAGATGTAGGTTTTATATTCAGCTTGTATCCCCATAAAATTGTAATCCATCGAAAGTGTATCAATTCCAGTGCATTCGGGTTGCGGGATTCTTATTCTGGTAGGGCAGGTAACAAAGTCCAGAGTTTCATACTGAGCCCTACAACCAAGCACGAGGCCTCTCTCCAAAGACGAATCCATCTCTCCCGCAACTATGGTTTCATTGCTCATTTCCTCCAAGCCCTTGATCTCAAGAATGTTTTCTTCAACCTCCTCTGTATCAGATTCACTATTTGGGATTACATTAGAGGTAGGGTCAATTTCATCCTCTAGATCATATTCTTTCTCTCAGCCCTCCTCCAAATTTGTGATGGGGATTCTAACCGATTCATAATCAATTTCTTTGAAATTGTAACTCCATTCTCCATCTCCGACGTTGGCTGCTACTCCCACCGGATTACTTGTCTTGGGCCGATTAGATTCAGATTCCAAGGCCTCTCCCCTCACCTTCTCAGTTTCCTCCTGATGTTTGTTCTCAATGCTCCCCAAATTGTGTTCCAAGGAATCCTTACTGTCCTTATCCACTGAGGTCCAACTCCTGAGGGGTATCAATGGTGGACTGAACCAAATCAGGATGACTGGGTGTAGTCCAATTGATCATGGTAGGTCCTTGCTTTATGAATTCCATGAATGGCGTTGTGTGCAACAGCTTTCTTTGGCCTTCTTCCCCCAATTGTTGGAACAACTCCAACATGGCATGTTGCCCTTTAACCAATTCTTGATTCTGTCTGTGTAGTTCTAACTGGAGGTTATCAAGAATTGACATGGTGTCATTTGGTGTCCTTTGGATTTCCTCCTTGAAATCCAGGTTAAGAGAGTATGGTTGAGGTTGTGGATCAGAATCCATATTGGTGTTTAGGTTCTTGGGTGGGTCCTCTATTCTATCATGTTCAGGGTCCAGTTCTTCAAGAGGAACCATTCTCTGTTTGGTCCTACTCCAGAATAGTTGAGGTTCTAAGTCCTCCTCCCAGTCAGATTCTTCATCAGGGGACCAAATCAAAGGTTGATGATCCTGGGCTTGCCTAGATTTCTGATCATTTTCTGATTTCCATTTGTCTAGAACTCCTTCTAATCCAAAGGTCAAGTAGGCAAGGTTGTTGAATTTAGATGACCTTTCTTGGTTATTATCCTGAGATGGGTAAGGTTCTTGGTGTTCTCCTAAAGTGTAGGTCCTATCACAGTAGAGCGGGTCGGACCTAAATGAGGAGGCATCGTGAGGACAATCGAGATATGGAGTCCCATGATTTGAATCGTACCCTTGGGTGGCTATGTTGGTTGTATTCCAATAAGAGGTTGGTGCGGTTTGGTCATAGTTGGGCCAAGAGGGATATTCAAGGTTGTACCCCCAACTTGGTGGTTGGTTAGCCCAAGTAGGCTGTGGGTATGGTCCACTTGGGTTAGCATACAAATCCTGTTGGGGGTAGTTTGGGTAAGATGGATAGGCATTGAAATCCATGGTTTGGAAGAAATGGAGGGATGTGGGAAGAACATATGCGAGAGAGTTGTGTCCTCAACCAAGCAAACAAGCCTAGTCCTTATGGTGTATTCCTTAGAAGACCTAGAAATCTCACAAAGGTTGATTAAGTCCATAAGCACTGGACTCCCCTTCCCGAGGTTAATCTGGCCAGGTTGATTACGAGGGGATTGCAGGAAAGGTTCTTCCTTTGGCTTGCGCCTCCAGTTCCATAGACCCCACAACCGCGGTCGTTTGACACTACCTCGCAGCCTAGTCACCAGATTCTACCAAGGGAATGAAAGCCAAGTGCCTAGCAAACAAAACCTCACCTTTTGAGACTTAACTCAGTCCTGCCTAGGGCACGTCTACTCATTTTTAAAGGGCTAGGATAGTGCTTGTGCTTAGGGTGATGTGATGAGGCATTGATTGGGGTGGTGCATCTTAATTTTCCACTTTCAAAGTGTGTGCTTCTAGCAAAACATGATTTTCAAGCAAGGATTTGTTAGGATGTGGTGTCTTTTAGTGTTTCATCCTTACTTTAGTACTTTTTAGGGTTGATGTGTCTTAATGTTTTCAAACAAGTTTCAGTGGGCACGTCAAGTTCTGCACATAATTTGATGAAAGTAGATTTCCTTTTTATTCTGTAGAGGCTCTAAAACCCTAGTGTATTCATCTTGATGGTCATGCAGCTTCTATTAGATGAGTCAGTTTTAGGGTTGAGCGGTGCGGCCCAGGTCAATTCACGGTGGCTTCGCAAACACCACTCAAGAAAAAGAAAAGAACACTCCAAGAATTTGTTCAGAATGTTAGAGTGTACATTTTTTTGTGGGGTGATGTGTTATGGATGTGGGTCAAGAAATCATACACCACGCCAATTTTTTTCAGTTTTTACAATTTTTTTAGCTTTTTCACGCAAGCAAACAATGAGAGACAGGTTACTCACTATCGGTCCTCGAGGTGCCTACTCCCTTGCTACCGTCATAGAATGCGTCGCTTCACCGTCCATGCGCCGAATTCCTGCAACCGTCAAGTAAAAAGGAAAATAGGGCATTAGACGATGTGAGAATGAATGTGGAATGGAGGTGATAAAACAAATCCGTTGCCTCCCCGGCAACGGCGCCAAAAACTAACGTGCCGTAGTGCGTGTGTGTTAAGAGGTGTCGTTATAGTCGCACTTGATACGTCGGTTTTAAAAAAGTAAACGGAGGTGAGTCTGAGTGTCGGTCTCAGGGAGGCGTGGAAATCAGATTTTGTTTACCACTTGTTGTCACGAAAAAGGCAGAGTTTTGCTTGCGAAAGAGACGGTTTTGAAAAGCGAGAGATAGAGAGAGAGAGTTTAGGGTTAGAAAGCTCTTGGTTTTGATCATGCACTTTGAACAGAAATTAAAATGGCGATTGAACGGAAAATAATTTCATTAAACATGCATTCATAGTTCATAGCTTACAACATTAAATACATGCTTTAACAAGAGTAAATGAAAGCTTAAAAGAGAGAGAGAGAGAGATGGAGAGAGAGTGGAGAGTGATGAGGCAGCCACGGCGGTGGAGGAGGCTCCGTCGGCGGCTCGTCGTCTCCGGCGATTACAAGAGTGCCTAAAGCTAGCTAAGAGAGGAGTGGAGTAGTTGCAAGTGGGAGAGTATGCATTGAATGGTGGTAGAAGGGGGTTTAAATAGAGTTAAGGGCTTCCTAAAAGAAGAATGGGCTTTAGCAACATCCAGAGCGTCGCTAAAACCGCTTCTATAAACGTCGGTGAAGCCTTCTTGCCGCCGGTCAGCTGCCCGCCCCGATCTTCTTCTCCGCGCGATCCGTGGCCGCCGATCGAGAGCCGTCCGATCTTCGATCGGACGGCTGAGAACCTTCGGCGCCCGCGCTAAGATCGCGCCTCGGGCGCGCGTGCACGCACGCGTTTCCGCCCAGCGTGCGCGCACGCGTGGGCGCTATGGAGCTGTCGTCGTGCCGCGTGGCGCTATCCTGGCCGCCCGCTGCTGATCGGGCGGCCCAATTTTGCTGCACCCTTCGCTCGCCTTCGATTTCTGCTCCGCGTGGCTCGAACGCGCGTTGCGGTGATGCGGGCGTGCGCGCTAACCGTTGCGCCACGCCTGCGCTTTGTCGTGGCGACCGCGGGCGAGCACGCGGATCTCGGCCGTTCGATCGAAGATCAACGACCGAGATTCGTCTTTGGCTGGCTTGAGGGTGTGCAAGCGGTGGGGGCGGGGCGACGTGGAGCTCTATGGGCCGTTGATCTCCAGATCAACGGTCAGAATTTCTTGGGCCCATTGTGGGAGCTCCGAATGTCGGATTTGACAGATCTTGAGTCCGTTGGACTCCGTTCGTCGTTCTGAATCCATCTGTGCGGTCCGATTACTCATCTGAGGCCTGCTTTGACAAATGCTTTACACAAATGGCCATTAATACAGTTTATAAGCAATCTTGGTACTTGATGCATGCAATGCTCCTATTCTACTTTATGTTGTGCCTTTTATTCTAAAGATGGGCCATATTCAACCTAATTACTACCCCCTTGTGTGGTGTTATCATCTACTGCAGTTAGGAAAGAGGTCTTTGGCCTATTTTTAGTTAATAGATTTGTTGGATTTTCTATTTTAGGTAATTGGTAAGATTAGTTTAATTTACTATTTTTAGCTCTTCTTCCATTTTTAAGATTCCATGCTCTTTATAGAAGAGATGGATCCCCTCTATTATTTGCTATGTTGTTCTCATTAATAAAGAATACTTCCTCTTCTCAAAAAAAAATAAAAGAACACTTCCTCCAACTCTCTCAATTTCTTTCCACATAGCAGCAGACTGTTAGCAGGGAGATCCTCTTTCACCCGCACACATCCTACACATTAGAATCGGTCTTCTCCAACACCTGCAATAGGTGCAACCACACCCAAACCGAACCCTTAAACACTGTAGACTGATTTGCACATAGTAGACTGGCTGCTACTTGGCCGGCAGACTAGGTCGGTTGCCTTCTAGGTCCTACAAAACCAGTTTCCAGCCCCTGTAAGACTTCTCCACGCTTTGGATCATGCAATTTCCAACATGGTATCAGAGCCTATGGTTCGTGGGATTTAGTCTTTCTACGAGATCTTCTCTTGTACATCTTGGTGTGGTAGGGCCTTCTCTTTGCCTCCCCTGATCTTCTCCTTGTGTGATAGGATTAGGAAGAGATGGCAGAATTTGATCAAAATGTGGTTTCGGCGGACATAAGATTGATGGCCCAATGGACCACAATCAAATTGGCTGGCGAATCCAATTATGTGCTTTGGGCTTAGGCGTTCCAGATTTTTGTGGGAGGTCACGACAAGTTGACTCTACTCGAGGAACTCCCGGAAATCAAGGAGTCCACGAAGAGGTTAGAAAAGGACAATTACATGGTGATGAATTGGATCATCAACTCCGTTGATCCATCCATCACATCAAACCTTCTCTATAAGAAAATTGTGCATGAGACCTGGAAGGCATTGGTGGAGAGATACTCTTTCCAATCGAACAACGCCTATGCTACCAACCTCTACATGTAGATCTAGACGACGACGCAAGGCAAGCTCTCTTTGGTGTAGTATTGCACGAAGATGGAGTCACCTTTCGAGGAGTTAGAGATTTTGGACCCTATTTGTTGTGAGAAGCAATCGAAGAGTCATAACCAATGGCAGGCGGCCAAGCTTCTTGCAAGGCTACATCCAAGGTATTCATCTGCACAAGATCAGATTCTTACTTTTGAGGGAGAGATGAATATGGTAGGTATTTACCGACGCTTGGTCAAGATGGAGGTCCCTGTTACTGAGGAGCCTACACCAATGGAAAGCTCTGCTCTAGCTTCCACATATTCAGGAGGGAGTCGAGGCCGTGGATCAGGCCGTACTCCCTGCATTCATTGTGGCAAGGACAATCATGTCCCAGAAAAGTGTTGGAAGAAGTTCGGGAAGTCCCCTCGAGAGCGATCACCTATAGGTTCTTCCATCCTTCTCAATCTCTCTCCAGAGGAGCTGGAGAAACTTAGAGCCATGATTCTGGGAGAAAAGAAGCTGGAGGCAGCAATTGTGACAACTAGGAGGTGCCTATGAGAGTGTCATCCTCTAATGTCATAGAAGGATTCTCCGTTGCTTCAACATCTGCTAATCATGGAGAGGAAGAGTGGTGGGGCAAGTAGCCTCATCCAAGTCATCAACCTCCTCGATTTCAGCTTGCAAGGGAGTGTTGAGAAGTCAATGCCACGTGGCAGTGCTAACCACATGAGCAGCCACATGGAGAGGAACCAACGGCTCAAGGAGGAAGGAGGCGTCGGCTGCTATAGTTAGGAAAGAGGTCTTTGGCCTATTTTTAGTTAATAGATTTGTTGGATTTTCTATTTTAGGTAATTGGTCAGGATTAGTTTAATTTACTATTTTTAGCTCTTCTTCTATTTATAGGATTCCATGCTCCTTCTAAAAGAGATGGATCCTCTCTACTGTTTGCTAAGTTGTTCTCATTAATAAAAGAACACTTCCTCCAACTCTCTTAATTTCTCTCCACATAGCAGCAGCCTGTCAACAGGGAGATCCTCTTTCACCCGCTTGCAACCTGCAGGATCGACCCACATCAGAATCGGTCTTCTCGAACACCTGCAGTAGGTCTAGCCACACCCATACTAGACCATTAAACATTGCAAACCGGTTTGCACATAGCAGATTGGCCTACTACTTGGCCTGTAGACCAGGCCAGTTGCCTTCTAGGTCCTACAAGACTGGTTTCCAGCCCTTGCAAGACTTCTCCATGCTCTGGATCGTGCAATTTCCAACACTATAAACATAAAATGATAGTAAATCACCTAAAACACTTGAGTTGGTACAATATAGCTCAACTAGCTCCAAATTTGTAAATCAAAATAAGACATCCTTTCAAAAGGAGGGAGGTTGATACTATTAAACTCTATCCTTTCAGCTATGCCAATTTTTTTCCTATCCATATTTAGGCCACCTGGCTCAGTACTAAAGAAAATCGATGTGATGCGCAAGAAATTTTTCTGGAAGGGGGTAGCACATAGTGGAAGGTTTTTGCAGCCAGTTAAGTGGAAAACCATATGTACCCGGAAGGAAAAGGGTGGTTTGGGTGTCAGATCGCTTAGAGAATTCGGAGATTCTCTTCTTTTGAAGTGGGGGGTTATTATTCTTCAGGGGGATGTGGGTACGTGGTAGTCCATTATTAGAGATTCGTATGGTGGTGGAGATGGCATGTTAGCTGACGTGGTGCGTCAAGAGTCAGCTTCTCCATTCTGGGCGTCCGTGTCCAAGGTTGTCGTGGATCGCTGGAATCTCTTCAAGTTAATTTTGGGCAATGGTGAACATTTGCATTTTTGGGAGGATGACTGGAGTGGCCTGGGTTGCCTTGCTGACACCTATTCACGTGTGCATAGTACTGTTGAGATGAAACAAGCCCCGATAGCAGATATGTGGCATGGTGAAAATGAAGAGTGGAGGATCCCTACCACGGGTGGGAGACCTATCACAAGAACTTGTGAAGAGGTTGAATCTATGAGACTTGCTTTGGCAGCCTTCAAATGAAGGGATGGAGTGGATATGCTTGCTTGAAAAGAAGGGGTGTACGCCCCTAGCAGTGCTTACGAGATTCTTACGAGTGAGAAGGTGGATGATGTTTAGAGCTAGGTGTACACCCACCTTTGGAGGTTAAAGATCCCGTTAAAGGTACAAATTTTCCTATGGCTAGCCAGGAGGGGTGGCTTGGTTACTGTGTCCTTCAGGAGAAGAATGTTTGGGGCCGATGTCATGTATTGTTCGTTATGTGGCTTTGAGGAGGATGATACAAGACATCTCTTTAGTACGTGTTTGGTGACTAATGAGGTGTGGCGCAAATGTTGTTCTACTCTGCTTCTAGACTGGGAGACGTTGTGGGCCCAATTCACGAAAGCGGACAAGCCCCGTGCACTCATGGCTGCCATCCTGGGGGCGGTTTGGAGAAGTAGGAATGATGTAACCTTTAACAAGAGCAATATGTGGGTGGATGATATTTGTGCTGATGTAGCGTTGAGTGCCAAGTTATGGCGTGAGAATATGTAATTGATAGTTATCTTTCAATAAATCTAGACTACTACGGTAATCGATAGTAGTCATTTCTCTTTGTCAAAAAAAAAAAAAGATATATATAAACTGTCTATATATATAATCTAAAATATTAGGTTGCCTCCCAACAAGCACTAAGTTTAACGCCCTCAGCTGGGCACAATTCAACTCTTCTAAGGATCCCAAAGTGCAACCAAGTCAGCAACAAGTCCTGGTAAACAGTGATCAACATAAGGTTTGAGCCTTTACTCGTTAACATTAAAAGTCTCGCCTATTTTGGGATAAAAAATCTCAATGGCTCCATGCAGAAATGTGCGGGTCACTATATACAGGCCATTCCACTTAGACCTCTATTTGCTGGGAAAAAGTTACAATCTAGCATCAAAAAGCCATACCTTCTAATTCAGCTCAAAGCTCTTTTGGGATATGAATTTGTCATGTAGAGCTTTCATCTTGTTCTTATAAGTCTTGGCATTTTCGTATCCATCATTCCTAATCTCCTCTAACTCAGTCAGTTGGAGTTTACGATGCTTTCCAGCTTGACCTAGATCCATATTAAACTGCTTAATTGACCAATAAGCTTTATGCTCAATTTCTATGGGTAAAGGACACGCCTTACAAAACATAAGAGGATAGGGTGAAGTAACTAGAGGAGTCTTAAAAGTTGTAGAGTAGGCCCAAGTGAGCCTGTGCTCATGAAAGTCACAATGAGCATCAAATGCTATCCATTTGATTTAAATTCTATGCATGTGATTAAAACCACTGATGGGAACATGAGTGGTTTTGGGACATTAGCGAAAAGTATGGGATTTGCCAAAAAAATCTTAGCCAAAATGAACGTTTTCCTACAAAGATGGATCCGATCAAATATGTTATTATTATATGCTATAATTAGAATGCCATTACAACTATCCACGTAACATAAATAATAAACATGGTAACAAATCAACGTAAATTAAGATTATTATTAGCAAGAATCTATTTTACAACAGAAAACAAAATATTGTAACAAATTAGTTGATGTTTTGTAATATGATGTAAAGTTGATTGTAACAAAGAAGCTTTAACATTGTAATGGAGAGACGTATATTGTAACAAATACATAGGCGTGTTGTAATCAGATCTGATATTGGTTAAATTGTAAAGCATCTATCACTTAAAAAAATAATTTAAGATTGTGTTACAAATTATAATAAAAATATGGAAACAATTGTAGTTAGAGGGGCCTTAAAACATTGATGTAATCTATTTGATATAATTTGAATAAGTTAAGCATTAAAAGTAACAAAATTTTGTAATATCTATGAGTACTCATTGTAATATAATTTGTATTTGATTATAATCAAACATGTTTAACAATGTAATAAAAATAATGTAAGTTGTAACAAATAGATATACAATTTGTAAAAGCGTAATTATTAATTATATGTTGTAATTAATGATACATTGCATGTAAAAATATTATAATAAAATGTAAAAATGTAATAAAAATATAATGTAATATAAAATTGTAATACAATGCTTTTATATAATTAATAATATCACAAGTTAGATTGTAAATGTGTAATACAAATTGGAAAGAGTTATAATATATGATGAGTACTTCCATCAAAAGCCACCACTGTTGTATTACACATGATTTATCAGTGCCTACTAATAAAAACAAATCATCTGAGATTTATGTGTGGTGTTAATATTCATTTCCAAATACATTATAAAAAATTAATACCACGTATGTTTCGCTGAAAACCATTTAAAGAATTGGAAAGTGATTTCATCAATGAGTTATATGATCCGATGGATGATATTTGGTACTCATCGTGGCTTTTACGAGTAAAGTGCTCTCTAGATGCATATTTGTAAGCCTAAAGTGTATCATCTAATTTGGTAGCCTAATTTTTCTTATCTGGCTTGACTGTTTTTAACAGGATAGTCTTAATCTCTCTATTAGACCCTTCTTCTTGACCATTGATTTGTGGATGGTAATATGTTAAAATCTTATATGTGACCTCGTATATAGCTAATAAGTCCTGAAATAGGTATGGATAAAGTGAGAACCTGTATCACTAATAATAACTCTAGACATCCCAAATATATTAAAGATGTCCTTTTAATAAAAGTAATCACTATGTTTATTAACATAAAATATATCTTTGACGATCACATTTCAAAAATAAATTTCTTTTAGTGACTAAAAAAAATCAAAGAATCATCTCAAAAATTGATCAATATTTTTAAGACCCGATCAGTAAAATTCAATCACCCGCCAACTCAAACCGTTTCCCACCCTTGATTTTATTTTGCCACCGAAATCCCACGCAAAACCCTTTCAACTCCCCCTCCCATCACCCACGACATCAAGCCTCTCCACCGCCGCCTCCTCCTCCTTACACTCCTCATCCTCGTCGCTACCGCTCTCTTTCTCTCGCTCGGCTTGTCTCTCGATCACGACGTGGTTTTGATGTTGGAATGGCTTTCCAACGACCCCTGCACCTCCACCACCCCTCGGCGAGCGCCCAGGGCCGCTCCTCGTGAGCTCTCAGTGGTGGCATTGCTACTCCTACTGATCTCTACCCTATATGTCACCATCGACGATGCACAACAACAACTGGGCCATCTTTGTTTGCACCTGTTGCTTCTAATAAGGCCTCAAAGTCCATCTGGCCGTCCCTCTGCCCTCCCCAACAACGTATGCGATACCAAGTGAACTCGCCACCTTACCGATGATTACTTTCCCCACCTCCAACCTACGACCGACGCCTCCTCCTCCCCTTAGCTCTCCCACCTTTGATCTCATCCATTACCTCCCTCTTTCGTTCGAGACTGATCGCCTCCCAATCGATGGAGCTCTCGCGTCGTACCTTGTTGACGTCATCCTACGCAGGTCCCGATCAAGACTGTGGAGGCCAATCGGCTAAGTCCCAGCCTATTCCTTGTGTGCTTGATGAAGGTTAGATCGGAGTCAAGGGGTGTTGGAGGTGTTGAATCAATGTTGGAATTGGATCGGGAGGAAGTGGCGTTATGATGGTCTCGAGATAGAGGAGCGTGGATTTTGGAACTCAAAGTGGTGATGGAAAAGGAGAAGGGGTTGTCTTCGTAGCCCATGGTAGGATCCTGATGGTGCGTGGTTGAGGTGTTCGATGAAATGCTAGTGGGGGGTGAGGTCGTGACACCAGCAAGGTGTTCCAGAAACCAAAATGGAAGGCTTCCCTTATTTACAAGAAAAGCATGCCGATGATTTTTTTTGTTATTTGTTATTCAAGAGAGCCCCGTTGCATATTTGGCAAAGATTATCCAAAGCCAGAGATAGTTCATTTATAGTTGTCCTTGCTGTGTAGCTGGTGCTTTAATTCTTGCTGACAATAGAATTTGCTGCAGCAAAGGATTTGATAACATGGATATCCGGGATCAGGCTGTCAGAGACAAAATAAAGCAAGTATCTAGATCAATCTTGCACAATTCGAGCTCAAAAGATTCATGTTTGATTTTAAAGCAGATGAAGTTTTTGGAATGCTTCTAGCAATCTTTGCAAGACAACCTATGATAATGGGTACAACATCTCAATTGACGATGGGTATCACCAAAAAGGAGCAAACAAGGTGCAAGTGTTAAATTTTGATGATGCATGGGTGATTCCAAGGGAATTGGTACAGGTGGAAAATGTTTGTACAACTTAGGTTGTCTAAAGTAAATTCTACATTGGAAGTCTCCAGTTTTGTTCCTTTCAATCTTATTAGAAATTTAGTTTCATTTTTTTTAACATCATGTAAATTTGTTTTAGGTATATTCTGTATTGAAAACTTATTATAATTTTCAAGTGTGTTTCTATAAAATTTCATCATAAAAAAGGCATCAAAGTCCATCTCTTTATCTATAAAATGGCACCAAGCACTACACCCCACATCAAGATGCGTGTGTGCTTGGGGTTCAAGGAGAGTTTTTAGGAATTTGGAAATGAGATACGTAGAACATCCAAGGGGTCATGCCATTATTGGGAATCTGTAGATGCTATGCAGCATTTATCTCATGTTTTCTTTGTTTGAATACGGGATGATGTTATCTTTCTGAATACATATGTCTGCCTCGTTGCTAATATAGCTGATTGATATCTTTACTGGTTCACTTACAGGCATATGGCCAATACCTTATCTTTGTTTAGGCAAGGAGGTTATTATTCCAATGTAGTCCTTGCTATTTGTTCTTTTGGTGGAGAAATTTTCCCTATAGAAAGCTATCGGTTTTTTTATTATTTATCAAATGCTTTCCCATCCGAAGTTCATTCCAGAAAGACATTTTAGGAATTGAAATGCCATGTTGTTGTAGTTGCTGCTAGAAATGCAATGTAGGGCCCTTGTTGGCCATGCTAAATTATATTTGTTTATAATTTTTTGATAGGAGAAACATATGGGGCATTCAAAGGCAATATAACAAATCAATTGTGCACTTTCAAAGGAAACAAGATTAGTTGTGAAGTCTAGAGTCAGAGCAAATCTTATGGTAATACTTGATGTAGCTTAATCTTCTTGTGGTTTTATTACCATCTCTAGGTTCTGCATAGCTAATTTTTGTTTCGACTTGACTTTACAAAATGAAAATATATACTACAAGGTCTTTGCTTCTGTCAAGTGTCGAAATGAACTTCCAAAGATATGGAATGGTATCATTTTTATATGAATTCAACAAAAGAAACTGCAAGTTTTAGAAAGCCCCCTGTATATCTTGATAGCAAGGTTCTCACCATATTGGCATAAATGTGAAGTTAACCGTAAGAAACCTAAGGAGAACATGGTGCCTACTTTAACAACTGAGACCTAGCATATGAATGGATTGAACGGATAATCTTTCACATTTGGGGCTAAATTTCTGTAGCAAAGAGTAAATGCTGCAAGGGGTTAGAGGGATAAACTTAACCTTTTCTGTCGTCAGGTCAACAAGCCTGGTCGATTAAGTAGGTTGGTTTGGAAGGTTAACTAGTCTAGGCCATGTAAATTCGTGTTGCATTTGAAGACGTAATGACATCGAATGAGAGTAGATGCAACCAAATATTGTGGCAGGTATTCGTGCAAGTGTTGGTAATCGCCTAACACAGGTAGGTTTGCCACTGCCCTGCAACAACCTATTTTGTTCAGAGTGGAAATTATAAAGGAGGAAAATCTTCTTTCAACCAATAATCCCTCTAGGTGGCTGATCTGGAAAAATAATCAAACCCACCTTTCAATGTAGGGTGATGAAGGCTGATCAGGAGAAGAGCATTCAGAACCTTGCTGATGTGTCTCATATACGGCCTCAAATGCATTCCTTGGAACACCCCCATTGTTAGGCGGTTGAATTTCATTTATACTGGATAAATGTATGGGCCCAAGTGAACCAAACTCCACAGGTTTCAAAGATGAACTGTATCCAAGATTAGGATGATTGTAAGAGTATAGCATAACAAAAGAGGAAATTGGAGTTCTAGATGGATGAGCATTATCCAAATTCATAGAGGCTACTGGATACATGCCATATGTCATGTTTGCAGAACCATGACTAGGGCTCCTCTATGGAGAAACAAAATGGAAACTACATTAAGGTTAATGCAGAGATTGAATATGGAAAACTTTATAAGAAATGGACTGTATAAACATATCCCCTATATCTTCTGATGTTTCAGTTCAAAAGTAGAATATTTTGACTAGAAAAAACTATATTCTTATTATTGTGTACGTATAGAGAATCTCTGTTTTTAATTTATCTTATATTTGCAGCAGCTGCGCTATTTGGAAGCAACGGCTGCAGCAAGGATTCCAAAAAGTAATTCAAGTAAGAACTGATCAGAACTGAATTTATAACAGTTCTCAGCAGAAAAACCATCTAAAAATTGAAGTGTCAACAGCAGCAAAACCATCCAAAATCCATTGATGGAAATCCTACACTTATCCAGTATTTATGATCTATTAAAAGTAGGATTTGCAGAGTGAATTTCTTGTTGAATTTGCTGAATCTTGTGTACTTTTCTTGATAACAATGTTTAACTTTTATTCCTTATTTTGATATTGCAAATTACAATTCTGTTTGGGTGTCAATTTTCATGTATTTCCACAGTTAGCATGCCATGCATTCTGATGTCCTTCAATACATATAGAAATTCAGTTTGGGTCCATGATATTCCAAAAGCAGGCATGCTGGGAATAGTTTAGATCCTTTTACAAGTTTAAACAATCAATAAGGCCATTTCTAGTATAATATACCAACTTGAAAAGCTTCGTTGTTGCTAGCGTATCACCATTCCTGTTGTCTCATTTAAAAAAGAGGCACCTTAATCTTGAATTCCCTTGTGCAGTGTCTTATTCTCATCTCTCTCAAATATGGTTTTGCACTCAAATATTTTACCTTATTTTGCCCTCTTTCATTTGATCCTAAATTTTTATATACAGATCACACATCAAAATATGGCTTTGATTGGTTTACATTTTGTTTAGATGCCTCTAAAACCAGCAACTTGTATCAACTGTATTATCCTTAGTCTACTAAAGCTCAACCATGTTAGTGCCCGTTAGTCTAACTTTCATAACATTTCTATTCTTTCTTGAATCCTTCGAAGTTAATCTGACATAAAGAAAGATTTTTAAATGTACTGGTTTGGCTGTTCTACAGGAGGCATGATCTGGTTTGGCTATTCACTTTTGATAAAGTTGGAGCATGCAGGTTGTGGGGAATCTATTCTTGTGGTGCAATAGAAGCTGGAGGTTGTGATTGTGAAGCAGAACTTATGCCAGGCATCCTCCAGAACTGATTTGCAACAGGAAACTGGAGGCAATGAAAGAGAACCTTGCTGCCATTCATATTTGCATTGCAAGCAACATACGGTAAAAAGATATTATGGTATGCTAATCTAGGAGGATGGCTTACTCATCATATGGTAAAAAGATCATATGATATGCCAGAAGGTATTTTCTTGAATGCCTTTTTATGCTCAAATATTGCTTGAGTGCATGTGTAATAAGCTTTTTTCAAGCCTAGTGATGAGAGATTCATCATGGTTCCTAATTCATCAATATTAGCTAGTTTTTCTAATTAAATTACTAGTGAATAATATTATATTAGGATTAACTATATATTTAAGGTAATAATAGCAATGACCTTATTTATATGTAAAAATATCTAAATTAAGGGTTAATAAACACCTATTAATGTTTAATTAATGATTAGGACTCAAATCTAAGTATTTAGCTATAAGGGTTTTGATATATATGCCCCTGGTAATATTTGCAAATACATATATATCGCTACTTAATTTGTATTTATGTATATATCCTCACTAATTAAGCATCGTTGGAGTTAATATCCTTTTGTCATTGTCCTTTTCATCTAGTAACCCAAAGTAGGTTAATCTTCGTCAACCACAGTTAGTGGAATCTCAAGACATGATCCAACAGCCAATATTCGCGGAAAGGAGTGATGTGCTCATGTGCTAGAAAGTGGAGGTCCTTCCTCCCAAACCCTACCTAGACCTTGTACTCCTCCAATGGTGTGCCTCGCCTTGGTCCCCCAACCAGCCAATGGCTTCGACCTCCTCCTCCAAATGCACGAGTGGTTACCCCCCACTCACGCCCTCACTGCCCTCTCTGCCTGTTGCCATACTCATATGTCCTTTTGCAAACACCACCACCAACACCAAAACCAACACCATGACATTGCCGCCCCCTCCCCCTCACTCCTCGGTGATGACCCCCTTGTTACCTCTAGTGGCCAAGTCGTCGTCGGCACTGAGTCCCTCTTCCTCATGGTCTATCGCCTCGTCAACTCCGTCTACGCCCTTGGTGTCTACCCCTGTCGACCCCAACCCCTCCCTCAACATTTTCGAGTGCATCCACACCATCAACTAGGCTGTCTCCGTCGTCGTTGTTGCCTACTACGGTGTCGACGTCACCCCTGGAAGCTCTCCCGCAAGTACCCCAAGCTCTACATGGCCCTCGACCTTGTCCTTTGCGGCCATGTTGGCCCCCTCCACCTCTCTGCTCAACTTGCCTCCATCCACGTTGACTCTATAGCCAAGATGCTCCTCCCCATCCTTGACTTCGAGTCTCACGCCTGCGGCACCCTCCTCCATTGGTCCGACCCCTCCCCACATGATTGCTCCTCTACCCTCTCCCTCCTCTCCTCCCTCTCCTCCTCCTTCGAGCTCCTTGAGACCCTTGCCACTGGTGACGAGGTCAAGGCAGGGCAACAACAATGGCAACAACCTCCTCCCTCCCCTCCTCCACCTTGGATGACCAACCCAAGCCCACCCTTGGGGACCACCCCTTCTCCTTCGTCGCCCTTGCCAAGAGCAAGGACCCCTTCGCCGCCAACAACACCCTCAACAAGCCCCTCGAGGAGGCCCTCGTTGGCGACTTCAAGAAGATCGTAGACTCCTCCATCGACCTCGCCTTTGCCCTTGCCTTGCTTGACGTCACCGCCCTCTCCACCTCCACTGCCGCCGCCACCAAGTCCACCTTCATCGGTGTCGAGGGCGACTACGACGACATCGAGTACATCAACGAGGGTGCCTACGACAACATCGTGTACGTCAATGGTGGCTCTACTTTCTTGGAGCATTTTTTACTTTCTAACTTAATACTAATGACCGTTACAACCAGCAAGTGATGGAGATTAATCGAGGGGTATGACTTACTTTGGTTACGTATTTAGTGGGGTATATACGTAAATACAAATTAAATAGGTGTATATATGTATTTGAAAATATTATCAGGGGCATATATGTTAAAACCTCTTAGCTATATATAAGTATTAGATTTAACATATATTATTTATAACACCTAAGTTGTTAATTAACTTAATAATGATAAGTACTTAAATAAATATAACTAAAAGGGTTAAAAATGCAATCTCATATCATAAATATATTATTTACAATATTTATAATTATATATAAAAATTTGAAAATAAATAATTTAATTTAAATTTTAAAACTCACTGGTTATGTTTTAGTCCTTGATTTCTAATTTAATTGAGTCCTTTAATCACCTACAGGTCCTTTAGTTATTTACAGACAGGTCATTGTGTATATCTTCTTTCTCTTCTCTTATTCTTCCTTTCAGATGGTCGACAATGGTTGGTGAGCAAACTCTTAGATCATCGTCTTATCGACGTTAAACCACCATCACCATTAACACCCAAATATTCTCACATACCTCTTCAAATCTAATGGTCCAGATGGGCCTTTAATCATATTTTCCTTAGGTGGATTACCTTAAACCTAGACAACCCCTGGATTATATTCATTCTCCTAGGGTTAATTTACTTGAGGGGTTAAGAAAGTGGTGTTAAGAAATATGAAACTAGTATTAACCTTCAATTGTGTTTACTTGTAGAGTGGTGCTAATGCTAGTTTGTGTTTATCTGAATTGATGTTAAGTTGGATTATTAACCCTTGCAGTGTTTACTTGATAGTGGTGTTAAGAATTTGAATGGTAGTTAAATTTGTTAGGATCATGTATTTAAATGTGAAGGTGGTTATGGTAGTTATAATTATTTTTTTGTATTATATATTGATAATTATTTATATAAGTAATGTTATAATTGTAAATATATAAATATTTTTAGGATAATATAAATATATTTAGGATCATATATTTGGGTATCATTTTATATTAATGATCATTAATTTAAAATTAAATTAAATTAGTTTAGTTATTTATTTATTTTAATCCGATCAACAACTTTGTTCTAATTACCTAGTGTAAAAGAAGTGTTGAAAATCAAAATAGATCATCTCTGTGGAAATGATGATTGTTATTGGATTAGATTCATGGACATTAGGTTGTAAACTGAAGGAAATGATCTCTTGTAACATCAGTTTGGGTCTATGCAATAGCATTAGTCTCTTAGGGTGAGGATGTCAACTCTGAAATAGGATCATTAAGAAATATAATCTTGAAAATAGAATCCTATCATGTTCTCATAACATTAATTACTACCTTCATTTTCAGCAACATTGAATACAATACATAGAAACGATATTAAATGGACATGCAAGAAATAACCTTTATTCATAGTAACACTTATACGCCCCAAGAACAAGTACATAGTAGTGTACGATTGATCAATACATCGCAAACATAAATATTAAGACAATAGCGATTATAATTATAAAGTACAAGATAATCTTATTCCTTCTATTATCGATGTTTTTCAACCTTCTCCTCAAATCCGCATTCTTGTCCATAAAGTTTAGTATAATGTCCTTCGTATAACGACATGTTGGGAGATCGAACCATTAAAAGTAGTTGCGTCCACTTTTAGGAAACCCGCAACATCCAAGGAATCGACTTCCGGGATTGTCTTGCGTCCATGATGTTAGTACTTGTACTTTCAAGCCGCAATTGCAAAACCTATATACTTGAACCCCATCGGATTGAGAAGATCGCCTCCGAGTGAATTGAGAAGATTGTGATGTAGACATATTGACCTATATTAAAGAAAAACTTAAGTCAATGGTGGCTTCCATTTGCATAAAAGGTAAATGGTATGAAGTAGATGATCATACCTGTGAACTTTTCTTACTAACCTTATCACAAGATGATCATTTTGACTGCTCATAGAGGAATTATCATCTTAATTACAAACACAATCGATCACATAATTTCTTGCAAGACATGCAACCAAAGTCTAACTAAATAGATAATAAATGATTCAATTATACAATCGATCTCTAGTTAAATAGATAATAAATATTTCTGTTATACAATGGAAGTGTAGCTAAATAGATAATACTACATAAAGGGATCACGACTACATTAATTAGTTTACAGAATGAAATCTAGTATCTCCTTCATTGGGAATTGGTAGTTGCGGAGCTACCTTAATCGTGGATCAACCTGAAATTAGTTGAACGCAAATTATTTACGAGTTTTCTTTTTGCAATGGTTATGAAATAACATTTTCCTTACCTCATTCCACATCAGAGGATTTGTAGAAACTAACGTGTCAGTGTTATCCTCTTAGCGTTAGTCTACATCATCGATCATTGTGTGGATTAAGTGATAAGTTGCCTTAAGAAGCATTCACCTGTGCACTACATCATCTTTGGAGTACTCAGTTTGCAGTTGTTGATTGAGTTCTGCAAGGCACTGATGCCATGCGGTACTAGTAAACACCCTATGCATGTATTGACCTTCACTCTTTAGCTCATATAGAATGTAGGCCAAAGTTTGATCGTGATGTATGCTCCAATTCCTGGAGTTGCGAGTCCTTGCTAATTAAGAAGGAAGAAAAGTTAACGGTATATATATATATATATATATATATATATATATATATATATATATATATGCAATGGGCTAATATTTGGTGACAATATCTATCATTGAATGTAAATGTTAAATCGTAATTCTCACATATAATGAAATGATCCACCAATATAAGTAACCTTTAGGGTTGCTAATTACAATGTCAAAATAATTCTTCCCTCGCTTAGATAGTCATCCAAATCAAAAGCTAACCACCGGCAAATTATTTCGTATATCGTATATTAGACGTGTAATTAAAGGATCCACCAACAATGGTAGCCTTTGGGGTTGTTTATTTATAATATAAGAAAAAATCTTAACACACGTAAATAGTCATCCAAACCAAAACTTACTCATAGGCACATCACTCTCTATATTCAAAAATTTACACTCATAAGATAGAATATTAATGAATTTCATCATTGTCCATTAATATGATTAATATGTTCCTACCGGCAAATTAAAGAAAAGTAACATAAATAGAAATTAGGTTCAACTCTCCCAAGTAAATCTTCAACGAACTACGACAAAACATAATAAAAAATATAAAAATAACCTAACAATGAACAAACAACATAAACTGGCAAATCGAAATGCTAATATAAAAAAAAGTCTAAATAGTACAAATATGTTAACTACATGTTAGACCACAACTAGTAACCCATCTGTTGAAAGTACTTTCACATCACATCAGTAATGGCATTCCTGACTTGTGTACCTTTTTTCACTTGTTCTTGGATAATGATGCGGGAGTGTGTTTCGTTTGAAGTGTTGTCTAGCTCAACATCATCCGGATTAGCAGTACGTGCACGTCCACGGTTTCTATTATCTTCACTCGAATTTCCTTGTTCCAAAGTTTTGTTGTAATACTCATCCCTTCCTCTATCCCTGAGAAGGAAGTTGTGTATTACACAACATGCAACTACAATATTTGCATGAATCTGAGGGTGGTAGAAGGATTGGTAGTTTAAACATTGAAATCTTTTCTTCAATATCCCAAATGCTCTTTCAATACAATTATGAATTTTTGCGTGACGATGATTAAACAACTCTTTATTGTTTTGGTACTTGTTACAATGCCAAGCATTGTATTCAAGTATATGGTAACTAACATTTCTATATGGAGCTATATAAAGGTTAGTATTTGTATAATCACAATCAACTAGATATTGTCGTCCTCTAGGTAGCTTGAAGTAGTCATCTTGGATTGCCCATCGGGGAACCTTCATGTCAGACGATGACCCCTCATAACCGCTTGTTACGTGCAAGAAGGCAAGTTCCAGTGAAACAATGCACATCACATTCAATGATGTCTAATGATGCCTATTGTGAAACTTGGGAGCTTCACTTTGAGGAACAACGACCTCCACATGTGTCACATCAATTACTCCAATAACATTTTGCAGCAAGACATGCACATGCCTTCATTATACTAGATACATGATTGATTAGGGAGAAAGATGGGGGCGTAGGTGTATGTCTCACCTTGAAATATTGATATTTTTCCATGTTATTCCTTATCTTTGAAGGAATCAGAATTGAGTCATTGGGCAATACGATGTGATCATACTGCAACTCCTTTGTCAACTGCGAAACTTGGATATATCATTTGCTAATAGTCCTAGCGGATCGTTGGAATCTTTCTTGTATCTTACGATTGCATGCGCCATGTCTGGCTCCGTAAAGAAATATAGTCAACATCTCGTCCGGATGCATATTTTGGCTCCTCTTCATTATTTTCCTATCTAAAAGCATGTTTTGTAACTTGAAAAATTACTCGCTTGTCATACGGAACATGTCCATGGGTCGCTCAACATGGCCTGCTAAGACATAATGTACCCAATCTAAGCTAGGCAATGACAAAGTATGTTTTGGTTGCCTAGATATCGGATGGCTTTGTTCCCACATCACTTCCATTTCTTCAATGGTTGTTGAGTACGACTCTCATCATTATAGAATCAAAATTGTTCTCCTTGTTGTCTTGGAATGTGTGATTGCCATCCATTTATAAAATTGAAGAGATATTCAAGTAATTTATTCATGGAAAAAACTAATGTATGTATTCATATGAATTTCAAATAATGCACTTGACATAGATTTATTATAAGTTCGTAAATACTTGACATAGATTCAGAAAGCCTATAGTCCCTCAAATCCGCCCTAACATCATCCAACACCATCCTAATATAGTCACTCAACTCTTCAATCGGACTATGCAAAAAGACCTTCGGAACGTCGCGAAATCCTTTATCTGCGAGACAAGAAATGAGCCTAATATGCTCTCTCGAATTAAGGTCTGGAAGTAAGGTAGTTAGTGTTGTAGCACAGTACTTATCGTCTTGATTACTATTCTCCTTTGCCGGCTTCTCCTCAATCTCCATGAATCGGTCCATGCTTTCCTTCATCTCGCTCATCCTTTGCATGAACTGATCGTGGTCAAGAGCACTGTGACGTTGCTTCCCGCTTGATGAGCCACCACCTTCAACTATACGTGTAGTTTTCTCCTTTCTTGCCATGCCACCTCCCGCAGCAAGAGAGGGACCTTCATTACGAGTCATCTCTTGGTATGTGTTTGCGTAAAGTTGTGATTGAGGTCTACTCTTAGCACTTTACACGTTGGTTTGTGTTTGCATGGGTTCCTAGTAGGAGCTCCCTCCGATATGCATGTCAAACAATGGAGGTGCCGACACATCCCCGAGACTCGAACCTACATTAATCTGTGTAAATGCAAGGGTTGACATTTGCTTATTAGAAAATGCATAACCAACTTGTGGTGACTGAGACTCATCATAAAGTCTGATCTCATCTTCTTGCTTTAGGGTGGTCAATTGCCGACGGCTCGATGTGGCATACATCCCCTTTGCTACTTCTCTACCAACTATGGGCTCCATAAGGTTGTAGTATGGAAACAACTTTCCTTGCAAGGTTTGGAAATGTGCAGGAAGTTGCATGAATGAATACATGCCAACATTTGTATTAGGCATAGGGACAATTACTAAATCATTTGTGTAAATACTAACCCCATCTCATGCGCTATCATCCCACAACTCTGGGCAATTGCTTGCATCATCCCAACCCTATCCACTCTTATTCATCAAGGTTGTGTATACTTGAAACATCCTTTTCATGTTTTTCCATTTGTTTTGTAATTGATCTTTTGTTAACGACACATTGTATGTTTTCTTGAATTCAACGATTATCTCCTTCCAAGAAGTCCTCGAAAAAGATCCATTAACGTATTCACCATTTTCATAATGTTCTCGAAGTATTTGAACAAGAACTATAAAATGGTCAGCAGCCTAATTTCCCAAACGAGGGGCCACAGTCTTTTCATGATTTTGAGTTGGTGTTGACATTCTAAAATGATTGACGATGAAGACATTATAAAATGTTGCATTACATTTACTTCATTTAGTCAAGTGCAATTCAATGGAAGTTAGTTACCTACCGTTGATTTTCTTACGTTGAGTGATTGCCATATAAATAATATTTGGTTTCTTATGTTCTTACATTGAATATCATTTGCAAGAAATATAAACATATGGCAATAGTCATAAACATTATTAACACATAACTTCCTTTTTTGATAGGTACAACAACTGACTTGACTACACTCATGTGGGATTATGTTTTGGAAAGAGATTCTATGATAAGCCTAAAAATGATCAGGGAAGATACGTCAATGTTTGCTTTCATTGATTTTAACATTTCCACGCATTCCAATTACATCCTAGACACAAGGTACCACATGATATTAACCTATTCCACTATTCAAAAGAAAACTACGAGAAAATCAACCAAAAAGTATAAAGCAGGTGTGGATGAAGTTGAAACGCCTAATCTTCGGCGAATAGAAAGGATTCAAGTGAAAATTTTGATCTTTAAGGGAAACATAGTAAGTCAAATTGATCACATTGAAGAAATATCCAAATTATAAGTGATGGTATCCGAATTATAAGTTTACAATCATTCTTCACATTTTTTTTCCTAGAACATTAACTGCGAATGCTTTAAATGCACATTGTATGTGATAATTTATTTCATGTAGTCAATTTCTAGAATAGAACTAATCCTTAAATCTGCATTTATTCTACCAACCAATCAGGGATATCTAGAATTGGTCCTGTGCATTAAACATTATGTTGCAAAAATATTGATATGGTCCTACGTAACTAACCTCTAATAATGAGGTGGAATTCTGATGATCTTGTTGTCTCCATTAAGGGCCTCAGAAAAGGGTGCCTCTCTCTTTTTCTATTTACATTGGAAGCTAAATTTCTGGCTAGACTTATTCAAAATAATATTCGTGTTAGGCTGTTAGGCGAAGAAGAAAAATGTTCGTGTTGGATGGTTTTGAAATTCACCGTCCTTGCCATCTAGGGGGGTTCGAATTCCTTGGTGGTGGTAGAAGTGAGCCCAAGGAAAGGGATCTCTTCTTTGAGTAGGATGTCACTGTCCTAAATGCACCACACCAAACTCCTCCCCTATAAGTTAAGTTCCCTGTCCCTTGCACATTCTCAAACACAATCTCAACCCCTCCAAAGTAATAAGTGCCCTCCTTTGACCAGTTCAACGAAAAGGCAACCCCTGCCATCTTGGTTGCTCCTTTTCTCCCAAAAACTCTTTCAACTAAAAGAGAGCAATGGGGAGTACTCTAAGGTGCATTTGTGCCTGGTTGGGAATTGGCCATGACTACAAGAGGAGGAAGTAGCTTCAAGCTATGGAGCTCAAGGTCAGGATGGACTGTGATGGCTGTGAGCTTAAAGTAAAGAATGCTCTTTCCTCGATGAAAGGTACACACTAATAGTTATTTTAGGAAAAACTTGGGCTTTGTTTGCTTAGTGAGATGTAATTTGCTGACAGAAGGGAACTAACAGTAATTCCCATCTAACATGAGACATCCCCCTAATAGTGATTCTTACCTTTGAAAGAATAAATTGTATTCCACATTTCAGATCTATGCCAACCAAATGAGACACAAGGCAATCCCTTTTGGAAATTGTCATTCTTACAACCAAACTAGGTTGGTTTTCAGTAATATTGCCCATAATTTATTTTTCTTCCTCCTTCATTGGCTGTCTTCAAAATCTATATCGTTGAGTCCTGATCCAAAGGGTTGTAATTGATCAGGCTTCTTCTATGACAGTATGCTAACTTGCCTATATATATATATATATAAAATTAATGTGAGGTATGTATGTTCATCTCCAGGAGTCACATCGGTGGAAATTAACAGGAAGCAGCAGAAGGTGACCGTAACTGGTTATGTGGATTAGAACAAGGTACTAAGGAAGGTTAAGTCCACATGGAAGAATGCTCAGATATGGCCTTATGTGCCTTACAATATCGTAAGCCAATCCCTATGCGGTGTAGGTCTATGACAAGAAGGTGCCACCCGGCTATGTTAGGAATGCGGAATCCATCATGGTCTTCAGCCATGGAAACACGCAGGAAGATCAGATCATCAACCTCTTCAATGATGACAACCCCAATGCTTGCTCCATAATGTAAAGAGAGGATCCTCTCCTTGTGAGCCACGTCTAGCTAGAGCTGCAATAATGCATTATCTATTAAGGGTGTCAAATAATTTGATTAATTCTAGGGAATATTAGAATTTAGACAAAGGCCATGGGCATCTTGGGTTTGACTTGGGCATTTGTGTAACATTACATCTTGCACAAAGTATTCCTTCTAATTGTTGTGAAATGTATATGCTTGCTCATGATGAAAGTTTTCAACCAAATATGTACAATTACGCAAAGGAGGCATCTATCTTCCGCTTTACGTATGATTAGCTGCAACGCTCTTTAAGAAAATACTTTTTTTTTTTTCCTTTATAAATTCTTTGATGGCAGTCCATCAAGGGAGGTAGAATTGAAAAACGCGGGGGGTGAGGAGGAATGGTGAAAGTCCAAAGTATAAGTTATAAAGCAATCTGGAGCCTGTGCAAGAAAAGGTAATTTATTTCTCCTAGACTAATGGCAATCTGATATCTCTTTATCTTTTCGTTCCTGTAGAGAGGCAACACCTGGGGAGGTGAGGCCCCAGGGTTGGAGAGGGGAGGACTAAAAAGAGGGCTGCAGGTATCTGGAGGTTCGGGGCTGAGTGATGTCTTTAACATGGCTATCAAGAGGTGATTGACAAGAGGTGGAATGGTGGTAATGATGAGATGACCAGACAGATATGGGTGAGAACAGGAAATTTAGCATCGAAATTGAAAGAATGACAGTTGAAACGTGAGAACAATTGCATGAAAAAGAAACAGAAAATTGAGAATGAGCTATCAGACCTTCAAGGAAAATGTGTGCAAGATAGTGATTCAAGAAAAGAAGATGAATTATTAACGCAGTATGAGGAGGTTCTTCTCCAAGAAGATCAGTGGTGTCAAAGATCTAGAAATTAGTGGGTCAATAGTGGCGATAGAAATACTAAATTCTATCATCTATATGCACAAAATAGGAATAGAAAAAATGCAATTGATTGGATTGTTTTACCAAATGGGGAAGAGCCAGGTGATAGTAAAAAAATCAGAACTTGCTTCTATAATTTTTATTCCAACTTATATTCCACTTAGCTTCATGATTTTTCTCCAGTGCAGCTCTTTAATGCTGAAGATTGGGCAACTGTAACAGAAAGGAACTGGTGCTCTCAATTGCTGAATGAGGAAGAAATAACTAATGTTCTCTTCAACATGCTGCCTAGAAATGATTAATGTTCTCTTCAACATGTGGCCAATGCATCTGCTATGGAAGAAGTCCAAATTCAAGCTATCTAGTGGATTATGGGAAGTGTTTTGGATAGAAAATTAATTATGGGGAATCAAGGATCTTTTTCGGTAAGGGGCTGAACGCTTAGATTCAGAATGAAGTTATACAAGTTCTTGTCTGCCCTATTTTGATTCTACTACATTATTTTCCAACAAGTTAGGCTACCAGTTGAACAAGATGATGAGGGATTTTTGGTGTGGATACGCTGATGACAAGAGGCATTTATACTTGAAAGCCTGGAAAACAATTTGCATAACAAGGCAAATGGGAGGATTAGGTTTCAAGGCAACAAAGTATTCCAACCTTGCTTTTCTCATGAGAATGGGATGGAATTTGTGCTATGAAAAGGGGGGATTGATGTGGCAGCAATTAAAGTCAAAATATTTCCCTCAAGGATCTTTTTGTTTATTTGTGCCCAAGAATTCTGACTCTGATTTTATGAAAGTAATGGGAGGTGTAAAGAATATGTTATCTAAGCACTCTCTTTGGCATGTCGGTCATGGAGATAGGATAAATATTTGGCCCCAACCATGGGTGAGGGATTGGGATGAGGTAGTTATACCATATGACTATGTTGCTATACAATTGAAATCAGTGGTTGAGTTGCTGGATGCTAATGGATGGAAGCAAGGATTACTGACTAATTCTTTTTCACCACATTTGGCCCAAGCTATCCTATCTATGCCAATACATAGGGGGCACGATTCTTTGATTTGGAAGCTGCACTCGTATTTCTCTCTACTAAAAAACAATCTTCTCACCACCATGGTCTCCTTTGTTAGTCAAGTTTATTTGGAGGAAAAAAACTATAGGCAACATACATTGCAGCAACACAGTCATGGAGAAAAACAACATGACATCCATGGAGAAAGAGTATGAAATAACAGCTTTTATTAAAATGCATACCTTTCTAAGCCTTGAAATTGAATGAAGTAACTACAAAACATTTTTGCATAGAGAATAAATTGAATCAATTAGAATGTGCCTCTAGAGGTTAGGGCAAGCAAAAAAGAGGGTTGAAAATCAAAACAACCATACAAGTTACCACACCTGACTATCAATTCCAAGCTCCACTCAAGGTCCAATAGAGCAACATGGTGTTAATAGTCGAGAAGGAAGTGTCACACATATATATAGGAAGAGAACAAATTAAAAACAACATAATACCTCCTGGCAAGCAATAAAGAGGACCTGCTTTGCACAGCGTCATAGGGGAGGAATAAATGAAGTAACTTTGCAGAGATTAAAGCCAAGGGCATACCCATTGGAAGAGGGGGACAGTTGCAATGGCAATGCCTGTTCACGAGGCCATTGGAGCACATGATTGGGTGCGACAAGGTCGAGACCGCGACCCATTGGACCGCGACTATAGCAAGGTCACGAGCAATCAAAAGGGCAAGGTCACGAGGGCAAGGCTTGTGATGGACGGTGAGGCCAATTGGAGGGTGAGAACCGCGAGGGTGACAACCGTAAGGGTGATGATGGGTGAGGATCGCGAGGGCTCTGTCGAGAGGGAGTAAGGGCACGTGAGGAGGCTCGACACCCCAGTTGAGAGCGTGGCGTGAGAGGGAGCAAGGTCACGAGCAATCAAGGTCGAGGGGGGTGGGTGGGGGGGCATTAGGGCGAGAACTGCGAGGGTGAAGATGGGCGACGATTGCGAGGGCTCTGTCGACAGGGAGTAAGGGTGCATAAGGAGGCTCGACATTGGGAGTGGAGAGCGCAGCGTCGAAGGAGTGGAGAGCGCGGGACTCGTGGGTGTTTAACACCGGTTTTCCTAACACCGATAGCAATTGATGTTAGGCAAATCGGTGTTAATAGCCCCTAACTTGTGTTAAGTGAAACGGGGTTAACCCCCCAAGTAAACAGGGGTTAACTCCTCTTTTGGGGGGTTATCCCGTTATGTAAACTAGGTCTTAGAGCTTTGCTAGTGCCTATAAATAAGTCTTCAATCCTTCGATTCTAAGTGTCAGCTCCCTTTTCCTCTTTCCCATACTGAGCTGATGATAGACTATTCCTTTCTCTCCAGTGACCTCTCATCTCTCTCTTGGACCAGCTCCGACGAAGCTAATCACCTCCCTCACCCCCTCTTCCACTCCGATGTTGTGACAGGGTTTAGGAGCACTCATCTCTTCTTCCTATTCACCTTCCTTTTTGCCGATGGTTCATCTTCATCAGCTCTGATTTCATCTAATCCGGTGACGCTGATGTCCTCTACCCCAATTCATCCAGGTAACATGTAGCTTAGCCTTAGCTTTTAGTTTATGGTAGAATTAGCTAGATAATTAGGTTGATAAGGTTAGTTTAGTTTGATTCCTCTTTTCTTCTCCGTCATCGACAAGGCCAAATCCGACCTTGGTCGTCTTCCATTAAATCCGCTTCATTTCCACCTTCCTGAACCTTCCACGACTTCATTCCACCTTATAACTCCCTCAATTACACGCCTACCCACCTATTCCATAGCTCACCTTCACCTGAAGGTTCCGCTATCAATGGCAGAGCATCAGAGCTAATATCATGTCCAATTAGGCCCTTTGACACATTCTCTTCACTTAAGGGCCATTTCTACCTATATTTCTACTCTAATTAGTTCCTAAACAGTAAATGCCCAATTCACCTTCAACATTGGACTCTGTTGTCTATGGCGGAGCTCCAATGAGTTTCTTCACCTAATCAACCACTCACTTACCTTTGCAATACTTTTAGAAACAAAAAGTCTCAATCAATTGAGAGATCTTGATTTTATTGTCCTATCGAACTTAGATTTGAGTTTTGGACATTTTGAGTTCGTACATCTGAGTTAGGTATTAAAAGCTTTAATTGAGGAGTTCTTGATATTTTGATGATCTTAGGAAGTTTTTGATCTATTCCTCAAGCTGATTCATGGAGATTTGATCTCAAGCATTCAATCCGACCTTCATAGGAGCTCCGGTGAGCTCCAACGATGTCAATTAAGAGATACAGATCTTAGATCCTTGAGAGAAGTTCCAGATTACTTCTAGTTGTTATTTTGATCAATTTCCAATTTTTTATTTTGTGTTTTAATGTCTTCATCAACCTATTAGCCATTGTCTTCCTCAGCTCCGACAGAGCTGAGGAAGCTCTTCCAATAAATCCTAAACCTTAATAATAGGTTATGAAGCTTCACTAGGATCCACTGAGTCTAGAATAACCTTCATAAAGGTTGTTAAATCTCTTGTCTATTCTAACGAACAAATCACCTTTTCATCTCAGGTGGAAGGCCTGGAGCACTGTATTCCAGGTATCAAAACACCATTTTCGAGGTTCTAATGAGTTTCTGATGATGATTAAAGCCGATTTAGACTAGTAATTAAGTATAGATCCCTTTAAAGCTAAAAGTCAACATTTGAGTTTCATATGGTCAACCTAAGGTGTTAATGGAGTTTTGAATTGTTGAACTCAGTTCTAAAGGTAGATTTGAATTCTTTAGGTTGTTAGGAGTTTGTTAGAGTAGATTTAAGTGAGTTTCGAGGTTGTTCAAGGACTGGTTAATCTTCTGCACAATTTGTGGTTCGTTCTGAGCCTCAGTGGATTTCAGACTCTTTCTGGCAAAATTCTAAGCAAAAATTAGCTTAGATCAGTTCATTTTGACATCCTGAAATGGTTTAGATTTGTTCCAGAGGTCCTTAGCTACTTATTGAGTCAATTAACATGTTTCAATTGATCTGAGCTCCATCGTGAAGCTCTGAAGGTTCATGGAGTTCCAGAAGCTATTCCAAGCTCTAATCCTTCTTTAGGTGAAGTGGAATCGTTATAGGAATATGTAGGAGACTTTAGGTGTGAGAGATTTAATAGGTTAATTTGAAGATTCCACTCGAAGAGGTGCTTTAGCAGTGCATCAATGGCGTTAGGCCATTTTCAAAGGTCAATCTGTGATCTTCTGATCAAATTAGTTAATGCAATCGAAATACAAATGTAAGAGCTTTAGATTGACCCCTTAATCTTAGGATTTGGATCTATGAGTTGATCAGAATTAAAGCATGAAGTTGGTGCTGGATACAGGTGTTGTGTAGAACAAAAGGGACTTGCATAGTCCCACATCGAGAGATGTTGAGCTTTTGAAGGCATATAAATTGCATTGCTGCTGAAAGTTGCTCAGTCATCAAAGCACAGGGCACAAGCGAGCATGTGTGTGTGTTTGTGCATGTGATGATTTGGCTCTGGGAGAGGGTCCTCCAGGCGTTAGGTGGAAGGCTAAGATGGTGACACGTGACCTAGTAGTGGTACCGATCCAGCCATCCTGGTCGTTAATCCTGCAAGTCACATGGATCCATCTCACCTTTTGTACTAAGTGTTAGCCAACACTTAGTGTGAATTTGAGTTCTCCCTGTGAAGGTTGTGCTTGTGCGAGATTTGTGAAGGCTCTTATGCCTAAGTTCTAAATGAGAATGAGGCTTAGTATTAAATAATGTTGAACATAGATTGTTGTCCTAAAAGAACACTTTTTGTATAAATTTCTTTTTTTAGAATTTAATGCAAAATATTTCTTTTCATTATGGAATGATTGCCATGTTATTAATGTTCATTTTTATGTAATTATTCATGTGGATAATATATTAGAGTAATTAATTAGTTAATTAAGTAGCTAGTTAACTATGTAATTACTTATTTTAGTTAACTTATACCATAACTATATTTATTAATTAAGTATTAAGTAGTAGTATAATATAAGTAGTAATCTTAAGTAATTTAGTAATTATAATGTAATTATTATAATAATTAGGTTAGTAATTTGTTTATAGTTTAATTAAGTAAATTTAGTATCTATTAGACTAATTAATTAAAGTATTTATTAGTTATATAACTTAAGTATGGAAGTAAATTATAAGTTAATTATGTACTAATTAAGTAACTATAATTTAAGTAATTGGTAACATTTATGTTAATGAGTTATAACTAGTAAGTATATATTTAAGTATGTTATAGAAGTACTATCTATATAAGTTAAATATGTAATAATTAGTTAATTATTATAGTTAAGAATAAGAATTAAATTAAGAATGAATGGTGACTGTTATGCTTAAATTAGCCTTTCAACGAACGACCTAGACTTAATCAGTATAAAGTTATAAAATGTGTTGATTACCTTGCTTGTTATACTATAATTTAACGACGACTAATTAATTATGTAAGGTAGTTATACATCACCTAGGCATAACAAATATGAATATTTAAGTGCACAACAATGATTTCCCTTCCAAGAGTAGCCTGTTGAAAATATGCGTTATGTAGCATTGGTGATTGGTGGATCACTTCTGATTAAGGGTATAACTAAAACATATAGTTCCTATTTAATTGTTTTCTGTTCAGTCTAAAGATCAGTAACTTTGAAGAGTAGCAAGGTGTAGGCTATCTTGGGGTTGTTCATGATGTCTGAATTGGTCGAAGTTTGAAGTGTTGCTGTTGGTGTTCCTGAAATCAGATTGGGTTGAAGAGTTGTTGCTACGTTGATTCAGGTGTTTTGAAGAAGTATAACCGGTGGAGAGATTGGCTTCTACTTGATAGTTGCTACGAATGTATTGGGATGGTAGTGCTATTAACTTTCTTCATATTCTAGAACTGCTATTGGTAATGAGTTGAAGTTTGCAAGTTGCCATTAGATGCAAGATGGCATGACAAGGATTTTAAGCCATTTTTTGACGAGGCTACTGCAATTGGTCGATTTTTCAATTGTAATTCATTGTATTTTCATTTTTCTTCTATAAAAAAAAGATATTATGACCCTAAGGAGGGAATACTTGTACTTGATTTTGAGTTCAATAAATTGGGGTAACTTGAGCCCCTAAGTTTGTGTAACATGTATTTTATATTTGAAATTTAATAAAAGTGATGTATTGTGTTAAGGTCAATTTTGTCAAATTATTATATCTAGTTGTTATTAGAAAAAAAGTAAAAATGATATTTGAAAATATCTTTTATCTTAATAATGATATATCCACAAACCTAGTCATCCCCAAAGGATAATTAGCAACAATTATTTTCATCTCTAAAATGTTAACGATAGAAACATCCGTCCCTAAAAAATTTTATGCCATGTCATTAGTGCATTTTTGTTTCCAATTTATTGTGACCAATTTTTTGTTGCTTGAGTTGTGAGAATGGAAAATCCGTCCCCAAAAATTTTGGTGACCCTACTTTGAGGGACGGATTTTTGGGGACGATTTATTCGTCACTCACCCTTATTTTTATCTCCAAAGCTTGTAAGTTCATAGCCATAGGTCGTCACCACAACTCTATTTTGTTGTAGTGACATTGTGGTCATTGGTTCAGGTTGGGATTGCCTTTATCCACTTGGATACATAATCAACCGCTATTAAGATGTACTGGTATCGAAAGAAAGGTATAAAAGGTTCCAGAAAATCAATCTGCCAAGCATCAAAGATTTCAACCACAAAGATCAGGTTCAAGGGTATCATGTCTCTGTGGGTTATGTTTCCAATCGATTGACAACTAATACGACAAACTCGCTATAGGTTAATTCTGTCGTAGCACGAGAATATGTGGTCACTCAAATCAAACTTCTAAACTCATAACAGAATAAAATTATAATATATGGGAGTCTTGGTCGTATCTCAGGGAGGCCTTTGGTTGAGTTACTTTCTAACTAATCCTAAGTATGAGTACTAACAAAATTGGGTGATTTTTCGAAGTGCAAAATAGTCAAAATGAATTTCAGAAAGTGGAATTTTGAATCTGCAAAAATACGGGAGATGCGAATTTGCAAAAACAAAGCACACTTTTTTTGGAATTTTTAGAATAATAAAGCAACTAACTAGCAAAGCACATAGAGTAGAGAGATATGAAAACCCAAACATAAATATATTGTTACTAATCAAAATGTCTACAACTACGAAGAATAAGAAGAAGAAGAACAAGAAGAGAGTAGAGAAGAAGAATTAGCTAGAATGATGATGAATGCGAGGAAGCTCGAGACAGTTAAAGGAGAGTGCCACCACAAGCCATCGTAGGTAGAGGAAAGCTTTAGAATATGGTCAAAGAAGAAGTCGAAGAAGATGTTGAAGAAGAAGATAAAGAAGATCCTGGAGAAGAACTTGAGGTAGAAAGTGGAGACAAGGGAGAACCTAACTAGAGAAGAGAATTCCTAAGCAACTAAGGTAATCTAGAGGCTAATTAGAACGTGTAGGAAGAAGGTGGGAGTGGGAGGGGAAGGAAGAAGATGGTGGAGGTAGGAAGAAGAAGAATAAAGGAGGAAGAGGCTAAGGAAGAAGAAGGAGACTTAAGGAGGGAGTAAGGGGGAGAGTTGTATGCAACTAATGGACACCATGTGGTGTTTATATAGGCGCAAGGAAAGGGGGTGGATGTCCATAGGTGTCTTGGTGGCCATGAAATAGGTTTAGGTTTTGGAAAATAGGTTTAGATTTATGATTTATCTAAATAGGAAAGTAGGACTCCTAATGTCTTCAATTTTTCGACCTTTGTATGTTCCAAATTTGAAGTTGTACAAAACCAAAAAGTTGTAGCTTTTGAAATTAGCTTTCAAATGCAACTTGCATTACTCAATTTGAATTTCAAATGAGAAAGTTATGGCAAAAATACTGAAAGTGTGTCTGGCTATCATGAATTTCGAGATTAGGATTCGAATTAGAATCTTGATTTGTTAAAATCAAGGGATGTGATTGAAACCTAGATAAATTAATTGCCACATGCTATCAATTAATCCCAAATAATATTTTTGGCAATTTAGTTTAGAAAAATTATGTGACACATATAGATAAGGTAGAGGCTTCTAGAAAATAGGATTACGACTAGAATTGAGCTAGTGACACTAGAGTGTGAGTTGGATTTTAGGATTAGGCTAGGAGTGTGGTTTAGGCTTAGTAGGGTTAGGTGAGATGAGAGGAGCTAGTTAGGATTTAGGTTTGGGTATCAGGATTAGGATTATGGCTTAGGCTAAATAAGGTAAGTTTTGATTAGGGATAAGGCTAGGGTTTTCATGGCCAAAATTGATTCTTCTCTTCTCAATTTGAGCTTTGATGATCTGGATTCTCACTTCTTCTCATCTTGAGCCTGAGTAAAGGATTCTTGCACATAACAAGACCTAAAATTAGTACAAAATAAGTTCAAAATGATAGCTTTAGCCCTAAGATGCAAATATGCAATTACGTACAATATGATCTAAATTTAATGCAACTAACACCCAAAACCAACAAATCTAAGCATGTTGAAATATAATTATGCAGACTTATGAATAATGTCTACATGCCTGAGAGAACTAATAAGCATCTTTGAAGATGGATGACCAATAGAATCTGAATTGCAAAATTCTGCAGTTGTCTTCTTTCCCAAAAAGTGACCACTACATGTAGAAGGGTGGCAAGTGGTCAGGATACTGTGAAACTCACTTTCAGGAACACATCTTATGATCTGGTCAGCACATATTCTATAAAGGCCAGGGTCATCCTAAAAGTAGAATTTGGTCCCAGTATAAAATTTCTCTTTGTCGTTTAAACCAATCATTAGGTACTCTCCCAGAAGCTAAATAATTCACTGTCTGCATACTATGGGAGTTTAACTCTTGAGATGCTAAGAATTGACTCATCCAGCAAGGAAGCAGAAATAGGTAAATCTAGATGAGGGTCTTTAACTAGGATCCTAGATAAGTGACCAACCACAACATTTTCTAAATCGACTTTGTTTTTGATCTTCATATGAAATTCTTGTAAAAATAATATCCACTGAATAAACTAAGGTTTAGCATCCATTTTAGCTAAAAGGTGCCTATGTGACGTGATCCTAGTAGATAAGTTCTAAATTTTTCCATATCTAAAGTGGTGGTAGCCTGGAGGTAGGAAATAACCTAGTTGAAATGGCCATGGAGGTGTACTATGTAATGGTAGGCATGCACTATTGGGTGGAGTGACTAAAGTAGAGAATGTAGACTAAAGAATGCTTCTATGTGGTAGGGGTCTGATAGTGGATCTACACGATATGTAAATAGCATTCGTTGTAGCGTGGAAACTCGCTAATAATTTTAAAGATAATCGGAGTTGCAAGTCCAGGTCGAATATGGGGAGACAAAAATAGAACTTTGCTTACGTATTTTTTTCGCTTTTATTTCTAATGTGAAAGTAGATATGGACTTGGCTAGCTAAGATAATAATAGAGAAGGAGAGAGACGGTAAGGGATAGAGATTAGATCATAGAAGAATGGTTACAACTAGAGTTTTTTTCAGAAACATAAAAGAGATCTAACTAGAACTAAAATAACAAGAAGAAAGTAGAAGATTTTAGAGCAAAGTCACAGTGGTTGAGAGATTCGTCGACAGAGCCGCCGAGGATGTAGAAGAGGGTGACTGGTAAAGGAATGCTTGGTGGAAGAGGAAAGACCTAAAGGATGGCTAGGGATTCTACTCTAAAGGAGGTAGTGGAAGAAGGTGGAAAAGGGATTTTTTGGAGGAGGAATTCATGATGGAAGGTGGGGGGAGTGCCTATGGTTTTATAGAGGCCTAAGTGGATTTCTAGAGCCTAGGATCAATGGTGCGTAGGGTTAGGATTAGGTTATAAGAAATCAAGGGTTATGATCTAAAGTTGAGACAAAAAGATAGGTTGTTTTTGTTGGAATTCAAGGGATGGCTAGGATTGCATAGGTAGGAATGTGAAGGGTTAAGATTGGAGGAAGGGGAGATGGCTAAGAAGGGATTTGGTTCTTAGGGGGCGACACTAGGAGGATAATGTAGGGTTTGGGTTTTTGCTTAAGGGTTACGTAAAGGATAAGATAAGGTGGTTCTTGGTTTTGGGATTTACATAGGTCCATTTAGCCAACCATAAATAGGACTCCAAATAGGACCTTGGTCAACCAAATTAGGTGGGTAATTAAGCTAGGTGGTCAGGTCTAGGATTAGGAAAAATTGGGTTCCTAATTAAGCTAGCTACGGGGTTAAATAGGTGAGGGTCTAGATGTAGAAATTAACTTGATCTCTTCATAAATGGGCTCAATCTTGATTCTCCTACCTATAGAGCTCCAAATTGCTCCTAAACCTAATACCTGCACGTATTACACAAAAGACATCAAGGTACCAAATATGAGTTTGGAAAAAATTACAGAAAAATCTAAATTTATGTAATATTTACAAAATACACTTATACAACTAAATTGACCTAACTAAATACATTCTGTCAATACCGTTGTTTTTATGTATGATGTACAACTACCGTACATTGTTAATTTGTCGTTAAGTTATAATATAGTGAGCAAGGTAATTGACACATTTTATAAATTTATATTAGTTAAGTCCAGGTCGTTCGTTGGGAAGCTAAATTAAGCATAACATTCATCAATTATTCTTAAGTTATTATTATTCTTAATTACAATAATTAATTAACTATTAGATATTTAAGTTATATATATAGTACTTATATAACTTAATTAATAATATGAATACATACTTACTATATATTAACTTACTATACTTAGTATAACTTAATACTAGCTTAACTTATACTAATTAACTAAATAACTATCTAACTACTTAATTAATCTACTTAATTAACTATAATACTTTAACCACATGAATAATTACATAAAAATGATTATTAAGAACATGGCAATCATTCCATAAATAAAAAGAAAGATTTATGCATTGAATTAAAAATAATTTCTACATGAAAATGTTGTTTTAGAACAATAATTAATCACATTCAATTATTACAAACTTAGGCTTGTTCTTATTAAGGACTTAGTCTTCACAGTCTTTAGAAATCACGTACAAAGAATAGCCTTCACAACACTTAAGCACTTAAGGTTCTCAACACTTAGTCATTTTTCTTCACAAGCACAAGTACTTAGCACAACAAAAGGAGATCAGGATCAATGTAGCCATTCATAGGATCAACGGCTTAGAGAGTCGGATTAGTACCACTACTAGACCACGTGTCACCATCTCAACCTTCCACCTTGCGTTCAAAGGCCGCTCTCCTAGAGCCATATGGTTAAATCAATGAACAAAGTAGCACGCATGTGCGCTACTTGAGGAGCCCACCCTCGTTTGGGCGATAAGCCTACGAAGGCATTTCTTTAATACTGTAGCAACTGCTCCTTAATTACGGATGTGGGATTATGTGTGTCCCCTTCTCTTCTACACTCGTTTGTTCTCCAACACTAACTTCTAGCTTTGATTCCCAGCACCTCCAAGATCCAAATTCTGATCTTAAGGGCTTAATTGAAAGTCATAAAATTCTTCTTTCAATTGCAATAATCAATTTGAACGGAGGATCACAAATGAGCTCTAGATTGTTCTCTAAAATTGGCCTGACGCCAATGATACACTGTAACAGCTCTTCATCTACAGACCTTCTAATCAACACCATATCTCTCTTTCTCTCTTTAATCCTACGAGTCTCACATAGTGCCTAAAGTCATTCCGCACTCAATGGAGTGGGAATGGAGACCTTGGGAGCTTGGGAAGCTCACTGAGCTTCAGAGCTTCTCGTTAAAGCTTAGAATGACTAAATCAAAGGTTCAAATGATCTAAGAGGTAAATTGAAACTTCTAAAATGAATCCAAACCAATTTAGGAGGTAAAAAGCAACAAATCTAGGTTAATTTGAGCTTTAAAATTTATTAGAAACCCTATGAACTCCTCTGAAGCTCGGATTGGACCCAACTGGGCAGGAACTTGAATCTAACCCTAAGCAGCTTTAAAACACCTCATAATTGATACTACTAGGTTCTTGATAACCTAAGGAGTCAGAATCAACTCCTAAACTAAGCTCAAAGGTCCTGAACTTCAAGAATGACCTAAGGTCGACCTTTTAAGCTCAGGATTTGAATTTTATCCATAAAGGGTTTCAGATCAAAACAAATACCTAGATTGAATCTGTAGAACCTAAGGAACTCAATAAGACCTTCAAAGGCAAGTTTTGAGACTTGGAACACTATGCTCTAGTTCTTTCGCTTGAAATAATAAAAAGAGTTGGTCGACAGACCAAGTTGGAGGTCTAACTAAATATCTAAGTACATATCTGAGTCCTCTAGATCCTACGGAAGCTCATGAATCTATTCCTAAGGTATGATACAAGAGACCGGTCATCTTCAGCTCTGCCGGTTAGAGGAATGCTTAACTTGAAACTTCAAATCAGAGATTGGAATATGATAAGTGCATCATAGGAAATGGATCTGGAGCTTTATAAGAAGCTCTGAAGTTTGTAGCTCATGATTGAAGATGTCGAAGCTCACCAGAGCTTCGATGAAGATTGGACCTTGTTCATCAAGAATCAAAACTCCATGAAAACTCTCAAGAAAAATTGCCTTAATTAAGCTCTAGATAACAAATTAAAGCTTGAAATCTTCAAAGATTACATTCTAAGTTCAACTAAACTCAAGAATCAACATCTCATTCAATTGAGTGAGGGGAATTGATCAACATAAGATGGTGAATGTGTATGTGTAGCTAATTTAGGTGGAGGAAATCCTCCAACCTTTGCAATGGACAACAGATGTTGGAGATTGAGTGGAAGATTAGGCATTTTGTGTACAGGTGATGTTAGGTAAAATTGAAGAGTGGAACGAGGCCCTGATGATGTGAAGGAGTGATGAAGGACCCTAGTTGAGTGTGAGGTCAATTTTGAGGCTCCACCATGGACAACGGAGCTCTCAGGTGAAGGTGCTGTGAAATTAGGCCATTTGGTGATCAATTGTGTGAATTAGAAGGTGGAATGTGATCGTGAAGTGACAGAGAAGGTGAAGGAGTGACTAGGTGAATTGAGGTACGGTGAAGCCTGAAATGGCTCATCGGAGTCGGAGAAGGAGGTGGGAAGCTTGGATCTATCTTAAGCCTACTATAGTTGCTTGCCTAAAACTAACCTAGAAGCTACGCCTAAAGTTTAGAGCTACTTACCTGAAGAAATGGTGAGGTATCTCGTCGTTGGCAGGGCGAGAACAGGAGGAAATCAGACTGGGTAGGGGAGAAACTCTAGCCAAGCAAAGTAGGAAGAGAAAGAACTGTGGCGCCTCCAACACCGTTGGTAGGGCGGAGGAGAAGAGGAGTTGAGGGAGACGATGTTCCTCGGTGGAAACGCCCGAGAAAGGGGGGAGGAGATGCTGAAGCTAGGAGAAATAGCCTAACGAGCATCCACTGGTTAGAAGAGGGAAGGGGGTCACTAAAGTTAAATCAGAGGTTAGCATGGCTATTTATTGGTGATGGCGGAGCTTAGGGGGAAGAACCTGGATGAATAGGGGTTTAGGTATATCCTAACCATTGTCGTCGTCTCCGACGATGGTGAGCTTATTCACCCTAAAGAAATATGATTAATGGCTAATCTAAGCCATTAGATTTGAAGAGGAAGGTGAGAGGAGCTCGAGCGGCAATGGCGGTGGCTATAGGACGCTAGATGGGCGATGATCTAGGGGTGCCATCACCGGTGATTAGTGACCATTCATGGAGAAGGGGGTGAAGGAGATGTACATAGGCACCTAAACGTAAATAAATGACCTAGGTGTAATGAAACAGCTTAATTGACATGAAATGCAGGGATTAAAATGCAAATATTGAGTTTTAAGGCTTAAATTAAATTATTTATTTTTTCAACTTTTTATATATAATTATAAATACAGTAAATAATTTGTTTATGATATAAGATTTCATTTTTACCTTGTTTAGCTATATTTATTTAAGTACTTTAACATTATTAAGTTAATGAACTTATGCATTATAAATAGTATAAGTTAAAATATAATACTTATATATATATATATAGCTAAATGCTTGGATTTAAGTCCCATTTGTTAATTAAGCATTAATAGATGTTTATTAATTATTAATTTAGGTATTTTAACATATAAATAAGGTTCTTGCTATTATTACCTTAAATATATAATTAACCCTAATATAATGTCATTTACTAGAATTTAACTAGGAAAACTACCTAAAAATGATAAATTAAGAGTCATGATAAGTTCCTCATTAATATACCAAAATTATATTTTTATTAAGGACTAATCATTATAGGTCAAATCAAATTATGATGTCATCGTCAAGTGAAATCAAACTCTTCAAATGAATTCTACTTCCGATGAAGCTATTGAAGGTTCTTTTTTATCTTTATTGACTCTAGAACTTTGTAAGGAACCTCATAAAATAACAAACGACACGTTTTCAAATTCGCAAAAATCATATTTTCCTTTAAAACTAAGTTCTTACTACTGTTGATTGACCAATCTTCTAATCGATCGACCAAACCACCATTGATCAACTAACCCTCTTGTTTAATCGATCAAAGGCCTCTAATGGTCATATTTTTCCTTTTGATTGATTAATCCTTTTGTTTAATCGATTAAAGACTCTAACGGTCAAACTTTCCTTGAATTTAAAAAGTTGATCAAAATCCCAATTTAATTGATCAACATGACATTGATCAAACTATTTATTTAATCGACCAAAAGTAATTTTGATCGACCAATCATAAGTTTTGATTGATCAAAGACATATTTTTAGTATTTTCAAAACAAGTCAAAAAATACCTATATATAGGACCCTCAACTTGTCTCAAAAACACATAAGAGCTTTTTACAAGCAAAACACGCATACTCTCTAGTGATTTCGCACCTCTGTGACTATGGTTATTGTGATCCGATGCATGATTCTTTGCGAATCATAAAATCTCGATTTGTTCTAATCTTATTGTGGTTCTATAGGAATTTTTGTTATATACTTTTTATTCCTGTTGTTTTTAATATGGGATCCAAGTCCTCTTGGAGGTCCTGTTATTCTTCTCTTAGTCAGGTGTATAAAGAGAAGATGCCTTATAAGAGGTTGTGTCACCCTCGTTCAAGTGGTACGATAGTGGATTGGACTTGTGTCGACTAGTCGAAGAAATTTTAAGTTGAGAGGCTTAGGTAGTGGATTTTACTTGCAGGGGTTTCCACTTTAAATCAGGTGTCATCATTTTTGGTCTGTGCATAGTTTTTTGATATGTGGTGAATGTTTTTTTAATTGATTATAGAGTTAGATATTGTACTATTCAACCCCCTCTCTAGTGTATACTTGATCATTTAGATTTCGCACACACACATTCTACCTTAATCAACCTTCAAATTAGCATTAGTTAGGCATAATTAATGTAAATATATATAGTAATATCAGGGTCCTAGGATTTTTATAGCAAATATAAGTTAATATGGGTCGTAGGATCAAGTGAAGGGTTAGGATGTTTCCACCATTTCTAATTTAAATCAAGCCCTTAGATGGGCATCCAATGGTGGGAATTGGGCACAAGGGGGGTTGGCCAAGAACTCTCTAGAAGAACCTTGAGTGGCCAACCATGAGGGTGGAATAGTGGCCCTTGATGGTGACTTCTAGGGTAGAGATTAGGTCTTGGTAATTAGGTTTTGGTTGAGGGATTAGAGGAATGGCTATGGTTGGCCATGTGGAGTGCTTAGGAAGCTTCTTATGGTTGGCTACTAGTGGTTGAATGGATAGGTTTTAGGTAGCCTGGATGGGGAGCCCTTGGATGGAGATTGGAGGGTGGATAGTAGGGTTATGTCGTCTGCTATTTGGAGTCCTTAAGAACCTTCATGGTCGACCAAGGTGTGCTAAAAATAGGATGTTATGTTGGCCTTAGGATGATGTGTGTGTGATTGAGATGAAGAGGCTTTAGGTTTTCTAAAATTAGGAAGGTTTTAGGTAGAATAGGTTGTCCTAATGGTTTAAATGGTAGAGGGTTTAGGAGGGGCCAAGTGTCCCTTATCTTCTTCTTTTCTTCCTTGTCTTTTTATTTCTTTGAGCTTTTGTCCTTGGCTACCTTTATTCTATATTATTCTAGCTTCTACGTAGGTGCTTCTTCTCCCCAAATGAATTCTCCAGCTCCTCAACTTATTCATTCACTCATATTACGTCCATTATTCAATAAAGAACACCATTAGTCATAATTTTTCATAAAATATACACAAACCCTAAATGTGCATGCATGTCCAAATTATAGTATTTACAATCAAAATGCATGATTTTACTAAGGAACTAACCCTAGATTAAGCATGTTAGGGTTGTAAATTAGGTTATCACTCTCACATGCCTATTTTTTCTAGTCTCTTAATAATACAAATGAATGCAATTTAATGAAATGTCTCTAACTAAAGTTTTGTAGTTAGACTAAACACTTGTTGTCAACCCAATTCCAGAGAATTAGTTAGGACCCTTTTTCCATTCGACCTACAGCGTCAAGGATGGACATCTAGACTTAGGTAGGCTGAATATTTTTGTTTCTTTTTAGCCTTTGACCTCTAGCCTTAAGTTTGATTTCTTAGGCTCCATTACTTGCTTAGGGTTTGGTGGCTATGAATTTAAAGCATTTGTGCATAATGTAACTGATCAGACCTATAGACATCCAAGGTCGCAAAAATCTAAGTCACAACGTATCGAAATCCATTCCTAATCAACTGACATTTCACCTTAGCTTATCCTTACTTAGATTATGGTAGCTTTCTCCCCACATGTTTCTATCTCGAGGTCAACACTCTAGGCGTATATCTCGATTGGACTTTAAGTCTCTTTTCCTAATTATTTTCTTCTCCAATTTTTTTTTTCTTTTTCATTTTTCTTCTCTTTTTTTCTATTTTTATTTTTGTGAAAAGAACACTCATGTATTAAGGCGTTTTATTTGATGGTGGCACTCATTTGTAATGAGGTTCGAATTTATTTGTTTCAATACTTCTCTTTTTTTCTTTTTTTTTTATTTTCTTATTCTCCAAATTATTTTTCTAGGTGAGTGGCTCATCTTTCCTCCTTTCAAGAACCGCTCATGGAAATCTTTGGAGTGAAAAGGAATTAAACTGGATCCCATGATGCCTGTATTTTCATGATTTTGGATGCCTATAACTTAATTCTAAAGTGTATGAAAGTGTGACTACTTAGGTTGCCTAGCTCTCAAAATGAAGAGTAGACAACAGAGCCCTATACTTTCTCCACCATGACCGTAGGTTTTAGCTAGCCAGATTCATCAAGAATCATACTAAATCCAAATCTAGTAGAATGTTCTCAATTGATTATGCTAACTATAGGCTGTAAGGCTTTATGGTCTAAACTTCCTAACTAATCTCTTGGTTTGGTTAATTCTAAACACGTAGTCTTTCTACTCAACTTAGTCAGAGACATGCAATTAATGCTGTTTACGAGGCCAAAATAATTTTTTTTATCAAGAAAAAAAAAGAATAGGAAAAGAAATTATATAGCTGACATACTATAATTAAGTCATGCAACGTCTACCCTCCTATGCCTATTCATTACAATGTTTTCATTGGAATGTATAGAAAGGAAATCCAAAACATGATAAGAGAAGAGGATATCACCTAACTAAGCTTCGTCATTTCGGGTCAACTTAGAAATGGAAATGAAAATATAACTATACAAAATACTAGGTTGCCTCTCAGGTAGCGCTAAGTTTTTCGTCATTAGCCAGATGTAGTTACGCGCATCAAGAATCCAAGAGGTTAATTTGATTAGAGGGGATAGGATCTGGGTGTTGATCAATGTATGGTTTTAACCTCTGTCCATTGACTTTTGTCTCCTAGTTGGTCTTGGGGTCTAAGATTTGGATGGCTCCATGAGGGAAGGTTTTCTTTACAATAAAGGGTCTCATCCATTTGGATCTTAATTTTTCCAGAAATAGCTTCAAGTGTGCATTGAAAAGCCAAACATTTTGATCTGGGATAGTTTTTTCTAGAATTAAATTTATCATGTAAAGCTTTGGTCCTGTTCTTATAAATTCTCCTACTATCATAAGCAACATTTTGGATTTCCTCCAATTCAGTTTATTGGAGTTTCCTTTCTCATCTAGATTTTCTAAATTTAGGTTAAAAGTCCTAATGGCCTAGTAAGCTTTATACTCTAGTTCCATAGGGAGGTGACACATTTTTTCGTAGACCAAACAGAATGGAGACATTCCAATTGGGGTCTTATATGCAGTTCGGTAGGCCTAGAGTGAGTCATCCAATTTCGTGGACCAATCCTTCATATCAGGGCAAATCATCTTCTGAAGGATTTTCTTAATTCCTCGATTAGAGATTTTGGCTTGGCCATTTGTCTACGGTTAATATGGAGTAGAAATCTTATTTGTCACTTCGTACTTGGTCAATAGGTTCCTAAATTGATTATGAGTAAATGCACCCACCATCAGTAATCAAGGCTTTCGATATCTTAAACCGTATAAAGATGTTTTATTTCATAAAATTCATGACCACCTTGTGGTCATTAGCTCGGTCAGGGATGACTTCAATTCATTTGGATACGTAGTCAACTGCAACCAAGATGTAAAGGTACCCAAATGAATTGGTGAAAGGTCCCATAAAATCTATGCCTTAAACGTCGAATATTTCAATCTCAACAATTTGGTTTAGGGTCATCATATCCTTGGGGGTCATATTTTCTAAAGTTTGACATTTAGTGATGACCTGCAAAAGTTGTAAGAATCACGGAATAAAGACGACCAATATAGTTCACTTTGGAGTACCTTGGTTGTCTTTTTTCGAGAGAAATTACCCCCACAAGCGGTTGAACAACAGAATTTGAGCACACTTAAGAGCTCGTCATCTGGAATGTAATGATGGATACCGTTGGAACCTAGTTCCATCTCTCTTCTGAGTTTTGGTGTTAACAAAACCATTTTAAAATCTAATGTGTTTATGAAGTATTACAGGTCAAAAGAATCTATGGATGCAAGCAACAAGATAGCATATGAAGGAAGAAACTAGAAGACTATAGTTCTTGTTGTATTTATTGTATTTTAGAATCTTTGTACGTCTCCTAACAAGTAAAACATAATCTAGAAGTTAAAATCAAAGTAAAGATAATTAGGGTTCAGAAAATCGTTCATTCACTCGTTTTAAAACTCAAAATCGATTTTTTCAAAATAAAGTCATTTAGAGTAGGTTGGATATCTCTAGAAATTGACTTACACTTACAATCTTTGGTGCTTGTAGCAAGTATCGGTACTAGTCATAAGTACCGGTACATGCTAGGCACAGGTTTGGACCTAAGTCCCAAACTGTGAACAAGTACCGATACTTATTGTGAGTACCGGTACCAAGTGGTCACAGTTTGTGCACTTGGTTTTTGCCTGGACCTTACAAGTACCGGTATTAATCACTAGTATCGGTATATGTAGGTTACTGGACCCAAATCTGTGAGTTACAAGTACCGGTACCTAGTGACAGTTGGGTTGACTTTAGGCAGTCAGTACCGGTACCAAAAGTTTAGTACCGATACCAACTAACCGTTGTGACCAATCTGAACGGCTATTTTGCAATTAAACTTATTTCTAATCTTCCCAAATTTCCCCTAACGGCTAGTAATCGTAGGGAAGGTGTTTAGTGGCTTATATAAGCACTCTTTGAGTGTCTTTTGCACACAACCAAGGAGCCAAAATTCTATCTTTGTCTACACCTTCACTTATCAAATTACTAGCTGCAAAAGAGCTTGTTTTGTTGCAATTCTCTCAAGGCCGCTCTCCACTTGCAACAAGTCATCAAGGCGATCATGTTTCTCTCTGATAAATTCGTTTGTTTTACGCCTTAATATTCTCGTTAGATTAATTTACACACTTATATTAAGCAAAATAATTGTTGGAGACTTAGGGATTAGTTGTGAGCTTTTATTTACATTTTGCTTACACCTGTATCTTTATTTCTTTTTGATATCTTGTAATTGGGTTGAGGCAACCCGTTAATTACCTCAAGTTTTAGTAAATTGATTCCCTCCAGATTGAGGGAATCGGGTTAAAAATCTTAAGTCGGGAGACTTAGGTAGTGAAGTATCCAAGTGAGGGGAACCACTATATATCTTGTGCATTTTGTGGTTTGATTTATCTTGCATTTTTTTTTTACCACATTATTCATCCCCCCTTTCTAGTGTGCTTGTGATTTACAGATCCTACAGGTGGTATCAGAATGGGTCGCGAATAGAAGAAGTAACTATTCTCTCTCGCAATGGCATCTTCAGTCAAGTACACCGAAGGACAGTCATCCACACGTCCTCCCTACTTTGATGGGATGGACTATTTATACTGGAAGAGGAGGATGCAAATCTTCCTCAAGGCCAAAGATGAAGACTCATGGACTCTTATCCAAAAGAAGTACATGGATCCGGAGCCGCAGGAAGGTACTGTTTGGACTACAGAACAAAAGAAAAAGATCGAGGGAAATGCGAAAGCGATGAATACACTCTATTGTGCATTATCAAGAGAAGAGTTTAACCGTATCTCTACATGCGAATCTGCATAGGAGATATGGAACACGTTGCAAGTCACCTATGAAGGTACAAGTAAGGTAAAAGAAACACATATTTCTATTCTAACAGAAAGCCATGAGTGTTTCAGGATGCAGAAAGGTGAAACAATCAAAGGAATGTATACAAGATTTGGAGAGATCATAAATCCAATGAAGAACTTTGGAGTCAAGTTGAAGGAGCAGCTTGTAAGGAAGATCTTGAGAGCCCTTACAAGCGATCGGTCTCCAAAGACCACAACCATCCAAGAGGCGAAAGACCTTTCTACTCTTTCCTTGGATGGCTTGATTGGAAGCCTCATGGTATATGAAGTCCAATTGGAAAATATGAAGATTGAAGAAAAATCCATAAGCAAGAAGGAGCTTGCATTTAAAGCTATAAAGGAGGAGTCAGACCTTGATGATTCCAACTTCGATGAAGAGGAGCTTGCTCTTCTAACGAGAAGATTTATCCGAAAACAAGGTACGAAAGTAAATAAATTTACAAATGGCATTATTTGTTTTGAGTGTAAGAAAAAGGGGCATGTACGAAAAGATTGTCCAATGATCAAGAAGAAGAAGGAAGAAAAGAAGAAAGATAAAGAACTCAATTGGAAGAAGATTTCAAAAAAGACATACAAGGCGACTTGCGATGATAGTAATTCCGGCACGGAATCATCTTCTGAGGATTCTGAAGAAAAGGAAAGTTGTACATCTTTGTTTAATGGCGAACGACAGTTCAGAAAATGAGGTAGACTCTGAAGTTACTTTTAATGAGTTATTACAAGCATGAGGATTTGTATTACAAAGCTAGGTTGATTAAAAAAGAAAATAAGGTCTTGCATGATAGTTATAAAACTTTAGAAATAGAGAAATCTTGTTTAAAAAATAGAATTAGAAATGTTAAAAGAAACTAACAATCAATTGCATGCTAAAATATTAGAATTAGAAGATATTTATGAACATTTTGATGACACTTTGAATAATCTAAAAATAATTAAGCTGAATACAAATTTTGTAATAAGTTAAAAGCCAAGATCAATAATAAAAAGAATACACAAAATAAATCACATGCACCTGGACATGCATGGATTTATCAAAAGGTCAAGAATCCTAAGAATTATAGATCTGACACTAAAATGATCTATAAACCTAAGGATTTGAAGGGTACTAACCATCAAGAACACAAAAGAAAATGGGTACCTAAAATAGATTTAATAAACTATTTTACAAGTTAAGGACAAATGGATCCTAGACAGTGTGTGTTCCAAGTAATGACGGGACACTTCAACCACTTTATCAAATGGACCAGAATCGAAGATGGAGGACACGTCAGGTTGGGCGACAACGTTGTCGCATTATTGATGAAGGTACAATAGGTAATTCTTCTAAGCAGGTACGTAATGTTCTTTTAGTAAAAAACTTAAAACATAATCTGCTTAGTGTTAGTCAAATATGTGATAATAGATGTGATGCTTTGTTTACTAAAGTTAGATTTAAAATATTAAATAAAGGAACAAATACGGTCTTAATTGAAGGCTTAAGATATGAAAATATCTATGCTCTTCATTTTTCACAAGAGAAATTTGTAAAATGTCTGCTTGCTTCCCATGTTGAAGTAGATCTTTGGCACCGTAGGCTAAGTCACATTAATCACAAACACCTTAATAGGTTAGCCAAAAATGAGTTGATAAGGGACCTACCCAAACTAACTTATAAAAAGGATGTTTTGTGCAAGTCTTGTGAACTCAGAAAAATGTGCAAAGCTTCTTTTAAACCTAAAGACTTAGTTTCAACAACATGACCTTTAGAGTTGTTACACCTTGATCTATTTGGACCAATATGATTCGAGAGTCTAAACAGATCAAAATTTTACCTAGTTATTATTGATGACTTCTCTAGGTTCACTTGGGTCATCTTCTTGAAACAGAAGGATGGTTCATTTGATTCATTTTTAAGTCTTGCTCGAAGACTTTAAAAGGAAAAATCATCATCTATTCTTAGACTTAGGACTGATCATGGGGGTGAATTTGAAAATGAAAAATTTTCAAGTTTTTGTGTCAATTCTGGCAAGGGCAAAGCATTGGTTGCCTCAAATATGACCCTTTTTGCTCACATCTTTTTCGTATCTTAGCATGGAACTTAAGGGCTAAAAATTCAAGATTTCACAAAATTCCTATTGATATTTTACCCTTAATTTATGCTATCATTATGAGCTTTCCGATTAATTGGAACACAGTTTTCATTCACTTTCTTAGATCTCATTACCGTGCGTCAGCTTTACCATTGGATATTTTGGTCACACATTCTTTATAAAAATAAAATTGACCTCTCTAATTTTACTCCTCTTAGAAAGGTGGTTTATTTTAAATGGTCCACTCCAAAAAATGGGAGTGAAACCTGCTAGAGAGTAATCCTCTTGATGAAGAAGTTGATCCAAATGCTCAACCTTCTTCTCATCCACCTCTTGAATCATCCTCCACTTTCGTTCCTATAATCTGTCCATATCCAGAAGCTGAAACACCTTGCGTAAATCTATCTAATGTGTCTGGAATTGATCCCAGTTTGATAAATACCTTCAATTTTATTGGTCAAAATTTAACCAATCTACATTTTGCCTTTCGTCACATGGAACGCAAATTACATGACCTTTCTCTTTCTATTGAATCCTCCCATGTCACTTCTTCCACTCAACAACCTAAACAAAGGAAGTAGACTCAACCGAAAACACCTCAAGAATACAATGAAAGAAGGCAAAAGCATTTTCAAGATCCATCTCCTGTTTCAATGGTGGAAGAACCTGTTTCTCATGATGATGATGATGAAGACACAGAATATGACGAAGAAGTTTCATATGAAGATAATGATGATGAAGATGATGATGATGGTGGTGGACATGTGCAAAAGCTTATTAAAAAATGTCCTAGAAATTAGCTTAGTTTTCATTTTTGTTGCTTGTTAAATTTGTATGACTCTTCAGATAATTGTGTTAAAATTGTTTCAAGCCTTATCTTTATGAACTTTATCATGTTATGATGATTGAATAGAGTTGGTTATTCATGTATCATGCTTTACTTGATTATGTGAAATATATCATGTTTTATTTCTATTATTTGCTCGTATTTTTTACTTGCTTGACAAAAAGGAGGAGAAATAGATTGAATACTTCATATTTAAAATAGGGAGAGCTTAATTTGAGGGGGAGGTTTTTTACTCCACAAGGAGTTTTTTTTCTTCTCTTGTTAAGTCTTTGTTTATTTTTAATATGAGTATCTTGTTTGTTTTGTCAACATCAAAAAGGGGAGATTGTTGGAATCTAGTTTCATCTCTCTTCTGTGTTTTGGTGTTAATAAAATCATTTTAAAATCTAATGTATTTATGAAGTATTACAGGTCAAAAGAATCTATGGATGCAAGCAACAAGATAGCATATGAAGGAAGAAACTAGAAGACTATAGTTCTTGTTGTATTTATTGTATTTTAGAATCTTTGTACGTCTCCTAACAAGTAAAACATAATCTAGAAGTTAAAATCAAAGTAAAGATAATTAGGGTTCAGAAAATCGTTCATTCACTCGTTTTAAAACTCAAAATCGATTTTTTCAAAATAAAGTCATTTAGAGTAGGTTGGATATCTCTAGAAATTGACTTACACTTACAATCTTTGGTGCTTGTAGCAAGTATCGGTACTAGTCATAAGTACCGGTACATGCTAGGCACAGGTTTGGAGCTAAGTCCCAAACTGTGAACAAGTACCGGTACTCATTGTGAGTACCGGTACCAAGTGGTCACAGTTTGTGCACTTGGTTTTTGCCTGGACCTTACAAGTACCGGTATTACTCACTAGTATCGGTACATGTAGGTCACTGGACCCAAATCTGTGAGTCACAAGTACCGATACTCATCATGAGTACCGGTACCTAGTGACTTAGTTGGGCTGACTATAGGCAGCCAGTACCGGTACCAAAAGTTTCGTACCGGTACCAATTAACCGTTGTGACCAATCTGAACGGCTATTTTACAATTAAACCTATTTCTAATCTTCCCAAATTGCCACTAACGGCTAGTAATCGTAGGGAAAGTGTTTAGTGACTTATATAAGCACTCTTTGAGTGTCTTTTGCACAAAACTAAGAAGCAAAAATTCTATCTTTGCCTACACCTTCACTTCTCAAATTACTAGCTGCAAAAGAGTTTATTTTGTTGCAATTCTCTCAAGGCCACTCTCCACTTACAACAAGTCATCAAGGCGATCGTATTCCTCTCTAATAAATTTGTTTGTTTTACGCCTTAATATTCTCGTTAGATTAATTTACATACTTATATTAAGCAATATAATTGTTAGAGACTTAGGGATTAGTTGTAAGCTTTTATTTGCATTTTGCTTACATCTGTATCTTTATTTCTTTTTGATTTCTTGTAATTGGGTTGAGGTAACCCGTTAATTACCTCAAGTTTTAGTAAATTGATTCCCTCCAGATTGAGGGAATCGAGTTAAAAATCCTAAGTCTACCGACTTAGGTAGTGGAGTACCCAAGCGAGGAGAACCATTATATATCTTGTGTATTTTGTGATTTGATTTATCTTGCATTTTTTTTTTTACCACACTATTCATCCCCCCTTCTAGTGTGTTTGTGATTTACAGATCCTACAGATACTTGATCCATGCAAATCCTAAATTGTTCCAGTTCCTCTAAAAAATAATACTTGGCGTTAGCAATGAATTTGTCTTGCTTTTGCTTGGGTTGATCAAATGGAATTTGCCCAATTGCCAACTAATTCACGATATCCGCAAACTAAGGCAATTTGCAGATGGCTATGATAGCCTCATCTAGGAAGGAGTTAGTCAATTTTAGGGTTGAATTATCTACCAGGATCCAAGATAAGTGATAAGTATACATTATTTCTTGATAAAATGCCTACCATGTGGGTTCCTTAGTAATTTAGTGGAATCTTGCATTGTAAATAATGCATAATAGTCATCATCTTGCATTTAGACTAATTGTTGCAAATTGTATATTAATTTCTCTCTCCTGATGGCCAGGGCATAGGGGATGCACATTTGGGCTTCAAACGACAAATCTAACTGTACAGATGGATTCAAGGTGACGATTATAGTCTAACATCGTAAAAATCAAGTTAATTGGACCCCTGTAGCATCCGGTATGAGGAAAAGATGGATGTCTGTGATGATGCCACATGACATCATTTGAGCTGCCCACCACTATCCGCAAGCTCCCTCTCACTTGAGTCCTTCAATCTGGGCTGCTGGATTACCATCCAATGGCCACAAAGCTGGCATACCACTCTCCATCGCAAGCCTATACACCTTCAAAGGGGCGAGCTCTCAATCAATCGTGGTCATTGGATCTTCATCCAACGACCACCATTGCACCACGATAGCCTCCCTCAGCCACGCCTCACACATGATCTAGGACGTTGGATTTTGATCCAACGACCACGATTATGTGAGTGCAGTAGCAGCATAGTGGCTCGGGTGCACCCTCAATGAAGGGATGCGTGATCGAGTCCTAATCCATGCATCCCCTTCACGCGTACGTGAGTTGATTATGATCGCACTATGGCAAGCAGATGGTCATGATGAGGCCACGTTGATCTGAGCTCACACCTCTCACTATCTAAGTGCACGTCCATGCGTGATGGGGATAGCGCGATCACTGATGGCATTGCCATCATCCATTGTAACTAACTTAATTTGGCTAAGTTCTAAGGTTAAATTCACCTAATTAACATATCAAAAGGGTATAACTCAATCAGGATTGAAGAAAGAGGAATTAATAGAAAAAGGAATTAATTCTGCAGTTTTCACGAACAATTATGAATGCAGAATAGCTAGAGGGTGAACTTATAATTAATTAAAGGTCAATTGAGCTTAATTATCCTAAAAGTGGATTGATACTGAGTAATTTAAAAATTTTCATTCAAATTGAATGTTAATCCTTAATCAAATTGGCGAATTTTGAACCCGCTTCAATTAAAATAGTTTCAATGGAAATAAATGTAATTTAAATCTTCTAAAAATCAATTAAAAATGTTCTATAAGATTTGATATAGTCAATTTGACAATCGGAACTCGTTTCGACCTAAAACAGAATTATAGGCGGGAATCTAATACATTTTGGGTTTAATTGTAAATTGACCATGCAAATGACATCAAAACCTAAAATTGAAGTCACCATTAAAATTTCCATCTCCAAATTAGGTTACCATAAAAAATTAGGCTCATTTAGACTTTATCTTGGTCAACTTTGCAATTTGGCCCTTAATACTTGATTTCATTGCTAAGGAACCCCTAACATTTGAATTTCTATCACAAAAATACCCTTTCTAGCACCAACCTCACTTTCCACCTTCGCAACCTCCGGCTGTCATCTCCGGCGAAGCCGTTTATGCACCTACCGCCCCTACCTCGCGTTAGTTCATGTCGTCGAGATTCGATCACATTTCCTACCCTTCTCCTTAGCCGTGGCTATCTTCCTTGTCTCCTACCCTAGCAACCCCTTCGTTCTCTTTCTCTGTGCACGCTCCGACCTCAAGTGCAGCGCCATCACCTTCCTCACCTTCCTCTGGTCGTCGCTGGCCAAAGCATGACCTCTTCCTCCCTTTTCCTCACCGCCGATCACCTCCTGAACTTCTTCCTCAAGTTCGGCAACATGCCGGCATCTTCCCCGTCCTCCTCTCCTCCTAAGTAACTCTTCTCCCCCTCTTCTTCTAGATTAGGTTAGGCACTTAGAACTAGGTTTCAACTACCACATCCTCCTCTTCTCCATCTTCTCCACGCTCGACAACCCCACCGATGGATATCTGGCAAGCATGCCACGCCTCGACACTGCTCTTCCTACTTTGTCGACCGCCCTACGACCTCCATCACACCACAAGGAGTAAAACCCCTCAACTTATTGAGAGGTTTGACGCCTCCAATCACCCGTCGAACGTACACGCCCACCGCACCTTCGTCGCCCCCGCTCGACCTCCGCCACTATCATGCCAATCGACCACCACCGTCACCTTCAGTGGGTTCGAACGAAGCTCCTCGACACCTCGGTTGGGAGGTTCAACGCCTCTTACGCCAAACACCCATCGCCAACCGCACCATCTTCGCCGACCTCCATTGCCGCCCACCGACCTTCTCACACTCACCAAGCCCCACAGGGAGCTTTTGGGAGCTCCAAGGTACCTGTGCGACATCTCCAGCTGGCAACTCTACCCATCAAACCTTCGCCCGACCTCCCTCCAGTGAACCTTGAGGAGCCAACCATGAATCCTTTGCAAGTGGGTTGCATGCAAGGAGGAAGAAGGGCAAGGGGCTCATTGAGAAGAAAAGAAGTTTTCAGGGATCTCGCTGAAACGGATCAGGGACTGAATTGCAACAACAAAGGACTAAGTTATAATCATCTTTAAATTGATTTACGAATTGTCTCTGAAGTGATTTTTATTGCTATATATTGTGCAAATATTATGGTGATAACTATTTGATATTTAATCTCCTTGACACTTGATTAATTTAGCTTTAAATACTCGTTGCATGTCAAATCTTTATTGAAAAAATTAAATGAAAGATTTAAGCTTGTTTGCCAATCTTTCTATGCAAATTCGTCAAGATATGTACAGATAATTAGATAGTGGTGTCGCATATTAAGTTTACTTCCAGAGACGATCTCGGATTTCTCTTTTAATTTGAGTTATATAAATTTAAATGTAAACGTGCTTTTATCGACTATACTACAATGTAAAATAAATTTTAAAACACGGTAGGAGTTCGTCAACAATCACCATCGAGCGGAGCAAGTGGTGACATGTGGTGCCTTGGGTGTTCGAGGTGCGATGACGCGTGATCGGATGCGTGTTTCATGCAATCTGAAGCACGAGGAGGCGCACGACATGGACCCTTGGATGAGGATTGGATGGTGGAGATGCTTCCTTAGCTTGCCTTCATTGTGCTAGCGTAGCACATAGCTACTCGAGCGTTGCGTGTGATGGGTGTGCGTGCGCATGGCTATGTTTTGTGTGTGGTGCATTAAGGCCCTTGGTGCCCATTTTGGCTGAGAAACCCCCTTCCAAGCACCTATAAAAGGCCTACTGATAGGTCCACTTTTGTGGGCTAAATTAGAGCCTAAGTGTATTATCATTGAAATAGGAATCTAATTTAGGGTATGCATTATATGAACAAAATTATGTAAGCTTTAGAATTATCATTTCATGCATTACATCATTATAGAAGGGACAAATTGGAAGGAATCATACTTAATTTGGAATGCCAGATATTTAATTTGTCACATATAAGAAAGGAAAGAGTTCACTTCCCATCTCTAATTTTGGGAAGGAGTGGATCTTAATTAGAAGATTCCCCAAGGGAGAGTTTGGAAATCACACACAAAAAGGAAAGAAAGAAAGAAAAAGAAAACAAACCTTCCTTATTTTTCTCTCTTCCTCACGAATCTCTCTCCCTCAAATCTTTCCTCTCTTTGACGACTCTCTTTCTCTCTTTGACTCTTTCCTTCTCTGATTGTCTCTCTTTCAATCTATATATGTCTAGGGAAGTTAAGGCATAACCATCTCTCTCACGAGAGGTGCTCCTTCTCCAACCGTCTATCTCTTCAAGGGGAGAAAGCAACTCCACCATTGTGTGCCACCACCACTGCGTCTCGCCCCCAACATTCATCACAGCATCTCACCCACGACCATGATGGCCGAACCACCACCGTGCCCTGCTTCATCCTCGACGAGCATGGTGACAGCGCACTCCTCGACACCGCGTCCGCTACTGTGTCTCCGACTTCACGATCGTGCTCCGCCTCGATGACAATTGCTACTGCGCTCCATCTCCACCACCGTGCACATGCCCCTGCTCTCTTTCACTTAAGACATCCAGAGGCACTACATCCTCCTCCGCGATCATCTTCTTCCATCAGACTGTGCAACTGAACATCAGCCACCTCCTCAAGCACCACCAGAGCTGACTGGCCATAACCACGCATGTGCCCATCACTACCCGTGCGGGCAAGTAGCAGCCATCGAGCGCAGGCTCCCCACGCGACCACTCCCGACCTTGCCACTAGCAGCGCATCACCCCCTCACGTGCACGTGGACGCTCACTCCATCCTCGCACGCATGCATCACCACCCCTATGCATGCAAGCAGCAAGCTAGCTTCTTCATCTTCTTCTCCAATAGAGAAGAACCCAACACCGACGCCACCCCTCTCCACGTAGCCGTCACCACAACCATTTTTTCGACGTGCCGTTGACTCCTCCGCACTCTCCTCGACACCACGACCTCAACCACGCCTTCGGCCGCACTAACTGACCACTCAACGGCCGGCTGGAGAACCTCACTGCCGACGGCTTCCATAGCTCTGACTGGTGAGCTCCGAGCATCTCCGTCGCGAAGCTCTCCACATGCTCGACCACATCAGATCTTCTCACAGCCAGCCGTTCCCTCCTCACACGCCATCAAAGGAAAGAAATCCTTTATTTTGGGTACAATTAGAATTTACATTAAATGCCATTGTCGGGTTTTTATTTTTGATTTTTGATTATTATATTGAGGTGAATTTGTAGTGGTGCACTTGCACTTTCTCGTGTTCACTTGACTCCTGTTATGCACATCATTCGACATTGGATTTGGATTCAGATTTATACAATTCCTCTCTAGTACATGTGCAATTGGACATTACATGAGATGTCACTATTGATAACATATTTATTGAATATTTTATTGAGGAAAAATTACATATATAACCTTACATTCTTAAATTATTGTGTCTTCCTCCTTTCGTAACATTTCGCAGCGAATTTGAGCATGGATCTCGCATTCGATTGAATGAATACAAGGTAAAATTATTCATGAATTTATCGATCTGTTTCTCCCTGTGAATACGACCTAATCCACCGTGGTTAGTTTTACAAATAATTAGTTTTGCTTGGGATTTTTCCTCCACGATGTACACATTACGACAGTTTTTTGACGTATTTCTGCAAGCGAAAATTTCCCGTTCACATACCTTCCCTCATCTTATTCCTCATCCCTTTTGATGGGAACACTATCATGAGCCATAACTAGCTCATTTTGACCCAATAAAGAGAATAAATGCTCCTACATAACCAACTGAAGATCATAATTCATTGTATAACCTTTTTGAGAGAAACACAAGAAACAATGGGTAAAACTACAATTTTACCAATGCAGTACAACCACAGATTTTCTCAAGGGCTAAGCAAAGGTCAAATGGTCTTAATAAGAAAACAAGTGGGTTAGATTTGATAGAAAAAGGTTTGTGTGAGTTCTGAGAATTAAATGACTTTTGAAATTTTAAAAATCGACCCACTTAATTAATCAAGGTTCTGGTCAGGATAAAATTCACTTAAACCCTCTAAAAATCATAGAAAAATATTCTCTAGGGTTTAGTACCTTCAATTTGATTATTAGAACCCATCTTGACCTAAAATAAAGTCACCATAATTTGAGATATTACATAAATTACCCAGTCAAATGTGGTCGAAACCAAAACCCAACTTCACCATTGGATTTCTTAGGTCTAAATTAGGTTTGTACCAAAATTTAGACCCAAGATGAGTTAGCCTTGACCTAGTTTACAAAAAGGTCCTATCTAATTACATTTCTACCCCTAACTTTCAAAAACCCTTGCATTTAGCTCCCTAACTTTCTCGTCGTCTTCGCAAGTAGGTCCCTCCGCCATCATCGCGGAGGAAACCTACTCTGGCGACCTTTGACAAAGAAGATCTCTTTTATTTCTCAGAGAATCTCCTCCAAAATTGGAAGGGAGATCCCCTGAGAAATTCTCTCTCGTCTGAACCCATTGATGAGCTTCGATTCCTTCCCAATCTCTCATGTGAACGCGTGAGAGAATTGGGTATCCTAACAGTTCACATCTCCGGTGACATTCCAAACTTGGGAAGCTTGCTTCCCAAGTCCTAACCGACCTTCAGAGCTCTATTTAAAGAAGCCCAGATCTCCCCGATTCCTTCACACTCGATTTCGGCCGCGAATACCCTCAATTCTTCTCTTCCCTTCACGACCGAAGGCTCTTCAACGTTCGACGACCTTCCTTGCTCCTCATCGTCTGACCGCCATATCTGCGGCAGATTCCGCCTTGTCTTCATCCACGTCTCGCCGTACCAGCAGACGCTACTTCCTCTTCATCCTCGCCGTTCCCACCTCACCAGAGCCACCTTCGTCTCCGACGTCGGCCACACCAGACCTGACACCCTCGCTGTCCCCTTCGCCCTTAATGCCCTAGATAAGTTCCCTGTTCCCTTTACTTTCTTCTCAACCCTTTATTTTTCAAAATCGACCACAGTCGCCCTTCGCACCTTCATCCCCTCCATCTCCGACCACCACCTTCGACGAAGCCATCCCACATCCACAGGCTGCCAAAACCTTCGTCGACCCTCGCAAAACCTCCACCACACTTCACTGAGCACTTCCCCTCACTTCACTCACCGCGCCACTCACCCAAATCACCCCCCGAACACAATCACTCATACGCACACAATGTGCCACGCATTCACAGGCACTGCCACGCCACGCCACCACCCCCAGCACATCCGTCGTGCTCTGACGATCCTCCCTGAGCGATTTGACGTGGCCGCAAGGCCGTTCTTGTATTTTCAGGTTCAAACCCCATCCGCCATTGGTGAGCGAGCTTGAAGCTCTTGAAGCTGCTCCAAGTGTTGCCATGCCCAGGCTGACGCTCCCAGGTTGCGTGGAATAGAAGCACGCACACATCCAAGCGAAAGCTTCAGTAGCTGTAGCCTCGCCAATTTGGCCAACCACCTTGCTGCTGTGTGCGCGGAAAACAGGTGGGACATTTAGTCCCACCTCGAAAAGGAAAGAATGCCCGCACCTGAATAAATTGAAAAAGTGTAGGCTTATCGCCTCAGTTACCACAAGGTGAGGTCCCACTCACTTGACCCGGTCTCGTCCGCGACATGCCCCCGCGGACCTGGCAGACCCGACCCGACCTGCACTCCTTGCCCACCACCGCACATCGATGGGCCTGGTCCCGAGTACGCACCCGACCCGATAACTTGAATACTTGTGTGGCTCTTGGAGAGTGGATCCTAAGAGAGAGAGGAGAGTCACGCGGGTAGGGGGAGGGTTTTGCTACAGGGATCCTTGGCTGACACTTAGCAGATTATGAAGAAGAAGATGAGGTCAGGGTTGAAGGTAAAGGAAGAAGGAAGAGAAAGCCAAAGATAGAAGCTGAAGGTAGAAGAAGAAAGAAGAAGGCAGGAGTCAAAGCAGCAGAAGTTGAAGAAGCAAGCCTGAGAAGAAGAAGAAAGGCACATCAGAGACAGAGAAAGCAAAGGCATAAGAAGAGAAGGATCAGACACGTTAAGTCATCTGATTCCTTCATCAGACGATAGATCATCACTTTCATTTCATTGCAAATACATTGAGTCATTTGGTGATATTGTAGGAGTATTTGGTGATCTAAATCACCATTTTACTCTCATATTTTTGCATTTTGATACTGATATTATTGCATATTCTTTTAATTCTGAATTGTGATCTTGATTTCTAAATACCAATTTACTCCCTGTGTTCGACCTCGGACTCATTCGAGTAATAAAAATTATATTTGTTTTGAACGCTATTTCGGTTGTACTACAACGCAACACTTTTTAAAATCGACTTAACACGATGAACATTTTGGCACCGTTGCCGGGGAGCAACGGGCAATTTAGAATTCTCGATTGCAATTCCTGGTACAGATACTAACTTGCCATATCTCTTTTGCTGTGGTTGTTTCAAAGAGAAGATACATTGAAGAAGGTACAACCGCACAACAAAACACACCAGGGGTAAGTAAAATCTGATTACTCTCTCTCTCTTAAGCTCCTCATTCTGAAAAGGTTAAAAAGATAAAATCAATTAAGGCTACTTGCTTTACATTCTTAGATAATTCATCAAGTTGCCTAATTTAATTTCAACATCAAAATTTGATTTGTGCACCCATTTAAGGTAACTACGGCTACCATATTCTTGTTTGAGCCCTAGATACCACATTTGGCAAACTAAATTGGACCAAAATTAGAGCCAATTAAGGATTTCAAGTTAGGGTTTTAGAGGCACACTTACATAATCAAGAATCAACCTTTCCAAAACAATGTGTGCCTAAGCCTTGGTTGAATTGATCTATTCAAGCAAATCCTAAAAATCAGGCTCTTAATCTCACTTGAATCCTAAAAGAGGAGCCTAAAACTTCTCAAAGGACAAATAGGTGAAGTTGACTCACCTTGTTGGGTCAACCAATCTTTAAATTATGTCACTTTTTGCACTCAATACACCTTAAAAGTTTAAGTGAAATCCTAAGAAACCTTGCTCTTAACTAAAACTGGTAGACTTAAGAGGTCAAGTCCCCATTCTGGTCCACTTGGAACATCAGTGACAAGAGAGGTCGGATGGGGGAAATCCTGTAACCCGTGGGGGTGCTCTACTGTGTAGGGGTCCTTGCGGGACTCTCCCTCTCTGGCTACCCAAGTAATTCTCAGGTGGACGGCTTTCTTACTAAGGGGTATCATCCGCCCCAAACTTCCATAGTCATCCAAAATTTTTGCGTGTCTTGATTGAGTCCATCACATTCTACTCTCATCTAGACCATCGGTGCATGTTTGGTAGGAGGTCCTTAAGGCCATCCTTGAGACCTCCTTTAGTCATTCACTCCCGTTGAGGCCGGGCCTCGACTTCCGTGTTTGTGCAGCAACCCCATCACATAGACATCTCTTCTGATTCATCTGAACCTAATTCTCCTTCATCCATCATTGTAGCACAACCTGCAGAAGAAGAAAATAACCTCGAGAATCAACTTCAGTGCCTTAATAATTTATTCCAAGCCTTTATGAATCCACCGCAGCGTCCTATGATGCGAGTCATTACAATCCCGTTGTGGTGGCGATTGAACCTCAAGTCCAAATTCTGGTTGGAGGTTCTGATACTGAACTCAAGCCCAACATGATTCATGCTATTCCGAAATTTTATAGGCTCAATTTCAAGGATCCCTTCTAGCACATTAAACAATTTCAGCGTCTGGCCCAGACCTTCGGGTCAGATATCCAAAATCGGGATATTCTTCTCATGAAAATATTCTCCTTCTCTTTCATGGACAAGGCAGCTCACTGGTATCAGACCCAAACGCGTCCAATCAACACATGGGTTGAACTACAATCCGAGTTTCTGAAAAAGTTCTTCCCGGTTGGTTAGACAAATGCTTTACGACACCGGATCACGCACTTCACACAACAGTTTGGAGAATCACTTCACGAAGCATGGGATCGTTTCCTGGATCTCATGCGAAAGTGCCCTCGTCACGGAGTTCCTAAATGGGAACAAGTCTAGTCTTTTTACCAAGGATTCCGTGAAGATATAAAACTTATTCGTCAATGCAACTTGTGGAGGAAATATCATGGGACAACACGAAGACACTGTGGGAGATTCTCCGGAATATGTGCGAGAACTCCATCAATAATGACTCCATGGGCTTATTCAACTAGACGAATGCCCGCGCATCGACGAATCCAAGGAGAGCACATGAGCCTTAGGGCCTGTCATCATCTGTCGACTGGGAATTGATGGCCAGTCGCTTGGACAAGTTCTCTAATATTGAGAAGAAGGTGGATGAGCTAACTCGACATCTGCAGCGAGCCACCTCTGCGCAAAACCCGTTCGCACAACTGCTCTATGGGAGGGAAGTTGTGCATAACATCTACCACCGATCTTCTCAGGGAATGGACCCGTATGCACCCCCGTCTAACTCTAGGGCCGGAGGAAACTCTGACCCTGCCTACTCTAGTTGGGGGAACTCTGAACATTAATACTCTGACTTTTCTGAGGTTCCTAAGACCTGCGAAGACCTCAATGCCATCCAAAATGACCCATTTTCTAATACCTATAACCCTGGATGGCGAAATCATCCTAATTTCATGTGGGCGGGAAACAGTCAGAATTAGAGATCACCATATCAACCCTATCCACAAGCTCCTCGTCCATATCAGCTGCCTCAACCTCGGCCCAACCCCACCTATCAATCTGGGCCAACTCAGATAGATCAAATGATTTTCATCCTTCAAACTTTGGCTGACATTCAAAAGACGAATGCGGCTATACAAAAATAGCACAAAGACGAGATCACAGAGGTTCGCAATCAACTCGCCCAGATGGCGAATTCCTGCCAACCTGGCACACTCCCTTCGCAACCTCTGCTTAATCCAAATAACGTGCCGAACCAGAGGTGCGTTATGAACCCAAATCCAGGCCAGCCCATATGATTTATCAGGCCCCTTCTGCTCCATCACCCAACGGGATGGAAGCTTCGACATCATACTTGGGATTTCAGCAGCAGCCACCTATTTTAACTACACCAAACCAAAACCAGGCAGGACTGAATTCTGTAACAACCCACAGTTGCAAAGCAACACAGGACCCACCGTACCCAAGCCACTTTCAACCTGGTAATAACCTAAGCCCTAGGATAGTCATTCAGGATACCCCTGTCCTAGATCAAGAATCTGGACCTATTCTAGAGGAACCATCCAAGGTTTCATTTCCCAAGGCCTTAACCAAGGGAAAGAGGACAACCAAACCCGTGGCACCAGAAGAGGACCTGGTCAAGCTCTTTGAATAGGTCCATATAAATATCTCCTTGATGGATGCGATTCGCCACGTACCAACTTACTCACAATTTTTGAAAGACGTGTGTACACCTAAGCGTAAGCTGCGAACCAAAAGTGGGAGCCCAATCGTATTATCAGAGCAAGCCAGCTCTGCCATTTTGAGCAAACTCCCACCTAAGGCAAAAGACCTAGGTACTCCCCTGATTTCCTGTACAATTGATGATATCCAATTTGATAGAGCTTTGTTGGATCTAGGAGCCTCCATAAGCCTTACCTACATCCCTACTTGACCATCTTGAGGAATCTGAGCTCAAACCAATAGAGGTGACATTACAGTTGGCAGATTGATCTATTAATTCACCTAAAGGAGTTCTTGAGGATGTCATTGTTAGGGTTTGGGATTTCTATTTCCCAGTGGATTTTGTAGTCTTGGATATGGATGCTCCAGAAAATCCGAGGAACACATCAATTATACTAGGGAAACCCTTTCTGGCCACTGCTAGGGCCAACATTAATTGTGAAGAGGGCCAAATTGAACTGAAATTCAGGAACCAAACACTAAAGATCGATATCTTTAAGGCCCAACAAGGGATTAATTGCAGAGTTATAGAACAGATATGTGACATTAAAGCTGTGGTCGACGATCAGTATATTGAGGAAAACCTGACTACTTCTGATCAACCACAAGAGGATCAAAACCCACAATCAGAGAAGTCTGAACTCAACCTAGACACACCCCTAACTTCTTCCCTTGCTCCTGACACACCATGAACCACCCGCTACTGCTAATAACCCTGTTTTGGAACTGAAGCATCTTCCCGAGCATCTAAAGTACTACTTTTTGGGTTCTAATCAGACATTTCCCGTGATTATCAATTCCAGACTCACACTTGATCAGGAACCCTGTCTGATTTCTATTCTCCAACAACATCGAAGAGCCATTTGATGGACCCTCGATGATTTGACTGGTATCATCCCCTCTAACTGCACACACCGCATCTATACTGAAGAGGGCACACGACCTTCCCGCAAAATGTAGAGACGTCTGAATCCTAATATGCAGGAGGTTGTGAAAAAGGAGATCATTAAGTGGTTAGATGCTGGGATCATCTACCCGATCTCCGACAGTCAGTGGGTGAGTCCAATCCAGGTTGTGCCTAAAAAGGCAGGACTTACCGTGATCACGACTGAGACCAGGGAAATCATACCGACCCGTATAGCGAATTCGTGGAGAGTTTGCATTGATTATAGAAGACTCAATACCTCCACAAAGAAGGGTTATTTCCCACTATCATTTATTGATCAGATCCTCGAAAAACTAGCGGGAAATAGATTCTTCTACTTTTTGGATGGGTACTCCAATTACAACCAGGTGGCAATCCATCATGAGAACCAAGAGAAGACCACTTTCACCTGCCCCTTCGGGACATACGCATTCCGAAGGATACCTTTCGATCTCTGCAATACACCCGCTACTTTTCAGCGGTGCATGCTTGCCATATTCTCAGATATGGTAGGTGATTATCTGGAAGTCTTCATGGATGACTTCTCAGTGTTTGGCGAATCATTTGACGATTACCTCCTGCACTTGGTCCAAATCCTCAGGCGGTGCATTGAAGTGAATCTGGTTCTTTCCTGGGAAAAGAGCCACTTCATGGTGCCTGAAGGAATTGTCCTGGGACATCTCATCTCAGAAAAAGACATCTAGGTTGATCGAGCCAAGGTGAATCTGATTTCCAAACTCCCTGTGCCTAGCTCGGTTAAGGACATCCGATGTTTCCTAGGACACATCGATTTTTACCGTCGATTCATTCCTGATTTCTCAAAAATCGCATGCCCCTTGACTAATCTACTATCTAAGGATGTTCCTTTCGAAATCTCCAAGAAATGCACTCAAGCATTTGAAATCTTACGTGATCGAGTTACCCAAGCTCCGATCCTACAGTCCCCTGATTGGTCTCAACCCTTTGAGATCATGTGCAATGCATCTGATTTCGCTATAGGAGCGGTACTTGGGCAGAAAATTGATGGGAAACCCGTGGTCATCTACTACGCTAGCAAGACACTTGACGAGACTCAACGTAACTACACAGTTACTGAGAAATAGCTGCTAGCCGTAGTATTTGCCCTAGAAAAGTTCAGATCATATCTTCTGGGTCCCCGTGTTATCATTTACTTTGATCACATAGCTGAGGCATTTCCTTGCGAAGAAGGATGCGAAACCTCGACTAATCCGCTGGATCTTGCTATTGCAAGAGTTTGACCGCGAGATTCGCGATAAAGCGAGAAAACAGAACGTGGTAGCTGATCACTTGTCCTGCCTTCCTTCTAACATTATCGACCCTTTCGAATCCATTACGGAACATTTTCCTGATGAACACCTCCTGACTATCAGTACGGACTTCCATGGTTTGCTAATCTAGTAAACTATCTGACATCACATCAGATTCCGTTCGATTGGTCGAAGGCCAAGAAAGACAAATTGCTTTTCGATGCTAAAGTACTACTTTTGGGAAGACCTGTATCTCTTCCGCATCGATGCTGATCAAATCATCCGACGATGTGTCCCGGAAGTGGAAATTCAGGGCATCTTGTCCTTCTACCATGACCAGGTATGCGGTGGATACTTCTCTAGCCATAAAACTGCAGCTAAAGTCCTCCAGTGTGGCTTCTATTGGCCGACGATTTTCAAAGACGCATACAATCATTGTATGGCATGCACTCATTACTAGACCTTAGGCAACATGAGCCATCGTGATATGATGCCCTTACAGCCGATTCTCGTATGCGAAATCTTCGATGTCTAGGGGATTGATTTTGTGGGACCCTTTCCTGTTTCAGACGGCTTTGAGTACATTCTGCTCGCTGTTGATTATGTATCCAAATGGATCGAAGCCATTTTGAATCGAACTAATGATCATAAGGTGGTTATCAAATTCATTCATCAAAACATCTTTTCTCGGTTCAAGATTCCATGTGCTATAATCTCTGATGGAGGGACTCATTTCACTAATGCTCAGTTCAGGTCACTGATGACCAAAGACGGGGTGTCACACTGAATCTCTACTCCTTATCACCCTCAAACCAACGGTCTAGCTGAGCTATCGAATCAGGAGATCAAGAAAATCCTCTAGGTCAGTTTGACCTGATAGGAAAGACTAGTCATCTCGACTTCCGGAAGCTTTGTGGGCCTATAGGATCGCCCACACAACCCAATTAGGTATATCTCCCTTCAGATTGGTGTACGGGAAGGCATGTTACCTCCCCATCGAATTGGAGCACAAAGCCTATTGGACAGTACTGAATTACAATCTCGATCTTTTTAAGGTAGGAACCCACAGAAAGCTTCAAATGAGCGAGATCGATAAATTACGCCACGAAGCGTATGAGAACTCACGAATTTACAAAGAATGGGTTAAAGCCTTTCACGACAAGCACATATTTAAAAAGATCTTTTCCCCAGGTTAGAAAGTCTTATTCTTTGATGCCAAATTCCAACTATTCCCAGGCAAACTTAGATCAAAATGGATCGGACCTTACCTTGCCCGACGAATCTTTGGAAATGGAGCTGTCGAAATCAGTCAACTCGGCCACGATTCAAAACCTTTCGTCATGAACGGTCAGAGACTCAAACCGTTCATTGAACTTACCAATACAAATTTGGCTGAGACATCCTTTATCCTCCATTCTCCCTGAGCTCATTGCGCCCAGCCGATGGTGTAAAACTCAGCGCTTAACTGGAGGCAACCCGTCATTTTTGAAAAATCCGAAACATTTCTTTACACATTCCTATGTTGAACTTATATTGCACTTTAGGGTTCATCCATTAGAACAACCGACTCCACCTCTGGTACCCGTACCTGAGCTTGAAATCGTCCGCAACAGTCATCCCGACCCATTCACCCATCCAAAACCTGTTCTAATGAATGATCTAAGCTGAACTCGAATCCACCTAATTTACAATGAGGACATTGCAAATCGTAGGTATGGGGGTATTAAAGTGCAAAACGTCGTGAAAATTATCTCACAAGAAGGGTCTCATAAAAAAAAATCACATATCCCAAAAATACCAAAAAAATGAAAAATTCTTGAAAAAGAACAAAAAATGAGAATTTTGACGGCATATCAAATTTTGAAAAGAAAAAGGGGAGGAGATAAAAAGGTCAAAAAAGGAGCACAAGTTAAAAAGAAAAAGAGATTATCATTAGTAAGAAATTAAGGAATTGACTTAGTTCTAGACCATATCAAAAGAAAATGAAAGGCAAAAAGTACTAATGAAATAAAAAAGAGATTAGTAGGAATGCTAATTTTAGGCCTTTTGAGCTATAATCCTGAGCTTAAAAATTCAAGTACTCGCTAGGATCTGGATAGTCCTCAAGAGGTTGGGGAAAATGCGAAACTTAAGTATTAGGTCTAAGGCTTAGGGATCATTCAGCCTCGTTAACTGACCTTTGGTTTACGGGACTCGATAACCTAAGCACCTCAATCTACACACAGTCTGGTTCAATGCGCTTAAATATCAAAATCATGCAAATGCGTTAAATCTATTATGAAAAAGTCGCCTAGATTAGAAGCGGCTGATCAACATAAGTTGATTTGGACGAGTTCCCGACGTGGAGAGGCAGGAAATTCCCCTCATAGATGCGTAATAACATACTGTCTCCTCGGTGCTTGTCTCCTAGGATATCTAAATATCCTACTGGGGGTATGTAAACACCTTGTGCTGGTTCAGATGTCATGGGCGGCATTATCCCGAAATGTCGATTGTCAGGGTTTGGATTTAGCTGCAGAACACCATGGGCGGGATTATCTCGAAATCTCAAAATCCAGAGTTTTGGGGGTTGCCATGGACGGTGCTATCTCGAAGCATTAATTGCCAGGGACCCTACGAGAATTGATGGTGGGGACTTGGAATCCAATACAGACCGTGTTGTAAAGCCAATCCGAAGTTAGAAATAAAAAGAAAAAGAGAGAGAACTCTCCAAAAATAAAGAAAAATTCATGTCTCTCTGAGAAAAACGCACTGCAAACTGAACCTAGGCTAAAATATGTTACAAGCACGGGTGCTTTAACCGCGGAGTTCAACGAACCTTCGGTTAGTTCCTGTGAGCCTTAGAAACCTTCCCGGCAAACTGAGGCTAGGCTGGTCAGGTCCAAATCTTGGTTGGTACTTGAGTACCTTTAGGCTTACTATCGGCATTCTAACCTAATTTACAGAAGAAAGCACACATCACAATTTTTTAGCATCAAAAGATTACATGGTCTAGAATCAAAGTTAAAACCTTGAACTTTTGCTAAGGGACTAGCAAAAGCTAGGCATGGGGGTATGATGAGAACACCGTCATGAACCCTAACTAGCTCATTTTGACCCAATAAAGAGAATAAATGCTCCTACATAACCAATTGAAGATCATAATTCATTGCATAACCTTTCTAAGAGAAACACAAGAAACAAGGGGTAAAACTGTAATTTTACCAATACAGTACAACCACAGGTTTTCTCAAGGGCTAAACAAAAGCCAAATGATCTTAATAAGATAACAAGTCGGTTGGATTTGACAGAAAAAGGTTTGTGTGAGTTTTGAGAATTAAATGACTTTTGAAATCCTAAAAACTGACGCACTTAATTAACCAAAGTTCTGGTCAGAATAAAATTCACTTAAACCATCTAAAAATTATAGAAAAATATTCTCTACGGTTTAGTACCTTCAATTTGACTATTAGAATCCATTTTAACTTAAAATGGAGTATCAGACAGATATTTGTCCTAATTTGGGATTTTACATAAATTACCCAGTCAAACATGATCAAAACCAAAATCCAACTTCACCATTAGATTTCTTAGGTCTAAATTAGGTTTGTCCCAAAATTTGGACCCAAGATGAGTTGGCCTTGACCTAGTTTGCAAAAAGGTTCTATCTGATTACATTTCTACCCCTAACTTTCCAAAACTCTTGCATTTAACCCCCTAGCTTTCTCGTTGTCTTCACAAGTAGGTCTGTTTGCCATTATCGCTAAGGAAGCCTACTCTGGCGACCTTTGATGGAAGAGATCTCTTTGATTTCTCAGAGAATCTCCTCCAAAATTGGAAGGGAGATCCTCTGAGAAATTCTCTCTCGTCTAAACCCATTGATGAGCTTCGATTCCTTCCCAATCTCTTATGCAAACATATGAGAGATTTGGGTATCCTAACAGTTCACATCTTCGGCGACATTCCAAGCTTCCCAAGCCCTAACCCACTTTTAGAGCTCTATTTAAAGAAGCCCAGATCTCTCTGATTCCTTCACACTCGATTTCGGTTGTGAATACCCTCAATTCTTCTCTTCCCTTCACGGCCGAAGGCTCCTCGACGTCCAGCAACCTTCCCTGCTCCTTATCGTCCAACCACCATACCTGCGGTTGAGTAAGTTTTGCTTCCTTCCTGTCTTCGTCCACGTCTCGCCGTACCAGAAGCTGCTACTTCCTCTTCATCCTCGCTGCTCCCACCTCACCGAAGCCACCTTCGTCTCCTGCATCGGCCACACCAAACCTGATGCCCTCGCTGTCCCCTTTCATCCCTTAATACCCTAAATAAGTTCCCTGTCCCCTCTACTTTCTTCTCAGCCCTTTATCTTTCAAAATTGACCACAGCCGCCCTTCGCACCTTCATCCCCTCCATCTCCGACCACCACCTTCGGCGAAGCCATCCCACATCCATAGGCCACCAAAACCTTCACCGACCCTCGTAAAACCTCCGCCACACTTCACTGAGCACTTACCCTCACTTCACTCACTGTGCCACTCACCCAAATCACCCCTCGAACACACCCATTCATACGCACACGATGTGCCCTAGGCACGCATTCACAGGCACTGCCACGCCACGCCACCACCCCCAACAAATCCACCATGCTCTGATGATCCTCCTTGAGCGATTTGACGTGGCTGCAAGGTCGTTCTTGTGTTTTTAGGTTCAAACTCCGTCTGCCATTAGTGAGCGAGCTTGAAGCTCGCTTGAAGCCGCTCCAGGTGTTGCCAAGCCCAGGCTGATGCTCCCAGGTTGCACGGAATAGAAGCACGCACGCATCCAAGTCCTCAAGCGAAAGCTTCAGTAGCTGCAACCTCGCCAATTTGGCTAGGCACCTTGCTGCTGTGTGCGGAAGACAGGGGGGACATTTAGTCCCACCTCGGAAAGGAAAGAACACTCGCACCTGAATAAATTGAAAAAATGGTGTAGGCTTATCGCCTCAGTTACCATGGGGTGAGGTCCCACTCACCCGACCCGATCTCGTCCGCGACACGCCCCCGCAGACCTGGCTGACCCGACCCGACCTGCACTCCTCGCCCACCATCGCATGTTGGTGGGCCTGATTCTGGGTATGCACCCAACCCGATAACTCGAATACTTGTGTGGCTCTGTGAGAGCAGATCTTGAGAGAGAAAGAGAGGAGTGCACAGGTAGAGGGAGGTTTTTGCTACAGGGATCCTTGGCCAACACTTAGCAGATTCTGAAGAAGAGGAGGTCAAGGTTGAAGGCAAAGGAAGAAGAAGGAAGAGAAAGCCAAAGACAGAAGCTGAAGGCAGAAGAAAGAAGACAGGAGTTGAAGCAGCAGAAGTTGAAGAAGCAAGCCTGAGAAGAGAAGAAGAAGAAAGGCATAGCAGAGACAGAGAAAGCAAAGGCATAAGAAGAGAAGGATCAAATACTTTAAGTCGTCTGATTCCTTCATCAGACGAAGGATCATCACTTTCATTTCATTGCAAATACATTGAGTCATTTGGTGATATTGTAGGAGTATTTGGTAATCTAAATCACCATTTTACTCCCATATTTTTGCACTTTGATATTAATATTATTGCATATTCTTTTAATTTTGAATTGTGATCTTGATTTCTAAATACCAATTTGCTCCATGTGTTCGACCTCGGAGTTATTCGAGTAATAAAAGGTATACTTGTTTTGAATGCTATTTCGATTGTACTACAACGCAACACTTTTTATAATCGACTTAGAGCGACGAACACCTTCCTATCCCCTTTAGAGCTTAGAAACTCTAAAGGGGACGTCAGGTGAAGGAACTATTTTGTCCTTAATTGGCTGCTCTTTATCCTTAAAACTGGTCGCATTAGGCTCAGCAAGTTTTACCCTCCTGGTGTGTAGAAAGATTTTTTTTATAGTAGGAGTGTTAGTGGTAAGACTTGTATCCTTAGTTTCATCACAAGATTGGACTAAAGCAACCACCAATTTCATTCTTAATTTTGACAACCTCCTAAGGGATACCTCGGCTATTTGGAGCCAATCTAATAGGGAACTGTTAAGATCATCAATTATTTTAATCAGAGGCTCCAATGCTTCATTTTAGGGTATTGGCTGTGCTTCAAGAGCTTGTATGGTTGTCCTCAAGTTAGCTAACACCCTATCTGGGACTTGAGTCACTTGGGACGAATGGTTCAGCACAAGGCTGGATGGGCTCAAGTTCAAATCCTAAGGTCCAAGATATCGAGGTTCTTAGGGTTCTACTTGATAATAGGTCATATCAGGTTGTTTGCTAAAGGATGGTGACCCACATCAGGTGTAGTCTTGCAAATCAAATTGTCTATATCTAGAGTTTGCTTTTGGATATTGAGGTCCTGAGTCATATCTCCATCTAGAGCTGTCCCAACTAGAAGGAGGATAATCATTGGTTTTGTTGGTTTTGTTCGGATAGTAGGATTGGAAGTGCAATTTGAAGTAGGAAGAATTCATGGGAGATCAGAGGGAACATGTAGGAGAAAGGTACCCTGCAATACAAGTAAACCAAACCTATCCTTAAGTGGGTTAGACTAGGAGCCTAAAAACTTAGATATTCCACGCTAGTTAGACAAGTCGGGTGAGTTTATCTTTCCAAGGCGAACCCAGCCAAATTGATTACAAGGGAATTGCAAGGGAAGGTTTTTCCTTGGCTTTTGCTGAAGTTCCTTTGTATCCCTGAGCCGTGGTCATTTGACGCTACCCCGTAACCTTAGACATCAAGTTCTGCCAAGGAAATCCAAGTCACCTACTTATATAACAAGGATGAAATATCAAGTTAAAGTGGTGAAGACCTAGGGTTAACGTATACTTGCTTCTAATTTAGGCTTAGGTTTGTGTTGTGCTCTGGAATGTGGTGGACCCTTTTAATGGATTGTGCCCTTGATGATCAATTAATATGTGTGTGTGCATAACCAAATGTTTTCAATCAAGATTATTATAAAAGTAAGGTGGATTTTAAGACTCAAATCTTGCTTAAGTAACTTTTAGGATTCAAGTTTCAAGTATTTTCAATCAAGTTTCAGTAGGCACATGTTACGACTCGATTCCTAGATCCCTACAAGACTTGAGATAGTTGACTAATCCCAAGACCCAGTCGTCCAATAAGAAATAACCAAGAAACATGAAAGTAAATCATTCACTATGCTAAGCAACTAACAATAAAAAAGTACAGTAGTAAAGAAAGTAAAAGTTGCTACAGTACATATCACCACCACAACAGTAAAACAGTAACAAGGTACAGGAACATAAAGGTACAGAAACGTAAAGGTACAAAAGTCTAAAATCACTACAACAGAAAGTACTATAAAAAGAAGGCTACTGCTACTGGACTTTACTGGACCCAGCACCCTCTACAGCCGGAGACTCAGGCTGCTCAACACCTAAACCTGAAAAGGGTTGAGTAAATACAGTCAACGAACGCTGAGTAGAGTGGCAACCAACTAACTAAAGTAATAAAGCTATCAAGTAAACTAGCTATTGCAATTCTTTAATTTAAAATTTATTCCTTTTCACCCATTGGTTTATATATTTTCAAATCACTTTCTTGATCTCGAATATTTCTTGTGGGAATGATCTTGATTGCAGTCTTTTCCGAAGAGTAGAAGGCACACATGGTGCTCTCCTAGCTAGGAGAGTCCCCTGTGGTGATCCTACACCCAATCAACCACCCTGGTCACAGACAGATATAACCGTGACTACGGCACATGCGATAAGCGCACGGATAGCTACCCCGCACTGGCACGTGGTCAGCCGTTTCCGTTAACGGGTATGCCCAAAGTACATCACGGAATAGTATAGGACTTAACCCACTTAGTAACAGGAGTCAAGCCCCTAAAAATCAAACAGGGGTCAAACCCCTAAGAACCAAACAGGGGTCTCACCCCTACACACTCTACGCACCCTCACCTAACTACCTTGGTTTGCCCAGTGGGCCTAATAAGTCAATGTAGGGTGGCTAGCTAAACCTCGGGCCCCGTGGGGTGGCTAGCTCTCCCTACACTAGTAGCTCTTCCCGGTACAGTGTACACGAAGGCCAAAAAGTCGGTGCAGAGTGGCCAATCCTAACCCTAGGTCTCAACCCAAGGGCAACTAACTAAGCTCTACACTAAACAGGGGACAAGTGCTCTCCTTGGTTCTACGTACTCAAGGGCCAGCACACTTCCCCACTCATATTTCCAAATCAATTCCCTTTATTTCCAGGAGCTCTACTCCTAATTCCCCGTAGGGTTCATACTCATATTTCTCATGTCATTCCATATTAGGTTTCATTATGCACATTTTCATTCTCAGGTTATACACATGCAACTCATATTTCTATCATTTAACGTATACAACAGGTAAGGTCACATGTAATTGTTTAACTAGCACATGTAATTCATATTTCACAGGCAGCTCTTGTTCATTAATAGGCAGTCAACATTTCTATCTACTCATTCAAGACTGTAATTCAATCATGCATACAGACATTTCAAGTACTTCTCGTCCTAGGATTAATGCCATATCCTAGGTTCCAATCATTCATTCCACGCATGCATTCATATTTATAAATCAATTACGGGAAGCCACTCTACCAGACAACCTAGGAGTATTGAGGCCTCAAATGACAGACTCACGTGCCTCAACAGGCCCCGAACCCGCAATGGAATGAAGTCCTGTAACAAAGAACAATCATAATAGAACATTCAGAACAGTATAGAAAGCCTTCTAACAAGTAGAGGAACTCACAAGAAAAACACCGATATCTTATTTGCGTAAAATAGACCTCAAACGAACCCTAAAGATGTCAAAAACAGAGTTACTAACTCAAATCAGACGTCCGGCACAATGTTCAGACGTCTTAAAAGTGTCCAGAAACGCACCTCAAGTTCTGTGTCGACCTCAGACGTCCAAGACCTCCTCTGGACCGTCTGGACCCAGCTCCAGACGTTCGACCTCCTCTCCGAATGTCTGGGAGTGCTTCCAGCCGTCTGGTAAGCTACCCAGATGTCTGAAACGAGTGTGAGGGCGTGTCTCGTGCCTTCCCGAAGCAATCCCTACACGCGATAGCAAAATCTCCTAAAATTAACCACGCAAAGCGTAGCTGCGGAGTGGCCTACATGGCCGTATCCGCAAAGGAAACGTACCTTCGCGAAGATCTGTCTTCAGACGTCTGGAGTCGCCTCCATACATCCACTCCATCGTCTGGACGCCACTCCAGATGTCTAATTCTGGGAAAAACCCAGAACCAGAACATCCTGCTTGCCCTCACCGCATGCAGCTGCGCCTCGCCTCCTCACCTGCAGCTCCGGCTGCAATAGTGTCGGGGACGACTCCCCCGACGCTCTCCTCCCGCACGCGTCGCTCCAGCCGTGCGCCCTCTAGCGAGCTCCCACACGAGCTCGCGAACTCAAGCTCCTCTCCTCACATCGCCTCTCCTCGTCACCGCCCTTGCGCTCGCTCCTTTCACCACGGTGGAGAGGGGAAGAAGGTGGCTGTGGAGTGGGGAGAACAAGAGAGAAGTGGGGTTTATAAAGAGGTGAGTTAGGGTTTGGGGTGGAGAGAAGAGGGAAGGAGAGAGAAGCGTACTGTTTGCGTGCAGCTCACGTGCAGATGCAAAGCTCGTACCCAAAAATTTTGATTTCCAAATGCTTGTGAAGGTGTCTAGACATCTGACCAGACGTCTGACTGACAGTCCAAACGTCTTAAAAGGCTCAGGACAGAACGGGTCTTTACATCATAACAAACTTAAAGGAAGTTTCGTTTCCGAAAACTTGAGCTAACTAGGGTGTGGAAAAATAACTATATACGCATAACATAAAGAGGACCGAAGCCAGCCCGAAAAGACATACCCTCAAAAAGCTCCAGGTACCGCTCTCGCATCGCTGCCTCAGACTCCCAAGTAGCCTCCTCGTACCGCTAGCTCCTCCACAAGACTTTCACCAGGGGTACCTACTTCCGTCTCAACTCCGGACGGCTCTGTTTAATATTTGTACTGGTCGCTCGGGGTAGGTTAGGTCGTCACCCACCTCGACACTCATGGTTTCAGAATGTGACTGGGATTGGCGACGTACTTTCTGAGATTAGACACGTGGAACACGTCGTGCATACCAGAAAGCTGGAGAAGGGCAAGCCTGTAAGTAATGGGTCATACCCGCTCCAGGTCCTCAACGGGTCCCATAAACCTTGGTGCGAGCTTCCCTTTCACCCCAAAACGTTGCAGGTCCTGTTGGTGCTAGAGCCCCACGATCATTTGTTTTGATGATAACAAAACACGTGTTATTTAACATTTGCACTTGGAGTCTTAGATTTCAGGTCAATTACAAATGTATACGTGATTAGACGAAGTTCGAGCTCGCATCCAGGACGGATTGGAGGAGCTTGATGGAGAACAGAGGAGATTTGCGAGGAGCGATATATTGAAGAAGGAAGGAGATGAAGAATATGATAGATTTCCTTCTCCTGTACTCATTGTATTTTTCGTTTCTTTTGTTGCTCTTTATTTTTGTTACTTAGATTCATGTTAAAGAGCCTCAAAGTGCCCTAACAGTAGTCCTAGGAACACCGGCACAACCCTAGGATACTTAGGTTTTCTGTAGAGAACTTAGAAAACCAATATAGGGTTCAAACAGAGTTTCCAGACGTCTAATTCCAAAATCAGACGTCTGATAAAGTATTTTAAGATGTCTGACTGTTGTTTCAGACGTCTGATAACTATTAGGTTGGACTTAGTACTCTGTCTGATGAAATCAGACGTCCAGACCTTAGACCAGACGTCTTAGGAGACGTCTGATGGATTTGCCAGACGTCCAATTAGTGGACCGTTGGCTGGCTTTGCAAACAGTGTAGAATATGACCGTTAGAGCCTTATCAGACGTCCATAGGACTTTCCAGACGTCTGATAATTGACCGTTTTGCCTCGGCTGGCCCAAAATCTCTTCTTAGAGATTTTCTAGCCGTTGCAACGTTTGGAAATCCATTCCCACAGAAAAAGTGGGTTTCCAGACGTCCAGACATAGTACCAGACGTCCTATATGTCGTCTGATGGACTTGCGCTAAAATCCTATTTAGATCTGATTCAAGTCAGGAAGAGACCCGCCCAAAATCAGACGTCTGACCTTGAAATCAGACGTCTTAAAGTGAACTTCCAGACGTCTGATGCCAGAATTAGATGTCTGATAAGCCTGTCAGAGCAATGATTGTTCCTGATTTCGGGCTGATTCTCTTGGGCTTTGTTCCCAACGGCTATAAAACCTTTCCTAAGCCTTCCAAAGCCTTCCTAAGGCCTCTATAAATAGAGGGGAGCCTTTACACACCAAGACACAAGATACCAAGAGAAACACAAGACACACCTAAGCAACTTAGTTCCACTCTTTTGTGTCCAAGAGAAGCCCTTGCTCTCCAAGCTCTAGTTCCATTCATCTTGAGAGCATCAAGCTTCGCGCACCCGCTCTCCCGCCGTAGTTCACGAGAGCGAAGTTGCGCCGTCGCATGGCTCACACATCGCGTCATCAACTCGACGCACTCCTTGCAAAGGGGAGTTTCCTAATTCCTATAGAAGCTAGGTTTAAAATTACTTTGTTGGCTTTATAGGATTACTTGTTTAGTTTATCTTTGTTATTTGGTTGGGTATTCGCTTTGCGAATTCCCGTCTCCTTCGCGAGACAAAATCCTTCTCGTGGAGAGAAGGGGTTGAGGTACGCTACCCTCGTTTAAGTAGCGTGGTTGTATTGAGGTTGAATCACCCTTGTTTAAAGTGATTCGGTTTAGTGGATTTTGATCAACTTGGTTGATCGGAAAATCCTAACTCAAGAGGGTTAGGTGGTGGTTTTCACCCGGTTTGGGTTTCCACCTAAAAATTCTTGTGTACTTGTGTGATTGCTTATTTGTGAGATTATTTATATTTCAATTCCACATTTTTTTTACGTCACACTGATCTCACCCCCTCCAAGTGGGGAATTTCAGGCCCTTCATGGGCGAAACGTGAAGAAAGATGTGATCTCCAACCTTGAACTGCACCTCTCTGCGCTTCCGATCGGCATAACTCTTGTTTGCTCCAGACAGTGAGAAGTCGTCAGTGAATCTGCTCTACCACCTCCTGACTTTGTCAGATCAGCCGGGGGCCAACCTCCCACTTGGTCCTCACCTCAACCCAACTCAATGGCGTAGTATACCTTCGTCCGTACAGAGCCTCGTAGGGTGCCATGCCGATACTTGAGTGATAGCGGTTATTATGTGCAAACTCTGCCAGGGATAAGTGCTCCTCCCAAGAACCCCCCAGTCCAGTACACAGGCACGTAAAGGGTCCTCAAGTGTCTATCGTGCGCTCTGACTATCCATCCATCTGGGGGTGGTACGCCATACTGAACCTCAACTGTCCCCAAAGCCTGCTGAAACTCAACCCAAAACTGGGAAGTAAAACAGGTATCCCGGTCGGATACAATCTCGCGCGGAACTTCGTGCAGACGTACCACGTCACGAATATACCTCTGTCAACTGCGCTGGTCCCAAGGTGACTCGGATTGGCAAGAAACGTGCCGTCTTCGTCAATTTATCCACAATCACCCAGACTACATCGTGTCCTCGCTGGGTAACGAGCAAACCTATCATCAAGTCCATGGTGATGCTCTCCTACTTCCACTCTGGCACAGGAAGTAGATGCAACGACTCTGCAGGTCTCTGATGCTCTGCCTTTACCTGCGGGCACACCAAACACTGATGCATGAACTTACCAATATCCTGCTTCATCCCTCTCCACCAAAAGTCACATCTCAGATCATGATACATCTTCGTGTTCCCAAGATGTATGGTGAACTTAGACCTGTGTGCCTCAGTCAGGAGCTCTCTCAACAACTCCTCATCCCTGGGAATACACAAACGTTCCCTCATGCACAGTACCTCGTCTGAAAAATAGAAGTCTCTTGGATCCCCTAACAGTGTTCTGTTTCTCAACAACTGCAGATACGGATCTGTCATCTGTCCTGTGATAATGCGGTCTATCAGCTCTGGTCTCGTTTGTCGTGTCACTGTCATTGTCACTACCCCACAATGCCCCTGTAACTCTAGGGTTCGCCAACAGCCCAACTCCTCCATAAGTCTCCAACACTGTGCTTGTACGTCGGCCAAGTGGGCGGGCGCTTTCCAGCTCAAGGCGTCAGCCACCACGTTAGCCTTCCCCGGATGATAAGAGATGCTGCAGTCATAGTTCTTCAGGAGCTCTAACCAACATCTCTATCTCATGTTAAGCTCCTTTTGATCAAACAAATATCTAAGGCTCTTATGATCCGTGAATATCTCAAAAGTCTTACCGTAAAGGTAGTGCCTCCAGATCTTCAGTGCGAAGACGACAGCTGTCAGCTCTAAGTCATGGGTAGGGTAGTTATGCTTGTGGGACTTCAGTTGCCACAAAGCATAAGTGACAATGTGACCCCACTACATGAACACATCCCCTAACCCCTGCAACGAAGTGTCTGTGTAGATAACGAAACCGCCACTGCTATCTGGGATGGTAAGCATAGGAGTCAAAGTTAGTCTCTCCTTCAACCCCTGAAAACACGCCTCACAAGCGTCTATCCAGGCAAAGGGCACCTGCTTCCGGGTCAACTGAGTCATATGATGTGCAATTTGCGAGAAACCCCTGATAAACAGTCGGTAGTAACCTGTCAGTCTCAAGAAACTGCGGATCTCTGTCATTGTACGTGGCCTCTCCCACTTAAATACTGCTTCTACCTTGGTCGGATCCACTACCAAACCATCCCTTGAAATCACATGACCTAAGGTCACCTACCTCAACCAAAACTCGCACTTGCTGTATTTGACATACAGCCTACGTCGTCTCAATGTGTTCAGAACCATCCGCAAGTGCTGTCCGTGCTGTGCCTGATCTCGCGAGTAAATGAGCACATCATCAATAACTAACACCACAAACTGATCTAGATACGGTCTGAATACTCAGTTAATCAAATTCATGAAAGCAGCGGGGGTATTGGTCAACCCAAACGACATGACCAAAAACTCGTAGTGTCCATACCGGGTGCGGAAAGCTGTCTTCGAGATGTCGGTCTCCCTGATCCTCAACTAGTGGTAGCCAGATCTCAAATCTAGCTTGGAAAATACCGTGACACCTCGCAACTGGTCAAACAAATCATCGATCCTCGGCAGCGAATACATATTCTTGATGGTGACTATTCAGCTGTCTGTAGTCCACACAAAGGCGTATGGTACCATCCTTCACAAATAACACCGAGGCTCCCCACGGGGACGCACTAGGTCTCAAAAAGCCCTTCTCCAATAGGTTTTGCAATTGGGACTTGAGCTCTTGTAGCTCAAGTGGTGCCATCTTACAAGGTGCTGCAGAAATAGAGCTGATCCCCGATACCAGTGAGATCTCAAATTCGATCTCGCTCTCAGGCGGTAATCCTAGTAATTCTAGAAATACGTCAGGGTACTCTCTGACCATTGGGAGGCCCTGAAAGTCTACCACGGGACTGGGCTCTACCACTACATAAGCCAGAAAGCCCTCACACTCCTGGCCCAAAAGTCTCACCACCTGAAGTGCAAAAATACACCTGAAGCCTCCGTTCACCGGTTGTCCGTGAAACTCAAAAAAAGGCATCTCCGATATGGAGAAGACAATATTCCTTTCAAAACAGTCCACTAAAGCGTGGTAAGCGGACAACCAATCCATCCTCAGAATCACGTCAAAGTCCTTCATTGGTATCACAATCAAGTCAACGGGAAGGCTGTATCCCCCAACACTGACCTCATAGTCTATGTAGACCTCAACTACAAACAGCTGACCACCCGAATCTCTGATCATAAAAGGATCATCTAACACACAATCCTATCCCAAACTGACAGCAAAACTCGCAGCAACAAACGAGTGCATGGCACCGGAATCAAAGAGTACGTAAACTAATCTGCCGAAAACTGTAACCATACCTGCCACCACTGAACCTGATGCTCTGATGTCTCTGTGTGTTAGGGTGTTGATATGCCCCTTAATTTCGATGCAGAAGAAGCAACCACATTGCGTCGGACGGGTAGCTGCTGGCTGGTACCCTCCCCGCGACTGTTGTCCTCCCCTTGGTAGCAGAGGGGAACTCAACTCTCACCATTGATAGGTCCCTGCTGACGGCTAGGTGGGTGTCTAATGCTGGCAGTTGACCCCTGTCGGGGGCCCCCAAAGGCCACTGACGATCCTGCAAAACGAGATGACTCTACTATAGGTGCCGCGTGCCTCCTCTCTCGTCGGCCCTATGAGTACTCTAGCTGGTAGGGTCTCTTCCGTCCGCTGTAAGTGTCGTGAAGTCAGGTTGGTCTCCTCATATGTCATAGTTGCCTCCACCACTCTCGAGAACGCGAGCAACTTCAGGAGTTTGACATACCTCCAAATGGCAGGCCGGAATCCAGCAGTGAACCTCCACAGGCGCTCCTTAGTAGCCACAGCTGTCACAGCAAAACGTGATAGCTCTAAAAAACACATACGATATGCGCTAACAGTCATCGTCCCCTTGCGGAGAGTGTGGACTCCCGCCTCCTCTGATCCTGCCACGTCTGCGAGAAGTACTACTTGTAGAAGAGGGTCACAAACTTGTACCACGTCGGATCTACTCTCTCCTGACCTCTAACAACCCTCTACCACTTATGTGCTGCACTCTCCAACTGGTACGTGGCAAAGGCCATGCGGCACTCCACAGGGGGCGAAGGGTGTCAAACACCTTCTCAATCTGCTCCAACCAGTCCTCCGCCTCAATCGAGTACTCATCTCCCTTGAAGGAGGGGGACTTCAGCTTCCGAAACTGTCCGAAAAGCTCGTAGTGTTGCTATAGTGGGGAACGGGCACGCCTTCAGGCAAGGAAGGCTCATACTTGGAAGTGTCAAAGTGCGGTGGGGGCGATAGGGACCACCCCCTCCCCCACGTCTAGCGCTGCGTCGGTCTTACGGTCCCACAGAGGACTCCCCCTCCACGTCCCTAGGGAGAGGCGCTCGTAGATGCGGGTGGAGCTCCTCTCATTCTATCTCCCGTATCAACTAAGCGAGGTCTTAGATCTGAACGTCCGGAAGAAGTGGCTGGTCCAATGAAACCTCAGGCCCAGCATGTTCGCCCCTCCGACCTCGTCCATGGCCGCGTACGTGACCCACCTTAAGAACTCCACGTCGAGGCATCTCCTGCAAGGAGACGTGAAAATGGAACAAAAATACATCAACTCTAACGGACATTCAGCAAAAGAATCTCAGAACAAATATCAAAAGGTACATTGCGGTGGTTACTCTATTTACATGCATGTGAATTGATTATTCTCAAGCTAGTTGGTAATTTCTCGGGATGACTTTGCTTTGATATCATCTTGTTACGACCCGATTTTCGAATCCCTATAGAACCCGAAACCAGCTCAATTGGACTAATTCAAGACCCAATCGTCCAACAATAAATAACTAAAAAGTAGGAAAGTAAACCACATTCACTATACTAAGCAACTAACAGTAAAAGAGTACAGCAGTAAAGAAAGTAAAAGCTACTACAGTACATAACACCACCACAACAGTAAAACAGTAACAAGGTACAGGAACGTAAAAGTACGGAAACGTAAAGGTACAAGAATCTGAATTCACTACAACAGAAAGTACTACAAAAAGAAGGCTACTTCTATTGGGTTCTACTAGACCTAGCATCCTCTGCAGCCAGAGACTCGGACTACTCAACACCTGTACCTGAAATGGGTTATGAGTAAACACAGTCAGCGAACACTGAGTATAGTAGTTTTCCCTAATTTATTTATAAACCTAAATGCATGTGTGGAATAAATGATTAGAACGTAGGATATGGCATGAATCCTAGGACAAGAAGTACTTAAAATGTCTGTATGCGTGATTGAATTGTAGTCTTGAATGAGTAGATAGAAATGTTAACTGTCTGTTAATCAACAAGAGCTGCCTATGAAATACGAATTACCTATGCTAGTTAAACAGTTACATGTGACCTTATCTGTTGGTTACGTTAAATGAGAGAAATATGAGTTGCATGTGTATAACCTGAGAATAGAAATGTGCATGATGAAACCTGATATGGAACGACAAGAGAAATGAGTATGAACTCTACGGGAAATTAGGAGTAAAGCTCCTGGAAATAAAGGGAATGGATCTTAAAATATGAGTGGGGAAGTGTGTTGGCTCTTGAGTACGTAGTACCAAGGAGAGCGACTGTCCCATGTTTAGTATAGAGCGGAGCTAGCTACCCTTGGGTTGGGATCCGAGGTTAAGATTTGCCACTCTATACCGACTTCTTGGCCCTCATGGACACTGTCCAGGGGAGAGCTACTAGTGTAGGGAGAGAAGTAGCCACCCCACGGGACTTGGGATTTAGCTAGCCACCCTACATTGACTTGTTAGGCCCACTGGGTAAACCATGGTAATCAGGCGAGGGTGCACGGACTGTGGAGGGACGAGACCTCTGTTTAATTTTTAGGGGCTTGACCCCTGTTACTGAGAGGGCTAGGCCCTATACTGTTCCGTGCTATATTTTGGACGCACCCGTTACCGGAAACGACTGACCGCGTGCCAGTACAGGGTAGCTACCCATGCGCCTATCGCGCGTGCAGTAGTCACCATTACGTATGTCCGTGACCTTAGGGTGGTTGATTGGATGTAGGATCATCGCAGGAGATTCTCTCGACCAAAAGAACATCACGTGTGCCTTCTACTATTTGGAAAAGACTACAATCAAGATCGTTCCAAAGATGAACATTCGAGATCAAGAAAAAGATTCGAAAATATATAAACCAATGGGTGAAAAAGAATAACTTGTAAATTAAAGAATTGGAATAGCTAATTTATCTATTAGATTTACTACTTTAGTTAGTTGGTTGCCACTCTACACAGCGTTCGCTGACTGTGTTTACTCATAACCCTTTTAAGGTTCAAGTGTTGAGCAGTTCGAGTCTACGGCTGTAAAGGGTGCTGGACCTAATAGAATCCAGTAGCAGTAGGCTTCTTTTTGTAATACTTTCTGTTGTAGTGAGTTCAGACTCTTGTATCTTTACGTTTGTATACCTTTACGTTCCTGTACCTTGTTACTATTTTACTATTGTGGTGGTGATATGTACTGTAGCAGCTTTTACTTTCTTTACTGTTGTACTCTTTTACTGTTAGTTGGTTAGGATAGTGAATGCGATTTATTTTCTTACTTTTTTGTTGTTTCTTGTTGGACGACTGAATCTTGAGATTAGTCTAGTCGAACCGATCTCGAATCCTGTAGGGATTCGAAAATCGCGTCGTAACAGCACACCAAGTTGTGAAAGCATAGGTATAAGTATTTTCCTTTAAAATCAGAAAAGAATAGTGGAGTGCCTTGTTTAGACCTAAAGTTGAATCCCACGGGACATGCTATTTGATTTTTCAATTTTATCCTAAGTGGTGTAGGTTAAACAAGTCAATTAATTGGTTATTTGCATTACTGAATTAAGTCACACCAAAATGTTTAGCTTATTCAAATTTCTAATAACTTATGCATGTATTCGATTCAAGTGTACCAGGTCCACAGGTCAGAATCTCGGTTAAGTGATAGAATCGGAAAGATAGTGCACCTTAAGTTGAAAAATGTGGGGTGTTTAAGTGTGTAGCTTTTAATTCAATCCCACAACCAGAGAAGAAATTTTTTTTTTGAGTGAAGTGGGTGGAGGTGGCAAATAAGACAACCAACTCTAACCTAGGGTTTATGCAAGTAGCTAAGTAGATTCAGGCCTTGGTTATTAAGTGGGTGGAATGAAATCTACTGGGCGGGTGAAAAGAAAGTGCACTTACAGACTTCTCTAACTATACTTTACTCCAATCTATTACCTTTAGCTTACCTTGATCGGGTACCTGCAAGATAGTAGATTAAGGAAAAGATAGGTCAAAAGATAAGTAAATGCAAGAAAATGTGGAAAAATGGAAGTTCGTTGCCTTCCTGGCAACATTGCCAAAATGAAGCACGGAAATCCATAAAAGGAAATTGATTTTGAAAATCCGTTGTAGTCGCAATAATCTGAGATCAAATACAATTTATAACCAGGATGGTGAGTCCTAGGTCGAATATGAGATAAATGTTTGATTTAGATATCCGTGTTAAGTTTATTTATTTTTGGTATTTTTCAATTTTATAATTTTTATAAATTTTTTGAATTAAAAATTAAATGGAAAAAAAAGTAAGTGGGAGTGATAAATAGAAAATAATTACAAAAATGAAAATAGCAAGACAAGTAGAAATTGATTACAAAATAAAATTTATTGCAAAAATAAGGTGTTGCAAATTACATTAGAGAGAGAGTTTATTGCTACAAAAATGCTTGAAATAAATCTATACTAGAAAGCAGAAATAAAATAATGAAAGAGAGGAGAGAGGATCTTCTTAGTCGACTGCTTAGGAGTGGAGCGGTTGGACATTGCTCAGATGATGGAGAAAGAACATGGAAGAAGGGGATGGAGTTGGAGGAAGAAGAGGCGAGACAAGGCGACGTGGTGATCCACTTCCTAAAATAAGGGTGAGATGACGTCCAATAGGAGCTCCATGAAAAGGGGGTGAGAAGAGGGATAAATTATTTTTATTCCTAATGGAGCTTCCAAAGGGCATGGGACGTAAGAATTAAAGCTCAATGAGGATTTCCAAGATCTAGAGGGTAAAGGATTGGAGTTGGAAGGGATGATGTACAATGGAGGGGGGCTGGCCTTTATATAGTTGAGGGAGGGCTAAAATAGGCCAAAAGGCACTATTCATGTGCAGATCGCGTGCGGGGTGCACGCACGGGCATGTCAGTTGCTGTAGATGGCATGCGTATCATGAGTAGGCAGCTGGCAACGCAGTGAGTGGGGCATGGATCGCGCACGTGCTGGTACGCATGCTGGCGAGCGATCGACTCCTCAGGCAGTTAAGCAGGCGCATATGCTGCCTGGTGCATTGCGCTCGCCTTGCACATGATGGTGGGCAATCGGCACATGGGCTTGCATGCGTGGGTCCTTTAAGAGTGACGTGTGCATGAATGGCCAAAACTAAAGCGTTTCTTGTCCATTTTCGTTGAAATTTTGCAAGAGATGTTCGAAGGGCCTTGCATTTCTTTAAGAGAAAGGGCTTAGGGTGATGGGTGGACAAATTGCACCCAAACCTCTATACTTTGGTAAAATTACATTTTGCTCCTCCTATGATGTTTCTTCTCTTCCAATGCCTCTACAACCCTGCACATCACACCTAAACTACCTAATGCACATAATTTGTGTTTAATAAATAAATAAGTAATTAAATTAATTATGCATGGGTTAGTATAATGCAGTATATACATACAACATGAGCTATGTTTATCAAGTTCTTAGCATATTTTAGGCATTTTAAGTATAATAATTATGTTATTATCAGGGAGAAATTCATAAAACACAAGGCACCATAGAAGGATTACCTTGCAATGTAACTTCTAAAGATCATGTAAGGGGTTTGTTGAGCTAGCTACATTTTACCCTTTTTATATCGTTTCCTGAAATTCAACATCTAATTATTCTCTTAGGCATCTAAGGTTCTCATTATCAATATGAGATTTGATTGTAGTATCTCCAAATAAAAGAAATAGATGATATTCTCTTTAGGTACCTTGAGTGCATCTAGTTAGCTGAAACATGAAGTGGAGTTTGTTTCTCTTCAACTGGTTTGGTCATCAAATGAGTTCAATGAAATTCTAACAACATTTGCAAGTACTTTCTTGAACTGCTCTAGATCTACAATATTAGAATATTCCCTGTCAAGAGATAATAGTTGACCTCAGAGACCTAAGCAAGCTTCAGTGAGAGGTTAATTTGCATAATGTTTAAGCAAATGGAAAGCTTGTTAATTTGTATAGTCAGAGATAAGAATATATGAATTTAAAGGTCACATTTTATAATTTTTTGATGCTTAAAAAATAGTTAGGCATCATACAATATATGCATATTCCTCAACTTCCACAACTAAAAATATTTGAGCATGTACCTTGGGTAGGATGTCAAGACTTTCAAGGAAATATCCACAAATTGACAAGCATGAGCTTTCACTTTATTGAGCAACTCTAATGTAAATTCCTCAAGCTAAATATAATTTCAGTTAAAATATATAGCATTGTTGACCATTCAAATAGCATACTAATAATACAAAATCTGAGAATTTTTCATTGCAATTTAAGATGTAATGATTGAATATATGAAATATCTTTTTTTCCAATTGAAATGTCTATAAAATGTCAATGAAATTTATAAATTTATTGTCAATATGGAAGAATTTTTCATTCAAGCAATTTTAATATGTTTATAAAAATTGCCTGATTTGCTAAGATAAAGTTCACAAAACCTCCAAAACTTTTGCATGGTAGATTGCTAGGAACATAACCTAAACCTTCTAAATTACTGAAAGTTTGGCCACATATGGAAACAATGCGAAGCACGTGTTAGAACATCATGCAACATGATGCCTTTTCACTACATGAAAATTATCTAGAAAATAATCAAGAAAAATCTTCTAAGAAGTTTGACATAAAAACTTGTTGCATCATGGTACAAAGCAAAAGCCATTTGCTCTTTTCCATCATCTTCAAGAATGGTAGAAGTATCATTAAACAATTGAATGGCTTCAACAAGGGATGCCTCTTCTAAAGTACTGAATACACAATTATAAACATGGTTTACTCACCATCTTCGTCATTAATTCCATAATATTCCTAATTGCAATTTTTATCGTGCACCCTTTGCCATGGCATTTAAAGCAGGTTGAGATCTAGCACACTCGATATACAAATCTGATGCCTTTCTATAATCATCTGCAACTTCTTTCCAGCAACCAAGATTTTTTGCAAGATTCCATATGCTTAGCAACATCCCAAGGCCTAAGTAGCTTGTGTAGGATACAAACTTATTGTAAAAAAATGGTAAAACTGGGAGGAACTACAAATTTGCTGGCAAAAAGGATACGATCCAATCATTTCCTAGCCTTTAGTAGCTTTCTCGAATGCATCCTTTGCCTTATCAAGTTCTCTGTTCAACCTATAGTTTATGGCTTTAATAAACATTTCCGAATTTTCATGGAAATAAAGTAACTAAAACATACTAGATATATGAGAAGTTAAAAAAGCACTGCCATCACCCACTAGATTGTTCATATAAGGCAATGGCACCCTTCCAATTTGCGCTCCATCTTGTAAAGTTGAGCTTTAAATAGAAGATGAGAACATGGTTTACCATTATAAAACCCTCCATCAAAAGAACATAGAGAGCAAATGGTTTCTCACTGCTACCTTGTACTGTAGAATACTACCTGTGAAAATGCACTTTGTTCATTGAAAGTTTGCATAAGGTATTCTCCCTAGAAACAAATCGTTTGTAACATGTAAAAAAGACATTCTCTTCCCATTGATATAAAATATGTCTCAAAATTTCTAATGCATGGTCCTTATTCAAATATTTAAAAAGAAATGACTGAATCATGTTTTGTAACTCTAAACACTTTGTTGGAGAAAAATAATAGGTCAAACTATTGAGATATATTTCTTGATATCACCACTTTAAATTTGAAAGGTGTCATGGATTACATGTAAAACCTAAATCAGCTATTCAAGGCCACCTCCATCAACCACAAAACAAATCAGATGCCTGACTAGGTTTACAGCTACCCCATTCCCTGATTTAAGATGCTCCTCAAAATGATGCATCTCATATTCCCTACATTATACCAAAATTTAAAAGCTAAAACCTATGTCATTGTCCATTTTCAATTCAAGTTTTCCCTCATTCATATATCAAAAAAAAATGAAGTTTCTTGGAGAAAGTTTCCAATATAAGACATATATGTTAATAAAAAAAAATGCATGAACAACACATATGAAAGGGAAATCTCCAAGTTTAACATTTTGATAACGTCATGCTTTATTATGCATAAAGGTATGAATAGACAAGCTAATGAATATGGTAGTAAAATATTCCATAGAATTGTGTTTTACTCTATTCATCTCAACTTTGAGATCTGACACTAAGAATTTAGCATGAAGGCTCAATAAGCAAGAAGCAAAAGGCAACATTCACATCCCAAAGGTCGTGTTAGTATTTGTAGCTAAAAGGGGGAAACATTAAAAAAGCCAATAATAGCTTGATTAAGGAGGTAACATGGTGTTGACCTAGTAAAAATGGAGCGATAGTAAAAGTTTAGTTAAAGACTTGATTGAATAGCCATAATATAAAAAATATGTAGGATACTTAAACTAGTCTAAAGTAAGTACTATCTACAAGAACCAAACAAAAACAAATAAGCTAAGGCATCCACATGCGGACCATGTTAAATATCATTAAATACAAAAAAAAAGGCAAAGGCATAAAATTCACCATTCAATAACTTCTACCTTGTTCATGTTAGCCTTGTTCTTGGAGGATTTGGAGATAGGGGTGTTCAAGGGAAAATTCTTGCAGCAAACTATGGTCAAGAAATTAATGCCCCCTATCTTGGCATTTGCCTAGGCATGCAAATTGTTGTCATTGAGTTTGCACGTTCAACTCTTAATCTTAAACATGCAAATAGTACAGAGTTTGACCCAGATACCATAAATCCTTGTGTTATTTTCATGCTTGAGGGTTCTAAAACACATATGGGAGGAACTATGTGCCTTGGATCTAGAAGAATGATTTTCCAATCATCTGATTGCATATCTGCAAAACTGTTTGGTGGTGCCGGATATGTGGATGAGTGATATCATCACCAATATGAGGTGAACCCCGATATGATCTCCAAACTTGAAAGACCATGTCTCTCATTTGTTGGTAAATATGAAATTGGACGAAGAATGGAGATAATTGAATTGCCTAGTCATTATTTCTTCGTTGGAGTTCAATTTCATCTTGAATTCAAATCAAGGCATGGAAAGCAATTCAACTCTCTTCCTTAGGATCATAGCAGCTTTGTGTGGGAAACTGGCTGATCGATTGCATACTCCAGCTCATGTCATACATAGGGTTGTGACCAGAACTAACCTGCCCGATGGAGTAATAGCAAAGCCCTACCAAAATGGCCATGCAGCCAAGCAGGTCAAGCCTGTGGTAAATGGTACCATCTACTCCAATGGTAATGAGATTCATATTTGATAGGCTTTGTAGCTGCAAACCTTGCATGACAATCCATGTCTTACATCTATTTTATGAGCTAGTATTTTCCAATTTTGTCCACTAGTTTGGCCTTTGTTCACTCTATTGAGTAGGGAAAAATAGCTCGAAGGGTTATATGGTAATGGACTTGATTCTGGGACTTTTAACGTGAAACATCGTGCTTTAGCATGTGGGTGAAGGTGAACCAGGTAAAGCTTTCACCATTTTTGTCCTCACCTATTTTATTAGACTGTAGCTCTTTTGGGTTTGCTTAAGGTAACTTGGTGGCCTATACCTGTACATCATGGATTATGCTATGCCATTATATATGTTAAGAAATGAACATGAGTTTGCCATTCCATGCTTATTGCTTTCAAGACAATGTATTTGTTTTGTTTCATTTTCTTTGAGAAGGTGAGGAAAATATATGTTTGTCCTCTTCAACAAAAAAAAAGAAAGACAAGTAGAAACTCTACAGTAGGCGAGAGAGGCTTCTCCAGGATCTCTTAGCCCAACTACAACCTCATGCAAAGGCACATATACAATTTTTTTGTTAAGTTTTCAGACTTTGCTTTCTATTTTTGAGTATTCAATAATGTTTGAAACATGTTTACTATTAGAATTTTATTCAAATTGAATGACAGATGGTTGGTTAAAGGTGCAAGAGATAAATTAGACAAAGGATGGATGTGGAGCTCGAAGATGATTCTGAGTTGCAAATTGGAATTTGGCTTGACAAAGTGCTACTTGATTAAAAAGGATGCACCAAAGTTATAAGGAAATGTCTTTAAAAATAAATAGAGAGCAGGTGGTCATCCTATAAAAAATGAGATTGCACACTATTGGATTAAGGCTAAACCACAACAAATCAAGTTATAGCTAGTTGGAATTTTTTTTTGAAAAGAATAGCTGGTTGGAAAATTGGCAATGCAGACCATGATAGCTTATTTTTTGATTTGATAGACAGGTTATATTATTTTATAATCCAACTTGTAAGAGTAAGTTGCTTGGATTAGATATTAACAATGCTTCAACCTCGTCAATAGCCTTTCATGTTTGCATTAACAAGCAATGCAAGATTCAAAACCAAAATTTGAAATTAAAAATCAAACCTCTACTAGCATTGCATGTACAACCAACAAAATTCATTTAGAAAATCAAGTCAAAGGCGGATGGTGAAGTTTTCTTCCTTGGAAGGCACTTGAATTAGATTTTAAGGACAACTATAAATCAAGTCAAAATGGACAGTTTATTTTGCACATGCCTCTTTTTTATAACATAGGTCTAAAGTACGAATGTTATCTAGGTGTTCACAAGAAATACCTTTGAAGTACCATGCATTCCATTTTTTATATGCAGAAAGATAATACCAACTCTTGCTAGAGGCACACAATTGGAAACAAGCTTCCTTGACCATCAAAGACAAGATATAGTTTAATAGAAAAATAAACATTTAGGCTTCAAACTGCCAAGTGATATCTTCTTTCACTAGCAAACTTGTAGATATCTTCTAAACACAAAAGGATTAGCAAATCACATGAAGTAACCGAAACAAAAATGTAACCGCAAAATTAAATAGGGAACTTATATGAAAAATTGCAAAGTAAGAAATGCAAATACAAGCAACACCTAAGGCCACCTCTAATTGAACAAGCTAAAGCCCCATATTCTTATTGCTCTTCCTTTTTTTCCTTTACTAGAGGCAAAGCCACATCACCACCTCCTCCACCATTTGCAGTCAATGCAGCATCTAGATTCATTATACCACTACCTACAAAATAGTTACACATGCCGATTCCCAAAGATCGCACCTTTTGGCAACTATCAGGAAGCGATCTCAAACAAAAATCAACTCCCACCAATTTTGATGTTCATGATTTAGTTGTCAATGCTCATCCGTTGGAGTTTGAGATGTTAAAACCTCCATTTAGTTTAGCATTTTTCCTATTCAATTTTTCCCCCCTCCAAATAAATTAGTTGCAAGCCAAAGACCAAATGACAAATAAAAAGATAAAAGAAAAACAACCAAAACAAAATGTGAGGAAATGAAAGTGAGAACCCTTTGATTCTTTAAAAAGAAAAAAAAACTCTAGATTTTGAGAGCCCCTACCACTAAGAATTGTAGAAATGGAACAAGGGAAGCCATGTAACATGCAAAGAAGCTTTCTCCAAAACATTTCTACCCACCAAAAGGTGCTTGTGGTGGTTTTCCGTAGCTATAATAATTCAAAGCGCAGTAAACTCAAAAGTAATCTCCAAACTTTTGGGCACAAATTCATTGTGAACATGTTCCCTTTAAAAGATTAAAGCTATTCAATTCATCCTCGACTAAGTTCAGGAAAAAAAGCTCCAAATCCAATCACTTCTCAATCTCCAAACTTGAAGGAACAAGAAATCCATCCTGTCAACAATAAAAGGACAACCACCATAGCTGAAATCTTGTGTGTGCATATCCAAATTAGATATGCACACCTCTTTTTCTTCAACTTATTTATGCAATTCCTAAATGAACTCCATCAATAAAATCACTCTTTTCAAATCAAGAGCTAATCAACAGCAATCATGCCAAAAATTGAAATCTAGAGATCCCAAATAAAAGCAATTTATCAAATTCCTCATCATGGAGAAGCCAATCCAACCAATAAAAAAGCCAATCGAAAATTGAATCAATTTCAGTAGCCAAAATTCCAAGATAATACTTGAATTTTAAATCTTCTAGTAATTGAATGCCAAAATAGAAATATAAGGCATGGAACTTACCTTCTGTGTGCAAATCAAAATTGGATATGCACACATTGCACACTTAAAGTTCTTTAGTAAGGTCTTCCATTTCAAAAGTCCAAAGAGGCCAATCAAATGAACAAAAAGTCCAACTGCAAAATTAAGCAACAACATTAGGGATTCCAAAAAGCAATTCAAGTAAGAACTAATCATAACTAAATTTATAATAATTCTCAGTAGCAAAAAATGCAAAGATTCCATCTTACTCTTCTACTTCTACCTCTTCAAGCAAAGTATTTTATCCTATTTCCATTCTTCCATTCCAATGGCAGATATAATTTTCCTTGATCATTGGCAAGATGGACAAAAAGCTTAATAAGTGGAAGGCAGGGTTTTGTCCAAAGAAGGAAAGCTCATGCTTCTTTGTTCAACCATTTCAGTACTGCCAATTTTTTACATTGTTTTTTTTGCCTCCTAGTTGATTCTTTGAGCAAGTGATTCTTATAGAGGAATAGGTGGTTCTGGAAGGGATGAGTACTTGTTGGTTTGGGTGGAGGTTTGTCATCACTTCCAATGATGGCTTGGATGTTAGATGCGTGAAAATAATGAATGAAACTTTCTTGGAAAAAAGGATTACAGCTTTAATAGGAGGCACACATCTTATGTTCATACATTCTTCTCTTTCTCTTTCTATATATATATAGAAGTATCCACTGAGCACAATGCCTACAAATCATTATATGAGCACCAAATCTTGACTGTGCGATGCTTTTGTAATTGATGAAATTGCTTTATATTCAATATTAGTGGTTAACACAAAACCACTCTCCATCCTCGATATTTCAGCATTTCTATTATTTTTTATGGAATATATTTTGGTAATACATTTGTGATTTATGGAAATATTCACAATATGTGATATTGTACGTTACGATCTTTTCATTATATTCAACATCTTCTCTACCCCTGCAACCTCCACTTTGAGCATACAGGTATGTCGTCAATTTATTTTTGCTTATATTATGTACGACATATTTTTTTTGTATTACATTAAATATGATACAGGTTGTAATCCACAAAAACATACATTTGTTTTTAAGCACAGCTGTTGTTTGTATTATGTCCAACTAATACACAAAAACACACATTGGTTTGTATATGTTTTAAGTACAACTGTTGTTTGTATTATGCCCAACTATTTTTCTTGTAATACATCGTATCCTGGAACTTGTAATACTTAATATGCTTAGGAATATTTTTTTTGAAGAACAATATACTTTGGAATATTCGCACCCATGTTCTCTTGTAATACACGTTGTAAAGAAGATTATTGTGTGTAGAATTCTGTATTATAACATTACTTAACATTATGGATATACACGTTTCATATATTAATAATGCAATGAAAATACTTTCGCATGCCCTCATTTATGTCTTACCAAAATATTCTTTTATATTTATTAGTGTTACCAATGTGTGAGATTAAATCACAACATTGAAAAAATCAATTATTTCTATGCGTTGTAATACAAATTAATATACTTGTGTTTAAACAATTCATCTTTTAATATTAATGCATGACTTTTTTACAACAACCATTATTTTTATCACAACACATATACATCATTGTTACATGTCTATACCTTCTTATTACAATATATATTCATTTACATTACAATCTTTTTATGATTTTAACACGGATCTTAAAAATAACGAGATTCGAGCGCTTTCTTTTCGTTATTTCTGCTCAATCTTGGTATTGTTATGCTATGATTAATGTATTACGTCATTTGTTATCGTGATATTTATTAATGCACAACACTATTTATAGTATATTTGTTTTGTTGATGTATGGTTAGATCGTTTTTGTTTGAAAGTTTATTTTATTGCATGGAATTAAATCTTTTTTTAATGGAAACTTCCTTTATCCTTGTTGTAATGCAAAACTACTATTGTCTCAATAAGTGGTATCTGTGATGGTTGTGGGATCATAATCTAATGGATATCATTCCATGCTCATGTATTGATTTGTAAGCACTGTGCTTAATGGATAGGTCCCCTATATATATATATATATATATATATATATATATATATATATATATATATAGACACACACACACACAAGAATAAGGTGGCTTCGACTACAAGTGACACTTCTACTTTCTGGATATCCTAAATGTTGTTATGATGCCTAAATGAAGTGAATTGGTAAGACTCTACAAAGATGCATAACCCCCACATGATATGATCCTAAAGTCTTTTCCAACTACTGTACTTGAAATATGCTACTGAAACTAGAATTTATAGCAAAAGTTGCATTCTCAAATTATTTTTCCATCTACCACTTGTATCCACCTTTCATTACTTCCCTTTGTAGTTGTGTAGTTGTGTGCAAGCTGCTACTAAATAAAAATGATGCATTCAAACACTAGCATATGAATCTTCGAATCTCCACTTAGTAGGTTGCTACAAGGGGGAGGAAATGCATTATCGAATCAAACATAAAGTCATTGAAGCCTCGCAATTTTCCCATATTCCTCAGTCAGATTAGTTACCACAAGAAGCCTTATGCAAAGTGCATGCTTAAGACGTAGTAACACAAATTCAAATACATTGACCAAATATATTCCAAGCCCATCAATACAACTAAAAGCCTAACACAATTTGGTGCATTCGCCTAGAGCTACACAATACATGCTCCACACTACAATGGCCAAGAGCAACACTCCTATAGCCAATCATTAGAGAGCCAAGGCATAAGGACCAACTAGCAATCCCAACCATGCTATATTGATCTGCCTCTCCTTTTATCGAAATCCCAACGCCACCCCCCCATCACCCTCTTCCTTAACACATTAGCCCTACCAAGCAACCACATTACGTATTCTTAGGGGGGAAGCATGTGATAAAGGACTTAAATATACAAAATCGCACATATTTCCAAGTCAAACCAAACACAAGCACCATTAAATTAACTGCAAAGCACATTCCACATATTCATTTTTGCTAAATCCAATCGACTAACCTTAATGCTGAAAGGGTTGCGCAGGGCATCCATGTCAAACCTCTTCCTTCCTTGAAAACACCATTTAGAAACACATCAGTGACCTCAAATTCAAAGAGAAACAGATCAAAATCTGTGACAAGAGAAAGGAAACCTCGAGCTCAGCCTCGATCTCCTCCCTCTCGTGCCCGATGGTGATTGGCATTACATCCTTCGCTGTCTTGCTCTCCACGACCTCTACATCATCATCATCATCATCATCATCATCATCATCATCATCATCATCATCACAACCACCCAACTGAACCCCCAATCAATGGCTACGGAAGTTACCAAAACCTTAAGATTTGGGGAGTGTGGGATTGACATGGAGTGGGGAAGGAGGGGAGCCTTACCGACCTCAGTGGAGAAGGCATGCGAGAAGCTTCGAAGTGAGGAGGAGGTGCTTGTTAGGGTTCCTCCTTTACCTGAGGCAACATCGACAGAGTGAGGTTGGTGGAGGGCATGAGCAGATCTCCACTTGGAGGCTATTTAAAGCCTTCTCCATTTCGTCGTTCGTGATAGGGACAGCGAGCGAGTGAGTCGATGGGTTATCAGGTCGATCCTCGAGCAGGCGTCTCCGACACAAGAGCTGCTTCTTCGTCTTCTCAGACCTACGATGACCAGTGAGGTAGTGCCTGATGTCCTCTAGGTTTTAGAGTGATGTATGGTACCAACTCCCTACAAGGGATGTTCAAATCAAGTGATAAAGGTATGGGGGATATTTTGTAGTGCGTAGAAGATCGTGATGATGTAGGTGAACGAATGTGGGATACACGGGAAATTTCTCCCCTCAATACGAATTTTCATCCTGCCCAATTTTAGGATTAGATTTTCTATTTAAGAAAAATAAAAACTTTTAACTTATGAATCAATGGTTTGTTTCCTTCTTTTATGGTATTAGCCTAATTGATAGAAAAAATTATTATAAAATTATATTTATGTTAAATATATTAATTATGATGTTACTAAAATATTAATTATTGATGAATTAAAAATCTTTAGTGACTCATAAATTCTTACATCTAAATTATGTTTAAAAATTATAATAAAAATATGTTATATACATATGTGGCACATATATTCATCGTTAATATTAATTATCAGTTATCAAAAGATTTTTAATGATATATATTTTTATTGCCACTAAGTTATTTTTTAAAGATAAGTATAATAATATGTATTATACATGTATAGGCAAATATTTTTGCTACTAATGTTAATTGTTGTTTGAAAAAAAGAAAAATAATGGTATAATTTTATTTTGCCTCTAAATTATACATATAATGGCATATGTATTTGCCACAAAATCTTATTGTCATCCATAAAATTGTTGTAGTGGCATATATAAAAAAATTACTACTAAATCAAAATAGTGACAAATGCATTATATATTACTATCTAATTAATCGCTAAAGAGTATTTTTTTTTTGTAGTATCACATGAAATCATGCAAGGGAATAGGCTTGACAACACTACATTCTAAGGAAAGGAATCTCCTAGTGCCTTGAGTAAAAGCTTCCTAGTGAACAAGATTGTAAGCTATTTACACAATAATAGTTTACACCTACATCGACAGTTATTACTGTGAGTATAGGTCAAAATGACCGTTGCTGTAGATCTAAATTACTATTACGATAGTCATTGGGACTATTCTCTTAAGAGGTGTCCCTATAGGCAACATCAACGGTAAAAACCGTCGGTGTTGTACCTAGAGCTATAGTGATAGTCACATTTTAAAAGTTGGTAATTTTTTGTGATAGCAACAACCATGGCTATTTTATTTGTCGGTGTAGGATAAAAATGTTGGTAAAATTGTCACTATAAGTAATAACTCCAATTGTCTTTTTAACATAATACCGATATTACTATCTGTCACTAGATTTGTCAATATAGATATCGAAATCTTCACTACTAAATCCTATTCAGTTTTATAATCTTGTAATATCTTAATATATTTAAGATTTAACCTTATCATCAACAACAATGTTTACCTTCATTGAAGTAGGATTAAAGAAAAATATACAAGAAATAACACTATTTTGAAATAATAAATTGAATTATTCATAGAACTATACATGTACATCCAATGAAATAATTTTTCCATATGATTCTAAAATAAAATTATTTATCTACAAGTACTATAAGTGGCATGAGCCACAATTATCCATCAATTTCTTTATATACAAGTATCTAATTATTCTGAAAGTTTGCTAGTTGTCAAGTACTTCAACTATGAAATCTTGAGCAGCTTGTAAAGGTTCATAATCAACTTGAGATATTGCACAACTGCAAATCATTAAACATGATGTTATAGCTATTGAAAAAAAAATGATGATGTTACAGTTTGCTTATACATAAATATAAAATCATCAGTAGCCTATTCCTAAAAAAAGGAGAGCTTCGAAATTAATATCAAGCTTCTCTAAAAAAAGAATCTTGAATATGACATGGAATAGTACTTAAACCTAAATAGCCTAAAACCTGAAAATGTCAAATTCCTAACTAGGCTCGAGTTGGGATTGTGGCACTTGTCGATGGGTCTCAAGTTATCGTCATACATGGAAAAAGAGTGATAACAATTTGGAAATTATTATTAACTTGTGCCATATTTTTCCCTTAACTTATTATGCATCGGTAAATGATTTCCCTTAACTTGTGCCATAGTTGGCTGTTGTGTTCCACACAATTTGGAAATTGGAAGTAGGTTGGAATCGGTTAACAATTCAATTGTGTGCAAATTGCCTGGGAAGGTGGGTATTGCTCCTAATCTGGTACATACCATGGCACCAGGAAAGAGTAATGGGCAAAAAGATTATACTATTCTTTGGCATAATCACCTCAAACACCTTAGCCTATTGGAAGAAATTATTATTAGGTTTGATTTTTGGAATAGAATTATACTTTTTAAATAAGCAAGACTTGCCAATTATCAAATCACCATCCTGTTACTTGTTGGGAAAGGGAAAGTAAAAGTATGGGTATACAGAATCAATTACAGAAAAACTTGAAAATTTTCAAGGATCTTCTTTGAATGCTATCGCATCTAATATCACGGTGTGCATGAAATCCAACATGCCCAGTAGGTCCTTTTCAAAAACAAAAATGCAGATTGAAATATGTTAATAGTAGATATGAAAAAGTAATTAAAAAAAATCAAAATAATGAGTAGTAGAGGCGTACACTGTTCCAAAGCAGATTGAACATCCTTTTTCATCTTCCCCCTAATACCTATCACCAGATCTAATGCTCCAATCCTCAGCATCACCTCCTGCACAAATTCATATTCGACTTTGAGAAAGAAAATATGGTTAAAGAAATATGTATATTCGAAGTCTATGTGATCCAATTTTATTCCTACCTCCCCCCAAGCTATCTCTATCACCCCTTATTCTCCCATGGCCTAATGTACTGAACCTCATTCTTCTATCACATGCCTACCGCCTCTACTCATACAACCAAGCTACTTTTTTTTCATCACCATCCCTTCTGTCATCTATTGTCCATCACTTGGTCTTCCACCATTATCCAATCCATTGCCAATGCTGTCTACCTCGATCATGCTCTTCATATCACCTCACTTTACCTAATTGCCTACTTAGTTTCCAATGATTGTCCCATTCACACTAACTGCAACCACTTGTGCTCTTACTAGGTATCAAGCATTGCTGTTCTGAATATTTAGTCCTTCCACACTCCACAATCTCTATTGGTATTTACCACTTCATCACTCACAATCTAACACAAGAATATATCATTCTAATTCTATCTTAACTCCACGTAGTAACTACCTTCTTTGGACACTTCGACTCCTTGCTATCCATACTGACAAATTAGTCTAACAACTGAGTTTTGCCATGTTTTCTTAAGGTTGCAGATAAAATTCTTCAACCTCAGTTAATTTCCTCCAGCTCAATTTTACCACAGTAAACTATTTGCCAAGGTCGATAACATATCTAATATTTTTGTTTGCATACTCATATCAGCCCTATAGATAGCACTGGAGTGTTCTGCCTCCTTCTCCTCTTCAAGTATCCCCTCAAATGATTCATCCGCATCCTCCCTTTTATTTCTACTACTACCACAGATTTAAACAAGCAAGATTGGATTGTTCTTCATCAGATACTCCTTAGTTGGATTGCCGCTTCTCTTTTCCCAATGGTTGATCGAAAGACAAGTTATGAGCTTTTGGCTACATTGAAACAATCATACAGTGCCCTATTGGATATTCATAGAAGTAAAAAATGGATGGTGAAGCGCTATCTGGGTCATTGGATTGTCTACTTGGGAATGTCACTGGATGAGAGATACATCTCATTGTCGATGGTACCTGCTGCATTTTGGTTCAGGTCCATGCAGTTAACCCTACAAGTTTTTTTGAAGCCATTGCAGCAGGTGCTTGGATTTTCATGTGGGCAGTGTTAAAGGAGATCTTCTAGCCGCTGGCAACCGGAAACATAATCTCTTGAGCCTGAAGATACGCTTACAGAACAATCCAAGTTAATTTCCTGGACAAAAATATCTAGACCCTGTGGCTGTTGGAATCTTATCTGTAATTTAAAATTCAAAGACAGTACCTTCTCTATTGGAATATTACTGACGACGTTGACCCTCCCTCCACAGAATATGGTCATTTGAGATTGGAGTGGTTTGTTCAATGCACTATAGGATATCGTCAGTCAGTGGTTAAATTAACCAGATATTGGGGTAGGACAAAGTTTTGCGATTTATCACATTGGAGAAGTTGTGCCACTGGTAATTCCAGCAATAGCTGGAGGGCTCCCAGTCTTAACAATGGCTAATTTCTACTTCTTGTATGTAAACTGCTGTATCTATCCATCGTGGGGACCATAGTTCTTGAAGAAGCTGTCTCCAGATGCAGTAGTCATGGAATGATTTTAAGCCAAAGGAAAAGCTCTAGCAACTGCATTGTGGTCAATGATATTGCATAGTGATATTGCCCTATTAGATTGGAATCACATTGTTGAGTTGGTGAATGATAGTGATATTGCATAGTTTTTCTCAGGGCCATGCAAGTTTTTGAAGAATTGAGGAATATGTTATTTTCGTTACTTTGTATCTATGCATGGTGAGGTGATTTCTCTAAAGTGCTCTAATCTTGAATCAACAGTCAAGAGGGTAAAGTGGGAGCTGATATGAAATAAAAAAAGAGAGATAGGAAAGATTAGGGATGGTGTCGATGTGGTAGGAGTTGATGCTCCTTCCAAAACGTTGGTTGTTTTATTGGTGGGGTGGGGGAGGGGGGGGGAGGGGGAGGGGGAGGGGGAGGTTATAAAGCACATGAAATAGAGTGGTTGTACCATTGATAAAGAAGGCCAAGTTTGAGCCATTGATGATGATGATGCTATTTGGGTTTTCGGTTGTACTTTGGCAAATGTATTGAAATGATGGTGATGTTTTTCTTCCAGCAAGTTTTTGTTTTGATCTTTACAAAATTCATGTCAAGGTTTAATTCTTGAAAATGTAGTTTATGGGATTCTGCTTTCCAAGGAAGAACATATTTATGCATTCAAACAATGTCTTTTTTCTTTTGTTTAAGATTCTGAAAATTAGTTTCTTGCAAAACTTTACTTCACGAGAAATAAAGTTTCTTTATATCACCTTTTGGACAACCATGACCCTGGAAGAGTTACTAGATTCTAATTTTTTAGATTGAGCTCCTTCTTAGTTTCACATATGACAAATAACAGCAGTACAAAAATTGTTTGGCCCTTTTCTCCCGTTTACCATTGTGAAAAAAGATGGCACTCATCTTTTTTTCCCTCCAATACATGTTATCTAATTTGGATTCAAGAGCCTTCTAGTTGACTAGTGAATTGGAGAAGTCAATGGGGCCATTGCAAGGGGAAGGAGTCATTAGAACTTGTAAGGGCATGAAGGAAAGGAGAACTATTAAATTCATGAGCATTTTGGTCCAAAATTGGATCATATTCTAATAGGGGGCATTTCAATTTAAGTTGGAAACCATAGGGATCAAATGATGCAAGTCAAAAAAGGAGTTGGTGAATTGATTTTGGGGCCAAATTAGAGGGGATTAAATGATTTTTCCACTACAAGATTTGACATGTTGCTTTGGGGATTTTCTATCTTGTTTCCACATTTCAATCAATCACCTCTTTTTGGAGAGAAGGCAAATTGTGTAGCATTAAGCATGTTATTGATAGATTCATTAGATATGGAAACTCTACAATCATAGTGTCTCAACACCACACACAATTTGCTAGAGTCAACTATCATAAGAAAATCCACTATAATCTAATGATAGGATAATAAAGCCCAAATAGGAATTCTTCCTATCTAAAAAAAAAAAATCTTAGCACCTCTAACTAATTGGACCCAAAGATAAACATAAATCCTAGTGGTAAACCTACAATAACCAACTGATTAAATGATAAAACTTGCATGGTAGTTAAGCAATGTTGAAAGATGTAATCTTATCCAAAGTACTTATTGAAGAAAAGAGTTAACCTTCATGATTTCCAACAATGCACACTCATTCAAAACTAGAGGTGCAAATCACTCTTATTTATCGGTTTTGTGATGACCCGAGTCCCACTAAACAACGAAACCCGAGTCGATTTGTGCTAACGACTAGCACAAATCACCCACAAGATCGTAGTCACCCAACACATAATCATAAAATATAAATATAGACAAACAAACTATTCATATTGCATCAACTAAATGAACAAAATTTTATTATTAACTAGAGGATTTACCACAGACTATAAGTATATAAGTCCAAAGAGATGCACAATGGAAATCACCTTGCAAACTACCACAATATACTTGAGTATGGAACCAAAAAACACGTCAGTAAAAACTAAGTAGAGTAAAGATAGAACAACAGAGCGCAACAATAATAGAGAGTAAGAGAAAATTGGTACTATAGCTTTAACTAATTCATTTATTAGACCTCTCGTTATCCAGTTCCATTTTGTATATTGGAACCCAAGTTATTATAGTCCACAATCTGTCAATCAACGTCTCAAGACACGAGACGATTTCGTGTAACTTCTTGCAATGCAAGGCTGGTATAAGCTACCTTCCTGGCCGAGAAGATGGCTTATACCCCTTAAGTTACCACTCTCCGTCACCCTGCGGTTATTGCGAAAAGGCGTGGTGACTACGTTTTGTAGTGCGAACACATGTAAGCACTATGTACGCTGAACCACAGACAACCATTGAGCCACCCACCAATTGAGAAAGAGCCAAACCTCAAGCCACGCATCCCGCTATCTCAATTGGTCGCTAAGCCTAACTAAAGAGTCCTAGGGAGGCTAGCAACTCCCTAAACCAGCCCCAAAAACTGGCCTTGAAAGACCAAAGATATAGCCAAAATTCGGCGAGTAGCAGGGCTAAAACCAGTTATCCAATTCTTTTAATTCCCGACAAATCCATCGTACTGATTATGTAACAATTTCCAGATAACTGTATCATTTATTGGTATCCAGTCAAACCATACCAATGATTATACTTTTGAATTCTAGAATTACCAGATATTCACGTTATTCTCCAACTTATCCATTTACAAGTAGTTTCCAAATTATGATAGTGGTCTCATATCATTTATCAATTAACGAACATAGAACTCGTATGGAATTTGTAATTCATTTCACGCATGTGATAATGAGGTCACCTTTAAACATTTAACAATCATTACTCCAGTTATATCAATTCAATTCATGTTTAAGTACCCAAAACATTAATCATAACCCCTACTAGGTTCCAAACTTAGCAAGGAGAGGAAACACATATCAACGGGCACGAGACACGCGAAGTACACGAAACGGGTCCGCAATACCCAAAAACGAACCAGAATCAAAGGGTAGACTACTCTACCTAATTTCACCAGAGGGTCATGGTGACTCTGAACCATGCGTACTGGGCTTGGGGGCAGTCTCCACACTTGCCTCGAAATCCGTGCATGCATCGGAGCAAGACCTGGTTCAAACGAACTAACAAGGTCGGAGACACCTAATCACATTTCTGATTTTTCACTAAAGGAACATTACTCAAAAGTGAAAATAGACCACACCAACACGTAGTATGTGTCGATATGATTCCAACGATATCTTATTTGTCAAAATCCAAGGTTAGGAAGGCCTCAAACCAATCGAAATAGCGCGAGGGGTCCTGAACCAATTGGTTTATCCAGACCGATCAACCGGACACGTGTCAACTACTCATTCGCCCAAGCACGCCTCATGTGGATCACCCTCCCACGCCCTCGTCATTCGATCACCACGTGTCGCAAATCTAGAGTGCTTGCGCCCTTCTGCTCGAGCAAGTGGGCAAGAACACGTGTGCCTAGGGCTTTCCACCGCGCGACACATGGCGTGCATCCGTGCCTCGTCGTCAGATAGCACGATGCATGCTCGCCGCTGTCGTTTGATTCGCAAACATTGCAGTGGGAAGCCTACATTTCTCGAAATTACAAATCAACCCCTACGAATTTCAATTATGATTTCTAATTGAAATCCTAATTCCTTCTCTCTTTTCTCTTAGGATTAGTAGGCTCTATGGATTAATGACAGCCCAACACCCAAGAGGGTCTTTTTATAGACCCAAATTTGGTTGTGATAGGATTAGTGGGGTGAAATACCCAAAATACCCCTAGTCTTGTGTCCAACTTACCTTTAAGTTCTTTTCGACTTGTTTTGGCCATAACTTGAGCTATACACCTCAGAATCATGCGAAACAAGCATTACTGGAAAGCTTGTGACAAGAGAAATCCAACGGTACCATACATGGCACCATTTTGATTATGTTTGACTAGGATTTTACTCAAAATACATTTTTTTTTGTAATTTAAGGTGGTGTTGACACCAGCACCGAACCACGACCGGATTTCCGAGTTCAAATTGATCCGAACCACCCTGAAATGACTTAGGAGTTGGATTTGGGGACATTATAGATATAACAACCTTAAAGAGAGTTTTGTCCCCGAAACTCGTGAGAATGTGTAGGTACGAAGAGAGTTGTGTAAGCGAGTAATCCACAACAACCTTAAAGAGGCAATAACAGCCTTAAAGAGAACAAACTTGGGTGCTATGGACTCACTGGAAAAACAACTTAGGATACCTCTCCCGCATCAAAACTAGACAAGAACTCTATTTTCTTGATAATAAACTAAAAGAAGAATATGGAAAACTATTTTGAATGCATTTGATTGTGAGTAGGGTAACTACATGCTACAAGGACTAACATGAAGGGGTTAAATAGTGGTTAAGGTGTGAGGTATGTAAAGCATAAGAATCTACAACAAAATCAACCACATTCAACGAACAACAAGAACATTCATTTTCCAACTTTGACAAAGTTTGCTACTTTCATGCAATTCATTTTAATATAATCAGCTACGAACTAAAATTCTTAAAGAAAGCTCAACATCAAATATAAATTGATTAAGTCATAATTATTAACCTCCTACTTGCAATACATCAATTTTCCTATCCCACCCAATCACTACCTATCTTATCGCCAAAACAAGAGAAAATTTTCAAACTACCCAGAATAGAAAACAAGGAACTACAAGTAGACGTAGGGACTTTGAATATAAAACTTGTTAATCATCGAAAAAATAAGAGTTATAACTATATCATATGTTATCCTATATAAAGGTTAAGAAACCATTTGTTTCATCTAAGGAGAAAGGCAAACAATAATGTTGATCGAGTGAAATCGATGTTTTAAATGCTGCGTCGTAGTATAGATCGAAATCGCTTGAAAATAGATAAAATTTATACTTAGATGAAAGTCCGGGATCGTTCGCTGGGAGCAAGTATGAATTCAAGCGCTAATCTCAATTAACAAGTAAATGAGCCAAATAATGCTAAGCAATGAATATTAATTACTCAAAATTGATCATCAATGTAGAATATAAGTCTAACAAGAGTTTGGCATATAAAAAAGAAATCTAGAATAAAAATGGTGGTGATTTAGATCATCAATTATTTAATCTAGATAAACATATAATAGTTAAGCAAGAATGCCAAATAGACCAACAATATCCAAGACCACCTAAGCAATTAAATAAATGAACAGTGCCTCAGACGTCTGATTTGATAATCAGACGGCTTAAGTGCTTCCTCTTCTTCTTCTTCAATATATGTCGTAGCTTCTCTTCTTTCTCTGTTCTTCTTCTCAAGCTTTTCTTCCTTCTCTTCTTCTTTGTACTGTCCTCTTCAGCCAAGGCCTTCTCTTCTATTCTTCTTCTGCCCAAGCCTTCTTCTTTTTCTCCTCTTCTTCAAACGGCTAAGTGTTAGCCATTTCTCAAGAGAGCAAAACCCTCCCTGCCCCGCTCTCTCTCTCTCTTTCTCTCTGTGGGATCCTCTTCCTCGCCTTCCTAAGGTCTCAAACAGTGTTGGGTAATCGGATATTCGGGTAGAGTGCACCTGGGACCAGGCTCATCGGCAGTGGGTGGTGAGCGAGGAGTGCGTGGGTTAGGCAGGTCAGATCTGCGCTAGGCCCATGTGATCAGTGTCACGAGCGAGGCGCATGTGAGGGGCGCGTGCGGGGACCTCACCCACTGTGCTAGTTGAGGCGATAAGCTAGCATCATAAAATCAATTTATGCACCTGTAGAAGCTCGTGAGTTTACGATGTGGGACTAAAGTCCCACACCATCTTCTTTATTCACAGTAGCAGCTATCTTCGGCCAATTCGTGCCATAGAGGTGGTCAGCTCCCCAATTGTTTGGTCAGGAGCGAAGCTGGGTCGATTCCGTGTTGCCTGATGCGGACACTTGGAACTGCAGTTGCTGGAGAAGGCTTCAAGCAAGCTCGAAGCTTGCACGTTAATGGCGGCTGGAGGTGAAAACCTGAAGCATGAAATATGGCCTCGTGGCTATGTTAGAATACCTTAGGAGCTTCGTTGGACCATGGCTAGTGTAGCATAGGTGGTTTTATGGCAGATTAGGGTGTGTGGTGGCTGGTTGAAGTCGGAATTGGATGGAGGATGATGGGTTGTTCGGTGAGGAGGTGGAGTGGGCAATAGGCCTGGAAAGGTTAGGGCTTTTACTCTAGGGGCCATGGTGGAGGCTTTGGTAGTGTTGGCGAGGTATTTGGGACAGTGGAGTGGGCAGAGGACCTCGCCAGAGGTCGGTTGGAGGTGAAGAAGATGATGCCGTTTGGTGTTGTTGGGGGATGGTTTTGAGAGATGAAGAAGAGAGAAATAGAGTGTAGGGAAAGAGGAAGCTAAAGACCTAGCTAAGGGATGACGAGGAAGGAGATTCGCATCGGCTTTGATTGGCCGGTGTCGGAGGGGATGAATTCTCCAGAGGGGGACAACGAGGAAGAATGGGAAGGAACAACTCCTGATTTGGCTGTCGAGGAGCGGACGAAGGAGACAAAAATATTGGCGCTCCCAAGTTGGCGGTTGGGAGACCGGAGATGAAGGAGGAAGAGGCTCGCTAGAGCTTGATTGGAGAGGGGCCAGAGGTAGGGTTAGGAAGATGTGTTTGGCCCCAAAAACTTGCTGGAAAGAACGGCGAGGTCTGGGAGTCTTTTTATAGGGGTTTAGAGGTCGATTTGAGCTTGGAAGCCAAGCTTCCAAGCTTGGAATGTTCGTCGAAATAGGATACCCAAATCTCTCATGCATTCGCATGAGAGATTGGGAAAGTTTTAGGGCTTATGGATGGATTCAATGGAAAGAGGACTCGTGAAGGAATCTCCCTTCCAATTTTGGAAGGGATTGATTGATCAGAGGAGTTCTCTTCAATCAAAGGTCGTCGGAGTTGTAGGAATAGGATTTCATGGTGGCAGGGACCCTTATGTGAAGAAGACAACAAATATGGGGGGCCATTTGCAAGGAATTCAAAAAGCTAAGGATCTGAATGAGATAAAAAGAATCTGACTGGACCAAAATGCAAACTTGGTCAAGATGATCTCAGATTGGGCCTAAATTTTGGTATAAACCTAAATTGGACCCAAGGAATCTAATGGTGAAGTTAGATTTAGGTTTTGACCTCATTTTACTGGGTAATTTATGCAAAAACCTAAATTAGGGCAAATGTCTGTCTAGGACTCTATTTTGGGTTAAATTGTGTTCCAATGGTCAAATCAAGCATACCAAATCCTATAGAATATTTTTATATAATTTTTAGAGGATTTAGGTAAATTTTATCCTGACCAGAACCTTGGTAGATTTAGCGGATCTGTTTTTAGGGTTTCAGATTCCTTTAATTCCTGTAACATATGAAAATCCTTTTTTGTCTGTTCTAAACTACTTATTAGACTCTTAACACCATTTGACATTTGTTTCACCCCTGGAAAAATTCATGGTTATTCAGCATTCATGATATGATGATAAAATTATAGTTTTAACCCTGATTTACCGTATTTCTCTCAAAATGGATTTACAATGAATTTAGGTTATTTGGCTGTTATATAAGAGCATTTAATAACTTTATCAGATCAAATTGAGTTAGTTATGGCTCATGATGGTGTTCCCATCATTAGACACCTTTTTTTTTTGTTTTCAGCAGAGAATTCACTTGTTTACGTCCAACATGACAATTTATTTTATGATACATCACAACCTACCTTGAATTCAGGAATTATCTTCTAAGTTTAGTGCATGGTTTATCATAGCTTAGCTACATGTATGGTTTTACCTAAGAATAAACTAAGTTGCAGTCTCACAAATGAAATGTGCAAAAAGCTGCATCCATTTAAATTACTTTCAATTCAAGAATAGTTTTTATAACAATCCACAACACTTTTTACAAAACCACTAATGATGGCTGCACAATTCATTTGATGCTAATGATTGCACCAAAAATTTAGGTGATTCTAGGTAGATATTACGTCATTTATCTTCCATAGAGTATTGATAAAAGATACATATATAATACACAATGAATGTTGAAGCTAGGGATGCTACATTGAATCAGATGAAATCATTTTTCATAAATACGAACATATTATTTGAGTGTCAGATGATGATATAAGAGTAGGCATCAATTATTAATTTTCTCATTTAAGATCTCAATACCTTTGTCAGAAATCAAAAATAATCACCAATATTTTGTTTTAGAATTTTCAAACAATTTGACGTTACTATCTTTTGTAATAAGCTGATCCTAAAATCATAAGGATTTCACTAATGTTTGTCTAGAAATCCCTCTAAGTCTACACAAAACATGCAAGCAGTGAATGGGCAACTTGCAAGAAGTTAGCGATATACAAATGAATTGCATATTTATACAAACAAGCAAGAATTTATAGAGAATTCATTATTTACTAATGCCAATTTTATCTTTTTTTTTTTAACAATTAAATGAGCAAGTCAAAGAAGAATTTGTGATCCTCTACAATTGAAGGTGTCAACAATCAAAATTTTGAATTAGTATGCCCATAGATCTAATGATGAAGTTAATAATGATAGTTGCAATTTATAACCATTGTTAAGGCAAAAATCAGTTACTTATGATACATACTTCATTAATAATTCATAATTTATAGGTATTACTTAATAACACAGGAAGATGCCTTCAATTTACACAGAAATTTCAAGGTACAAAATACAATCTCCTAAAAGTTTAGATCTATGTGGTGAAACGATCCTAAACTCTAAACTTAAAAACATAAAGCATTAAGGGATGTAAAAGTTTCAAGTTTTAAGTACTTTCAAAGGTAAAACTCAGGTTTCCAAAGCAATTAATAAAAACATTTATAGTTGGTGAGTAAAATGAAGCTCTATACTCTAAGCAATGATATGTTCCAATTCTTAAGAAGAATAATGAAAATATCATTTCTAGGATGATTAGAGTCTCATTCGATTGCTCAATTCAATTATCAATTCCATCATATCCACATATTCATTTATCACCAGTATAACTGCCAATTGCCAATTTCAAGTATAAACCAATTTCATAGTTTATCCTTTGATGCGATTGATAAAGGGATTTATCATATTATTTCTTTAATCTAGCAAAAGAAGCAATATTTCTATCTTTTCGATTCATCAAAATTTACACATTCATTTCTTTTATAACATTCTGAATCTAATTGTCCAATTTTACAAATTAATACCAACTCTATAAATGAAATATGAATTATTAGTTCATCAATATCTTGAATGTATAAGTCATTTATTTAAACATACTGTTCCTTATAATACCTTTGATAATGCAATTAGTAATAATAAACTAACACATAACAAATTTTCCTCATTTATCATAAGTAAGTCTATCATAATCAATATGGTAGGAATACATCAAGATTAAGAATTAGAGCAATATAAGCGATGAAAATTTATTTATCATACCTTTATAACTATGCATATAACATGCATGATAGTATAGTAAATATTCTTTTCATTATAATATACAGGAGGGACAAATGTATTATTTATACTTTTATAGCAAGTGTAATCAACTATGCCAGAAACCAAAATAATCATATTCATTCGATTGTTATTAAATTAATTACAGTGCAGGAACACTAATCGATTCATTTCATACTAATCCATATGAGTAATGGATTAATTTCAATTTAATCCAAATAGTAATAAATTTAATTTCATTTCAATCTAAATAGGGTGCTTCACAAAATTAATTTCTACAAGATTTTAACATTAAGCCTCACAGATAATATCAGTTACCAACTGCGTTAGAAATCAAGACAACCATATTCCTTTAATAGTTATTAAAATAATAATTGATCATTTAAGAAATTACATTAATAGGGCAATGAATTATATTTCGCTGACTCAATCTCTCGCATGCTTTCAATATACACATTGATATGTTAAGGTATGTTACGAGTCAAATTTGTTGTGAAAAATGTTATATATATATTTTACCCTTGCAAAGCCAGAAAAATGTCATGCAATAACTAGCTAAGTACCAGGACAAGTAATCATGTGATCTACCAAATAGCATAGACCAACAAATATTAACTGAATATTGGCATTTACCCCAACGAGATCACAAATAACATTAATTGGTCAAAGGATATGATAAATTTTTACCAATTTTATTCTAAGCAATTAGTTGAGGCTATTGTTGTTTACAATGACTAACTACTTTCCAAGTTGCAAAAATATTGCCTAGTTACCATTAAAATTTATAAGTACAGGAAAAGGGGTACAGAATGTGCAATATCATATGCCTAATAGAGAATAATCTACCCTTTTCCAAGTGATTGATGTTAATTATATATAATCCACTATCAACACAAATACACTACCATAGATCATCCCGTACACATTTATATATGCCATGAATATGTATATGATCTACATGTATATTTATAAAATAGTGGTTCTGTGGTTCTACAAAAGGGATAAGCCATACATGTACACATAATTTAAGTATCACAAGTACAGAACTATTATATTGAGTATCAACCAATGTTACAAAAGTATGAGCTCATCGGCCAGGTAAATTAAATTTATTAAAACCACAAGCAAGGCCTTAGAAAAACTATATGATCACAGCATCAGTGGACGAACTAAGAAGTTATTCAATTACTTCTTGAGATCATAATCAGATCAAGCAATGCCCTAACGAGACCCCTAGTCTTCTCAGCTTGAAGCCTGAAGGGAAGACCTTCATTACAAGAATTCACGAGGAAGCAAGGGAGACTAAACGGGATAGAGGAAGGATTGGAAATCAAGAAGAGAATCAAGTTAGAATACTATGAAAAATCAGGACCAAGGATACTACGTCACTATGCAGCTGAGTATCCCATCCGTGATACAATATGAACGTCTATATGGCCCTTCCGGGTTATTTTATGATTAGTGGGGTGATCTTTCTCTGATATCATCTGTGGCGACCCAAGTCCCGCTAAGCGACGAAACCTAGGTCACCGTGTGCTAACGACTAGCACAAATCACCCACAAGATCATAGTCACCAAACACATGATCATAAAATATAAACATAGCCAAACAAACTAATCATATTGCATCAACTAAATGAACAGAATTTTAATACTAACTAGAGGATTTACCACAGACTATAAGCATATAAGCCCAAAGAGTTGCACAATGGAAATTACCTTGCGAATTGCCATAATATACCTGAGTATGGAACCAAAAATACATCAGTAAAAAATGAGCACAGTAGAAACAAAACAACAGAGTGTAATAGTAATAGAGAGCAAGAGAAAATTGGGACTATAGCTTTAACTAATTCATTTATTAGACCTCTTGTTATCCAATTTTGTTTTGTATATTGGCGCCCAAGTTATTATAGTCCACAATGTAGGTTCTAATGGAAGAGGGTGAGATCGAGCATGATAAACGAAATAATGCAGAATAAAAAAACAATCACAAGAAATAAGCAATCTCACAAAGCATACAAGTATTTTAAGGTGGAAACCCAAACTCGGGTAAAAACCACCACCTAAACCTCTCGGTTTAGGATTTCCTGATTGACCTAGTCGATCAAATCTACTGTCCAAGTCACTTAAATAAGGGTGACTTAGCCTCTTACAACCACGCTACTATGTACGAGGGTAGCATACCTCAAACCCCCTCCTCTTCACAAGGAGTATTTTGTCTCATAAGGGAGACAGGAATTCGCAAGGCGAATACCCGAACAAAGACAATAAACAAAGTATCCTATAGAGCCACAAAGTATATATGTAAAATTAACTACAATAGACAAAGGAAACTTCCATTTGACAGAAGTATGTTGGCTAGTGCTTGGCGCGTGATCGTGATTAAAAGATTATGTAGTTGTAGTATAGCACGAAACACGTCGACAAATAAATTTATAAAACTCCGGTGAGTACCAGGTCATTTGTAGGGAGACAATCTCGATTTTAACGGAAGTTTTTAAATGAAACTAGTTCTAACAAGATATTTATATATGTATATATGTATAGAGACGCATCAAATATTCATAAGATCAGATTTCATTGCATTGATAAAGAGTTTTTCATAATAGAAATTTCTATGCAAAAGGTAGAGATAGATAGAGAGAAAGAGAGTGTAACGACCCGGTTCCCGAGTCCCTACGAGACACGAGAACCGGACCGACTCGACTAATCCCAAGACCTAGTCGTCCAACGAGGAAGTAACCAAAAGACAGTAAAATAAATCACATTCAGCATGAATATAACTAATAGTAAGAAAGTACAGCAGTAAGGAAAGAAACTACTACAGTAGGTACCACCACAACAGTAAAACAACATTTATCATATAACAAGAACTGCAGGTAAAGAAGGTACAGCGGAAACAAAAACTACTCACTAAAACAGAAACAAAAGAGGTACAAAAGACTGTGGTAACTCTACTGGACCCTACTCGGCCTAGCGTCCTCTGCAGCCGCCGACCCTGGCTGCTCAATACCTGGTCCTGAAAAAGGTAACGAGTGTAACACGTCAGCAAAACGTTGAGTAGAGTGGCAAACTAACTAAAGGCAACAGTAGAGTGTACAGTAGCTGTTATGTTCTATTACTTCCTTTATTCACATCTTTCAATTTTTCTCACTATTTCATTTATTTCTCAGATCCTTTACTTGATCTCGAATGTCCTCGTGGGAACGATCTTGATTGTAGTCTTTTCCAAAAGTAGAAGTAGCACGTGGTGCTCTCCTGGCCGGGAGAGTCCCCCGTGGTGATCCTACCCTCAGTCAACCACCCCAAGGTCATTGACAGACGTAACGGTGACTACGGCACGCGCGATAAACGCACAGGTAGCTAGCCCGCACTGGCACGCGGTCAGTCGTTTCCGTTAACGGGTGCGCCCAAAGCACAGCACGGAACCAGGGCAGAGCCCTCTCAGTAACAGGGGTCCAACCCCTCCACAGTAACCAAACCGGGGCATTGCCCCTCCACAGTCCGCGCACCCTCGCCTGACTACCCTGGTTTGCCCTAGTGGGCCTCACAAGTCGGTGAAGGAGGCTAGCAGAACCCCGGGGCCCGTGGGGTAGCTAGTACTCTCCTAACACTAGTAGCTCTCTTCGGTACTACGTACACGAGGGCCAACAAGTCGGTACAGAGCGACCAATCCTAACCCCGAGTCCCTGGGGCGGCTGGCCCCACTCTGCACTAAACAGGTACAGGTACTTCCCTTGGTACTGCGTACCCAAGAGACAGTACAAACTACATCTCAGTTCCATTCCTTTTTTTTTCCAGGAGTTCCACTCCTAATTCCCCGTAGGGTTCCAGCTCTTTATCTCAGAACATCATATGTTTCACCTTCCAGTTTCACGTTCTCACAATCCATGATCTCGATCATGTTTCTTTATTCATAACAGGCAGCTGTTAATTCAATTTACAGGCAGCTTTATATTCCTTTCCATTTTTCCAAGACTGCAGTATTATACATTCCACTAGTTTTTTTTTCCATCCTAAGATTCATGCCACACCCTAGGATCTAGCATACAACTAGTTTTCCATCCCTAGGATTCATGCATCACCTAGGAGCTATCATTCCATACATTTCTCATTCCTAGGATTCATGCAATGTCCTAGATTCTAGTTATGGTTCCATACTTTAACAGATTTTAAAAATAAACTTAAGCCACTCTACCAGGTACAACGGGAGTAATGGGGGCGTGATCGGGAATCCCGCGTGCCTGCGCGACTCCCAAGACTGCAACTGAACGAGGTCCTATCACAAGGATCAAATACAAGGAGTGTCTCAAAACAGTGTATAGCTACTGTAGACGGGTGGAGGAATTAATTCTGAAAAGAACGCAACTCGAATCGCGGAAAACGGAGCCCGAACGGGCCCTAAACGGGTCGAAAAAGACGATACTGTGCAAAATCAGACGTCTGGAACTTCTTCCAGACGTCTTAAACAGTGGATCAGAGAATTACCTATTCAGCGTGGTTTCCCAGATGTCCAGAAGTCTGCGGGGACGTCTGTCCTAGCTCCCAGACGTCCGATGGTCACCCCGGACGTCTGGAGGTCACTCCCGTCGTCTGGTACAACTTCCAGACGTCTGATTCGCAAAGGATGGCGAATCAGCGAACCTGCGCACAGCCAACTCCCTCCCTTAGTACGGTCGGTCGACAGGAACGAAGAAGAAAGCGGAATACACACCTTTCAGACGTCGGTATGAGCTACCAGACGTCGTCCTTGCCGTCTGCCTATCAACCCAGACGTCTGATTCTGGAAATTTTTCCAGAATCAGGGCGTGACCCGGACTCTGCTCGCGACGCCGCCCGCGTCGCACCTCGCGCTCCTGCTGTTCAGACTGCAACAGGTCCCTCTCCGCGTCGTTTCGCACCCCCTGCGCCCTCCGCCGGCTGGCCAAGCCGCTCCGGCGAGCTCGCCCTCACGGCATAGCTCCGCCCTCGCACGCCGCGCCTCCTCCGCGCTCACTGCGGCCGCCGCTGCAGCCCTCGCGCTCGCTCGCTCTCGTGCACCGGAAGGAGAAGAAGGAGACGGTGGAGACGGGAGGGGAGGCGCGGCCCTTTTAAGGCCGCGCGGAGAGGAGAGAGAGAAGGCGCGGCAGGCGTCTGCAGCCGCAGAAGAAAAAGAGGGAATAACGAATATGCGGTCTGCGCGCGCAGGCGAGCAGACGACTCGCGGGTGTGGACGATAACGGTTTTTCAGATGTCTGTAAATCATCCCAGACGTCTGGCAAGACGTCTGGATGTGATCCCATACGTCTAGTCAGACGTCTGGGCCACCTCCCAGACGTCTTAAAATACGTCCGGGGCACGCGTTCGTAACAATATAACAAACTCAAAGGAAGTTTCATCCCCGAAACTTGCGCCAACTAGGGTCCGGGAAAAGACGTCCAAATAACCATAACAAACTCAAAGAGGACCGAAGCCGGTCCGAAAAGACGTACCCGCGAAAAGCTCTGGGTACCGCTCCCGCATTGCCGCCTCAGGCTCCCAGGTAGCCTCCTCGTACCGCTGGCTCCTCCACAAAACCTTTACCAGGGGTACTTGCTTTCGTCTCAAACTGCGGACGGCTCGGTCTAGGATCTGCACTGGCCGCTCGGGGTAGGTCAGGTCATCGATCACCTCGACGCTCTCGTGACTCAGTACGTGGCTGGGATCGGCTACGTACTTCCTGAGGTTGGACACGTGGAACACGTCGTGCACACCAGAAAACTGCGGGGGGGAGGGCAAGTCGGTAAGCAACGGGTCCAACCCGCTCCAGGACCTCAAAGGGCCCCACGAACCTCGGCGCGAGCTTCCCTCTCACCCCAAACTGCTGTAGGCCCTTCATGGGCGAAACACGAAGGAAGACGTGGTCCCCAATCTCAAACTGTACCTCTCTGCGTCCCCGATCCGCGTAGCTCTTCTGTCTGCTCCTAACAGTGCGAAGTCGTCTGTGGATCTGCTCAACTACCTCCTGACTCTGCCGGATCAACCTGGGGCCAACCTCCCACTTGGTCCCCACCTCAACCCAACTCAAGGGTGCCGTACACTTCCGTCCGTACAGAGCCTCGTAGGGAGCCAAGCCGATGCTCGAGTGATAACTGTTGTTGTATGCAAACTCCGCCAGGGGCAGGTGCTCCTCCCAAGAGCCCCTCCAGTCCAGTACACAGGCACGCAACAGGTCCTCAAGTGTCTGTATCGTGCGCTCAGACTGTCCGTCCGTCTGGGGGTGGTAAACTGTGCTAAACCTCAACCTCGTCCCCAAGGCCTGCTGAAACTCAGCCCAAAACTGGGACGTAAAGCGGGTATCCCGGTCGGATACGATCTCCCGCGGAACTCCGTGTAGTCGCACCACATCACGGATATACCTCTCTGCCAACTGTGCTGGTCCCAAAGTGACTCGGATCGGCAAGAATCGCGTCGTCTTCGTCAATCTATCCACTATTACCCAGACTGCGTCGTGTCCCCGCTGGGTAACAGGTAAGCCCACCACCAAGTCCATGGTGATGCTCTCCCACTTCCACTCTGGCACTGGAAGCGGCTGAAGCGGCCCTGCAGGCCTCTGATGCTCGGCTTTCACCTGCTGGCACACTAAGCACTGCTGCACGAACTCACCCACATCCCGCTTCATCCCTCTCCACCAAAACTCGCGTCTCAAGTCATGGTACATTTTCGTGTTTCCGGGATGTATGGTGAATCTGGAACCGTGTGCCTCAATCAGGAGCTCTCTCAACAGCTCCTCATCTCTGGGAATGCACAACCGTCCCCTCAAGCGTAACACCTGGTTTGTGAAAGAGAAGTCCCCTGGGTCCCCTGATAGTACTCTGTCGCGCAAAGACTGCAAGTACGGATCAGCCATCTGTCCTGTGATGATACGGTCTATCAGCTCTGGCCTGGTCTGCCGTGTCACCATCACTGCTCTACAGTATCCTCGTAACTCTAGAGGTCGCCAACTGCCCACCTCCTCCAAAAGGCTCCAACTCTGTAACTGTAGACTGGCCAAGCGTGCGGGCGCCTTACGGCTCAAGGCGTCAGCCACCACATTGGCCTTTCCCGAGTGGTAGGAGATGCTGCAATCGTAGTCCTTCAGGAGCTCCAACCAACGTCTCTGTCTCATGTTGAGCTCCTTCTAGTCAAAAAGATATCTGAGGCTCTTGTGATCTGTAAAAATCTCGAAGGTCTCACCGTACAAGTAGTGCCTCCAGGTCTTCAGCACAAAGACAACAGCTGCCAACTCTAGGTCGTGGGAGGGTAGGTATGCTCATGGGGCTTCAGTTGCCGCGAAGCGTAAGCGACAACATGACCCCTCTGCATGAGCACACCTCCTAACCCCTGCAAGGAAGCGTCCGTGTACACAACGAACCCGCCACTACTGTCAGGGATGGTGAGCACGGGAGCCGAGGTCAACCTCTCCTTCAGCTCCAGAAAACACGCCTCACAGGCGTCTGTCCAAGCGAAAGGCACGTCCTTCCGGGTCAACTGTGTCATAGGACACGCAATCTGTGAAAATCCCCTGATGAACCGTCTGTAGTAACCTGCCAGTCCCAGGAAACTGCGAATCTCAGTGACTGAACGCGGTCTCTCCCACCTGAGCACTGCCTCGACCTTGGCGGGGTCCACCGCCAGGCCGTCACCAGATATCACATGACCCAAGAAGGTCACCTCCCTCAACCAGAACTCGCACTTGCTGTATTTGGCGTACAACCTGCGTCGTCTCAGAGTGTCCAGAACCATCCGCAAGTGCTGTCCGTGCTGCGTTCGATCTCTAGAATAGATGAGCACATCATCTATGAAAACCACCACGAACTGATCCAAGTACGGTCTAAACACCCTGTTCATCAAGTCCATGAAAGCAGCGGGGGCATTGGTCAGCCCAAACGGCATGACCGAAAACTCGTAGTGTCCGTACCGAGTGCGGAAAGCTGTCTTGGAGACGTCGGTCTCCCTGATCCTCAACTGGTGGTATCCAGACCTCAAGTCTATCTTGGAAAACACCGTGGCACCCCGCAACTGGTCAAACAAATCGTCGATCCTCTGCAGCGGATATCTGTTCTTGATGGTGACCCTATTCAGCTGTCGGTAGTCCACACAAAGGCGTAGGGTCCCATCCTTCTTCTTCACAAACAGTACCGGGGCTCCCTAGGGAGACGCACTGGGCCTCACGAAACCTTTCTCCAAAAGGTCCTGCAACTGGGACTTGAGCTCTCGCAGCTCAAGCGGTGCCATCCTGTATGGCGCGGTGGAGATGGGGCTGGTCCCTGGTACTAGTGATATCTCAAACTCGATTTCACGCTCGGGCGGTAGTCCTGGTAACTCGTCTGGAAACACGTCGAGGTACTCTATGACCCCCGGGATGCTCTGGAAGTCTGCCACAGGGCTGGGCTCTGCCACCACACAGGCTAGGAAGCCCTCACACCCCTGGCTCAAAAGTCTCGCCGCCCGAAGTGCCGAAATGCACTTGAAACCTCCGTCCACTGGCTGTCCATGAAACTCGAAAGAAGGCAACTCCGGAATGGAGAAGACAATCTTCCTCTCAAAACAATCTACCAAGGCGTGGTAAGCGGACAGCCAATCCATCCCCAGAATCACACCAAAGTCCTCCATCTGCATCATAATCAGGTCAGCTGGCAGGCTATGTCCTCCAACGCTGACCTCGCAATCCGTGTACACTTCCTCAGCTACAAACAGCTGACCACTTGGACCTCTGATTACGAACGGATTCTCTAACAGTGTATAATCCTGGTCCAAACTAACTGCCAAACTGGCTGCTACAACGAGTGCGTAGCGCCGGAATCGAAAAGCGTGTAAACGAGTCTGCCAGAAACTGAAACCATACCTGCTACCACGGATCCCGATGCTCCGGCGTCCCTGTGTGTTAGGGCGTTGATACGCCCCTCAGCTCTAGGTGCGGACGAAGCAGCCACACTCTGCATCGGACGGGTAGGTGCTGGCCGGTACCCTCCTCGAGACTGCTGTTCTCCTCCTCGTGCCTGGGAACTGCGGCCTCCTGCGCGCCCTCCAGTGCTCTGCACGGGAAGTATCTGCTGACCTCCTGCCCTAGATGGGCAGTCCCTCTTGACGTGGCCCGGCTGGCCACACTGGTAGCAGAGGGGAACCCGACTCCCGCCCTCAGTGAGTCCCTACTGTCGCTAGGCGGGGGTCCGGTGCTGGCGACTGGCCCCTGTCGAGGGCCCCCAAAGGCCACTGATGGCCCTATACAACGTGACGGCTCTCCTGTGGACGCCACGTGTCTCCTTTGAGTCCTCCTAACGCGCCTAGTGTGGCGGCGAAAATCTCGTTCCACCACTAACTCCCCTGTCATACGCTCGGAAGGGGGAGGGGGTGGCGACGTGGGTGGAAGCTGAAATTCTTCTCGAACCACCTCTCGAATAAGTTGGACGAGGTCCGGAGACGGTATGCTCAGGAGAAGAGGAGGGGTAGTATGTACTCCAAGCCCGACACATCTGTCCCTCGGGCCCCGACCTCGGCCGCGGCCTACCCTCCTAGCTCCACGACGAGGCATCTCCTACAATGGAGATGCGAAACAAAACGAAAAACGTCAAAACAGACGGTACCTAACGAAACTTCTAAGAGCTCATGTCAAGAGATATGTTGTGGTGGCTACTCTAGTTATAAACCTGTGAATTGGTTATTTTCTAGTCAGTTGATTCACTTCTCGGGACGACCTTGCTCTGATACCATCTTGTAACGACCCGGTTCCCGAGTCCCTACGAGACACGAGAACCGGACCGACTCGACTAATCCCAAGACCTAGTCGTCCAACGAGGAATTAACCAAAAGACAGTAAAATAAACCACATTCAGCATGAATATAACTAACAGTAAGAAAGTACAGCAGTAAGGAAAGAAACTACTACAGTAGATACCACCACCACAACAGTAAAACAACATTTATCATATAACAAGAACTGCAGGTAAAGAAGGTACAGCGGAAACAAAAACTACTCACTAGAACAGAAACAAAAGAGGTACAAAAGACTGTGGTAACTCTACTGGACCCTACTCGGCCCAGCGTCCTCTGCAGCCGCCGACCCTGGCTGCTCAATACCTGGTCCTGAAAAAGGTAACGAGTGTAACACGTCAGCAAAACGCTGAGTAGAGTGGCAAACTAACTAAAGGCAACAGTAGAGTGTATAGTAGCTGTTATGTTCTATTACTTCCTTTATTCACATCTTTCAATTTTTCTCACTATTTCATTTATTTCTCAGATCCTTTACTTGATCTCGAATGTCCTCGTGGGAACGATCTTGATTGCAGTTTTTTCCAAAAGTAGAAGTAGCACGTGGTGCTCTCCTGGCCGGGAGAGTCCCCCGTGGTGATCCTACCCTCAGTCAACCACCCCAAGGTCACTGACAGACGTAACGGTGACTACGGCACGCGCGATAAACGCACAGGTAGCTAGCCCGCACTGGCACGCGGTCAGTCATTTCCGTTAACGGGTGCGCCCAAAGCACAGCACGGAACCAGGGCAGAGCCCTCTCAGTAACAGGGGTCCAACCCCTCCACAGTAACCAAACCGGGGCATTGCCCCTCCACAGTCCGCGCACCCTCGCCTGACTACCCTGGTTTGCCCTAGTGGGCCTAACAAGTCGGTGAAGGAGGCTAGCAGAACCCCGGGGCCCGTGGGGTAGCTAGTACTCTCCTAACACTAGTAGCTCTCCTCGGTACTACGTACACGAGGGCCAACAAGTCGGTACAGAGCGACCAATCCTAACCCCGGGTCCCTGGGGCGGCTGGCCCCACTCTGCACTAAACAGGTACAGGTACTTCCCTTGGTACTGCGTACCCAAGAGACAGTACAAACTACATCTCAGTTCCATTCCTTTTTCTTTCCAGGAGTTCCACTCCTAATTCCCCGTAGGGTTCCAGCTCTTTATCTCAGAACATCATATGTTTCACCTTCCAGTTTCACGTTCTCACAATCCATGATCTCAATCATGTTTCTTTATTCATAACAGGCAGCTGTTAATTCAATTTACAGGCAGCTTTACATTCCTTTCCATTTTTCCAAGACTGCAGTATTATACATTCCACTAGTTTTTTTTCCATCCTAAGATTCATGCCACACCCTAGGATCTAGCATACAACTAGTTTTCCAGCCTTAGGATTCATGCATCACCTAGGAGCTATCATTCCATACATTTCTCATTCCTAGGATTCATGCAATGTCCTAGATTCTAGTTATGGTTCCATACTTTAACAGATTTTAAAAATAAACTTAAGCCACTCTACCAGGTACAACGGGAGTAATGGGGGCGTGATCGGGAATCCCGCGTGCCTGCGCGACTCCCAAGACTGCAACTGATCGAGGTCCTATCACAAGGATCAAATACAAGGAGTGTCTCAAAACAGTGTATAGCTACTGTAGATGGGTGGAGGAATTAATTCTGAAATGAACGCAACTCGAATCGCGGAAAAAGGAGCCCGAACGGGCCCTAAACGGGTCGAAAAAGACGATACTGTGCAAAATCAGACGTCTGGAACTTCTTCCAGACGTCTTAAACAGTGGATCAGAGAATTACCTATTCAGCGTGGTTTCCCAGACGTCCAGAAGTCTGCGGGGACGTCTGTCCTAGCTCCCAGACGTCCGATGGTCACCCCGGACGTCTGAAGGTCACTCCCGCCGTCTGGTACAACTTCCAGACGTATGATTCGCAAAGGATGGCGAATCAGCGAACCTGCGCACAGCCAACTCCCTCCCTTACTACGGTCGGTCGACAGGAACGAAGAAGAAAGCGGAATACACACCTTTCAGACGTCGGTATGAGCTACCAGACGTCGTCCTCGCCGTCTGCCTATCAACCCAGACGTCTGATTCTGGAAATTTTTCCAGAATCAGGGCGCGACCCGGACTCTGCTCGCGATGCCGCCCGCGTCGCACCTCGTGCTCCTGCTGCTCAGACTGCAGCAGGTCCCTCTCCGCGTCGTTCCGCGCCCCCTGCGCCCTCCGCCGGCCGGCCAAGCCGCTCCGACGAGCTCGCCCTCACGGCATAGATCCGCCCTCGCACGCCGCGCCTCCTCCTCTCTCACTGCGGCCGCCGCTGCAGCCCTCGCGCTCGCTCGCTCTCGTGTACAGGAAGGAGAAGAAGAAGGAGACGGTGGAGACGGGAGGGGAGGCGCGGCCCTTTTAAGGCCGTGCGGAGAGGAGAGAGAGAAGGCACGGCAGGCGTCTGCAGCCGCAGAAGAAAAAGAGGGAATAACGAATATGCGGTCTGCGCGCGCAGGCGCGCAGACGACTCGCGGGTGTGGACGATAACGATTTTTCAGACGTTTGTAAATCATCCCAGATGTCTGGCAAGACGTCTGGATGTGATCCCAGACGTCTGGTCAGACGTCTGGGCCACCTCCCAGACGTCTTAAAATACGTCAGGGGCACGCGTTCGTAACAGAGAGAGAGGGAGAGAGAGAGAGAGAGATAGAAAGTAGTGGAGAAATGACGCTGCTTGTGGGATGCTTATGTAAGATGCGGCAGCACCTCAGATCCACAGTGCCGGGATGAAGTTGGAGTGGAGTTGCAGAGGGACGGAGAGTTGTAGAGAAGATGGAATATGTCTGGAGTTGATGTAAGAGAGATGCTAAGTTGATGCCTTCAACTGTGGGGCCTTAGGCCATCTTTTATATCTTTTGTGGAGGGCAAAAAGTGTATTTAATTCCTTTATCGTGCAACAAGTCTTGTTTGATCAAATCTGTTGATCAGGAGATCAACGAATCAGATCTGGCCTCAAAAACCTTCAAATTCACCTCCATTGCGTGGATTTAATCCCTGGCTGACACGTGGCAGCTTCTCAAGCTTCAGATAGAGATCCCACGGCTCCGCTTCCTCCTAGCGCCAGCTGCAATAAACTCTCTCCGCGCGTGCACCCCGCAAGTCCCTTTTTAGCGCCTTATCCTCAGCCGTTTAATCATGACGATCGGACGACTTAAGTGCACGCCTCGCCTTCCTATTTCGAAAATCGCATGGGTTCGCGCCTCCATCCACAGCGTGCTTTGATCGTGCCATGTGGACTCGTCGAACGTCGCCCTCCGATAGCGCAATTGCACCTTCGCACACGAATCCCGCTTCAATTTCGTGCGATTCGGCTCGAACCCGCGGTCAAGTGCTTTCGCGTGTCCGCGTGAGCCAACGCACTGTGCAAACCTTTTGATATATATACTTGTTTATTTCTATTTATGCTTATCCGGTCTGGGTGGGCAACGTGGTACACTCGTGGCCGTCCATTTTCTTTTCCTTATATCTGGTGATGTAGACCTCCGATTGAGTTGATTTTTGCACCGTTCGACTGCGATCGTCGATCCGGATTCATTAGTGCAGTTGGATTCTTCATCTGAGGCTTAGATCTATGTCCTTTTGCTCCATGATCTCCATTCTTCTATGGACTGTACACGTTGCTCCGGTTGTCTGATCGAGACGATTTCGGAAGCGTTGAACTCCCGTCATCATTTTGATCAGATCTGTTTGGTCTGATCTAACATCCGCATATTCGAATCATCTGCGATTAAAATCATCTTTCTTTTATGTCATAAAATGACGATATTATCTATATGACTACTACAACTAAATAGTATGCGAATTACGATGCTTATACATGCATTGACTCGAAGTTATATTAGAATCTAGCTCAATTCAAGTGTTTTAGGTTGTATGATTGTTGTGCAATCACACCCCAATACCAAAATTTTGCTAGTCCCTAGCAAATGCAAGACTAAATGCAAAGTGGTCCTACATGATAGATTTCTATCAAGAGTTTGACTAGAGATTTATGTCTTTTGCTTTCACCTAATACTTAGTAATCCAGATAATCATGAACGTGTTTTATTATAGTCTATGCAACGGATCCAAGTGAAAAACCAATCTACATCTAAAGCTCATACTTGACCCTTAGTAAAAATCTATTGGAATAGACAAACTTCTCCCCTCGGGGTTATGAAGTAATCTGTAAATTCAACCTCGGCTTTTGGGTTAGGTAGAAGATTTTTGAGTCAAGTGGATTTATTTTTGGTGGCTCACACTCATCTGGTGTTACATATAGACTAGTACTTTAGAACCTAGATTTTCAGATTATTAAATAATTCAACTCAGAGAGAGGCGAGAAACTGTGATATCTTTAGTTCCTTTGTACTTGTTCTCTCTCTTTCTTTCTCTTCCTTTTTATTTTTATTTTTCTTTTCTTTCTTTTTGAGCTCACAATCTCACCGAATTTATCAATATATTTGGTGGTCTCTCCTGGCACTAGCACTTTGATTAGGTTCTAATAACTCTATGACTAAGTTAGTATTCCTCAGCCCGTATTCAGGCGACCAGAAATACAGAAAAGTAGGTCAAGGCTGTTTTTGGTGGATCGTAAGGGTGATGGGTGTTGTTGCCTCAATACACTTGAAATAAACTCTAAAAACACTTATAAAGTCTTTTTCTTTTCTTTTCTTTTCTTTTTTTGCTTTTTCTTTCTCTCTTTCCTGCTCTTTTTTTTTGTATATGGATATTATTTTTTTTTATATGCAATGACATATATACCTTTTCTTTTTTCTTTTTTCTTTTTATTTTGCATCCAGACATCTACTAACGCAACACAGTAACACATACGACTTTTATTCACGGGGCATTATTCAGGATTGTGGGTGTTCAAGAGGATATTAGGTGGCTTATTTGGTGAAAGTCCTATTCTCGGTATCGGGAAAGGAATGGATAGGACAGTGTATTTCTGAACTTAATATCAAAACCCTCCTTCAGCCGAGGATTCCGTAAAGGATGGTCATGACCATCCACCTCAGTCCTAGTTTTATCAAAACCCGCTCTCTGCGTATTTGCCTTATTTGGTGGCTCTCAAGAGATTCGCACTAAGAACTTGTGTGCAAAAACTGAGAGAGAAAACTATGCCTAACTTCGAGTATCATTATCTCATTATCCAGAGTTTAAGATTCCTCATACTAGCCTTAGAGCACCAGTATACTTTCTACTCTCACCTCACACTTGTTTGGTGGATCTGGTAGAAGATAGTTTGCCTCACTCACTAATTACTGTCCAAGGGTTTAGGAGAAGAAGCAATGCTTCTTTTCGACAAACTAAAGATGTTTATCAATCTTCACAGAGGATCCATTGCAAATTCTACGTGTAAGTGTGAAATTATATTGGATTCTAAACTCAGGAATCAACTTAAGAATAAATCCCTAATAAAACCTTAATAAAAATTCTTTATGCCTAAATGCTTTTTTTTTTTATAGACATAAAGTTAAGACATGCAATGTCCACCCCCCCATGCCTATTCATTACAATGTCCTCATTGAAATGTATGAATGAAAATCAAAATATAATAAGCAAGAGGAGGGGATATCACCTGACTATGCTTGTTAATCAAGGTCAGTATGGATGCAGAGCTACCTGTACAGAGTACTGGATTGCCTCCTAGCCAGTGCTAAGTTTAACGTCATTTGTCGAACTTAAACCTAAAAATGAATGATTAGATTGATGGGTTGGGTTAGGATTAAAATAAAGATATGGTCATGCAGTGCAAGGATCAGTGATCCATAAATGAGAAACAGCTGATGGTGAATACCAAGCCCAAAGGGTCAGAAAAATAAAGTGAACGGGCTTGAAACTATTTGCAGCCAGATGCTACAAAAGAGAGGAATATTAGTGTAGGTGCCAGAGTGGAAAGTAGATAGTGGAAACCTTAAGAATTGATGCATGAGGAAGGCAAATGAGGTGAATACAGGGTGGTCCATGGGGAATAAATCGTACGGGTTCTGAAAGTGATGGGAAATAAAAGGAGGAACCGGAGTGGTGTAGTCTGAAATGGTATAAGAAAACCACTTTGCAAGTCAAATCAGGTGTGGATGGATGTTGAGTAGGTGAGTCAAATAAGATCCAGTGAACCATCTCAATAGTTCCAGACTTATCAGAGTCCTCAATCTTATCCCAGGGGTGATCAACAGTCTCATTTGAGTTGCCCAAATCTTGTTTTAATTCATTTTTCCTTAGAACCATAAGATCGGGGTTTGGATTTGTCAACACCTCAAATCCTTTTTTGATTATATCTTCTGAGAAAATATCTTCTTATTTCTCATTAATCAAGTCAAATTTTCCAAATCCCATGATTCAGCTAAAGTCTTTGCTTCCTCAGATAGATCCTCATAAGTCATCCCTAGTAATTCTGCAATTTCTTAAACATCTTTTTCATAAGGGGATTGTTTATTTTGTTCAATCTCAAGATGTTGGGGATAATGGTTAGGTTTTTCCTTAGGACTCTGATGGATGGGAATGTTTAAGCACATCTAATCATGGTAATCCTCAGACGAGATGACATCAGAGCCATCCAACCGTGCTTGGCTTGGAGTGTCACTGTCGCCAATCTTTCTCTCTCCTTGATCTTGCTCTGATTCTCCCAAATCATCCATGTTGTCCAATTGTGTGTCTTTAAACATAAAAGACTCATACTCCAGCTCACTATGAATTGACTCCTTAAAATAGAATGGTTGCAATTCAGGGCCTAAATCAAGATGTATTTCTTCAAGTGAGTCTTCCTCCTCAAAGTCAATTTTTGGGATATCCAAAAGGATCTGTTCTGTATAATCACAGGGCTGGTGGGTGGGTTCAGTGTATGTAGAGGTTGGGATTGGATAGGATGTCATGCTTATGGTTGGATCCTCAACCTTGAGTGGCTTGCCACCAACTTGTGGCATACTTGAAACAGGTTTGTCTCCTTGTGCTTTCCGAATTCTATTGAGTTGTTTTGTCAGATTATCTGTATTTCTTTTATTTGCTTCTCTCATCCCTTGGACTACTTGGAGTAATTGGATGATCTCAGGATCACCGCCATGGTCAGGGATTTGATCAGGCTGAGGATAATAATTTTCAGAGTTTCTGACCTCAATCAAATCAGAATATCCATCATTTGAATACCTCGAGTAAGAATCATATTCTTGGTTGGCTGGCGTAGGGTTATCCCAATGAGAAGGTGAAGTTGTTTGGGTGGGATTGGGATAATTTGAACAGTGATTTTGAGGATAGGATTGGTATTCTAGGTATTGGGATTTTGAGGCATATCCATGATCTGGGGAGAGGTGAGTTTGGCTGAACCGATCAAGATAACTAGTCATGCCAGCCAGGTGCTGGCCCTATATGGAGAGTGTCTCTTTAGACTGTATAGATCCTTGATATCCAGTGATTCGTGTGGGATTCGAGATAGGCCTGGCTATACCCAAGGAATATGAGGTATAGGTGTGTTGTTTGCTCGACCACGGTTCATATAAAAAAAAAGAGAAATGTCGTTGTTGTAATATGTATCGTAAATACAAACCATTATCGCGTCAATTTTATTTAATTACCTAATTTTTACTGGTTTATTCCAGGTCATTTACTGGGATGCAGTTATTGATATACATCACTCTCTAGGTCCAAAATTATTCTTTAATTCCAAAAACGATTAATTTTATATACAATCAATAATGAATGAATGAATAAATCTATGAAGAATGAATTAAAAGGTTCCATGATGTACAAAAAGAGTCAATGAAAGTGGTTGCAAAAATCTACTTACAAACAAGCATCAAATAATACATACATATATTCTATATTATCTATTTATAAGTTATATTACTAATACTTACATAAATATACACTACTAACTAACATTACATAGCATACTAACTTACTATACTGACATATACAGTAACACATATAATAGCTACAACAACAGATATAAACGTTGCTGGACCCTAGAAAAACTATATACAAATTGTAAGGAGGAAACCATGGTCTATAGCGACAGTTATTTCACCTACAGTGACATTTTATTTTGTTAGTAAAAGTATGAAGTTATATATAAATGTAAATAGCTATACTACGTGTATATATATATACTTTAGTTATCTTATACATATTTAATTACAAATACTATTTATACGGGTCTCTATTACATACTATACATATACATACTTCTCTCTTTTCATTCTTCGTTTCTTTTCAATACACTTAGGCATTTCTAACTCTTCTATTCTTCTTTTCTTCTCAGCACTGCTGCTTCTTCTCTAAATTTCACTTATCGTTTCAACACTTATGCATCTTTAGCTTTCTTTCTTCGCAGTGCTTACAGTGTCATTAGGGCGCTAACTTAATCAAAAATTTGTTTAATTTGTGGGCACGCTTTTCGAGGGATACATAGTACCCTGAGGGTGAGACCAGACATCTACTAGGCGCACCCTAATTCTTCATTAGGCCGCTCAATTACATGTTCATGCTTAAACATTTCGGCTTAATCCAGCCCACACACTCATAGGCCCCCAGCCCCACATACATATGCTCAATACACGCTCAGAATGGTCATAGGATGCTTGGTTGTTCGGGCACCTGGCACCCGTGACGACTGATCATCCTATGCAACAAAAACATAATAAGGCGCTCTGCACGCTCCTTAGCACACGATGTGGCGCTTTTCTGGCGCCTGTGCAGTGCTGGAATTCCAACAGCTGTGCACACATTTATGATTTTGGCCCTTAATTCGAGGGCCATAATTTATTAGTTATTGAAAAAAATTATGTGAAAATAAAGTATTTATATAGTACTATACAATTGTACAATTAATTTGGAATTTTAATTATATTTACTGTATAAATAAATTAGCTAAATTATACAGTTTATACATACTTATTTTTAAGTTTTGCTTCTTAATTACGTATAAATTAGTTATTATATGATCTAATTTACCTTATACAGAGTTAGTATACATGTCTAAATATTTTATAAACATTTTTATTGTATTTTACAGGTTTAATTTCTATTTTATTTACATTTAAATAGCAACTTTTTGGACTATTTTATTTGTAAATTAAATTTAAATAGTGTATACATTATAAATATACTTAAATTAGGTTAACTTACTTAAAATACAATAGTGTACATATACAGTATAAATTAACTTAGTTTTAACTTAATCTACTAATTTATTTTAATTTAATTTAATAACTTAACTATTAACTTAATAAATTAATTATTTATTCTATATGTATAATTAAATTAAGGCACAGGGTTTAGTATGTTTATTATATACATATAAATACATATATACAGTTTTATAACTTAATAAGGTTATTTATAGTACTTATTACTTATATAGCTTTATTGTACATATACATTAGTTTAATTAATAATTAGTTGTATAATTAAGATATATATAGTATAATATAACTTAAATATTTAGTTTACATACTTCAATATATACATAAGTTATTTATCTTATAAATATGTATAATTTACATTGTAGATAAGTAGACTTACTATATAGCTTAAATATATGCTTATATACATAGTATAGAAGGGATTTTTACTATTTTTGGAGTTTTTTTCACTTTTTATGATTTTTATATATGTTATGGAGGTAGGAGAGGAGAATGAAAGAAATGGATGAGAAGGAGATGTTTTTGGTGTTTTTAAGGGTAGATTCTTTTATTAAATTCCATGGTATACAGAACCGTCGACTGGCAAATTATACCAAGTCGGGGGTTTAGAATACCATGAAGCATGGTATGCATTTAGGGAAATACCTGATCTTCAATTAGATAGGTTTATTTTATTTTTTTATATTTTTTATATAATTTTTATTAAAATCCCAAGTTCACTCATCCTAAACCTTTAAAGAGGTGTCTAAAGTGTCCTAAAGGCTTAGGATGAAACCTAAGAGCCTAAAAAGTAGGGAACCACCTTGAACATGTTTAGTATATGCTAAGGAAAGGATATAAGTAGTTAAGCATGCAAATCAAGATAAATTTCAATTAATTTCATATAGTGGACAGTTAGACTTGCTAGTTAGCTGACAAAGGATTAAAAAATTTCATTACAAGCATTCAAAGGATATTAAAAGTCAATTATAATATAGGAAAGCTTGTATACAAGTAACACAACATTGTACATTAGTCAGCTATTCTAACAACATTAAACCTCAGCTACTGTCCACAGGGCTATTCATACTTGGGATTTCTGCTAGAATAGTAGGAAGAAGATAGCAACTACAGTAGCTAAGCAGAAGGGTAATCAATAGTAAGCAACTGTTGAAACTCCTCTCGCTGCAACAGATTGGATTCTACTTTAGACGTCTTAACTGTTGCTGTGGTTAAGACATCTTTCATAGAACCAGATCTGCAATAGAGAGAACTCAGAACCAGCTACCTAATAACTTGAATCAACCAATCAAATTCTAGATTAGGCTATAGACAACCTGACCAGGAATTTTAAGTGATTGTTTCAAGAATTACATAGCTGGGTTTGAGGGGAAATGTAGCTGCAATTGCAGCACTTTGCTCTAAATCTGGGATTTGTACACATAAAGCACACAAATCAGAAATTTACTCAACACAATCTGACAAGGGTTTCAATTCATAGAAAAACCACTCGGGAATACAAATCAAAACCAAAATTCCTTGTCAATAACATCTGATCAAATCAGAGTTAAAAGAGCAGCTGATCTAATTCTTTCTAATGCTATAGACAGCATGTAGAAAGAATCAAATCAGTTAATTTAAACCAAACACTCCATCCTAGAATTCTGGAACCTTAAGGAATATGGAGAATTCCTTAGGTTAGGAAAATAGATTCACTCCTCAAAATCAACTAGAGGATGCAAGGTAGAGTCTCAAATCAACTAAGTGATTTTTCATTGACTCAACCATGCATTCAGGACAATTAAAACCTCACGAGAATCCAGTTAAGATCATGGCTATTCTGAGGTGAATTTTGACTTCAAAATCACCTCAGATTCTTTGCCAAGTAGTGAATCACAATCAAAATCCTCAGTCTGCTAGATCAAGCATTCAAAGCTCAGATGATTCAAATTCATTACAATCCAAATTCAATATCAATCCAGCAAACCAATTCTCTTTAAAGCTCAGATCAGGGGCTTTTGTGAGAAAAATCGAATGAGTGAGAAGCCCCTAACATGATCTTTGACGCTAATTTCAGATCTAATATTAGAAGACAATTAGATCTAAAATTAGGTCTAATGAGTGGGTGAAATTGCGAGAAATAAATTGCGGGAATCAGAAGCGAAATGGAAAACATGAAGAGGGAGAAAATTCATGATCAATGACTATGTGAAACCGTCCCCTCTGATTTGGAATGATCAGAGGAGGTGAAGGGGGGGGATTTACTCTAATTCTACTCCTATTACTATACTAATAAAACAACAAAGTTAATCACTAAGATTTACTCTAATTCTATTGCTAATCTACTTAACTACTGCTACAGCTAAACTACAAAGCAATAAAACTATTCTAACAGGAAGAATGGGATCTATGAGTTCTCAGCCGGTGGCTAAGGAGGAAGAAAGGAGGGAGGTGAGCTCCAGCGGAGGGAAAAGCCCTCTAGTGAAGCTTTAGAGTCGTCCTCAGGTGTTATGAGGTCCTTAGCGACGAGGAGGGTTGGAGAGAAGTCGAGGATTTCATAGCCGGTGGCTATGAAATCAGGGATTTGGTGGGGAGGGGTAGCTGGAGTGGAAGAACAACCGCTAAGAAGGTAGGAGAGAGCGATTCTTTGCGCGTGCAACCACTGAGGTGCTTAAGTAGCAATCTCAGTGGCTCAGATCACCGCGTGGGTGAAGATAATCATCGATGGAACCGACAGCAAAGATGAGAGGAGAGGAGCGCGTGGGCTGCCAAATTGAAATCTGACCGTAGGATGGGATCTGGGGAGTTAGGTGAGCATACGCACCGTTTCGCGCGAAGCTTCGATTCAGATCGAGCTGCAGATCAAAATCAAGGGAGATTAAACGGTCAAGATTCGCCAAGTTCTTCGCGCGCTACAGTGTGTGCGAGGGGCAGCAGTTGGCTTGGGTCTTTTGGGTAATTTGCAGGGAGAGGCCCTTCATGAAGGGGTAGAAAAATTATGAACAGGTCCATAAGTGGTAAGAAATAGTAACTGAATGGACCCCAAGGGCTTTCAAAGAGGTCCCTGCGGGTTACAAATAGGTCCGGGAAAGTTTTCTAAAGAAGAAAATGTGATGCATGAAGGACCTAAATGTAAACTCTAAGTTTCAAGGCCTGAATGATGTCTAAATGCCTTCAAGTTTTTATATGTGTTCAATTGAACATTTGAGAAATTAATTGTACTTTTGATTTGAACTTTTAAGCTTGTTTGTGTAGTCAATTAACACTTGGATCATCATTTGACCTTTATCTTAAGAATATATCATTTTATGACCTAATTATGCAATTTTAACATAGAATTAAGGTTTTAGGCTTTTTTCTTTGATTACCACACTTAACCCTTTTTATTTGTTAATTTGATATTATTTAACCCAGTTTCTAGCTTAACTTTAGCATTTTAGCTATGATGAGTAGCCACTCATCAATAGGCAATGGAATCAAGTCTTGGGTATTGAGGAGGGTTCTCCTAACCTGAAGAAGTTGAAGTAAGGGAAGGGTTGGGATAGGGAGAAAAGGAGGAATAGTGTAAGGCAAAGAAGTATGGGTTCATGGTTTCCTCCTCAATTAGTTCCTCATGGCAATTGGATATTGGAGTGTATTCCAAAAATTTGGGTCTTCTCTTTAGTTTGCTCTCTAAAGGTGGTACCAAATTATGGTTCAGAAACCTTTTAGCATCCATGTACCAGAAGAAAATTAATAGATGAGAGGGAGAAGACAGATGAGAGAATACCCCACCCTTTCAATACAAGCAATCAAACTAGTCCTTAGAGTGCCAACCCTAAATATACCTAATCCTGGTTCCCCAAAACACGACTGGGTTAGATCAACCCTTGAATTACTTGGCTGGCCAGAAGGGTGGGACCCCTTAAGACACCCCGCACGGCGGGACACCACTAAAGGTTAACGCGGTTATTGCATCGACCTTTCTTGTCACCAGTGGTTCTAAGTACACAAGGCCTTAACTTTAGCCCAATCTAGTTTGAAGTCCCCAAGTCTATTAGTCCTGTTTAGGGCATGTCTACTCAATTTTAGGTTTGGATTTGATGTGCTTTTGGAATATGATGGGCGTTAGGGGGGTGTTTGCCCTTAAAGTTGATTTCAGAGATGTGGAGTGCGCAGGCAAATGGTTCACAAGCAAATTTTTATGATGAAGTATCTTTTAAGATTCAAATGCTTATGTTAGTGTGTTTTAGGGTTCACTTGATTAAATATTTTCAATCAAGGTTCTGATGAGGCACACAAAAGTTTTGCAAATCCCAATTTGTTTGATAGATTTCCTTTAAGTATGGAAATGCAGGTGTGCTCTATCCTTAGAGTAAAACCCTAAGCGCAGATAGTTCTAGATGTTCTTTTAAGTCAAAAATATGATGGGTGGTGCCACCCATGCAATACAATCAATTGGTCTTCTTGCACCACTAACTAGGTACTCAAAAAATATTTTTCAAGAATTTTTAATGCACATTTTCTATTTTTTGCATATTTAAATTGTACTGGGGGTTTTGTAGTTTTTTTTGACCTCTAGTTCGTGATCAGATAATTCATGCAATCAAACGTGCAAGAAATATTTTTCTCAAATTTTTCTAAAATTATTGATTTTCTCAGAAATTCAGTGCCACAAATTTTATTTCAATCGGAGTTGTATAAAAATGCTTATGATATTTTGAACTTCGAAAAATCAGGAACAATAACCGAATTGATAACAGATTAGTGCGCGAATTTTTAAAAATTTTTGTAACTCCGCTTTGTGTAAATTTTAGATATGTTATTTGTGACTTTGAAATCCACATCCAGTCAAAATGTGAGAATTTTTGGACGTACGTACCTTCGGGAATTGAATTTTTAAAATAAAACTTTATTTTAACCCGAAAATCAAGAGAGAATTTTTTTTTTCAAACAAGGAAATTCTAACTAATCCTAGGGTTCAAACAAATCCTAAACCTTCTAAATCTAACTAATTTAACCTATGGGTACTTACTTGAGATTCGAACCCGCACTTTCTCCGCTGTTGTGTTTGGTTCAGATTTTTTAGTTTCCTGCACACACGAAATCAACGAAAAAGGTAGTGAGTTAGAAATCTCAAATACTCATCAAAGAAAGCTTCAAAAATTTATGTTGCCTCACCAGCAACGGCACCAACTTGTTCGGCGTGTGATCGCAATTAAAAGATTATGTAGTTGTGGTATAGCGTGAAAATACGTCGACAAATAAATTTATAAAACTCGATGAGTACCGGGTCTTTCGCAGGGAGGCAATCTTGATTTTAATGGAAACTTTTCAATGAAACTAGTTCTAACAAGATATTTATATATGTATATATGTATAGAGATGCATCAAATTTTCATAAGATCAGATTTCATTGCATTGATAAAGAGTTTTCATAATAGAAATTACTATGCAAAAAGTAGAGATAGATAGAGAGAAAGAGGGAGAGTGAGAGATAGAAGAAAGTGGCAGAGAAACGATGCCGCTTGTGGGATGCTTGTGCGAGATGCAACAACACCTCAGATCCAGAGCGTCGGGATGAAGTTGGAGCAGAGTTGCAGAGGGATGGAGAGTTGTAGAGAAAATGGAATATGTCTGGAGTTGATGGAAGAGAGAGATGCTAAGTTGATGCCTTCAACTGTGGGGCCCTGGGCCTTCTTTTATATCTTTTGTGGAGAGCAAAAAGGGTATTTAACCCTTTTATCTCGTGCAACAACTCTTGTTTGATCAGATCTGTTGATCGGGAGATCAACGGATCAGATCTGGCCTTAAAAACCTTTAAATTCGCCTCCATCGCGCGGATTTAACCCTTGGCTGACACGTGGCAGATCGAGATCCTACAGCCCTGCTTCCTCCTCGCACGCCCGCTGCAACAAACTCTCTTCGCACGCGCACCCGTAAGGCCCTTTTCAACGCCTTATCCTCAATCGTCTGATCGTGACGATCGGATGGCTTACTCACATGCCTCGCCTTCCTATTTTGAAAATTGTGTGGGTTCGCGCGTTCGCCCGCAGCGTGCTCTGATCGTGCCACGTAGACTCGATCGTTGCCCTCTGATCGCGCGCAATTACACCCCCGCACACGAATGTCGCTTGAATTTCGCGTAGCGCGGCTCGAACCCACGTCAAGTGCTTTCGCGCGTGCGCGTGAGCCAACGCAGTGCATGAGCCTTTCGATATATGTACTTGTTTGTTTCTATTTATGCTTATCCGGCTTGGGCGGGCAACGTGGCGTGCTCGTGGCCGTCCATCTTCTTTTTCTTGTATCTGGTGATGTAGACCTCCGATTGAGTTGATTTCCGCACCGTTGGACTGCGATCGTCAATCTGGATTCATCTGTGCAGTTGGATTCTTCATCTGAGGCTCGGATCTTTGTCCTTTGGCTCCATGATCTCCATTCTTCTATGGACTGTACATGATGCTTTAGTTGTCTGATCGGGATGATTTCAGAAGTTTTGAACTCCTGTTGTCATTCTGATTAGATTTGTTGGGTCTGATCTAACATCCTCATCTTCAAATCATCTATGATTAAAATCATCTCTATTTTAGGTCATAAAATGACGATATTATCTATATGACTACTCAAACTAACTAGTATGTGAATTACGATGCTTATGCATGCATTAACTCAAAGTTATGCTAGAATCTAGCTCAATTCAAGTGTTTTAGGTGTATGATTGGTTTGCAATCAGCTAGAAACTTGGTGTGCATGAACCACGCACGGCACGACGACGCTCTTGTATGCGTAGGCAAGAGAGCGGGTGCACAGCTACGATGGTGCTCTCAAGAGTGTAGATAAGGGCTTGGAGAGCAAGATCACTTTTCTATTTTTTCTTGGACACAATATGTGTGGAAGTAGTATTATCAAGGTGTGTATAACAAAGGAATAGTCTTCCTCTATTTATAGATGGCTTACGAACCTTTAGGAAGGCCTTAGAAGGCTTAGGTAGTCGTTGGAGACAAATCTAATGCAAATCAGGCCGAAATCAGGGTTATTTGTGATTCTGACAGGGTTATCAGATGTTTGATTTTATGGTTAGACGTCTGGGTCATCATCTGATTTGATGATCGATCGTCTGATCGTAGAAGGGTGGAAGTTTTGATCAGGGTTGGATCACTACGAATGTCTAAGAAAGCTTTTTAAGACGTTTGGAACAAAAGTTAGACATCTAATTCTACTTAGGTTTCCTTCCTATTTTCTCAAGATCGAAAGAGGAATCTACAAGATGTTGGTCAGACGACAGGTCGGTCGTCTGGCATAGTGTCTGGACGTCTGGAAATGTAATCTTCTGCGGGAATTGATTTCCTGAGGTTAAACAGATATTAGGTCTGACAAAAGGTGATTTGGGTTAGATCTTAGCCTAACGTCTATTTATCAGACATTTGGGATGCTCTACGGACATCTGAAAGTAGATGTAAATCAGATTAAGGGTTAATCCTCAATGATTAAGTCTGACAAGCCAACGGTCCTCTAGTTGGATGTCTGGCAAGGTCCTCAGATGTCTTCTAGGACATCTAGACTAAGGGCTGGACGTCTGAAAGTGGCAGACAGAGAGTGGGTTTCCAGCCTAAGTGTTTTGGACGTCTAATCAAATAGTCAGACGTCTTAAAGTCTAAAATCAGACGTCTGATGTCCAAATTGGATGTCTAATCAGGATGTCTGATTTTTGTTTTGGTTTTCTAAGTTATGTACGAGATGTCTAAGTATCCTAGGGTACGAATAGTGTTCCTAGGACTACAAGTATGTTACTTTGGACTTTAATAGTATTTCTAAGAAAATAAATAGCAAAGAACAAAAAGAGACAAATACAAAGTATAAGACAAAACGTCATCTATCCTATTCTTCTTGTCTTTAAGCTCTTGCTCCACTCGAAGCTCCTTTTCCTCCATCAAGCTCCTCTAATCTGCCATGGATACGAGCTACTCCTCCACACTTGTAACCATTTGCATCTATCCTGAAATCTAAAACTCAATGCAAGTGTTAAATAACAAGTGTTTATTATCATCAAAATTAACGATTATAGCGCCCTTGCACCAACACACAATCTATCAATCAATGTCTCGATCAATCGACGTCTCAGGGCACGAGACGATTTCGTGTAACTTTCTATGGTGGAAGACCGGTACAAGCCACCTTCTTGGCCTAGAAGACGTCTTATACCCCTTAAGTTACCACTCTCCATAACCTTGGGGTCATTGCGAAAAGGGGTGGTGGCTATGTCGTGTAGTGTGAACACGTACAAGCGTTATGTACGCTGAACTGTAGACAGCCAATGACGCACCCATCGACCGAGAAAGAATCAAACCTCGAGCTATGCATCCTGCTATCCTAGTTGACTGCTAAGCCTAACCAAAGAGTCGCAGAGAGGCCAGCAACTCCCTAAACCATCCCCAGAAATCGTTCTTGAAAGACCAAAGATACAACCAAAATTAGGCGAGTAGTGGGGCTAAAATCAGTTATCCAATTCTTTTAATTCTCAACAAATTCGTCGTATTGATTATGTAACCATTTCCAGATAACTATATCATTTATTGGTATCCAGTCAAACCATATCAACGATTATACTTTTGAATTCCAAAATTACCAGATATTTACGTTAGTGTCCAACTTATCCGTTTACAAGTAGTTTCCAAATTGTGATAGTGGTCCTATATCATTTATCAATTAACGAACACAACGAACCTTGTTGTATGGAAATCAGAGTTCGTTTCATACATGTGGTAATGAGGTCACCTTCAAACATTTAACAATCAATATTCCAGTTATATCAATTCAATTCACGTTTAAGTATCCAAAACATTAATCATAACCCTTACCGGGTTCCAAACTCAGCATGGAGAGGAAACACATATCAACGGGCACGAGACATGCGAAGAAGTACGCGAAATGGGTCCATAATACCCAAAAATGAACCAGAATCAAAGGAAGGGAAGACTACTCTACCTAATGTCACTGGAGGGTTACAATGACTCTGAAACATGCACACAGGGTCTAGGGGAAGTCTCCACACACTCCTCAAAATCCGTGCACGCATCGGGGTAAGACCTGGTTCAAATGGACCACGTTTCTGATTTTTCACTAAAGGAATACTACTCAAAAGTGAAAATAAAGCACACCAACGCATAGTACGTGTCGATATGATTCCAACGGTATCTTATTTGTGGAAATCTGAGGTCAGGAAGGCTCAAACCAATTGAAACAACGCGAGGGGGCTTGAACCAATCGGTTCAGCCAAATCGGCCACCTGGACACGTGTTAGCCGCTCATTTGCCTACGCACACCTCACGCGGATCGCTCGTCCACACACCCTGGCCATTCGGTCTCCACGCGTCGCAAATCCAGAGTGCCCACACCCTCTCGCTTGTGCAAGCGTGTAAGAACGTGTGCGCCCAAGGTCCTCCACCACACAACACGTGGCACAGATCCATGGCTTGCCACCAGATCGCACAACCCACACTCGCTGCCACCGTTAGATTCACGAAAATTGTGGTGGGAGGCCTGCATTTCTCAAAATTACAAATAGGTCCCTACAAATTTCAGTTAGGATTTCTAATTGAAATCCTAATTCTTTTTCTTTCTTTTCTCTTAGGTTTAGAAGGGTCTATCGATTATTGATGGCCCAACACCCAAGGGAGTCTTTTTATAGACCCAAATTCGATTGTGATAGGATTAGAGGGGTGAAATACCCAAAATACACCTAGGGTTATGTTACGACCCGATTCCCGAATCCCTATGAGACACGAGAATCGGATCGACTCGACTGATCCCAAGACCCAGTCGTCCAATGAGTAAGTAACCAAAAGAGTAGTAAAATAAACCACATTTACCATGTATATAACTAGCAGTAACAAAAGTACAGCAGTAAAGAAAAGAACTACTACACTACACACCACCACAACAGTAGAGAATTAAATAGGTACGTAAACATGATGCTTACAATAAAAGAGTACAGTGGTAACAGAAAATACTCACTACAACAGAAGAAAAGGTACAGTAGGTACTACACAAGTAAAACTATTGGGCTCTACTAAGCTCAGCACCCTCGGCAGCCGTCGGCTCTGGCTGCTCAACACCTAGTCCTGAAAAGGTGACAAAGGTGACACGACAGCGAAACGCTGAGTAGAGTGGCAACCAAAAATTAAGAAAAACAGCAAGGTGGACAAGTAACTATTATTGTTTTATCTCTTTCTTTATTTTCCCCATTTACTCATTTTTGGATTATTCTTCAGATCTTTCTCTTGATCTCGAATGCTCTTCGTGGGAATGATCTTGATTGCAGTCTTTTTCGAAAAGTAGAAGTAGCACGTGGTGCTCTCCTGGCCGGGAGAGTCCCCCGTGGTGGTCCTACCCTCAGTCAACCACCCCAAGGTCACTGACAGACATAACGATGACTACGGCACGCGCGATAAACGCACGGGTAGCTACCCCACACTGGCACGCGGTCAGTCGTTTCCGTTAACGGGTGCGCCCCAAAGCACAGCACGGAACTAGTATAGGGTAGAGCCCTCTCAGTAACAGGGGTCTTGCCCCTTCACAGTCCGAGCACCCTCGCCTGACTACCTTGGTTTGCCCAGTGGGCCTAACAAGTCGGTGTAGGAAGGTTAGCAGAACCCCGAGGCCCGTGGGGTGGCTAGTGCTCTCCCTACACTAGTAGCTCTCCCTGGTACTGTGTACGCGAGGGCCAAAAGTCGGTACAAAGTGGCTAGGCCTAACCCCGTGTCCCTCGGGTGGCTAGCTCCGCTCTGCACTAAACAGGGGGGACAGTCGCTCTCCTTGGTACTTCGTACTCAAGGGCCAGCTCACTTCCCCAATTCCATTCCATTCACTTCTTAGGAGCTCTACTCCTAATTTCCCGTAGGGTTCATGCTCATATTTCTTTAACTAAGCCACTTTAGGTTTCATCCTTTCAGCTTCATATTCATATAGCCCTTGTTCTCAACAGTTAATGTCCATTCATAAACAAGCAACTGTTATCCAATTACAAGCAATTTTCATTTTTCTTCCTACTTGTCCAAGACTGCAATCTATATATTCATGACATTCGTTTTGGTGTTTCTGTTCCTACGATTCATGCCACCCTAGGATCCATCATTCAATCTAGTTTTCCAGCACTAGGATTCATGTCATACCCTAGGATCTATCATTCAATCTAGTTTTCCAGTCTTAGGATTCATGCCATATCCTAGGATCTATCATTCAATCTAGTTTTCCAGTCCTAGGATTCATGCAATACCTTAGAATCTATTAATTATTTCACAAGTGTATAATTTTGATAAACAATTAAAGGGAGCCACTCTACCCGCAAAACCGGGAGTATTGGGGGTGTGATCGGCAAGCCTGCGCACCTCTGCAACCACTAGAGTCGCAACGGAATGGGAACCTAACACAAGGATCAAACACAAGGAACTACTCAAAATAGGATACAAATATTGTAAACAGATAGAGGAATAATTTCTGAGAAGAAAGAAACTTGAAACGCGGAAAACGGACTTCGAACGGATCCTAAATGGGTAAAAAAGGACAAGTCTGCCCAAAATCAGACGTATGGAACATCTTCCAGACGTCTTAAACGATGGTTCAGGTCATACCTTCTTTCTGCACGGTTCTTCAGACGTCCAGACTCCTGCTGAACCGTCTGGACTTAGTTCCAGACGTCTGACTGTCACTCCGGACATTTGGAGACCCTCTCCGCCATCTGGTGCTGTTATGAACAGGGCATCAAGCGTCGTTTAAGACGTTTGGAAAGTGGCCCATGTTGGTGCTAGAGCACCACGATCATTTGTTCTGATGATAACAAAACACGTGTTATTTAACATTTGCAATTTGAGTCCTAGATTTCAGGTCAATTGCAAATGTGGACGTGTTTAGACGGAGTTCGAGCTCGCATCCAGGACGGATTGGAGGAGCTTGACGGAAAACAGAGGAGGTTCGCGTGGAGCGAAAGATTGGAGATGGAAGACAAGAAGAATAGGATAGATTCTTTTTTATCCTTTCATGTATCTCTTGTATTTATTTTCTTGCTCTTTTTGATTCCTTAGAACATTATGTTAAAGAGCCTCAAAGTACCCTAAAAGTAGTCCTAGGAACACCTGCACAACCCTAGGATACTTAGGTTTTCTGTAGAATACTTAGAAAACCAATATAGGGCTCAAACAACATTTCCAGACGTCTAATTCCCAAATCAGACGTCTGATAAAGAATTTTAAGACGTCTGACTGTTGTTTCAGACGTCTGATAACTGTTAGGCTGGACAGAGTTAGTTCTGTCTGATGAAATCAGACGGCCAGACCTTAGACCAAACGTCTTAGAAGACGTCTGATGGATTTTCCAGACGTCCAATTAGTGGACCGTTGGCTGGCTTAGCAAACAGTCAAGAATATGACCGTTAGAGCCTTATCAGACGTCCTTAGGCCTTTCCAGACGTCTGATAAATGACCGTTTTGCCTCGGCTGACCCAAAATCTCTTCTCAGAGATTTTCTAGCCGTTGCAACGTTTGGAAATCAATTCCCACAGTAAAAGTAGGTTTCCAGACGTCCATACTTAGTGCCAGACGTCCTGTATGTCGTCTGATGGACTTGCACAAAAACCCTGTTTAGATCTGATTCAAGTCAGGGAGAAACCCGCATAGAATCAGACGTCTGACCTTGGAATCAGACGTCTTAAAGTGGCCTTCCAGACGTCTGATGCCAGAGTTAGACGTCTGATAACCCTGTCAAAAGCAATCATTGTCCTGATTTCGGCCTGATTCTCTTGGGCTTTGCACCCAACGGCTATGGAAGCTTTTCCAAGCCTTCCAAAACCTTCCTAAGGCCTCTATAAATAGAGGGGAGCCTTTACACACCAAAAACACACCAAGAGACACAAGATATACACACTAAGACACACACCTTGCAATACACTTTCAAACCTTTTGTGTCCAAAGAAAAGACTCTCTTGCTCTCCAAGCTCAAGTTCCATTTTCTTGAGAGCATTCAACCGTTGCGCACCCGCTCTCCCGGCGTTGTTAACGAGAGCGACGTAGCGCCATCGCGTGGCACACGCACCGCGTCATCGTCGACGCACTCCTTGCAAAGGGGAGTTTCCTATTTCCTATAGAAGCTAGGTTTAATTTTGTTGGCTCTATAGGACTGTTATTTTATTTTATCTTTGTATTTTGGTTGGGTATTCGCTTTGCGAATTCCCGTCTCCTTCGTGGGACAAAATCCTTCTCGTGGAGAGAAGGGGTTGAGGAACGCTACCCTCGTACTTGTAGCGTGGTTGTACTGAGGTTGAATCACCCTCGTTTAAAGTGATTCGTTTAGTGGATTTTGATCAACTAGGTTGATCGGAAAATCCTAACTCGAGAGGGTTAGGTGGTGGTTTTTACCCGGTTTGGGTTTCCACCTAAAAATTCCTGTGTACATTTTGTGATTGCTTATTTTTGTGAGATTGCTTTATATATTTGATTTCCGCATTATTACGTCACCCCTCCAAGTAGGGAAGAACTTTCAATTGGTGGTATCAGAGCAGGTCTCGCATTTTCGGCGTTACAAACCGGCGAGGATCTAAATATGGAGGGAAAAGCATTCGTGTGCACCGAAGGACACGACACCTCGCGACCACCATACTTTGCAGGTATAGATTTCATTTATTGGAAAAATCGTATGACTATGTGGTTGCAGGCCTACGACTTTCGGGTGTGGGAAAAATGCGAATCCGCATTTTTGATTCCCAAGAAACCCGCAAAAGGTTACTCAGAAGATCAGGTTCAGAATCTCAACCCAACGCAAAGGCAATGAATGCCTTGTATTGCGCGTTGAGTCTGAAGGAGTTCGAGAAAATCCAAGAGTGCACCACCGCCCACGAGATATGGAGGAGGTTGGAAGGCACTCATGAGGATTCCAGCTCGAAGGAAGAAGAAGAAGAAAAAGAAGAAACCACTTGCTTTGGTTTCATGGCCAGAGGAACCAATAGCGACAGTGAAAGCGGAAGCGACTCCGACGACGAGGTAAATTTTGATTTACAGGAAGCTTTTAATGAATTATTCGAGATTAGTAAATCACTAAAAATAGAAAACAAAAGCATGAAGAAGAACCTTAGTTTTCTTAAAAATGAAAATGATAGGTTAGAAAAACAACTTAAGGACATAGAAGCTACTCCTAAGGATGATAACCTATTATTAGATAATCATAACCTCATCAATGAAAATAATAAATTGATTGAGGAAAATGTTAGTCTAAAATTAGAAATTTCAGATTTAAAGACTAAAATGAACATTATAGAAAAAGAAATTGCATGTCCTAGGGAAAATTCTAACAAATTAATCAACAAAGTAGACAAGTTTTATAGCCCTAAGGTTGAGAAAGGATCTCCATCAAGGAGACCCTCTAACAAATCCGGATCCAAGCCCACTTGGATACCGAAAAAAGAATTAGAATCTTGTTTTGTAGGATTCAGGGATAACTACAATACACAGGACTGGACCTACAAACTCAAGGCTGGTCAACTCAAGTTGGGAGAACCAAGGAATAGACCAAGGAGGAGAACAAGAAGACCGACGAGACGGCGAACAAACGACGGACCCGCCGCACGTCGACCGCCAGATTGGAGACCGGCGCCGATGCCCAGGCCTCCAAGCTACGGATGGGAGCCCCATCCGATGTGGCATCCACCACCACCATTCGGGCCATTTTATTGGCCATGGTAGGTGAGGTAAAACCCTTTACCCTATCTTTTTATCAGTAGCATTTAGATAGGGGGAGTTAAAAATTTTATGAGCAAATTGTCAATTTTTAAGGGGGAGAAATAAGGTAGCTAAATTTCCTTTAGTAAGGGGGAGAAAAATAATAGCTATCTTGTTGTTACAAAAAGGGGAGAATATTACCTTTGTCAAAATAAATTCATAGAAGAGCATGTTTTAAGGGGGAGTTATAGGAAATATAAAATCAATTAAACCTTTTTGATAATGTCAAAAAGGGGGAGGATTTTTATGCATTATTATTTACAGTTTTGTCATCATCAAAAAGGGGGAGATTGTTGGTGCTAGAGCACCACGATCATTTGTTTTGATGATAACAAAACACGTATTATTTAACATTTGCAATTTGAGTCCTAGATTTCAGGTCAATTGCAAATGTGGACGTGTTTAGACGGAGTTCGAGCTCGCATCCAGGACGGATTGGAGGAGCTTGACGGAAAACAGAGGAGGTTCGCGTGGAGCGAAAGATTGGAGATGGAAGACAAGAAGAATAGGATAGATTCTTTTTTATCCTTTCATGTATCTCTTGTATTTATTTTCTTGCTCTTTTTGATTCCTTAGAACATTATGTTAAAGAGCCTCAAAGTACCTTAAAAGTAGTCCTAGGAACACCTGCACAACCCTAGGATACTTAGGTTTTCTGTAGAATACTTAGAAAACCAATATAGGGCTCAAACAACATTTCCAGACGTCTAATTCCCAAATCAGACGTCTGATAAAGAATTTTAAGACGTCTGACTGTTGTTTCAGACGTCTGATAACTGTTAGGCTGGACAGAGTTAGTTCTGTCTGATGAAATCAGACGGCCAGACCTTAGACCAAACGTCTTAGAAGACGTCTGATGGATTTTCCAGACGTCCAATTAGTGGACCGTTGGCTGGCTTAGCAAACAGTCAAGAATATGACCGTTAGAGCCTTATCAGACGTCCTTAGGCCTTTCCAGACGTCTGATAAATGACCGTTTTGCCTCGGCTGACCCAAAATCTCTTCTCAGAGATTTTCTAGCCGTTGCAACGTTTGGAAATCAATTCCCACAGTAAAAGTAGGTTTCCAGACGTCCATACTTAGTGCCAGACGTCCTGTATGTCGTCTGATGGACTTGCACAAAAACCCTGTTTAGATCTGATTCAAGTCAGGGAGAAACCCGCATAGAATCAGACGTCTGACCTTGGAATCAGACGTCTTAAAGTGGCCTTCCAGACGTCTGATGCCAGAGTTAGACGTCTGATAACCCTGTCAAAAGCAATCATTGTCCTGATTTCGGCCTGATTCTCTTGGGCTTTGCACCCAACGGCTATGGAAGCTTTTCCAAGCCTTCCAAAACCTTCCTAAGGCCTCTATAAATAGAGGGGAGCCTTTACACACCAAAAACACACCAAGAGACACAAGATATACACACTAAGACACACACCTTGCAATACACTTTCAAACCTTTTGTGTCCAAAGAAAAGACTCTCTTGCTCTCCAAGCTCAAGTTCCATTTTCTTGAGAGCATTCAACCGTTGCGCACCCGCTCTCCCGGCGTTGTTAACGAGAGCGACGTAGCGCCATCGCGTGGCACACGCACCGCGTCATCGTCGACGCACTCCTTGCAAAGGGGAGTTTCCTATTTCCTATAGAAGCTAGGTTTAATTTTGTTGGCTCTATAGGACTGTTATTTTATTTTATCTTTGTATTTTGGTTGGGTATTCGCTTTGCGAATTCCCGTCTCCTTCGTGGGACAAAATCCTTCTCGTGGAGAGAAGGGGTTGAGGAACGCTACCCTCGTACTTGTAGCGTGGTTGTACTGAGGTTGAATCACCCTCGTTTAAAGTGATTCGTTTAGTGGATTTTGATCAACTAGGTTGATCGGAAAATCCTAACTCGAGAGGGTTAGGTGGTGGTTTTTACCCGGTTTGGGTTTCCACCTAAAAATTCCTGTGTACATTTTGTGATTGCTTATTTTTGTGAGATTGCTTTATATATTTGATTTCCGCATTATTACGTCACCCCTCCAAGTAGGGAAGAACTTTCAGCCCAGACGTCTGGAGACGTACGGGTTCGCGTCTGCGCGCATGCTCGCGTAGACTAAACCCGCTGCCCTCCTTCTTCTCTTTCCTCTCCCTCCCTGCAGACGCCGCCTTCCCTCTTTCTCTCTCCCCGCGTTGCCTTCAAATAGCGCCTCTCCCTCTCCCTCACCCTCACTCCACCGCCTTCTTCTTCTCCTTCTCCCTGTCAGCGAGAGAGAGCGAGCGAGCGAGAGCGGCAGAAGCGACTGCTGCGGGCATGTGGGGAAGAAGAAGCTCGACCGCGAGGGTGCGAGCTTGCCAAGGTAGCTAGAGCCGGCCGGTGGGAGAGCAGCGAGCATGTGGTGCCTCGGAGGAGCTGCTGCAGCTCAGGCAGTAGGCAGGCGCGGCATGGCACGACCGTGCGTAGCGGGCGAAGAGTGAAAAGGGTCCTGATTCTGGGAAAATTTCCCAGAATCAGATGTCTGGACTTACGTCTAGACGACGCAGAAGACGTCTGGAGGAAGGTCCAGATGTCTGACAGGTACAATATTTGTTATCTTTTCCTTCTTTCGCGTGTACGGCCATGCAGCCGTTCCGCCGAGTTCTTCTGCACCTTTTCGTGATGAGAGCGAGCGTGTGTGTGTGTAGGATTTGTTCGGGAGGGCGCTAGGGCTCGCCATTCCACACAGATCAGACATCTGGGCACAGTACCAGACGACGAAGAGGGCTTCCAGACGTCCAGGGTGACAATCGGATGTCTGAAACTAAGTCCAAACGTTCCAGCGGGCTTCTGGACGTCTGAAGGACTGCGCAGACAAAGGTATGACCTGAGCTACCTTTTAAGACGTCTGGAATAAGTTCCAGACGTTTGATTTTGGATAGACTGGTTGTTTTTGACCCGTTTAGGGTCTGTTCGGAGTCCGTTTTTCGCGTTTCAAGTTTCGTTCTTCCTAGATTTAATTCCTCTACCTATTTACAGTAATTTTATACTGTTCTGAGTAACTCCTTGTGTTGATCCTTGTGTTAGGATCCCGTTCCTTTGCGGCTCTGGGGGTTGCGGAGGCACGCGGGATTGTCGACCACGTCCCCAGTACTCCCGGTTTTGCGGGTAGAGTGGTCCTTTAATTTATTTATAAAAAATTATACATTTATGAAACAATTAATAGAGTCTAGGGCATTGCATGAACCCTAGGGCTGAAGAATTAGATTGAATGATAGATCCTAGGGTATTGCATGAATCCTAGGACTGGAAAACTAGATTGAATGATAGATCCTAGGGTATTGCATGAATCCTAGGACTGGAAAACTAGATTGAATGATAGATCTTAGGGTATGGCATGAATCCTAGGACTGGAAAACTAGATTGAATGATAGATCTTAGGGTATGGCATGAATCCTAGGACTAGAAAACTAGTTGAATATATACATTGCAGTATTGGAAAAGTAGAAAGGAAACGATAACTGTCTGTAAATTGGTTAACAGCTGCCTGTTTATGAATGAATAATTACTGTTGAGAACATGGGTTATATGGATATAAAGCTGGAACGGTGAAACCTAATTGGCTGAGTTAAAAGAGCATGAACCCTACAGGGAATTAGGAGTAGAACTCCTGGAAAGTGAATGGAATAGAATTGGGGAAGTGAGCTGGCCCTTGAGTACGGAGTACCAAGGAGAGCAACTGTCCCCCTGTTTAGTGCAAAGAGGAGCTAGCCGCCCCAGGGACCCGAGGTTAAGTCTAGCCACTTTGTACCAACTTTTGGCCCTCGTGTACACAGTACCGAGAAGAGCTACTAGTGTATGGAGAGCACTAGCTACCCCACGGGCCCCGAGGTTCTGTTAGCCCTCCTACACCGACTTGTTAGGCCCACTGGGCAAACATGGGTAGTCAGGTGAGGGTACGCGGACTGTGGAGGGGCAAGACCCCTGTTTGGTTATTGTGGAGGGGATGGACCCCTGTTACTGAGAGGGCTCTTCCCTATACTGGTTCCGTGCTGTGCTTTGAGTGCACCCGTTAACGGAAACGACTGACCGCGTGCTAGTGCGGGGTAGCTACCCATGCATTTATCGCGCGTGCCGTAGTCACCGTTACGTTTGTCAACGACCTTGGGGTGGTTGACTGAGGCTATGACCACCACGGGGGACTCTCCCGGCTAGGAGAGCACCACATGTTACTTCTACTTTTCGGAAAAGACTGCAATTAAGATCGTTCCCACGAGGAACATTCAAGATTAAGAGAAGGATCTGAGAAATAAATCAATAGTGAATAAAGGGAAAAATATAAAGAAAGAAATTAAAAATATAACAGCTACTGTCCACCTTACTGCTTCTTAGCTTTTAGTTGCCACTCTACTCAGCGTTTCGTTGATGTGCCACCTTTGTTACCTTTTCAGGACCAGGTGTTGAGCAGCCAGAGTCGGCGGCTGCAGAGGGCGCTGAGCCTAGTAGAGCCCAGTAGTGTTACTTGTAGTACCCACTGTACTTTTCTTGCTGTTGTTGTGAGTAGTTTCTGTTACCCCTGTATTCTTTTCATTGTAAGCTTCATGTTTATGTATATGTTTAATTCTCTACTGTTGTGGTGGTGTATACTGTAGTATTTCTTTCTTTACTGCTGTATTTTGTTACTGCTAGTTATATACATCGTGAATGTGTTTTATTTCACTGCTCTTTTGGTTATTTTCTCGTTGGACGACTGGGTCTTGGGATCAGTCGAGTCGTTCCGATTCTTGTATCTCGTAGGGATTCGGGAACCGGGTTGTTACAGGTGCTGTGCCCAGACGTCCGATCTGTGTGGGAGGGCATGCCCTTGCGCCTTCCCGAACGATACCTGCAAGCGTACGCAACCGTCCTCAATACGAAAAAGAGGTAGACCCCTCGGCGGAATGGTCTGCATGGCCGTACACGCGAAAGGAAGGAGAAAGGAAATATCGTACCTTTCAGACGTCTGGATCTTCCTCCAGACGTAGGTCCAGACGTCTGGATCTTCCTCCAGACGTAGGTCCAGACGTCTGATTTTGGGAAATTTTCCCAGAATCAGGACCTCCTCACCCTCCGCCTGCTGCGCACGGCCGTGCCGTGCTCACCTACTACATGAGCTGCAGCAGCACCTCCCTAGTGCCACGCTCCCGCTGCGCCCGCCGGTCGGCCCTGGCTGCTCCGGTGAGCTCGCACCCTCTCGCTCTAACTCCCTCCCTCTCGCTGCAACCCCTCCTCCCCGCACACACACGGCAGCAGTTGCTGCCCTCGCCTGCTCACTCTCACGCTAACAGGAAGAAGAAGAAGGCAATGGAGTGATGGTGAGGGAGAGGAGAGGGGGAGTATTTGAAGGCACCGTGGGGAGAGAGAGAGAGAAAGTGGGTTGCGCCTGCAGGGAGGAAAGAAGGAGAAGAAAGGAGGGTGGCGGTTCAGTCTGTGCGCGCATGCACGCAGACGCGAAACCGTACGCTGAAAAAATTAATTTCTAGACACCTGGGAAGGCTTCCAGACGTCTGATCAGACGTCTGGACCAACTCCCAGACGTCTTAAATGATGTTTGATGCCGGGGTCATAACAGGTTGGGTCCAGCTTATGTTTAGGTTCTTTTCGACTTATTTTGGCCATAAATTGAGCTGTACACCTTGGAATTGTGCAAAACAAGTGTCATCGGAAAGCTTGCGATAAAAGAAATCTGACGATACCATATATGGTACCCTTTTGACAACATTTGATTAGAAGTTGACTCGAAATATGCATTTTTTGGCAATTAAGGTGATGCTGACACTAGCATCGAACCATGATCGAGTTTCCAGGTTCAAATTGACCTGATGATGAGAATCTCGTCATAAACCCTAAACTGGCACCGTCTAACCTTGATTTGCAAGAAAAAGCTCCTACATAACTTATAGAAAGGCTTGACTCAGAGAATTCTGAGTTTGTGAAGAAAACAGGAACTAAGGGGGTAAAAATGCAATTTCACCAACACAATCTGTAAACAGGGTAACTTAGGGTCCAAACGTAGGTCAAACTGACCTAATAAGAAGGAAAGTGGGATGAGTTGATCTAACTAGGGTTACAGCAACTCTAAGGAATTAAATGTCATCCTGTAACCCTAAAATAAATCTACTTCAATTCATGAGGTTCGAGGCAAATAAAAAATTTACTAAACCCTCTAAAATTCATAGAAAAATAATCTCTAGGGTTTAGAACCTTTAATTTAGCCTTGGGAACCCACTTTGACCTACATTGAGAGCCATGCCCAATTAATGATTTAATTTGGGTTTTTAGGTAAATTGACCAGTCAAACAAGGTCTGATCTAGAAATAAATTTCACCATTAGAATCCCTAGGTCACATTTAGTCATGCATAAAAACTTGAGCCTAAGAAGAGACCTTCTTTACCGACTTTGCATTTTGGTCCTCATCTATTACGTTTTGACCCTCAACTTTTGAAAACCTCGCATTTTGGCCCCTAAGTCTTCTTCGTTCTTTGCATTTAGGTCCTCCCTGCAAAACCCTGAGCAACGCCATGCTCTGGCGACTTTGCGCGGAGCATGGCTCTGCGCAGGGTGAGGGAGGACCTCTGCCCTTTCAACGGGGTGTTCCCTGCGACGTCTGCTGTCGCAGGGACACCTCCATGGTCTCTGCAGCAACCCATACCTTCCGTGCGAACGCGTGGAAGGTATGGGTCCTTACTCCGGCTGTCCTTCGACGAGGGAGGCACGTCGCCTCCCTCCGCCCACCTCTCCGCTTTCGCCTCTATAAAAGCCGCCTCCGCCTGTAGAAGAGAACAAGCTGTCTCTGACGGAGAATACCCCCCCATTTCATCCTCTCCAGCTCCGACAGACGGCCTGTAGCTTCCGGCGACCATCTCCTCCTTCTCCTCGTCGCTCTGCTGCCTTACTTGCAGCAGGGCTCCCCTAACCCTTTCGTCTGTGTCGCGCTGCACCCGCCGACACCCTCCGTCTGCCTCCTCGTCGCCGATCTCCCCTTCCAGGGCCTCTTCTTCCTCAGCTACGGCAGGTACGAGCTGGTGCCTCCGCCCTTCCCCCTTCGTCCAGAGCTTAGGTAAAAGCTTCCTCTTCTCCTCTCAACTTCCCCCCCTGTCAATTTGTATTTTCGCACCCCCACATGCAACTTCCACCTCCACCTGCTCCATCTCCGACCACCCTCTCCGGCGAGCCCATTCCACTGCCACAGACCCCCTTACTCCTCGCCGATCACCTCAGAAGCTTCCCCTCACTCCACTCCACAGCTTCTCCCTCTTCATTTCCTGCCACACGCCACCTGAAGACCCCCCGAACAGACCCATTCTCTCGGCCACAGCCCGACCTAGGGCTGGCACCGTACTCCGCCCCACGCCTCGCCACCACCCGCACGAGCTTCGCCGCACTCCGGCGAAGCTCCCTGCACCTTCTGACTAGGCCGAGAGGCTGTATTTCCGTGATCAGGTCACCCCTTCCCCCGCCGCCATTGCTGAGCAGGTGGAGCTTCTTCGCCTGCAGCTGCAGCCTCGATCTCGCCCAGGAGTTGGTCCTAGGACGTGCAGCTTGCCCCCGCGAAGTTTCCCAGGCCTGCAGCTAGGGTGAACGCCTCGCACACGGCTGCAATTGACCGCGGCTCCCTCAGTCGCGGGTGCAAGATTTGGAGGTGGGACTTTAGTCCCACCTCGGGTGTGCGCGAAGCCGCGCACTTGCATAAATTGTAAAAGTGACTAAGGCTTATCGCCTCAGTCACACGGGGTGAGGTCCCTCTCACCCGCTTCTCCTGGCCTCGTCCGCGACCACCCCTCGCAGACTTGGCCTGACCTGTATACCCGACCTGCACTCCTCGCCCACCACCGCACGCCGGTGGGCCTGGACCCGGGCGCGACCCGTACCTGAATACCCGGCTCTGGGAGAGCGATCCTACGAGCGAAATCTGAGAGAGAGAGACGCAGGGGAGGGTAGGGTTAGGTTTTTGCCTTGACCAAGCTGTGTGAGTGTGTAGGCAGAGAAGAAGAAGAAGAGAAAGAAGACCGTAGAAGAAGGAGAAGAAAAAGAAGGAAGAAGCAGCCAAGGCTTTGGCTGCTCGAAGCAAAGCAGAAGAAGAAGACGGACTGCAGGAAGAAGAAGAGAAAGAAGACCGCAGAAGAGGAAGCACTGTAGCAGATGCTACTTAAGTCGTCTGGTTGAGAAATCAGACGACGCTCTGAAGAAAAAAAAAAGAGAAAAGAAGGAAAGAAGATGAGGCACCGCAGAAGAAGAAACAAAGAAGAAGAAGAACAGAAGAGAAAGAAGAAGAAAAAGAAGAAGACAAAGACGAGAGAAAGAAAAGAAGAAAAAGCCAAGAGACCAATCTACCTCTATCTCTCTCTCTCTCTCTCTCTCATTTTTGTAATAGAAACATTGTACTTCTAGGATTATAGTTTGCTCCCTGAGTTCGACCTCGGGAAAACCTTTTGTTTCCGAGTAAAATTGTAATAGTGGCAATGACTATCTGTACTACAACGCCATTTCTGTAACAAACAACAAAACCTAGTCATACCAGCCGCTATTTCATTGGCGCCGTTGCCGGAGCGCAATGGCTATTCTAGAAGTTATAAAATTTCTAAGTTTCTAATAATCTCTCTCTTTTGTGCAGGTACAGAAAGAAAAAAAGACGCAGCCGCACCACAGCCACTCCAAGGACAGGTAACTCCCTATTAAACCCTAAAATTTTTAAAGAGGAAAAAGAAAGAAAAAAAAAAAGGTATAACTTATCTTTTATACATAGTAATAGCTGCATATTCTCAAAAACTATTATTCCTGCACACAATATTAAAGGTAATTAAGGGCTAACACTTTCTTGCCTGAGCCCTAATTACCCAGCAAAGAATTAACTGGACCAAGTAGAGCCAACATAAGGTCAAACATTAGGATTTCAGAGACACACCCCTTAATCAAGAATTGAGGAAATCCAAAAGAGGTGTGCCCAAGCCATTGATTGAAAATACCTAACAAGAAAAATCCTAAACAAATTGGCTCTCTAAACACTTGAACCCTAAAAAGAAACAAGGCCTAAATTCTCAAGGGACCCACTAGGTGAAGTTGACCCCTAGGGTCAACCAACCTTCAAATTAGGCCACCTTGTTCACAAAAACACCTAAGTGTTCAAGTGAAACCTTAAGCACCTTGATCTAAAGAAAAAGAGGTAGACTTAAGAGGTCAAGATCCCCATTCTGGTCTACCTGGAACCACAGTGACAAGAGAGGTCGGGTGGGGGAAACCCTGTAACCCGTGGGGACGCTCTACCATGTAGGGGTCTTCGCGGGACTCACCCTCTCTGGCTGCCCAGGTAATTCTCAGGTGGATGATCTTTCTGATCAAGGGGTCCATCTGCCCCGCACCTCTATAGTCACCCAACACATTTTTGGGTGTCTTGATTGGGTTCAGCACCTGCTAAACTCATCTGTTCCAACAGTGCATGAACGGTAGGAGATCCTTAAGACCACCCTTAAGATCTCCTTTAGGAATTCACTCTCGTCAAGGCCAAGCCTCGACGCCCGTGTTTGAGCAGCAACCCTACCCCATCATTCTCTCATCTGATTATGAACCAAGCTCTTCTTCCCCCATCATGGCTCAGCCAGTTGAGGAAGAAAACAATCTGGAGCACCAGCTCCAGCGACTCAATGACCTCTTCCAAAACTTTGTGCACCTACCGCAGCGTCCTATGATGCGGGACCATTATAATCCTGCTGCGGTGGCCATCGAGCCTCGAGTCAGAATCCCTACTGGAGGACATGATTCCAAATTGAAGCCCAACATGATTCATGCTATACCTAAATTCCATGGGCTTAATTCTGAAGATCCCTTCCAGCACATCAAACAGCTAAAGAATCTGGCCCAAACTTTTGGGTCATATGCACAAAATCGGGATATTCTTCTCATGAAGATGTTCTCCTTTTCTCTTATGGACATGGCCGCCCATTGGTATCAAACTCAGACTCGGCCGATCAATACTTGGGAAGAACTTTAGTCCGAGTTTTTGAAAAAGTTCTTTCCCGTTGGCCGGACCAACGCCTTGCGCCATCAGATTACGCACTTCACTCAACAAACAGGGGAACCTCTCCATGAGGCATGGGATCGTTTTCAGGATCTCATGAGAAAGTGCCCCCATCACAGAGTTCCTAAATGGGAACAGGTCCAATCTTTTTACCAGGGACTCCTTGAGGACATCCGTCTTTTCATCAATGCAACCTGCGGAGGAAATATCATGGGTCAACATGAGGACATCGTATGGGAGATTCTCGAAAACATGTGCGAGAACTCCATCAACAATGACTCCATGGGATTATTCGACAGGACGAATACCCGCGCATCGACGAATCTTAGGGGAGCACATGAGACGCAGGGCCTGTCCGCATCAATCGACTTAGAATTAATGGCCAGTTGATTGGACAAGGTCTCGATCATTGAAAAAAAGGTGGATGACCTGACTCAGCACCTGCAGTGAGCCACCTCTGCGCATAACCCCTTCCCACAACCTCCTTCCACAAGGGAAACTGTGCATAACATTCTCCATTGATCTTCTCCTAGGATGGATCCGTATCCGCCGTCTGATTCTTTGACCGGAGGTCCATCCGATCCTTTCTACCCCAGCCTGGGGAATTCCATTCCCCCTTTCTCTAACTCTCTGGAGGTTCCTCAGACCTGCGAGGACCTCAACGCCATCCAGAACAATCCGTTCTCCAATACCTATAACCCTGGATGGCGAAACCATCCCAACTTTCAGTGGGCGGGAAATTCCCAAACCCAAAGACCACCCTTTCAGCCCCGCCCACAACCCACTCATCCTTACCAGCCCCCTCAGCCTCGGCCCAACCCCACTTATCCATCAAGGCCAAATCAAGATCAAATGTCCCTTATCCTTCAGACTTTGGCTGACATTCAGAGAACGAATGCGGCTATCCAAAAACAACACAAGGACGAGCTTACTGAGGTCTGAAATCAATTGGCCTAGTTGGCAACCTCTCGCCAACCAGGCACTCTTCCTTCCCAACCTCTTCCTAACCCGAATAACGTGCCAACTGATAACACCACACAAGGGGGTAGTAATTAGGTTGAATATGGCCCATCTTTAGAATAAAAAGCACAACATAAGTAGAATAGGAGCATTACATACATCAAGTACCAAGATTGCTTATAAACTGTATTAATGGCCATTTGTGTAAAGCATTTGTCAAAGCAGGCCTCAGATGAGCAATCGGACCACACAAATGGATTCAGAACGACGAACGGAGTCCAACGAACTCAAGATCGGCCAAATCCGACATCTGGATCTCCCACAATGGGCCCAAGAAATTCTGACTGTTGATCTGGAGATCAATGGCCCAGAGAGCGCCACGTCAACCCGCCCCCACCGCATGCACACCCTCAGCCGGCCAAGGACAAATCTCGGCCGTCGATCTTCGATTGAACGACCGAGATCCGTGCGCTCGGCTGCGGTCGCCGCGACAAAGCGCGGGCGTGGCGTAACGGTTAGCGCGCACGCCTGCATCGCCGCGACGCGCGTTTGAGCCGCGCGGAGTGGATTTTGAAGGCGAGCGGGGGGCGCGGAAAAATTGGGCCGCCCGATCAGCAGCGGGAGCCCAGGATCTTGCCACGCGGCGCGACAACAGCTCGCGAGCGCCCACGCGCACGCGCACGCGGGGCGGAAACGCGCGTGCACACGCGTGCCCAAGGCGCGACCTCAGCGCGGGCGCAGAAGGCTCTCAGCCGTCCGATCTTCGATCGGACGGCTCTCGTTCAGCAGCCACGGATCGCGCGAAGAGGAAGACCGGGGCGGGCAGCTGACCGGCGGCAGGAGGGCTTCACCGACGTTTGTGGAAGCAGTTTTAGCGACGCTCTGGATGTCGCTAAAGCCCATTCTTCTTTTAGGAAGTCCTTAACTCTATTTAAACCCCCTTCTACCACCATTCAATGCTTACTCTCCCACTTGCAACTACTCCACTCCTCTCTTAGCTAGCTTTAGGCACTCTTGTAATCGCCGGAGACAACGAGCCGCCGACGGAGCCTCCTCCACCGCCGTGGCTGCCTCGTTGCTCTCCACTCTCTCTCCATCTCTCTCTCTCTTTTAAGCTTTCATTTACTTTTGTTAAAGCATGTATTTAATGTTGTAAGCTATGAACTATGAATGCATGTTTAATGAAATTATTTTCCGTTCAATAGCCATTTTAATTTCTATTCAAAGTGCATGATCAAAACCAAGAGCTTTCTAACCCTAAACTCTCTCTCTATCTCTCGCTCTCGCTTTTCAAAACTGTTTCTTTCGCAAGCAAAACTCCGCCTTTTTCGTGACAACAAGTGATAAACAAAATCCGATTTCCACGCCTCCCTGAGACCGACACTCGGACTCACCTCCGTTTACTTCTTTTAAAACCGACGTATCAAGTGCGACTATAACGACACCTCTTAGCACACACGCACAAGAGCACGTCAGTTTTTGGCGCCGTTGTAGGGGAGGCAACGGATTTGTTTTATTACCTCCATTCCACACTCATTGTTACATCATCTAATGCCCTATTTTCCTTTTTACTTGACGATTGCAGGAATTCGGCGCATGGACGGCGAAGCGACGCATTCCACGACGGTAGCAAGGGAGTAGGCGCCTCGAGGACCGATAGTAACCTGTCTCTCATTGTTTGCTTGCGTGAAAAAGCTAAAAGAAAATTGTAAAAACTGAAAAAAATTGGCGTGGTGTATGATTGCTTGACTCACATCCATAACACATCACCCCGCAAAAAAATGTACACTCTAACATTCTGAACAAATTCTTGGAGTGTTCTTTTCTTTTTCTTGAGTGGTGTTTGTGAAGCCACCGTGAATTGACCTAGGCCGCACCACTCAACCCTAAAACTAACTCATCTAATAGAAGCTGCATGATCATCAGGATGAGTACACTAGGGTTTTAGAGCCTCTACAAAAGAAAAGGAAATCTACTTTCACCAAGTTGTGTGCAGAACTAGACGTGCCCACTGAAACTTGTTTGAAAACATTAAGACACGTCAACCCTAAAAATGTACTAAAGTAAGGATGAAACACTAAAAGACACCACATCTTAACAAATCCTTGCTTGAAAATCATGTTTTGCTAGAAGCACACACTTTGAAAGTGGAAAATTAAGAGGCACCACCCCAATCAATGCCTCATCACGTCACCCTAAGCACAAGCACTATCCTAACCCTTTAAAACTGAGTAGACGTGCCCTAGGCAGGACTAAGTTAAGTCTCAAAAGGTGAGGTTTTGTTTGCTAGGCACTTGGCTTTCATTCCCTTGGTAGAATCTGGTGACTAGGCTGCAGGGCAGTGTCAAACGACCGCGGTTGTGGGGTCTATGGAACCGGAGGAGCAAGTCAAAGGAAGAACCTTCCCTGCAATCCCCTCGTAATCAACCTGGCCAGATTAGCCTTGGGAAGGGGAGTCCAGTGCTTACGGACTTAATCACCCTTTGTTAGATTTTTAGGTCTCCTAAGGAATACACCATAAGGATTAGGCTTGCGTGCTTGATTGAAACACATTTCTCACATCTGTCGCCCTCCGCATCCCCTCCTGCTCTTCTCTAGTGTATGCACGGGAGGTGCTCACTACATCCCGAATTGTGTGTTTTGGGGCAGGAATCTAGGCAACGTAATTCTGTTGAAAACATGGCTGAACCTAGGGTAGATGAGGCTGAAGATCAACCCCCACCAGACGCTATGGCAATCATCCAAGCTCAAATCAATGCTAACCATCGGCTTCAGCAACAACAAATCCACACCATCATGCAAGCCATACAACGGTTACAGAACCTGCAAGAACAACCACCACCTTTCCACGACATACCAGGGCAACCACCACTTGATTTACTGCCATTTCAGGACCAACCAAGACCCCTCCGCAATTTCTATAATCCCTCTGCTATTAGAGTTGAGCCACACCTTAGGATCCCCGAGGGGGGAGATGATTTTGAGTTGAAACCAAACATCTTAAGTTTGATCCAGAGCCACTTTCATGGAAGCTCAAATGAGGACCCCTTTCAACACCTAGAGGATCTCGACCGCATAGCACGAACGGTGAAACCTAGGAACATTAGCCTTGACATTGTTCTAATCAAGATGTTCCCTTTCTCATTAAGAGACAAGGCTTCTCATTGTCTTAGAACCCTAGGTAGACCCATCACCACCTGGGAAGAACTGAGGCATGCATTTTTAAAGAAATTCTTCCCCATAGGAAAGACCAATGCCCTCAGAAGAGCTATCACTACCTTCACACTCCAGAGTGGGGAATAATTTCATGAGGCGTGGGAAAGATTTAATGAACTTTTGAGGAAATGCCCACACCACGAAGTCCCAAGGTGGCAATTGGCCCAGATCTTTTACCACGGTCTGGACAGCAACCTACGGAACTTCGTCGATGCCTCATGCGGGGGAAACTTCCTAAACAAAGATGAGGAGAGCGCGTTTGAGCTCTTTGAGTCTATGAGCGAGAATTCGCTCAACAATGCCTCCATGAACCAATTTAACAGGTCCAGTCAACCCCGTGGCGGGATTTATGAGGTGCAAGCAAATTCTGGAATGGTTGACATGGACATCATTGCCAAAAAGTTGGATCGAGTGGAATTGGTGGACAAAAAGATTGATGAGCTACTGAATCAGACCAGGAACCCCTTGCAGACTTTCTCCCTAGCAAAGGGAGCACATAATGTTGACCTAGTCCAGCCCTTCACCCAACTGAACCTGGAACAACCCCCGACCACGTTCCAGGGAGGGACCTTTGCTCCCTCGACCCTTGATTACTCCCTTCCCTCTTCATCAACATCGGCTATCCTAGAAGATGTGCAAGCCGTCCAAGGTTATGAGAAACCTGACCCTTTCTCCAACACTTACAACACCGGCTGGTGTAACCACCCCAACTTTGGTTGGGTAAACCAGAAACCACCGTAATTCCAAAACCAGCCTAGGCCAAACCAGCAGCCACACTTGCCCCCTATCAGTAAGGACCACCAGTTAGACCCCAGTATAACCAGAATAGGGCGGCCCCTCCCCCACAAAACCAAATGGATGCCTTAATAAAGATGATGGCTGACATGAACCAGAAACATCAGGAGGAAATGGCCTTGGTAAAGGGACAATTAAGCCAACTCTTGGACTGTAAACAACAAGGATCCCTACCTTCCCAACCACAACCGAACTCGCGAAATATAATTAACAGAGGCCCCAATTCGCAAGGGTTCCAAGGCAACCCCGGGCAGGCTAACATGGTCCAGCCAGCCCCACAAACACCTCTTGGGTTTGGCGCTTCTTCATCCTCGTCTTCTCAAGGATCACCCCATGGCCCCAATGCCTCTGCAAATGCTGTGACCTTGAGAAGCAGCACCAAAATCCAGGATCCCAAATGGCCGACTCTCCCCGAGACTTTACCTGTTGAAATACCCGACTCAGAAGAGGCACCAACCAAGGACCCAGACATGGAACCAGTCCACATTCAGACACCCTACCCTGAGGCCTTGGAAACAATTAAGAAAAAGAAGAATGCTGTGGAAACTGAGGAGCTGTTGGAGATTTTTAAGCAAGTACAGATTAATATTCCGCTCCTAGAAGCTGTCAAACACATCCCCACTTACGCCAAGTTCTTAAAGGATGCCTGTACACCCAAGTGTAAGCCGAGACCTCAAGCACCTAGGAAGGTTGTACTCTCTGAGCAAGCAAGTTCCGTGATATCAAGCAACCTTCCACTCAAACGAACTGACCCAGGAGCGCCCCTGATTTCTTGCAATATCGGGGACATGACATTTGATAGAGCGCTCCTGGACCTAGGTGCTTCTATCAACCTAATTCCAACAACTTTGTACCACCAATTTGGTTTTGGGGAGCTGGCACCAACCCTTGTCACCATCCAGCTGGCAGATAGATCAGTGAAAACCCCAAAGGGGGTTGTCGAAGACGTAATTGTACGGGTCAAGGACTTCTATTTCCCAGTCGACTTTTTGGTTCTCAACATGGAGGTCCCTGAAAAATTACAAAATGCACCCATAATCTTAGGCAGACCTTTCTTAGCTACGGCTAAAGCAAACATCGACTGCGACACGGGATGTATGGAAATCGCCCTCGGAGACAGGAAAATGCAATTGGATATCTTCCGGGCGACAAAGTCTTTTGATTGCGATTACATTGAGGAACATGATCCCGTGGAAACTTTAATCGAGGAATGCCTTACCCTCAGTTCTGTCTCAGACCACCAAACCCGTAGTGACGGTTCCGACTCGTCACCAAGCTTTCCCATGGACCTCTGTAAAGCTGAGAACCATCACATGACACCATTTGAAGAGATCGATGTTGATCAACTCCCGCCATTTCCATTCCCATCGACTGTGGTCCCACCCGCACCTGAACTTAAACCATTGCCCGAGAATCTCAAGTACGTCTTCTTGGGACCTGACCAGACCTTCCCAGTGATTATTAATTCCCATCTAACCAAGGATCAGGAACTAAGGTTGACTGCAACTCTTTCAGAACATCGGGCCGCCATTGGTTGGACCATCTCGGATCTAAGAGGAATTAGCCCCACCTATTGCACCCACAAGATTTACTTGGAAGATGGGGCCCGACCTTCCTGCCAGATGCAGAGACGATTAAACCCTAACATGCAGGAGGTCGTTAAAAAAGAAATTATCAAGTGGCTTGACGCCGACATCATCTACCCTATCTCTGATAGCCCCTAGGTGAGCCCCACTCAAGTGGTTCCAAAGAAGGCTGGGCTCACCGTTGTCACTAATGATCATGGCGAATCCATCCCCACCTGCACCACCACCACATGGTGGGTGTGTATTGATTATAGGAAGCTTAATGAAGCCACTAAGAAGGACCACTTTCCCTTGCCATTCATTGACCAACTCCTTGAAAGATTGGCAGGACAGAAGTATTTTTGCTTCCTGGATGGATATTCAGGATATAACCAAGTCGCAATTGCTCCGGAGGATCAGGAAAAGACCACATTCACTTGCCTGTATGGCAAGTTTGCACTCCGTCGAATGCCGTTCGGGTTATGCAACGCACCTACGACCTTCCAGCGTTGCATGCTAGCCATTTTTTCAGAAATGGTGGGTGAATACTTGGAGGTCTTTATGGATGATTTCTCTGTATTCGGGAATTCATTCGACCATTGTTTGAGCAACTTGGAGAAAATCCTGAAACGATGTATCAAGGTTAACTTGGTGTTAAGTTGGGAAAAGAGCCATTTTATGGTTCAAGAAGGAATTGTCCTCGGACACATCGTTTCGCATAGGGGCATCGAGGTAGATCGAGCTAAGGTTGATTTAATTTCCAAACTTCCTCCACCTAGTTCAGTCCGGCAGATTCGCTCTTTCCTAAGACATGTTGGCTTCTACCGAAGGTTCATCAAAGACTTTTCCAAACTTTCCAAACCCTTGCCCTACCTTCTAGCCAACGACGCCACTTTCCACATGTCTCCTGATTGCATCCAGGCTTATCACACCCTCCGGGACTTAGTCTCCACGGCACCTGTACTTCAACCCCCATACTGGTCCCAGGATTTTGAGATTATGTGTGACGCATCAGATTTTACCATAGGCGCTTTCCTGAGACAAAGGCAAGACAAGAAGCCCGTGGTGATCTACTATGTGAGCAAAACGTTGGACGAGGCCCAACATAATTATACGGTCACAGAAAAAGAGTTGCTCGCTGTAGTCTTTGGACTGGAAAAATTCCGATCATACTTGCTGGGATCCCACGTGACTATCTACACCGACCATTCAGCCATCCGGCACCTGTTGGCCAAGAAGGACGCAAAACCCAGGCTCATCAGATGGATCCTGCTTTTGCAGGAATTTGACCTGGAAATCCGAGACAAGGCCGGATCGAAAAATGTGGTGGCTGACCACCTGTCAAGACTTCATCCAGACCACATTGGACCCTCCCTACCTCTATCTGATACCTTCCCTGATGAACATATCCTAGCCGTGCAAGACAAGAAAATGCCATGGTATGCCGACTACGTTAATTACCTGGTTATAGGACAAACCCCGCACAGCTGGCCTAGACAGCAACGGGACAGGTTCTTGGCTGAGGCCAAGCACTATTTCTAGGATGATCCCATGCTGTTTTGCCTCTGTGCTGATCAGATCATCAGAAGGTGTATCCCTGAAGATGAAGTTCAGAGTGTGCTTTCCTTTTGTCATGACCAAGCATGTGGCGGCCACTTCTCTGGAAAGAAAACAGCTGCAAAAGTGTTGCAGTCTGGATTTTACTGGCCGTCCCTATTTAAGGATGCACACATCTTTGCCAAAACTTGCTCACGCTGCCAAACACTGGGGACCATGACCAAGAAAGATATGATGCCCCTTCAGCCCATTTTGATTGTCGAAATCTTCGACGTTTGGGGTATCGATTTTATGGGTCCCTTTCCACCATCCAACGGCTTCGAGTACATCCTGGATTGAAGCCGTCGCCACTCGACGATGCGATCACAAGACGGTCATGGACTTTGTGAAGAAGAATATCTTTTCCCGGTTTGGAATACCCAAGGTCATGATCAGTGATGGTGGAAGCCATTTTATCCATTCCCAATTCCATGCCCTACTTAGAAAATACGGGGTAAACCACCGCATTGCCACCTCGTATCATCCACAAACAAATGGGCAGACTGAGGTCTCAAACAGACAAATCAAGAACATTTTACAGAAGACTGTGAGACCTGACAGGAAAGACTGGTCCACTCGACTTGATGATGCCCTGTGGGCATACAGGACCGCTTTTAAGATCCCGATAGGCATGTCGCCTTATCGCTTGGTCTTTGGCAAAGCTTGCCATCTCCCTGTCGAATTGGAACACCGAGCTTACTGGGCTGTCAAGCAATGTAACATGGATCCCCAGTTAGCCGGTGCGCAAAGGATGCTTCAATTATCTGAGCTTGAAGAAATTCGTCGGGACGCCTTTTACAATAGTCGGTTATATAAGGAGAAAATGAAAGCCGTCCACGACCGACTCACTCATAGAAAAACCTTTGAGCCGAACCAACAAGTCTGGCAGTTTGATGCACGCCTGAAACTCTTCCTAGGGAAACTCAGGTCCAAATGGATAGGACCATTTCGGGTGGTCAAGCCCTATTCTAATGGCGCGGTTGAAATCGCGGATCTTAACACCGGGCACACCTTTACAGTCAATGGTCAAAGATTGAAGCATTTCCTGGCCCAGGTACCTCCCAAGCAAAGTGTCACCCTCGTTGAGGGCTGACACCACGCACCGCCCAGCTGGAGGCATTAAACTCAGCGCTTCCTGGGAGGCAACCCAGAGGATTCAGACTGATCTGGTAGTTTACGTCACTCAGGTACTATTTTTTTGAACCCTTTTGCATCCATGTATTTGCCAATGAGGACATTGTCCAACTTAAGCATGGGGGGGATGGTAAATTGCATAATCCTGAGCTTAATTAATCAGTTTGAAAAAAAAAAATTGAATTTAGGAAGAAAACTTAGGCATTAGAAACTTGTCAACAGTGGGAAATAATACAAAAAGAACTTAAACACTTAGACTTTTCAGGCCTTCAGGCTTAATCAGCCCTGGTATCCGTTAAAATATGGATTTAGTGACGAATCCTTGCAACTTTAAGCTATTCTAATCCACCTACTAAATAAGGTAATAAGTATACGACTTATCAACTCACCCTCTAACTTAGGAAAACTTCGAGTCTAAGCATCTGCACACATTTTTGCACACGCTTCTCGGAGATTTTGACAGAAATTGGGTAGTTAATGAACTATCTAGGGTGGTATGGCTGACAAGTTGTCGTGGGTAACAGGCCATTGGCAGGTTGTCCAGAACCCAGCCACAGGCCATTTCTTTTTCGCTGCCCTAGGTACATTTGAGATCAGGGAAGCCACCTACAAAAAAAAAAAAAAGGAAGAAGAAGAAAATAAAATAAACCACACTTCACCGCACAAGTATGGCTGGCAAGTGATCGTAGGTAACAGCCCATTGGTCGGTTGTCTAAAGCCCAGCTTAATAATTGCACAAAAAAGACCAAAACACCTAAGGAAGAAGCGGGGAAGTAGTACAAGCCGGGGAAATATACACTGGAAAATCCTTGTGTTGACCCCAAGTAAAACGAACATAGGGAGAAAGCTACCAATCGAACAAATACACCTTTAAGCAAAAATTTATTTTCTTTTTCGGTCACCTAGAGGCGTACAAACTCGAAGTCTGTCTCAATTACCGTTAAGTGAGTCTATCACAACATTCACACCAAGATGCTTAGCACTTAGGGTTTTGACCGAGTTTTGGGTGGGTTGGGTAGCCGTAAAAAGTTACCAACACACACTGAATTCCGAAAATTCTAAAAAAACATATATATATATATATACGTATACATATGTATAGTTATATATACAAAGCAAGGATTCGGGCGATTCGTATTTTGGCAGACACCCGGGAACTACTTAGTCTTTGTAGATTAAGATCTTCGTATATTTCCTCTTATTGACAAGTAACGAAGTGCCTAAGCAATTACTTCTTGAATTCCTTAAGGAAATAAAGGCTAGAATAAACCTTGCTAGGGACTAGCAAGGAGTAAGCATGGGGGTATGATAACACCACACAAGGGGGTAGTAATTAGGTTGAATATGACCCATCTTTAGAATAAAAAGCACAACATAAGTAGAATAGGAGCATTACATACATCAAGTACCAAGATTGCTTATAAACTGTATTAATGGCCATTTGTATAAAGCATTTGTCAAAGCAGGTCTTAGATGAGCAATCGGACCGCACAGATGGATTTAGAACGACGAACGGAGTCCAACGGACTCAAGATCGGCCAAATCCGACATCCGGAGCTCCCACAATGGGCCCAAGAAATTTTGACCGTTGATCTGGAGATCAACAGCCCAGAGAGCGCCACGTCAGCCTGCCCCCACCGCACGCACACCCTCAGCCGGCCAAGGACAAATCTCGGCCGTCGATCTTCGATCGAACGGCCGAGATCCGCGCCTCGGCCGCGGTCGCTGCGACAAAGCGCGGGCGTGCCGCAACGGTTAACGCGCACGCCCGCATCGCCGAGACGCACGTTTGAGCCGCGCGGAGTGGATTTTGAAGGCGAGAGGGGGGTGCGGAAAAATTGGGCCGCCCGATCAGCAGCGGGCGGCCAAGATCTCGCTACGCGACGCGACGACAGCTCGCGAGCGCCCACGCGCGCGCGCACGCCGGGCGGAAATGCGCGCGCACACGCCCGCCCAAGGTGCGATCTCAGCGCGGGCGCAGAAGGCTCTCAGCCGTCCGATCTTCGATCGGATGGCTCTCGTTCAGCGGCCACGGATCGCGCGAAGAGGAAGATCGGGGCGAGCAGCTGACCGGCGGCAGGAGGGCTTCACCGACGTTTGTGGAAGCTATTTTAGCAACGCTCTGGATGTCGCTAAAGCCCATTCTTCTTTTAGGAAGCCCTTAACTCTATTTAAACCCCCTTCTACCACCATTCAATGCATACTCTCCCACTTGCAACTACTCCACTCCTCTCTTAGCTAGCTTTAGGCACTCTTGTAATCGCCGGAGACGACGAGCCGCCGACGGAGCCTCCACCGCCGTGGCTGCCTCGTCGCTCTCCACTCTCTCTCCATCTCTCTCTCTCTCTTTTAAGCTTTCATTTACTTTTGTTAAAGCATGTATTTAATGTTGTAAGCTATGAACTATGAATGCATGTTTAATGAAATTATTTTCCGTTCAATCGCCATTTTAATTTCTGTTCAAAGTGCATGATCAAAACCAAGAGCTTTCTAACCCTAAACTCTCTCTCTATCTCTCGTTCTCGCTTTTCAAAACTGTCTCTTTCGCAAGCAAAACTCCGCCTTTTTCGTGACAACAAGTGATAAACAAAATCCGATTTCCACGCCTCCCTGAGACCGACACTCGGACTCACCTCCGTTTACTTCTTTTAAAACCGATGTATCAAGTGCAACTATAACGACACCTCTTAGCACACACGCACAAGAGCACGTCACCAACCCAGCGGCGCGTTATGAACCCAAACCCGGGCCAAGCCCATATGATTTATCAGGCCCCCTCTGTTCCTTCACCCGACGAGATGGAGGCCTCCACTTCTTTTGCAGGCTACCAGCAGCAACCCATCTTACCCAATCCCAACCAAAACCATGCAGGACTTAATTCCATAACAACCCGCAGTGGTAAGGAAACCCAAGATCCACCTCATCCAAACCACTCCAATCTTGGTAGTGATCGCAAGCCTAGGACGGTAATCCAGGACGTTCCTACCCCTATCCCAGATCCAAGACCTAGACCTATCCTAGAAGAACCAACCAAGATCCCGTTTCCCGAGGCCTTGACCAAGGGAAAAAAGACTACCAAGCCTGTGGCACCTGAGGAGGACCTGGTCAAGCTCTTTGAGCAGGTCCACATAAACATCCCCTTGATGGATGCAATCCGCCACGTACCAGCTTACGCACGATTCTTAAAAAATGTGTGTACACCCCAGCGTAAGCTGCGAACCAAGAGTGGGAGTCCAATTGTTCTGTCAGAGCAAGCCAGTTCTGTAATCCTAAGCAGACTCCCACCCAAGGCTAAAGATCCTGGTACTCCCCTTATTTCCTGCAAGATAGGTGATACCCAATTTGATAGAGCCTTGCTAGACTTGGGTGCATCCATAAATCTGATACCCACATCCTTACTTGACCATCTAGAAGAATCTGAGCTAAAACCAATCGAGGTGACATTACAATTAGTAGATCGATCTATAAAGTCACCAAAAGGGATTCTTGAGGATGTTATTGTAAGGATACGGGATTTCTACTTTCCTGTAGACTTCATAGTCTTAGACATGGACGTACCTGAAAACCCTAGGGATACACCAATCATTTTAGGGAGACCTTTCTTGGCTACTGCTAGAGCCAACATTAGCTGTGAGGAGGGCCAAATAGAGCTCAAATTTGGGAATCAAATCTTGAAAATTGATATATTTAAGGCCCAACAAGGAATCAATTGCGGTGTCATCCAACAGATTTGTGACATTAGGGCTTTGGTTGATGAAACACACTTCCAGAATGACCTGATTATACCTCATCAACCACAGAAAGATCTTGACCCGCAAACAGAGGAGTCGAATCTAGATATAAACAACCTAGTAACTTCTACCCTTGAACCTCACGTCTATACTGAACCACCCGCCGTTGCTGATAACCCTATCCTCGAGTTGAAGCCCCTTCCTACTCACTTGAAATACATCTTTTTGGGTTCTAATCAGACCCTTCCTGTGATCATCAATTCCAACCTCAATCCCGAACAGGAATCCCGTCTGATTGCTGTCCTCCAGCAACATCGTAGAGCCATCGGGTGGACTCTCGATGATTTGACTGGAATAAGTCCCTCTTATTGTACTCATCATATCTATTCAGAAGAGGGCGCACGATCTTCTCGTGAAATGCAGAGACGCTTGAACCCTAATCTGCAGGAGGTCGTGAAAAAGGAGATCATCAAGTGGTTAGATGCCGGAATTATCTACCCGATCTCCGATAGTCGTTGGGTGAGCCCGATTCAGGTTGTGCCTAAGAAGGCAGGACTCACCACTATAACGACTGAGACCGGAGAAATCATTCCTACCTGATTAGCCAACGCATGGAGAGTCTGTATAGATTATCGCCGACTCAATTCCTCCACGAAGAAGGATCATTTCCCACTACCTTTCATTGATCAAATTCTTGAGAAACTAGCGGGAAATATGTTCTTCTGCTTTCTTGACGGGTACTCCGGTTACAACCAGGTGGCAATCCATCCTGAGGACCAAGAAAAGACCACGTTCACCTGCCCCTTCGGAACATACGCTTTCCGAAGGATGCCTTTCGGTCTTTGCAATGCACTCGCTACCTTTCAGCGGTGCATGCTTGCCATATTCTCAAATATGGTAGGTGACTATCTGGAAGTCTTCATGGATGACTTTTCAGTTTTTGGAGAATCATTTGACGATTTCCTCCGACACTTGGTCCAAATACTCAGGCGATGCATCGAGGTGAATTTGGTTCTTTCCTGGGAAAAGAGCCATTTCATGGTGCCTGAGGGAATTATCCTGGGACACTTAATTTAAGAAAAAGGCATCCAAGTGGATCGAGCTAAGGTTGATCTGATCTCTCGGCTTCTTATGCCTAGCTCGATCAGGGACATCCGTTCTTTTCTGGGGCAAGTCAGTTTTACCGTCGTTTCATTCCGGATTTCTTGAAAATCGCGCGCCCCTTGACTTCTCTTCTCTCTAAGGACGTGCCCTTTGAAATCTCCAAGGAATGCACACTAGCCTTTAAAAGCCTACGTGACCGAGTCACCCAGGCACCTATCCTACAATCCCCTTACTGGTCTCAACCCTTTGAGATCATGTGCGATGCATCTGATTTCGCTGTAGGAGCGGTCCTGGGGCAGAAAGCTGACGGGAAACCCGTGGTCATCTACTACCCTAGCAAGACACTTGACGAGGCTCAGCGTAACTATACGGTTACGGAGAAAGAGTTGCTAGCCGTAGTATTTGCCCTTGAAAAGTTTCGATCATATCTCCTGGGCTCCCATGTCATCATTTATTCGGATCACACGGCTGTAAGGCATCTCCTTGCCAAGAAGGATGCGAAGCCCCGACTAATTCGTTGGATCTTGCTGTTGCAAGAATTCGATCTTGAAATTCGCAATAAGGTGGGAAGGCAGAATGTGGTAGCCGACCATCTGTCCCGTCTTCCTTCTGAGATTATCAACCCTTCCGGACCCATCATAGAACATTTTCCTGATGAGCACCTACTGACTATCGGTACTAGACTTCCATGGTTTGCTGATATAGTAAACTACTTGGCATCTCATCAGATCCCGTCTGATTGGCTGAAGGCCAAGAAAGACAAATTACGTTCTGATGCCAAGTATTACATCTGGGAAGACCCGCACCTTTTCCGCATAGGCGCTGATCAAGTCATCTGGAGATGTGTCCCGGAGGAGGAAATCAACAATATCCTCTCTTTCTGCCATGACTAGGCATGAGGTGGCCATTTCTCTGGGCATAAGACCGCATCAAAAGTCCTCCAGTGTGCCTTTTACTGGCCCACGCTATTCAAAGACGCATACAGTCATTGCAAGGCATGCAGTCGTTGCCAGACTTTGGGCAACATGAGCTGTCGCGACATGATGCCTTTGCAGCCGATTCTCGTATGAGAAATTTTTGATGTTTGGGGGATTGATTTTATGGGCCCCTTTCCTGCTTCGGATGGTTTCGAATACATTCTGCTTGCTATGGACTACGTGTCCAAATGGATCGAAGCCATACCGACCTGAACCTGTGATCACAAAATTGTTCTCAAATTCATTCATCAAAACATTTTCTCAAGGTTCCGGATTCCCCGTGCTATAATCTCTGATGGGGGGACCCATTTCACAAACGCTCAGTTTAGGTCACTGATGACCAAATATGGGGTGTCTCACCGAATCTCTACTCCTTACCACCCCCAAACTAATGGTCTAGCTGAGCTGTCAAATATGGAGATCAAGAAAATCCTACAGGTCACTGTTTGGCCTGACAGGAAGGACTGGTCGTCCCGACTTCTGGAAGCATTGTGGGCCTATAGGACCGCCCACAAAATCCAATTAGGCATGTCTCCCTTTAGACTGGTGTACGGAAAGGCATGTCACCTTCCCGTAGAATTGGAGCATAAAGCCTATTGGGCAGTATGGAATTGTAATCTAGATCTTTCGAAGGCTGGAACCCACAGAAAACATCAAATCAGTGAGATCGATGAATTACGCCTAGACGCGTATGAGAACTCACGAATCTACAAGGAGCGGGTTAAAGCCTTCCATAACAAGCATATCTCGAGAAAGATCTTTCATCCTGGTTAGAAGGTCCTACTCTTTGATGCCAGACTCAAACTTTTCCCGGGAAAGCTGCGATCCAAGTGGGTCGGACCATATTTAGTCTGACAGGTTTTTGGAAATGGAGACATCGAAATCAGTCGCTCAGCCACGATTTCGAACCTTTCATCGTGAACGGTCAGAGACTCAAGCCGTTCATTGATGTGACTTCTACTGATTTGGCTGAATCATCTTATATCCTCTATTCCCCTTGAGCTTATTGCGCCCAGCCGATGTCGTAAAACTCAGCGCTTAACGGGAGGTAGCCCGTCATTTCCTAAAAATCTAAAACCTTTCTCACACTTTTGTGCACTTAAGGTTCGCCCTTATAGACAGCCGACCCCACCTCAGATGCTTGCATCTGGGATTAGAAATCGTCCGCAACAGCCACCCCGACCTATTCACTCACCAAAACATCTGTCCTAAGGAATGAACTAAGTTGAATAAAAACCCCCTAAGTCACAATGAGGACATTGCAAATCTTAGGCATGGGGGGGTATGAAAGTGCAAAACTTGTAAGAAAAGGTTTTAAACAAAAAATTCACATATGCCAAAAACACTATAAAAATTAATTTTTTTTAAAAAAAAAAAAAAGAATAAGAGGAGATTTTGTGGGAGAAGGGAAAAGAAACAAAATGAAGAAAAAAGGAGCATAAATTGAAAGAAAAGAGTGATAGTCATTAGTAAGAAACTAAGGAATTGACCTAAGTTCTAGACCTTATTTAAGAAAAGAAATGAAAAGTGCATGGTGAGATTAGTAAGAACGCAAACTTTAGGCATTTTTGGATAGACTCTTAGTACCCATTAAGATCTAGACATTCCTCAAGAGGTTGAGGAAAATGAAAAGCTTAAGTATTAGGTCCAAAGCTTAGGGAGTATTTGACCTCATTAACTAACTTCGGGTTTATGGGACTCAGTAACCTAAGCACCCCAACCTCACACACAGCCTGGTTCAGTAAGCGTAAAAATCAAAATCATGCAGAAGCGTCACAAAATTATGAAAAATACACCTAGAATAGGAGCGGCCGATCAACACAAGTTGATTTGGACAAGTTCCCAGCGTGGAGAGGCGGGAAATCCCCTCGAAGATGTGTAACAAAATATCGTCTCCTCGGTGCTTGTCTCTTAGGATGTTTATATATCCTATTGGGGGCATGTAAGCACCCTGCTGGTTCAGATTCCATGGATGGCATTATCACGAAGTGTCAATTGCCAGGGTCTGGATTCGGCCACGGAACACCATGGATGGGATTATCTCGAAATCTCAATAGCCAGGGTTCCGGGGGTTGCCATGGGCGATGCTATCTCGAAGCATCGATTGCCAGGAACCCTTGAGGATTGATGATGGGAGCAAGGAATCTGATACAGACCGTGTTGAAAAGCCAATCCTAAGCTAGAACTAAAAAGAAAAAGAGAGAGAAAACTCTCCAAACAGAAAAACTTTCTATCTCTCTCTCTTACAAAACACATTGCAAACTGAACCAGGGCTAAAATCATTTCAAGCACGGGTGCTTTAACCACAAAGTCCAATAGACCTTAGGTTAATTCTTGTGGGCCTTAAAAACCTTTGCCAAAGACTGAGGGTGAGGCTAGACAGATCTGGATCTTGATTGGTACTAGAGTACCTTTTAGGCCTATGGTCAGCATTCTAACCTAATCTATGTTCAAATGAAAAAGCACTTATCTGAAGTTGGTAAAAACATCATGGTATAGAACAAAGGTTAAAACCTTAGGTTTTTGCTAAGGGACTAGCAAAAGCTAGGCATGGGGGTATGATGAGAACCTCGTCATAAATCCTAAACTGGCACCATATAACCTTGATTTGCAATAAAAAGCTCCTACATAACTTATAAAAAGGCTTGACTCAGAGAATCTGAGTTTGTGAAGAAAACAGGAACTAAAGGGTAAAAATGCAATTTCACCAACACAATCTGTAAATAAGGTAACTTAGGATCCAAACATAGGTCAAACTGACCTAATAAGAAGGAAAGTGGGATGAGTTGATCTAAGTAGGGCTACAGCAACTCTAAGGAATTAAATGACATCCTGTAATCCTAAAACAAATCCACTTCAATTCACGAGGTTCGAGGTAAATAAAAAATTGAATAAACCCTCTAAAATTCATAGAAAAATAATCTCTAGGGTTTAGAACCTTCAATTTGGCCTTGGGAACCCACTTTGACCTACATTGAGAACCATGCCCAATTAATGATTTAATTTGGGTTTTTATGTAAATTGGCAGGTCAAACAAGGTCTGATCTAGAAATAAATTTCACCATTAGAATCCTTAGGTCACATTTAGTCATGCATAAAAACTTGAGCCTAAGAAGAGACCTTCTTGACCGACTTTGCATTTTGGTCCTCATCTATTACTTTTTGACCCTCAACTTTTGAAACCCTCGCATTTTGACCCCTAAGTATTCTTCGTTCTTTGCATTTAGGTCCTCCCTGCAAAACCCTGAGCAGCACCATGCTCCGGCGACTTTGCGCAGAGATGGCGCCGCGCAGGGTGAAGGAGGACCACTGCCCTTTCAACGGGGTGTTCCCTGCGACGTTTGCTGTCGTAGGGACACCTCCATGGTCTCTGCAGCAGCCCATACCTTCCGTGCGAACGCGTTGAAGGTATGGGTCCTTACTCCGGCTGTCCTCCGACGAGGGAGGCACGTCGCCTCCCTCCGCCCACCTCTCCGCTTTCGCCTCTATAAAAGTCGCCTCCGCCTGTAGAAGAGAACAAGCTGTCTCTGACGGAGAATACCCCCCCATTTCATCCTCTCCAGCTCCGACAGACGGCCTGCAGCTTCCGGCGACCATCTCCTCCTTCTCCTCGTCGCTCTGCTGCCTTACTTGCAGCAGGGCTCTCCTAACCCTTTCGTCTGTGTCGCGCTGCACCCGCCGACACCCTCCGCCTGCCTCCTCGTCGCCGATCTCCCCTTCCAGGGCCTCTTCTTCCTTAGCTCCGGCAGGTACGAGCCGGTGCCTCCGCCCTTCCCCCTTCGTCCAGAGCTTAGGTACAAGCTTCCTCTTCTCCTCCTCTCAACTTCCCCCCCTGTCAATTTGTATTTTCGCACCCCCACACGCAACTTCCACCTCCACCTGCTCCGTCTCCGACCACCCTCTCCGGCGAGCCCATTCCACTGCCACAGACCCCCTTACTCCTCGCCGATCACCTCATAAGCTTCCCCTCACTCCACTCCACAGCTTTGCCCTCTTCATTTCCTGCCACACGCCACCTGAAGACCCCCCGAACAGACCCATTCTCTCGGCCACAGCCCGACCTAGGGCTGGCACCGTACTCCGCCCCACGCCTCGCCACCACCCGCACGAGCTTCGCCGCACTCCGGCGAAGCTCCCTGCACCTTCTGACTAGGCCGAGAGGCTGTATTTCCGTGATCAGGTCACCCCTTCCCCCGCCGCCATTGCTGAGCAGGTGGAGCTTCTTCGCCTGCAGCTGCAGCCTCGATCTCGCCCAGGCGTTGGTCCTAGGACGTGCAGCTTGCCCCCGCGAAGTTTCCTAGGCCTGCAGCTAGGGTGAACGCCTCGCACACGGCCGCAATTGACCGCGGCTCCCTCAGTCGCGGGTGCAAGATTTGGGGGTGGGACTTTAGTCCCACCTCGGGTGCGCGCGAAGCCCCGCACCTGCATAAATTGTAAAAGTGACTAAGGCTTATCGCCTCAGTCACACGGGGTGAGGTCCCTCCCACCCGCTTCACCCGCCCTCGTCCGCGACCACCCCCCGCGAACTTGGCCTGACCCGTATATCCGACCTGCACTCCTCGCCCACCACCGCACGCCGGTGGGCCTGGACCCAGGCGCGACCCATACCCGAATACCCAGCTCTGGGAGAGCGATCCTACGAGCGAAATCTGAGAGAGAGAGACGCAGGGGAGGGTAGGGTTAGGTTTTTGCCCTGACCAAGCTGTGTGAGTGTGCAGGCAGAGAAGAAGAAGAAGAGAAAGAAGACCGCAGAAGAAGGAGAAGAAAAAGAAGGAAGAAGCAGCCAAGGCTTTGGCTGCTCGAAGCAAAGCAGAAGAAGAAGAAGATGGACTGCAGGAAGAAGAAGAAGAAGAGAAAGAAGACCGCAGAAGAGGAAGTACTGTAGCAGATGCTACTTAAGTCGTCTGGTTGAGAAATCAGACGACGCTCTGAAGAAAAAAAAAAGAGAAAAGAAGAAGGAAAGAAGACTAGGCACCGCAGAAGAAGAAACAAAGAAGAAGAGGAACAGAAGAGAAAGAAGAAGAAAAAGAAGAAGACAAAGACGAGAGAAAGAAGAGAAGAAGAAAAAGCCAAGAGACCAATCTACCTCTATCTCTCTCTCTCTCTCTCATTTTTGTAATAGAAACATTGTACTTCTAGAATTATAGTTTGCTCCATGAGTTCGACCTCGGGAAAACCTTTTGTTTCCGAGTAAAATTGTAATAGTGGCAATGACTATCTGTACTACAATGTCATTTCTGTAACAAACAATAAAACCTAGTCATACCAGCCGCTATTTCACCTGAACCACCCCGAAATGACTCGGGACTTTCATTTGGGAATGTTACAGGTTTGTGGATACAAGAAAGGATGTCAATAGTCGTGATTAGAAGAAAAATTCCAACAAATAAATGGAAAACTTAGCTCAAAATATTACTATGTACTTAGGAATAGCACAAGTAGATTATTTAGAAATGCCTCATGGCCTCCATTCACAAAATTCCAACTTGGCACCCTCCAACCACAAAGAGGGAAAAAAAAGGAGGAAGAAGGACACACAAACATAAACAACAATAACAACTAATTAGTTGAACATATTGGTGTACACTGTTTTATGTATGCCCTCTATAATTCACCCAGTTTTGTTCCTTTGAGGCCCAATGTTTTCAAAGAAAAAAGTTACTAAATATGTTGTTGCTAGTGTTGTCTTTAATTTTGCCAAAAATGTATAAATTTACAAGGAAAATTGAGTTACCTTCTTGGCTCACTTCATTATAGACTTCTACGAAATCACCACCACACATACAATAACCTTCTATAATTTCTACACTGTTTATGAAAATAACCATACAAAACTAGTGTTGATTGGTTTGGGGAAAAGCTAAGTGGTATTCTTGCAGAAAGGGACAAGTATGAGACAAATAGGCATAAGTAATTAGTACCTTGTATGTCATGGATGGAGACATTTTTGTGCTTAATAAAAAAACAAAACTTCAAAAAAAAAGGTAAGAGATGCCATGTGAACCTGGTAGGATGAATATCAGGAAAAATTACAACTCTAACCTAGTCGCTATCAGAAAATCAATTTCAATTGCTGCGGATCCATGGAAATATTGTCTACTCCCCCGCAGTTTGTATGCTATATAATTTAGAAAATTACAACCAAATATCCTCAAACTAAAAGTAAGAATAATCAAGCATACTTACTGCTTAAGAATGAAACTTGGGCAGATCATCATGTAATAAGAAAACTCATTTCCTTGGCTCATGAATCCTAAGAAAAAAATAAAAAGCATTTAGTAGTATATCGGCACCATCAACTTCAAAAAAGTAGCATGAGAGATATCTCCAATTTGTATAGATAATCAACATGCCATAGACAAACTTATGTATCCATAGGGCACACTGCACACATTCAACTTAGAATGGATTGATAGTTCTATTTCTTATTTTTTTGGTGTCAATCCTTTTTTCAACTTAAGATCACCTCATGGTAATAACACCCTCTAATTCATAGAAAATTGCACACTTCAAATACATGCTTCTTTTCATCATTAACTCCATATTGATTAAGTATTTGATTGAATTAACCACATAAGAAATTGGTCATCTCTGGGTGTATGTTGTGATATGAAAATGTATGCATGAGCCAACTGCTAACATAACCATGTTTCTTTTTATTCAAAAAATTTAAGAAATTTCTATAGTTGCAATATGAGAGTCTATAACCACCACTTCTCTGACAACGAAAGTTCTCACAACATGTTTACTATAAAGTAGACTTGCATGTTTCCAACATTGAAAACTATGATTCACCAGCCGATAGGCAAAATAGATGAGCACCAGCTAAAAGAAGTGTCCAACATTCAAAAAGCTAATTCAACAACAACTAGGCAAAAGTAGATGTGCAACAGCTAAATAAAGGCACATAAGGTACTAGTGGACTCACACAAAGCACAACTTAAAGAAATGACTACACCAATGAAGTAGACACATACCAAGATGAGAAATCTCCAGAGTTAACCTTCCAAGTCTAGCACCAGGAACCAAACAGATTGGAGGCCTAAACAAATCGATTGGCTAACATATGAATCTTGTATATCATCTTCAAAAATGAGTGTATAAATTATCAATCAATGTCTAGTATTAGTAGCAAGAGAACTAATTTGTCTATTCTAAGATGTGATTTACTTGTAAAAATACTCTTGAGGTTAAGAATCCATTCGAGCTGCATCCTTCATGTAAGGATCCAAAACTACTATCGATTTCAATCTAATCACCACCTGGAGATCAATCCGACCTCCAATACTCACCGGTACTCACATCAAAATCACTATCTCACAAATGAAAGATGGAGATCAAATAATCCCACAAATATGCAAATCCTTCAAACAAATCCTCTTACCACGACCAACAAAATCCTCTTTCACACATTTCATCGAACACCTCTTCAGCGACAAAACCCACAGTGACCCAAATCCACCACCTAACCTTAAGCCCTAATCGTAGCACTTGTGAGTGATCGAAAGAGATCAACACACACACACACACACACACACACACACACACATAGAGTGACTAATGAATCTAGAGAGAGAAAGATAACCTAAATCCACAAATTGAGAGAGAGATTGAGAAAGATAGAGAGAACAAATTGAAAGATCTAAGAAATGCCGATCTAATCGTAGGAATAAGAGATTGCTGTGAATGACAATGGAGAGAGATCCGAGTGATCTACGATCTAAGATCTAAGATCAATGATTGGTTTGGTGAATAAGAATGAGTGAGAGGCAAAAGAGAGTGATCGATCGAGTGGAGACGGGAGACTGGAAGAGAGGCAACAAAGGAGAGATCATTAATGTAGAGATGACTTGCGGAAGAGAAAGTTAATAGAGATTAGTGGAGGTGCTGACGTCGAGATGAATGAGAGATTGACGTTGAGTGAGTGTCTGCCTGGGGAAGAAGTGTTGAGCGAGTGAAGATAGACGGGGGGGTATGTGTTGAAAGTGCTATGGAGAGTCTTTAGGCATCTGGCTTGGGCGGAATTTGTGTCAGAAGGTGGGTGGTGTGTGGTTGTTAGCATCGGAAGCACTATGCGTGGGTGTTGTCCTCAGGGGGAATTTTGGGGGTCACTCGTGGGAATGGGATTTTTGCAAGTTTAGGGTTTCGAGTGTAAAAGAAGAACAAAGACACAGAGGAGGGGAAAAAAAAGAAAAGAAGAGAAGTTCAACCTAGATAGGAACTTTAAGAAATAAGTGACAATTTAGGAAGATCTATAGTAACATATTTAGAACGTCATTGTAGTTTGCCCGTTAGTATGGGCTAATTTTTTTGTAGTGTTATAGAAGGCCTCTACCCTTAATATATGGGCTAGACAAGAGAAATATATAATTGTAACTATATATCCTGATCCATTGTCATTCGCTACATCTATCTTCTACATCGGTAACAAGGAGGCAAGATCCATACATGCTGATTCCATCTTCTTACAATGATAATGACCCTTCGTAATCAAGTAGTTGAACGGTTAGCTATCATTTACTAGTCCACATGTTCAACCAAGGTTGCAGGGAACAACGCCCGTAAACTTCCAAATACTGAGAAAATGCCACGATGACCCTTGTCAGCCACATAATTAAATAGGAAGCACGTTTTGTTGAAGGAGCTATTTGCCTGAGGGAGAGAGAGAGAGAGCGAGAGAGAGGGGCGGTGCGGTGCTATCACCCGAAATTCTCACCTTCTCCTCTAACATATCTCATCCTCGTCTCCGTCCTTCAATCACGTAAGTATTCGCATGTGAGGGCGGACATAGACTTGTGGAGACACGAATGGAGAGCATCTCAAAGCAACGGGTATCCGCGTGCTGACCATTATAAACTAACATATATAATTGGGTCCTCCTGCAGTCTTAATTTCTGTATGCTTTTTGCTCTAGGATTTTATTGCTGTGGACGTCGAGACCCCGATTGGCAGGAACACAATACCGGTGAGCTATAGTTCTACTTATAAATTTAGTTTATTAAATCCTAGTTTAATTGTGCAAGATAACGAAATGGTGTTGTTGGGTTGTTAAATTGGTGCACTTCTGTTGCTCAGTTGCAGAAATGTCTCTGGAGGATTGAGTCGCACAAGGAGGATCAAGAGATCTCTAGAGAAGGTTTGTTGGCCTCTCTCTCCCTCTCTAGGTTTAGTTAACTTGCATGCATGTGCACCTGTTTAATTTTCTTTGTGACAGTAAATTTGGAATGCGACCCGTTGAATTTCATCAACTCCATTCTCATTCGTAGTTCGATCGATCGATTTCTGAGTTCAGATTGGCATCCTTTTTATGTTATAATGTTTGTTATCGATCCATGGTTGCAGTACTGAAACATGATCGGTTGCTTAATTATTACCTATTATTACTCTACGAGAGAAATGAGCTAGAAGGAAGATATGCGACATGCACTATCTGCCACCTAGTTTCTTCGATTAAATCATGCATTAGTGACCAGAGAGGGTCCTCCAGGAGGTATTTTATACGCAGAATAAATGTTAATTTTACATTTAATTTTACGTTCGACATCTCTAATTTTGAAATTAAGAGTGTAATTTTAAAATTAGATAATTTCACCTAATTTCACCTTTTAATTCATCTTACTTTTTCCTTTCACTAATTTTTTCCTTATTTCACTAACTTATTCCACTAGACAAATATTACAAGTGGAGTAAAATTCTTTAATTCCTTTGATGAGACATCAAATTCAACCAAACACTTGAGTGGAATAACATCTCTTAGGGTTAGTTTATGTTACGGGATACATTCTACGAGATAAAAACTAAAAACATGGGATAACTCATGTTGATGTTTACGTGTAATCCAGGATAATTTTATGTGGGTATTTACGTGAATAGGAGATAAGGTAAGAATAAGCTGACATTGAAGGAATTTGACCAGCATGGGATAACTCATCCTTCACTCATATCCAAATCTGAGGAAACTCAAATTTAAGGTAAAATAAAAATTTATTTATTTCCTTTCATAAATATGAGATATCTCGCAAAAATATAGAATATCCAGACATAGATGGATCTTTAATTTCTCGTATTTCTAATTTTTATCCCTCTAATAATTTTCTTTATCAAATAACACCCCAGAAAATCTTTGGTCGAGAAGGGATTCTAAGTACCTAGCTTGGCTAGTTAGCTGGAGAGCCTCTGGACGTGTTTCTTGTCGAGTAAATGAATAAAAAATTAAAAAGAAAATGATTTCACAGACGCGCACACGCCCGCCGCCCGGCCCCTGACGTCGAATGCTTAACTGCTCCCGAACAGAACCAAAGGAGCATTAATCTGTACTTGTCTAATTTGCTGGAAGGACCTCGTTTTGGCGTTTATACGGGGAGAGCTTTTACCTGAACGTCCGAGGCAAAAAAGAATTGTTAATTCTTTTCTTTTAAGTGTCACCCTTACCCAGGAAATACCTTTTATCTGTGTGTGTTAAACGTTGCTCACCATCATTTGGCTTGATCCATGACCTCTCCCCTTTTCTCTCGTTTCTTCACTAGTTCGCATTTTTGTGTACAGCATAGATATATATGTGAAACTAAAAATACAAAAAAGTTTTGCTGCATGAAGATCTTCCACTATATTCTTTTTCATAAGATATGTTTTATCATTTACCTCCTCTCCAGCCCTACACACACGCATGCGTGCGTGCACGTGCACACACACATGCACACACACATAAATACGTTTCAATCAAGATGATCTATTATTTTCAACTAAAAGTACATCAACAAACAATCGGTTTTACCTTTTAATTGTACCGTACACTTCAAAAAAAAAATGCAATCACACTAGTTCTCTCCACCTATCTCCTTTCTAAACCTAACACCCCCACTTATTCCCATTAATACTTCCTTAAACTAGACATCTTGGAATTGCCCAACAATATCCTTAAAGAAGCTTCTTTACAACCCTTTTAGCCTCTATGATCTTTTTCACCTAGCTACTTGAATGGCGTAAAATGTAACCTAATGATGATTTAATAAAATAGTCACAAAAGAGACATGTTTATAGCATTATACGTAGTAATAAGAGCTTCATATCGTCGTTTACGTAATATAAAAATTTTTTATAACATTTTTGAAAACAAATCTTTTTAAAATCCTTTTTACTTATCAAGATTGGTCAATGGGCTTAGCTATAGCTTGACTCAATAGGCTCGACTGAATAAGGGCTCAGGTATGATATATATATATGTGTGTGTGTGTGTTGTTGGTGCTAGAGCACCACGATCATTTGTTTTGATGATAACAAAATACGTGTCATTTAATATTTGCGCTTTGAGTCCTAGATTTCAGGTCAATCGCAAATGGATACGTGATTAGACGGAGTTCGAGCTCGCATCCAGGACGGATTGGAGGAGCTTGATGGAGAATAGAAGAGATTCGCGAGGAGCGATATATTAAAGATGGAAGGAAATGAAGAATATGATAGATTTCCTTCTTTTATACTTGTTGTATTTTTCGTTTCTTTTGTTGCTCTTTATTTCCTTAGATAATTCATGTTAAAGAGCCTCAAAGTACCCTAACAGTAGTCCTAGGAACACCCGCACAACCCTAGGATACTTAGGTTTTCTGTAGAGAACTTAGAAAACCAATATAGGGTTCAAACAGAGTTTCCAGACGTCTAATTCCCAAATCAGACGTCTGATAAAGTATTTTAAGATGTCTGACTGTTGTTTCAGACGTCTGATAACTATTAGGCTGGACATAGTTAGTTCTGTCTGATGAAATCAGACGTCCAGACCTTAGACCAGACATCTTAGGAGACGTCTGATGGATTTACCAGACGTCTAATTAGTGGACCGTTGGCTAGCTTAGCAAACACTCAAGATTATGACCGTTGGAGCTTTATCAGACGTCCTAAGGCCTTTCCAGACGTCTGATAAATGATCGTTTTACCTCGGCTGACCCAAAATCTCTTCTCAGAGATTTTCTAGCCGTTGCAACGTTTGGAAAATCCATTACCACAGTAAAAGTAGGTTTCCAGACGTCCAGACATAGTGCCAGACGTCCTATATGTCGTCTGATGGACTTGCACTAGAACCCTGTTTAGATCTGATCCAAGTCAGGAAGAGACCCGCCCAAAATCAAACGTCTGACCTTGGAATCAGACGTCTTAAAGTGAACTTCCAGACATCTGATGTCAGAATTGGACGTCTGATAAGCCTGTCAGAACAATGATTGTTCCTGATTTCGGGCTGATTCTCTTGGGCTTTGTTCCCAACGGCTATAGAACCTTTCCTAAGCCTTCCAAAGCCTTCCTAAGGCCTCTATAAATAGAGGGGAACCTTTGCAACAAAAACACACACCTAGACACACTAAGAGAAACACAAGACACACTTAAGCAACATAGTTCCACTCTCTTGTGTCCTAGATAGCTCTTGCTCTCTAAGCTCAAGTTCTACATCTTGAGAGCATCAAGCTGTTGCGCACCCGCTCTCCCGCCGTTGTTCACGAGAGCGAAGTTACGCCGTCGCGTGGCTTACGCACCGCGTCATCAACTCGACGCACTCCTTGCAAAGGGGAGTTTCCTAATTCCTATAGAAGCTAAGTTTATAATTACTTTGTTGGCTCTATAGGACTTGCTGTTTCTTTTATCTTTGTTATTTGGTTGGGTATTCGCTTTGCGAATTTCCGTCTCCTTCGCGAGACAAAATCTTTCTCGTGGAGAGAAGGGGTTGAGGTACGCTACCCTCGTTTAAGTAGCGTGGTTGTATTGAGGTTGAATCACCCTCGTTTAAAGTGATTCGGTTTAGTGGATTTTGATCAACTTGGTTGTTCGAAAAATCCTAACTTGAGAGGGTTAGGTGGTGGTTTTCACCAGGTTTGGGTTTCCACCTAAAAATAATTGTGTACTCGTGTGATTGCTTATTTGTGAGATTATTTATATTTCAATTCCGTATTTTTTTACGTCACACTAATCTCACCCTCTCCGAAGGAAACTTTCATGTGTGTGTATTTAAAAATTAATAATATAAAATTTAAGGTGTAATTTTTTTGAAACCTCCCTTTTATGCCCCCTTTCCCATCATTCTCTAACAACAATATCTAGCGAAAGATTTTTGATTGATCATTAATGTTGTTAGTAATGATTTTCTAGTTATTTTTTATTTTATTTTACATCATTTTAATTTTATATATTTCTTAAGTTTCTAAATTATATAATATTTGTACTCGTGGTAATTTTATTGAATCCAACCAAGAGCAAAAAAGAGTCCGAACTCTTTAAGGATAGGGCTCGATAAGAGCTCGAGCCAAATCAAAGCCTAAGTTGGCTCATTGGAGCCTTATCGAGCTCAAGCCCATATGATTTTCTTGGGTCCAAGCCCAAGCTCAAGTTGGGTCGGCCGGCTAGACTCATTTGGCTCGATAGACAATCCTAGGCATTGGTATTATCTGGTGCACCAAAACTTCATAATTATATAAGAAGATGTCCTATTCCTAGGTGCTTTTTTAGTGCACCCGTGCCATATAATTAAATAGCACCAACGGTATTTAATTAGTAAAGGGAATGTGTACATGGAAGTGGGGGTGATCTGGAAAGTTTACATTTTAACTTCTACTTTCGGATTTGATGACCCCTTCCCTTTGCTTGTTCTGCTCTCTGATGGGGACAGATTTTGCGGAAGTTCCCCTTGAATGTGGCCTCGAGGAGAAATCGCGTTCCGGCGCAATCATGGTGCAAGCGAATAGCAGGAGCAGGAGGAGGAAGGCGACCTTCTTCCTCCACCCAACGAGGATATTACTCTTCTTCGCGGCCCTGTGAGTTTTCCGCCATCGCGCTCGAGTTCTTTCTTAATTCGAAATACGCCAGTAGTCCTACTCATTTCAAATTTATTACTTAAAGAGCGGTGCCACACCAAGAACATTAAAATTAGTATCGTGGTGTTAGATTAGTAGGTTAAGTAAATTTATATTGAATTAAATATTTAATTTATCACTTAACTTATCTTTCATTCGTAAATTTAATTTGAAGTAAAATTATTTCTTTATTTTTATAAAATAACTTTAACTTATCCGAGTATCTAAACAACTTAATTTATTTATTTTATTATTTATTTCACTTCTTATTTATTTTCTTATTTATTCCACAAATTTATTTCTTTTACCAAAATAAGACGTAAGGAATAAAATTAGTCTATTTTACAATCGTAGGATCAAAATTAGAATCAGCCAATTTCAAAATTTAGCATGCCGAATGTGGAATGAAGGCCCAAATTTCAAGAAACAAATAGACCTCGCAAGTATGCAAAAACCCTCTCTGGAGTGACAAAAAATGAATCCGAAAATCATTGCTCCAAATAATAATAACAGTACAAGGATGAAAAATGATAAAACAAACGAAGTTCTCTCTGAGAAAGGTATATAAGATTTAGGGAATGTGGTCTTCGACATTCACAACCACCACCAGAATCATTCAAGTGGGTTTAAAGCAAATGATGTTCTTCAAAACTATGAAAGCCTCGTAGTTTAGGAAATCCTTGGTTCAAATTTTAAGATCATGCTCTCTCCTGTAAACTAACCCATATAACCTCATGCTTGGGCCCTGTTATTGGGCCTGATATGGCCCAATTGGTTGTTCCCAATGGGCCGAATGATTAGGTGTCGACAGGTAGCTATCGGTTTGGCATCGATATTGTTGTCTTTATCTTATGCACTTCTTTGCGTTCACGGCAAGCGAATGGTGACGTAAACGAGACCAGCATTGTGTAATCGAGAAAGGTAAATACTAAATACTGAGGACGAAGATTTTGCGGTAACAGCGGGTTCGAAGATTTTTGACGTTACAAGTGGTTCATTTTTAACAAGTTTGATGACGAAGATTGATGGAGTGCATTTCGGTCTTTCAAAAAGTAACTTAGGTGGTAGGAAGCTTAGTGTGAGTAACGCCCCGCTCGGTGCACCTCGCTCTGCCACATTCTCCTTGCGTCAAAAACCCTAAAATGATGGGACTTCGATCGGAGCCCCCTTCCCACCTCCGGACCTCTCCCTTCTCTCCCTGGACCTTCCCTTTGCCTTGATTGAAGACTCTATCCGACATGTAGCGATCCTGGTGCTCGTGGCGCTTGGTGGCGTCGGCTGCGGTCGTCATGTCTCCTCGCCGTCGATTGCTGCCGTGAGGGTGATCTCAATGCTGGGGTTTGTAGCTGCGACGTTTGCGGTGCTCGAGGTACGATCTTGGAGAGTGTGCAGGGGGAGCACGGCCACGTCGTTCTGGTCGAGAGGATGCAACTGCTCATCCGATCGCCTTCGACATCGGTCGTGCTGCTGCGATTTTTGCCGTCGTTCGATCGCCTCCGTCGCCCGGCCATGCGATGCTCGTCTGATCGCCTCCTCGATTGGACGTGCTGCTATCGTGGAGTCTCCTCATCGACGTATGGTTGGCTGCGGCTGTGGGGCCACGACGTGAATGTTGTGGGTGTTCGTGGTGAAATACCATTGTGATTTTTTTTGTGACGTGTGAGATGTTAGTTTTTCTTTTTTTCTTGTTTTTGAAGTGGAGTTTTATTTTAGTTGAAATTATGTGTGATGTCGGATTATTATGGTTAAGTTTAATTTTAGTTTTTTTGATCAATTCGATCTTGTGATGCGTTCCTTCGAGATTTATTTTGCTGATATCTTGTCATACTTGTCATTCCTGTGAACGTAGGATCACTGTCCAGGAGATTGTTTTATTCCTGATTTTAAAATATATATTTTTTTTATTTTTTTTATTTCTTATCTTATTTTTTATTTTTTAATTTTCCTCATTCTACGAGATATTTTTTCTCTTTCACGGGTGATGCTTTTCCATCTTTCTTTTTCCCTCTGAAGTACGTCTCATATTCTTTCTTTCCGTTAGAAGTTCATGTAAAAAAAAAAAAGAAAAAGAAAAACTTAACGTGGTCCATTAAACACCCAACCGTACGTAACATCGACATGCACAAGTTAACGCGACGGGCCAACGGCAAGCAATATGACAGTTTGTCACGTTCTTAGTATGAAAATCGACAATATTTCTTCGTGAGGTAGGATGGTCCGTAAGTTAAAGATGCATTAATTTCTATGTTTTATGCCCTGAGATTTTGGGTACTTCTCTTTCTTTAATTTGCACAAACAAATAATCAAAACCGAACTATCAAGAATATCAAAACAAGAAAGTTAAAAGTTAATGAGAAACTTCCTTCAAAGAAAGAGGAAAAAAAATCACGAGAGAAATCCCTGCAAGCAGATCATTTGTCATTTCAAGGTCGGATTTTACCCTTCAGATCTATTTTTCTGGCTTTGTGATGTTTCTTCAAAAAATGTTTCGACTATTTCTCCTGATGAATTGACTTCCTTATCTAATGGATTGAACCTTTCCGATCTCTCAAATTCAACAAAATCTTTAATTAATATCGTTGCTGAGGTCTCCCTTGTAGAAGCTTTACGCCATGTTCCTCAATGGACTCCACTAGTTTTTGAACGATCAAATTAAATTGGACCGACTACAAAAGGATCAGGGAATTTCCTATTGGGGGATTTATTTTCTGTCAAATCAAATCCCATCAGAGCATGGTTCTACTTTAGACGCATGACGCGTTAGACGACAGTGATTTAAAATGCTAAAATGTCGAGAAATGCTGGTTACGATGTATTATTTTTATATTTTATATAATATTAAAAATATTGATTTATTTAATAATTAATATTTAATATAAAAATTAAAAAATTTAAGATTTATTATGTGATAATCTTCGTTATATTTGAAAAATTATAACATCAATTTAACATAAAATTATACATGCGATACAAATTTTACATTGATGATAAAAATTTTATATCGATGATAAATTATTTTGCATAAGTGATAAATTATTTGAAAGATAGTTTCACATATTCAAAGTAATTTTGTATCGGTCAAAAGTGATTTTGACATATAAGTTTAAGATTTATAATTTAGATTTATGGAAAGTAATTTTACATATGAGAAGTGATTTTTTACCTTAGGATTTAGGATCTAGAATTTAAGGTTTAGGATTTAGCGAACTAAAGACTAAACCCTAAACTTTAAGGTGAAAAATCACCATTCAAGTGTAAAATCACTTATCATACATGAAGAAACACTTGGAATTTAATTTTACACATGTGCAAAAAATATTGCACCGGTGTAAAAAATATTGCACCAGTGCAAAGTAGTTCAAAGTAAGGTGTAATCTTATTTCACATCCGTAAAAAAAAATATTACACCGGTACGAAGTAGTTCAAAGTAAGGTGCAATCTTACTTTTCACCCGTGCAAAAACATTACACCAATGCAAAAAAATATTGCATCGGTGCAAAGTAATTTAAAGTAAGATTTAAGATTGCACGGTGTAATCTTACTTTACATCAGTGTAAAATTTTTTTGAAGGTATAAAGTGATTTTGCACAACCACTCACCTCTACGAAAGTGGTTTGTTGTTGGTTTCAACAGTAGTGGGCTCCATCATGTGTCAGCACTTTTTTTGCATAGAAAGGAGGGAGGGACCATATTTACAGCTATACGTCAATTTTTACGTTTTCCAACTTATGCCTATTTAAAATATTCATAATGATGATATGACCGTTATTCCAATGTCAAAAAGTAAAGAAGTGTACTATGCAATGTATTTTACAATGTACGGATGAGAGTGGCGATTTCATATTTTAATTTTTATCATTAAAAATCATTTTTCAAGTGAAAACTACTTCCCATAAATGTAAAAATCATATTATAAGTGAAAAATTATTTTCTATCGATAAAAATACAAAATACATTGGTGTATTTTCATTTTCAACCAATGTATTTTAATTTTTAACTGATTGAAAATTATTTCTAATTGATGTATCTTAGTTTTCATGATTTCCAACTGGTTGATTCTCATTTTCAACCGATCGATTCTTGAATTGGTTGATTCTGATTTCAACCGATTGATTCTTAAATGGGTTGATTCTGATTTCCAATTGACTGATTCTTGATTGTACATTACAAAGCATGTTACAACATGTATTTTAATACTTGCATTCTATTCCAATTCAGGTGTGTGACCTTTCTTGAATGCACTTTTGTTGCATAAACGTAGTTGGGATTTATAGGAATTAAATAAAACTCATTGAAAATAAAAACATCTAATGTAACATCAAAATTACGAGTAAGTAAATTATAATCAATTACCATCACAATATATGATAATTTTAAACATAAAAAAATCCTTCAAAGAAACGACGTAGAAAGCCACAAGGTTCACATGACTTAAAATAAATCCACTAAAGCGAGAGAGAGAGCTTTTCATCACGAAGGCTACATAAAGCACCCCTCTTTCAATAATGAATCTCAACAATAGCAATTACAAATAATGAAAATAAGTGAAAGAATATCACCGACATAATTTGATCTTCCCAGATGTAGCAGAACATCTCTGTGCGGCCTCCTTAAGACATCATTGCCTCTGCTCTCTCGTCTCTTACCTTGCACGATGCTCCATCTCTCACTATTTTCCTCTATGTTTAGCCGCCAATAGCCGAGTTTATAAGGACACGCTGCTCTGATCCTCCTTGCTACATTACCGAAAATAGAGAGAGAGAGAGAGAGAAAAAGAAAGGAATGGTCAATCAATGGTTGCCACTTTCTTTCCGAACTTCCCGGTTGCCAACAATATCAACCGGAAAACTAAGAAGGAAATATTATATTATCAAAAATAGGCAACGATTCTAATAACCATCTCCACCAACGTACCAATCAAATGTGATAATGGAGAGAATATTGTAAAGTCAGCTATCACAAGTTTCATGTTACTCAGATCTCTCACGATCCAAAATATGGGTTGAGTTCCCAGATGGAACAGAACCCACCCAACACATCCCCCCACCAACGAAGTGGAAACTACTCTAATCCAGTAGCATGTCTCAAATTTCCCAAGTAGCAATGCTTTTGTCATCATATCAGTATTATTATCTGTGTGGATTTTTGCAAGTTCTTGTTTCTTTGATTCTAACACATCTCACATCCAATAATACTTGACATCTATGTGCTTTGACAATGCATGAAAAGTGAAGTTCTTGCCAAGATGAATCACACTCTGACCGTCATAGTATAGGGCATACTTGTCTTTCATGAAAACAAGTTCCTACATGAACTTCATCCAAAGCAACTCCTTGCTACCTTTTGTAGTTGCTATGAACTCTACTTCAATGGTAGATAAGGCTACACATTTCTGAAGTCTTGATTGCTAAGAAACTGCACCTATTATTTGTCATCAATTAACTAGATATGGATCTTCTCCTATCTATATCACCTGCCATGTTTGAAACCGTATAGCCAAGAACTAATTTTTCTGCTCCAAAACAAACACATAAGTTGCTAATCCCTTGAAGATATCTCAAAATCCATTTGACTGCTTCCCAATGTTCCTTCTTTGGATTTGAGACAAACCTACCAACAACTTCGACTAAATGAGCAATGTCAGGCCTTGTACATACCATTGCATACATCAGACTACTTATAGTTGAGGCATAGGGAATCCTTTCCATATTCCTTCTCTTTTCTTTTATTCTTGGACTCTGGTTGGTGCTCAACTTGAAATGTGCTCGAAGATGGGTACTCACGGCTTTGGCTTTGTCCATGTTAAATCTTTGAAGTACATTCTCAATGTACTTCTCTTAAGATAACCACAACTTCCTTGACATCCTATTACATGTAATCTTCATGCTCAATATTTGACATGCAGGTCCCAAGTCCATAGCAAAGGACTTGCTCAACTCCTTTTTCAGGCTTGAAATTCTTGTGATATTGCTACCAACAATAAGTATGTCATCAACATAAATAAACAAAATGATAAAATCATCACCTAAGAATTTCTTTGTGAAGACATAGTGATCTGAAGTAGTCTTGGTATAGCCATGCTCCCAAATAAAAGACTTAAACTTCTTGTACCACTACCTAGGAGCCTACTTCAACCCATACTAGTTCTTCCTCAACCTGCAAATGTGGTATTCCTTACCTTTGACCTCAAACCTTCAGGTTGTATTATGTAAATTTCCTCTTCAATATCACCATGAAGAAAAGCAATCTTCATGTCCATCTACTCAATCTTCAAGTCAATGCTAGCAGCCAAACTGAGAATAACTCTGATAGATGACAACTTCACTAAGGCGATAATATCTCCTCAAAATCAACTCCCTTTCTCTGACTAAATCCCTTCACAATCAACCTACCTTTGTACCTTGGGTTCGAAGAGTTCTCATCATGCTTTACTCTAAAAACCCATTTGTTTCTCAATGCCCTCTTCCCTTGAGCTAACCTCACAAGCTCAAAGGTATGGTTGTCATATAAAGACTACATCTCATCCTTCGTGGCTTCAATGCATTTTTCTATGTGCACAACCTACATAGCCTCTTCATAACATTCAAGCTCACCATTATCTATCAACAAAACATATTCATGCGTAGGATATCTAGTAGAGGTACATCTCTCCCTCATGAATCTACAGTGTGGATCTGCATCAGATGGAGAACCATCCACTTGTCCATCATCACTAGGAGTAGGGCCATCTGACATGTCTACCTCTACTTTTGAATCAAGTGCCTGCACAGGGGTTGTTGGTGCTAGAACATCACGATCATTTGTTTTGATGATAACAAAACACGTGTCATTTAACATTTGCACTTGGAGTCTTAGATTTCAGGTAAATTGCAAATGGAGACGTGATCAGACGGAGTTCGAGCTCGCATCCAGGATGGATTGGAGGAGCTTGATGGAAAACAGAGGAGATTCGCGAGGAGCGATAGATTGAAGAAGGAAGGAGATGAAGAATATGATAGATTTCCTTCTCTTGTACTCGTATTTTTCGTTTCTTTTGTTGCTCTTTATTTTTGTTACTTAGATTCATGTTAAAGAGCCTCAAAGTACCCTCACAGTAGTCCTAGGAATACCTGCACAACCCTAGGACACTTAGGTTTTCTGTAGAATACTTAGAAAACTAATATAGGGTTCAAACAACATTTCTAGACGTCTAATTCCAAAATCAGACGTCTGATAATATGTTTCAAGACGTCTGACTGTTGATTCAGACGTTTGATAACAATTAGGCTGGACTTAGTTATTCTGTCTGATGAAATCAGACATCCAGACCTTAGTCCAGACGTCTTAGAAGACGTCTGATGAATTTGCCAGACGTCCAAATAGTGGACCGTTGGCTGGTTTAACACACAATCAAGGATATGACCGTTAGAGCCTTATCAGACGTCCTTAGGCCTTTCCAGACGTCTGATAAATGACCGTTTTGCCTCGGCTGACCCAAAATCTCTTCTCAGAGATTTTCTAGCCGTTGCACTCTCTTGGAAATTCATTCCCACGAAAAAGTAAGTTTCCAGACGTCCAGACATAGTGCTAGACATCCTGTATGTCGTCTGATGGACTTGCCCTAGAACCTTGTTTAGATCTGATTCAAGTCAGGAAGAGACCCGCCCAAAATCAGACGTCTGACCTTATTTTCAGACGTCTTAAAGTAATCTTCCAGACGTCTAATGCTAGGATCAAACGTCTGATAAGCCTGTCAGTGCAATCATTGTTCCTGATTTCGGCCTGATTCTCTTGGGCTTTGCACCCAACGACTATGGAAGCTTTCCTAAGCCTTCCAAAGCCTTCTTAAGGCCTCTATAAATAGAGGGAAACCCCTTGCACACACACACACTTTGTAACACACTTTCAAACCATTTTGTGTCTCTTGATCCTAAGAAGAAAAGCTTTTGCTCTCCAAGTTCTAATTCTTCATCTAGAGAGCATCAAGCATTTGTGCATCCGCTCTCCTACCGTAGTTCACGAGAGCGACGTTGCGCCGTCGTTCACACATCCGCGTCGTCGACGCACTCCTTGCAAAGGGAAGCATCTTAATTCCTATAGAAGTTAGGTTTAAATTACTTTGTTGGCTCTATAGTATTATTTTTATTTTATCTTTGTTATTTGATTGGGTATTCACTTTGCGAATTCCCGTCTCCTTCGTGGGACAAAATCCTTCTCGTTTAGAGAAGGGGTTGAGGAACGCTACCCTCGCACTTGTAACGTGGTTGTAATTGAGGTTGAATCACCCTCGTTTAAGTGATTCGTTTAGTGGATTTGATCAACTTGGTTGACTGGAAAATCCTAACTCGAGAGGGTTAGGTGGTAGTTTTCATCGGATTTGGGTTTCCACCTAAAATAATTGTGTACTTTGTGTGTTTGTCTATTTTGTGAGATTGGTATTTTTTCAATTCCGCATTTTTTACGTCACGCTGATCTCACCCCCTCTGAGTAGGGAATCCACAGGGGTATCATCTGGCAATGTTGCAACAGTATGTGCTCTACATCAACTAGCTTATAAGTACTTTGAGAAGAGTCCTTGGTTGCTTTCTGAATATCCTTTATGGTTTGTGTAAGTGCTTGTAGGATTTAAGGTTCTACATTAGAAAGGGGTGAATAGTGTAGTATGCAAAAATATAATAAACTTTAAACCAATTCAAACCACACATAGCATCACATGAATACACTTTAATTTATAGTGGAAACCCTTTCGGATAAAAACCACTACTTAAACTTCTTAGCTTAGGATTTTTCCAACTAAGATATAGCTAGCCAATTCACTAATATGCATCACTTAAATGATGGTGGCATAATCTCTTACAATGATGCCTTTTTTGTATACCTAAGTGAAGCTAAACAACTACAAGATTCCTAAACAACTTTGGTCCCAAATTAAACAAAGAAAATACAACTTTACATCCTAAGGAACCTCAAACAAGAATTGGAATCAAATCGTAATTTTCCTAGTTATGCAGATCGAAGTACTTTGGAAAGCATATAAATGAGCGCAAAAGCACTTTAGAATGAGGGAGTGAAAGCACTTTTTCTCTTTGAGGATTTCTTTGAGAGGTGTGTAGAAAGAGGCTACTAAATGGTCATATTTATTGTTGAAAAGCAACCAGATTTGGAAATAATTTAAACCTCATTGGTCAATCAAAAAGATTTGTTGGTCAATTAGTAATTGTCTTGATCAATCAATCATTAGTCGATTAAAAGGTTATTTTGATCGATTAATTTATGAAAACTAGAATGCCTTAGAACTTTTAGTCGATCAACCATTTCTTTTTGATCGATCAAATGGGTTTGGTTGATCATATATTAACTTTGGTCGACCAAAGGTTTGTGAAATCATACGTATATAAACATTCTTAAGTTTGATCAAAATATTTGAGGTTCTATACAAAGATTCTAGACTTAATAAAGAGAAAAATCATAGTGAACTCTAATAGACCATCTCTCCTTGACTTACTCTAGAGCAAAAGAGGAAGACCATGCTGATGTGCCTGAAAGATTAGTCCATAAATAAAGCATAATTTTTGTTCATCAAAATTGAGGTATCAACATTCACCCCATTTTTAATGACAACAAAATTACAATTACGTAGGATAATGTGAAGAAAATAACAAGAGTATAGCATGTTGTCAAGATTATAGCACGATGCATAATTTTCTCTCCCTTTTTGTTTCAACAAAAACTTAAGTGCAACAATACAATTGTGTTCTCCCCCTTTCAAAAATATTGGTACACTAGATATGATGGAATAAAGAGGCATTCATACAACTTTTAGCATATATCAAAGTGCAATGAAGGTAAAGAAAACCAACATAGGTAGAACAATCTAGATAGAAATATAACGTCATAGAGAAACATTTAGTCTCAAAGCAGGAAATAACAAAAGCTAGGAAATATAATATCCAACATACATGAAAGCTATCAACCTAGGGTACCTAGAAAAGCATCCAAGTTTTCCTGGAAATCAACATCAATCTCTAAATCCATAGGGTTCATGGATGCTGATCCAGAAAGTCTTGCTGGGGAAGAGGCTCTTGGTCCACCAAGGCGAAGTCACCTCTCCACAGATGAACTAACTATAGGCTTAGGTGCAGGCTTTCATGGTGTAGTCACTTGCTCTGCAACTTGAGTCTTTGTTGTAGGAGGATTTGCAGTAAAGTGGCGGTGATGATGAGGAGGACGTTGGTTTCTGTACTGTAAGGCATGAATAGACTCGCCAAGCAGGTCCAAAAAGTGTCCTTGAGCACTTAGGTAGTTGGCTACTTAATGCCCATGCTCCATCAAAATAGTGTTTGTCTCCCTCTAACCATGCATCAACAAAGATATCCGATTTGTCACATCTTGCACATCAATAGAATCATGTCCTGAGAGCCGCCTACCCAAAAGACTCCATTCTTGGTCATAGAAGGAAGCAAAGGGATGAATTGGTATGGGACAAGCCATAATGAAGTCTCGTAGGGAGGAATTGACGGAGGTGCTGCTATGGTAGAGGAGGGTCCACCCTGAGTAGAAACATCTCATTGATGGTATCTGATTGAGTCTATTGATGTAGTTCAAGAAATGTAGGACCAACGGATGGAAAACCAAGTATCTCAAAAATGGCATCGGGATTGACTAAAACATCAATGCCATAAACATTTGAGGCTAATTGTATATCAAAGCCTTCACCTATATTCCTGAGATTTGCGTAAAATAAGTTACACGCCATGGGATCGACACTTGGAATACGAGTCATCTTGGCACCCGCATAAAAATTCCTTTTAAAAAGATAGTATTTTATGGTAAGAAAACTTACCTTGTAAGTTGGGAAATATCATTTTGAAACAAGAGAATTCTATGAGATGACCAACATGTGGTGAAAGCTTCACCAAGAGAGAAAAACAGTCATGTGTGGCCTTGGTAATGAAGTATCGTCAATTGTATCACCTCGAGAACCAGATAAAGAGCCACATGCTCATTTTGGTGCCATTTGATTGGTCAAAAAAATTGAGGTTGATTGATCAAAACAAGATTATTGATCAATCATAAGAGGCAAGTGCTTGACCAAAAACAACAGTGGACAGGTACTGGATGCACGGAATTTTCATCGATTAGGAAACTAATTAATCAATCAACCGCGTATTTGGGTGAAAAAAATAGTATGATTCAAAAGTTGAAAATCCTCAATAAGCTCACACATCCATCAGGAAACATTCACAAGGCACGCCTAATAGCAAAAAAAGAAAAATCTCACTAAGTGCTATAAAAGTGAATAAATGCACAAAAGAAATTTGAGGAGAAGAATGAATTATACCAAGATCGATCCTCACTATATCAATCAAGAAGGACCAGAGAGGAAGAGGAAACAGTGATGGCAGCGAAAGGGAGGTTATCAAAGTCAAGGAGGGTCGACGAGAGGTCGTTGCATGTGTAGTGATGGCGATAATGTGGATGGTGGCCGCAGGTATGGTCGGCGTCGGTGAGGAAGGATGGTGATGGTTGAGGATGCATTGGTCGATGGTGGCGTTGGTCGATTGTGGTGTTGGTCGATGATGGAGAGAGTGGTCGGTGGAGATGCTGGTAAGATCGATCAAATGTAGAAATGATGGGGTAGCAATTTGTGTGATTGGGTAAGGTGCTAGTTTAGGTGAAAACAAAGATGGTAAAAGATGAAGATTTTATATTTTTGGATGGGTTAAAGATGATAAGAGTTTAAATGGATAGTATTAAGATGATTGAGATGGTTTTGGGAAAAGAGATCGAAATTAGAGGGACTTGGAATCGAATTTGTGAAACAAGATTTCGCACAAATTTGGTTGATTAAAATAGGTTTTGGTCGACCAAAAATCTTGATGATCGATCAAATTCATACTTTGATCGGTTAAAACCTTTTGGTTTGGAGGGAAATGTCCCACCCAACCAATTTATCGATCAAAAATAGTTATTGGTTGATCAATCATCTTGAAAATTGGAGGGAATTTTTCTACCAAGAAAGTGGTAGGTCAATTTGTTGTTATTGATCGATTAAAAGCAATTGATCAATTAAATTAAATAATTTAGCTGATCAATATTATGAAAAACATAGATTTTCAAGATTTTTCAATAAGCTTTGCTAGTTGTGATAGACCTAATTCATGACGAATTGAAACAAAACTATCTTTGGGTAAAGTTTTTGTGAAGATGTCAACTAACTGTTTTTCAATTTGTGTGAATTCTAAGTTAATCTCATTTTTAAGCACATAATCTCTCAAAAAGTGGTGTCTAACATCTATGTGTTTTGCTCTAGAGTGTTGCACAAGGTTTCTGGAAAGATTGATGGCACTAGTGTTATCACATAAGATCTTATTGTTTTCGTAGGTTAGACCAAAGTCTTTTAATGTTTATTTCATCCATAGAAGTTGTGAACATGCTGTAGATGCACTAATATATTTAACTTATATATTTGTAAGTCACAAATATATTTGATAGTGAGACACAATTTTGTTTTCTAGAGAACCAAAAGATTAGAGAGTTTTCAAGGAATTGACATGTTCCGCTGGTACTCTTGAGATTTGTTTAGCTACCCACATAGTCAACATCACAATATGAGTATTGCTTAAGTGTGGATGACTTAGGATATAAAAGTCCAAGATCAATAGTGTGCACTAAATATTTAAATATCCTTTTTACTATATTCATGTGTGATTCCTTAAGATCTACTTGAAATCATGCACACAAACAATTGTAGAATAGAATATCAGAGCTACTTGCAGTTAAGTATAATAACAATCCTATCTTGTTTCTATGCAACTTTTGATCTACAAACTTACTTGACTCATCACTTTTGAGTTGTGTTGTAGTGGCCATGGGTGTCTCCTTTCCTTTCATCATGTCCATTGAGAATTTATTCAATATCTCTGTTGCGTATTTGGTTTGGGATGTAAATACCCCATTTTCAGTTGGTCTATTTGTAAACCTAGGAAAAATTTCAGCTCTTCGATCATGCTCATCTCAAATTGTTCCTACATGACCTTAGCGAACGTTTGGTACAATATATCATTAGTAGCACCAAGTATTCTATCATCAACATATATTTGGATTAAGAGTAAGTCATTATTCTTTTATTTTGTAAATAAGGTTGGATCTATTTTTCCAATTTTAAAGGGATTGTCAATTAGGTAGTTTCTCAGCATTCATGCTATGTCCTAGGAGCTTGTTTGAGCTCATACAAGGCTTTACGTAATTTATATACATAGTCAGGACGGTTACTATTTTCGAAACTTGGAGATTTTTTAACGTAGACTTCTTCCTTTATAAATCCATTCAAGAATGCCCTTTTGACATCCATTTGGAATAATTCAAATCGCATATGAGTGACAAAAGCTAGCATCATTCTAATGAATTCTAGGTGAGCTATGGGTGCGTATGTCTCATCAAAATCTATTCCTTCTTCTTGGTTGTAACCTTAGGCTACAAGTTTAGCCTTGCTTCTCACTACTTGTCTTGATTCATTGAGTTTATTCCTAAATGTCCACTTTGTTCTAATTATAGACTGTGATTCTAGTCTTGGCATTAACTCCCAAACATTATTTCTTTGAAATTGATTCATCTCCTCTTGCATACTATTATCTAGTATTCATCACTAAAGGTGCCCTTTACAATCTTTGGTTCTAATTATGAAATAAATGTAGTAAATGCTAGAGTATTAAGAGATGATCTTGTTTGGACAAATCATCAATTACTAATTCTTTTGGATGATCTTGCAAATATGTCACATCCTTGGGTAGGTCATTTAATTTCGAACTAGGAGGGGGGGTAGGGGGGGCGGGGGGGGAGATTTGCGTGATACAAAAATATAATGCGGAATAAAATAGACAACCATACAAATATTGAATCTCATAAATGCCACAATGATTTTTAGGTGGAAACCCAAACTCGGGTAAAAAAATCACCTAAACCTCTCGGTTTAGGATTTCCCAATCGACCTAGTCGATTAAATCCATTATCCGTGTCACTTAAACGAGGGTGACACAACCTCTTACAACCACACTACTTTAGAACGAGGGTAGTGTAACTTCAAACCCTTCCTCTTCACAAGGAGTATTTTGTCTTGCGAGAGAGATGTGAATTTGTAAATCGAATACCCAACAAAGACAAGTTACAAATATCCTATAGAGCTACAAAGTAAATGTGTTAAACTTAGCTTCTATAAGCAAAAGGATACTTCCCTGATATGGAAGTGTATCGACTACCAATGTGGTGTGCCTGAACCACACAAGGCATGTAGATGCTCTCGTATATGCAAAGGCAGGAAAGCGTGTGTGTACCTATGATGGTGCTTTCAGATGTGAGGTGAAGATCTTGGAGAGTAGCAACTTCTTTTCTTGATGATTTCTTTCTTCTCTTGGACACAATATATGTGGAAGTATTCTATCAATGTGTGTTTTGCCAAGGAAGGGTGCTCCTCTATTTACAGAGGCACTAAGAAGGCTTTGGAAGCCTCTTGTAGCTGTTGAGAACAAGCCTCAAGAGATTGGGCCAAAATCCCAATGAAATTAGGGTTAATAATGAGTCTGATAGGGTTTTCAGACATTTGAATTTATGGTCAAATGTCTGGGGCTTCGTCTGATCTAAAGGTCGGACGCTTGTTCTTGAAGGGTTGATCAAGGATTGATTTGGATCTAGATGAACGTCTAACAAATCAGTTTAAGACGTCTGGGAAGGTTATTAGACGCCTAATTCTAGACGGGTTCGATTCCTGTTTTATTCAAATCTAAACATGGTTCTAGGTATTTTAGGTCAGACGACATATCAGACTTTTGAAAAGGTGTCTAGACGTTTGAAAAGAGAATTCTCTATGAGAATGAATTTTCCTAGAAGCAAATGGCTATAAGGTCTGACAAAAAGTAGATCTAGGTCAGATTCAGCCTAATGTCTCTTTATCAGACATCTGGTCATGTCTACGGACATCTGATAATATTATTAAAATAATCATAAACCAATCCTCGAAGATATTCAGCTAATAGGCCATCGATCCTCTAATTGGACGTCTGGCAATGTCATCAGACGTCATGTAAGGCGTCTAAACTATGGGCTGGTCGACTGAAAGTAATGATCAGAGAACATTAAATCCAACCTAAGTGTTTGGATGTCTGTACAAAACTATTAGACGTCTTAAAGTCCATAATCAGACATCTGAGGTCAGTATCAGATGCTTGATAAGGCTATCTAAAACCTATTTTGATTTTCTAAGTTTTCTATGAAATGCCTAAGTGTTTGTCTAAGAGTCCTAGTGTAGGAATAGTGTTCCTAGGACTAAGATATATTACTTTGGCTCTCTAACAAGTATCTAAGAAAATAAAAGAGCAAAGAACATAAAAACAAGTACAAAATACATGAACAGAATAGACTTCTATTCTATTCTATTGGTGTATGGGTACCACAATTGTTAATTTTGATGATAACAAAACACTTGTGATTTAACATTTGCATTTGAATTTACAAGTTTCAGGATAAATGTAAATCGATACAACTGTGAAGGAGCTCAAGCTCGCATCCATGGCGGATTGGAGGAGCTTAATGGAGGAGAAGAAGCTTCACTTGGAGCGAGAGCTTGAACAAGGAGATGAAGAATGGGATGGAAATATTCTTTGTATTTTGTATTTTACTTTGCTTGTTTTGTTTCTTAGATTCATGTAAAGAGCCCAAAGTACCTTACCTTAGTCCTAGGAAACCTTACACCTCATTAGGACTATTAGATAAACACTTAGAAAAATAAGAAAACCAGAATATGCTTCAGACAACCTGATCAGACGTTCGATCTGGACTTCAGATGTATGATCTGTGACTTTAAGACGTTTGACCTTTTGTCCAGGCATCCAAACACTTAGGCTGGACTCAGTGCATTGTGTCCATTGTTTTCAGGCGACCAGCCCATAGTCTAGATGTCTAAGAAGACGTCTGATGCCATTGACAGACGTTCAACAATAGGATCGTTGGACTGTCGGAAGATAATTCTCGAAGATTACCATATAATTAATTCTATAACACTTTCAAATGCCTGTAGAGAATCCCAGAAGTTTGATAAATAGACATTAAGGTAAGATTTGACCTAAATCACTTTTTTCAAAGGATTTAGCCGTTAAGCCTCTCGGGAAATCCATTCCCACAGAGGATTGTCTTTCTAGATGTCCAGAGACTTTGCCAGATGACCGACTTGTTGTTTGACCTGAAAGGCACTAGAACCCTGTTTTGATCCTGTTAAAGCAGGAAGAAAGCCATCTTCAGATTAGACGTCTGATTAGTATCCCAAACGTCTTAAAAGTGAGTTTTAGACGTCCATCTTTATCCAACCCTATTCAGATCATCAACCCATCTAGATCAGACGAAGATCCAGACGTCTGACAATCTTGTCAAAATCATAAATGACCCTGATTTTTCTTTAGAAAATAAGGAATGCTATCTAAGGAGATAGCCATCCAGGGATTTTATTAATAGAATCAAAAAATAAGTTACATCAACTTCGCTAATGACGTATAAGAGCCTGACACTCATGAACAATTTGTATTGAATTGACAGGCCTCCCCTAAAAAAGACACTCATTTCGTGCACGCCAAATACACTGCAAAACAGTCACCATGGAACAATGAGGTCTCCCACTTCTAATAAAATCCCCCCACATGTCCTCCCATACAGGTATCCTACCACCACATACCCTATTCTACACACAATCGGTAACCACACACGAGGAAAAAATATGCTGCACACTATCATCCTGGAAGCCACATAGATAACATGTATAAGCAGCCACCCCCATTCTTTGGTGCCTCAATTCACTAGTGATGAGTTCGTCCCTCCTGCAGAGCCAAAGAAAAATTTATATCTTCAACGGGATTTTCAACTTCCATAACCTGCACAAATGACGTCAGCATCTTCACTTTGTCTCCTTGCAACCATATGTTCATAGGCCTTGGCAGTGGAAAAATTTCCCATCCATCTATATGTGTTAGCACCTCCCGTTGGCTTGAAGGCTTGCAAATCTTGCAACAGTCATGCTCTTTCCCCCCATGTGCAACTCCCCTCCCTGCTGCCCGTTTTTGGTATCTCCCATCTATTCGCCTTTTCATCCCAGAAGTCTGCAACTTTAGCCTCTCTATCACACACAAGGCCATATACACGTGGATATTGATTATGTAGTAGACCCAAAGATGACCAATTTTCTAACCAAAAAAGAAATGTTGGTCTGGATATTGATTATGTAGTAGACCCAAAGATGACCAATTTTCTAACCAAAAAAGAAATGTTTGTCCGTCCCCACAGACTAGCTGGAATAGATCCCAATTTTCCTTCATAGCTGCCACCATCGAACTCCAGAAAGGTGATGCTTTGATGAGAGAAAGTCTATTTTCCACATAGTGTGAAGCACCATATATTCCTCTGATCACTTCCGCCCATGATTTATTCTGCCCTTGGAAAATTTTTATTGCCCACTTCAACAGTAGAGAATCGTTAAATTCCTTCAAGGATCTAATTCCAAACCCCCTTGCTTCTTTGGTGCACACAAACTATCCCACTTTACTGGTTGGAGGAAACGTCCCTCATGTTTCGCCCCTTTCCAAAAGAAGCATTTCCTCATTATATCTAAGCACTTCCAAATTGCTTTAGGAGCTCTGAAAATAGAAAACATGAAGATCGGCATTGCAGTGATAATAGAGTTCAAGAGAATCAATCTTCCCCCCTTTGAGGGAAATTTACTACTCCAACATTCCAGCTTTGCAGAGATTTTCTCAAACAAGTAACTCCAATCACTTTTCTTCATCTTCCCACTCTTCAGTGGCAACCCAAGATAGGTAATCGGTAAGGAGATGATTAGTGTGTTTAAAGTCTCTGATAGTTGGTGGCCCACATCTCTATTCGATCCAAAACAAATAAGAGAGGATTTTTCCCCATTCAATTTCAGCCCTGAAATCTCCCCAAAAATAGTCACCATATGATGTATGATATGCGCCTCCCACATACCCCCCTCTACAAAAAACACTGTGTCATCCGCATATTGGAGTACCGGGGCCAAAGCCTGACTATTCGATAGAGTATACCCCTTGATCATCCTCATTTCCAAGAGCTTGAACGTGAAGCGAGCCAAGGTATCCACTGCCAGGTTGAATAACAATGGTGCTAAGGGACACCCTTGTCTGACCCCACATCTGGGTTGAATCCAGGCACCACATGGTCTACCATTGATCAAAGGGGAGAAAGCCGGAGTAGTAATGCATCTCTTCATCCATCTAATCCATAGGACTGAGAATCCTCTACGTCAGAGTACCTCCCACAAATATGGCAAAGAAACTAAGTTGTAGGCCTTACTGAAGTCGACGTTCCACATGAAGGCCTTTGTTTTTCTCCTACTCCATCCAGCCACCATTTTTTGGGCCACAATAAAGGACTCTTGCAATGATCTATCCAGCAAGAAAGCCGATTGAACAGGCAATATCATTCCTTGGAGTACCCCTCTTAATCTATTTGCCAATACTTTGCTTATGATCAAATAAATGGAGTTTGATAGTGCTATGGGTCTGCACTCACTGAACCTCTCAGCCCCAGGCTTCTTAGGAAGTAGGAATAGATATGACCTGTTCAACTTCTCAAACCCACTATTCCCCTGTTGGAACTTGCGAACCACCTCCATTACCTCCCCTCTCACAACCTGCCAGAACTTCTTGTAGAATAATACTTGAAACCCATCCAGTCCCAGAGATCCTTCTAGGTCGAGGCCATTGATGGCATCTATCACTTCCTGTTTAGAGAAAGGGGCTACCAATATATCGGTCTGCATACCTTCCACCCTTGGGTACTCCATTGTCATCATTTTCCAAGCACTTCTGGTAGGGGTAGCAGAGAGGTCGCGAAAATAGGCAACCGCTGCAGCTCGAATGTCTGCCATGGAGGTAAGCCATTGGTCTTCTGAGAGGATGGATGAGATATGGTTGATGCGTCTCCTTGAACTAGCAGCCATGTGGAAGAATTTGGTATTGGCGTCACCCTCGTGCAACCAAAGTCGTCTCGATTTCTCTTGCTAGTCCATTTCCCTCTTCAAGTCCTCTTCCAGAACCACATCTTGCATTTGTTTCTGTTGATGCAGCTCACTTTCGACTAGCGGACCTATAGCCTCTTTCTCATCCAATGTGCGCAGCCAAGCAAGAGCCTCCACTCTCCTCTGTTTGCGCAGCACCCCCACAGTCTGTCCATACTCTTTCAACATAATTTTCAAACTAGCTAACTTCGCAGCAAGCCTTGAAGTCACTGACCCAAACACCTGTTTCATCTCCTACCAGTCGCAATCATCTCCTTGCAACCTGGCTCCCTCAGCCAAGACCTTCTGAATGTAAAGTAAGAGCCCACTGAGCTGCCTTCACCACAGTCCCAAATCAACGGAGTGTGATTTGAAAATGGCCTCTCTTGCCCGACCACACCAGAAAGATGGTATCTGTCTAGAAGACTTGAGTTCCCAAAGAACCGATCAAGTTTTGACATTTCCCCACTGCCATTGCGCCAAGTGTATTCCACACCAAAAGAGGGGTACTCACTCAATCCCTTGCTCTGAGCCGCCAGTTGAAACCTAAGAGTAGATTGGTCAATGCACCTGCTCGCTTTGTCCTGACTGCAGAGTGTGCAGTTGAAGTCGCCCCCTACGAGCGATGGGTTGTCCCCGATCCCCTCCGCTCTCTCTGCTAATTTAGACCATAAAGAAGTCCTCCTGTTCGCATTGCATGACCCATAAATGGATGTGATACATAGAAAACAACTTATGTGGACTACCTGAAATCTGCAGGTTATATTGAATTCAGCTCGCATTACCTTAGCCAGTTGCAACTTTGAAAGCTTCTACCATATTGCCATGCCTCCCGATTTGCCTTAGGCCCTCACAATAGTGATTTCAGATCTCCCATCTTGTATTAGCAGTTTCCACAAGTTCTACCCATCATCTTCAATGTGAGTTTCTTGCAATAATGCACAATCAACATCCTACCCTCTCATATATCTAGCAAGGGAGGCTCTTCTTACCCCATTGCATAGCCCACGCACGTTCCATGATAGAACTCTCATCTTGTGTCAGGTTTCCCCTTCCTCGCCCCCCCCATCAGTCCTCATCACTCCAAGCGCCCTTGCCACCGTGCTCAGTTCCATCCCCACCTTGTCATCACCTCGTCTTCTCCACAGTTTATATGGGGATCGAATCAGTACACCCTTCCCTTTGCCTTTGGTCCCAACATTATATTGAAGACCTTCAGGCGTATCAAAGGCGAAGGGGGCTTCCATCCCCAATTTTCCAGGCCCTCTTCCAGCATTCTCCTCCACTGGTACAATCATCTGAGAGCCTCTCTCACTCATACTATCCTCATTTAGTATGACTTAGATGCTTCAGTCATTTGGCCCCCTCCATGTTCCTCAGCATGGTGCTCCTTTCTCTTCCTTATCGCTGGTCTCTCCTCCGCAGTGATTCCATCTCCCTTCACATGGACAGAATTGTTCTTGACCACCTCTATGATGGTCTTTGCCATCTGCTGCTCATGTACCTCCACCTTATCCAAGCAAATTCAAAGCCAGATCAACCACAAGCTTCCCCCACATCGGAGAATGATCTTTTTCGGTAGAGAGCCACTGCGTGCAAAGATCACGTTCACCCAAACCACCCTCCCATCCCCTTCCCCAAGCACGATTTTAGAACCTTCAGCACCATGAAGCTTTCAATCATCTTCGCCACTACCACATTGGTTCTCAGGTGCAAAGGCAGACCACTAATCTCCAACCTCCCTTGTCTGGATGCTACCTTCTGTGGGGATCGCTCCGTTAGTGCCCCATCAAAATGCGAGACATACCTCCACACCACATTAATGTTCTCAAACTTACTTGATTGAAATCGAAGGGGCTCGACATCCATCATACCCAAGCATACAGTAGAAAGTGAGAAGGACCCAACGTTGCAACCTTCCAATTCAGTGAGTTTAGGGTTAGGGATCTTGCCAACTGTTGTAGTCGATGCAAGGATGGAGCCCCTATCACCTCCCCAATTAGTGCTCCCCTTAGAATCATCTCCAACGCATGAATGCCTTTAGAGTACGGGACCTCTACATCAAGAAAGTGTCCGGCCAGCGTTGGGGGTGGAGGCAGCGGAGCCCCCGATCCCCACTGCCCCGAGCGAGGGTGATGGTGTGGGATCTTTCCTCCTTGCTGTGTCCCTCCTCTCTTACACGCATCATGTTTATGGCCTTCTCCGCCGTAAGCTACACAAATAAGAGGCCCTTTGCATGCCATCACTGTGTCTTGCCCTACATTTGAAGCATAGGACCTCCCCCACTTTCGTCCAGTGCCTGGCCTTCACGGCGGCCCCCCCTTCTCTTCAATCTTCCTTGCACCCCCATCTCTTCGATCTCCATACCTCCCAGTCTTCGTTCTCCCTCCTGTCGCCAGAGTCCCATCGCCCCATCGCTTCCCTTTCCCCACCTAAAGTTGAACCCTAAAAGCAACTAAACAAGGTTAAAACCTCATAAATGACTCTGATTTTGGCTTGATTTGCCTTGGACTAATTCCCAACGGCTATAGAAGCCTTCCAAGGCCTTCTAAACCCTTCTTAGGGCCTCTATAAATAGAGGGGCACCCTTCCTTTGTAAAACACACCAAGTAATACTACTTTCCACCACATTTGTGTCAAAGAGATTATCAGGTAGAGAAGTGTTGTTGACCTCCAAGATCTTCTAGCATACGTTAGAGAGCACCATCTTTGTTGTGCACCTGCTTTCCTGTCATTGCATACGAGAGCACTGTCGTGCCTTGCGTGGATCATGCTTACCGCGTTGGTAGCCAATGCACTTCCATCAAAGGGAAATTTCTTTTTCCTATAGTAGCTAGATTAACATTAGTACTTTGTGGCTTTATAGGACTGTTGTAATAGTGTCTTTGTTGGGTATTCGCTTTGCGAATTCCTGTCTCCCTTGCGAGAAAATACTCCTCGTGAAGAGGAGGGGATTGAGGTACACTACCCTCTTACAAAGTAGTGTTGGTTTGAGGTACGCTACCCTCGTGTAAGTAGCGTCGATTGTAAAAGGTTGAACTACCCTCGTTTGAAGTATTTGTTAGTGGATTTGATCGACTAAGTCGATCGGAAAATCCCAAATCGAGAGGTTTAGGTGGTGATTTTTACCCAGTTTTTGGTTTCCACGTAAAAATCCTTGTGTGCTTATGAGATTGCATATTTTGTGTGATTGATATTTTATTCCACATTATTTTCTTTAACACGCTCGATCTCACCCCCCATCCATAGGGAATTTACATATTCTTTATCTACATGAATCTTTAAGCTCTCGCTCCATAGGAGACTCCATCTTCTCTTCTCCATCAAGCTCCTCCAATCTGCCATGAATGCGAGCTTGACCTCTGATCGCACGTGTTTCACGTGTTTGAAATCAAGGTTACAAGTAACCCATCGTCGTAGTTGCAAAACTCGTGATCAAATAAAATTTATACTGAAACTCCAAGGGAGTCGTAGGTCGAACACAGGGAGGCGACGTTTACTTTAATTGAAAATCATGCTTTGTTTTGTTTGTTTTTGGTATTTTAAGGTTTTGTTATTTTTTTGTATTTTTTTTGAAGGAAGAAGACAAGCAGAATAAATCACAAGAGATATGAAACAAAGATATATTTATTACTCCAATGTCAATTACAATAAACTATGACAGTATAAAAGAGAGGGAGGTGAGAAGGAATCTCCTGAAGCGGCTGTTTAGTGAGACGACGGCGCCTGCCGGAAGTTCGGACGAAGGAGGTGAGGAGCGAGATGACGGAGGTGAGATGTAGGAGGACATCGGGTAGAAGAAAGCTTCAGCGTGGCTCCGGAATAGAGGTGAGAAGGCGGAGATGATTTGCTACCGGAATGGAGGTGGGAGGACGGCTCCAAGGTGACCTATAAATGGGGATGAGAAGATGGAGGAATATTTGGTGAGGCAGAGGTTTGCTACACTAATAGGAGCCTTGGGAGCTTGAGAGTAAGCTTTAATAGAGCGTTGGTAGGCTTGCTAGAGCTTGGGAGTAGGTGGGAGTAGAGTAGGTAGAGATGAAGAGGAATGGGGGGTGTAGGGGTGTTTATATAGTGGAGAGAAGAGCATCCCGCGCACAGGCATTCAACGATAGCTACAAGAGTCACTAAAGGCCGTTCAAGTTGTCGCCAAAAGATCCGCACCTCTTCAATGCATTGGCTGGTGCACGCACTGCGTAGGCCATTTAGTGACAGCTTCAAGTGTCACTAAAGGCCCGCTCTTCTGTCGTTGTAAAGCCTGTGGCCAATGCTCACGCCCACAGTTGTCATAGGCACGGCAATCGTCGACCGTTGGATCAGGCGTGGATGAATGTGATTACGAGAAGAGAGCGCACGCTTGACAGTGTTTGAAATTCGCATCGTTGGCACGTACGCTGGCAACCGTTGGATGATGCATCGTACGGTCGAGACGCGTCCGCAGATCACGCGCGTTCTGATTTGAATTGTGCGGTTGCGCGATTGTGAAGATCGAACGGCAGGTGCTCCTCGCGGTCAACTTAAATGCACACCCCAGATGGCATGCATGTGATCTAGCATGCGCCTTCGCATCGGCGAGCGACATTGGATCGCGCGTGTGGAATCTCAACCGCTCGATTGCGATCAGGCGACCCTATTGTAGCTGGCACTGTAGCGGGGCACAGCGAATCAAGACTTGATCTCACGCTCGCTCTTCGAGAGCGCATGACCTCACCACTGCACCACATCTGCGAGTGTGTTGTGGAGAAGAATTGCGCTTGCGTGGCGAGGGCGACCTCTCAGCCATTAGATTTTCATCCAATGGCTGAGATCACTCGATAGGCAGCCTTTGGAGATGTGGTGGGCAGCTTTGGGCACTCCAGATGGTGCCACGTGACAACATTTGGATCGTCCACCCTTCATTACTTGCAGAGGATGCCACGGTGCTCGGATTGAGATGATTTCTGTGTTGTCAGACTGTGATAGTCACTCCGGATCCATCTATACGGTTAGATTTTTCATCCGAAGCCCGTAAGGATGTCGCATTGCCTCCTGATCATATAAAATAGAGGAATTAGTACACAAAATATACAACTATCCTAAATGCAATGCAATAGATGTTTATGCAATATTTATATCATGATGTGCAATGCTAAGCCTAAGAACTATCATAAGCATTTTATCACGAATTTATGCGAGTTTATCATACTCCCATGCTTATCTTTTGGTAGTCCCTAGCAAAATTAACCTAAATGCTATGTATAACAGTATAATTAGGATTTGATTATTTAGGCAAAATTCGTCGATTGCTTTAGAAAATCTCAACCCCAAGACCTAATTACAAAGGCTTATCAATGCCCGAGTGTCTACCAGAATGTAGACCGTTCAAGCCCTCGCCTTATTTGAGAAGAGAAGATACAAAAATTTTTTCTTATTTTTTTCTTTTCTATTTTTTTTTTGAACTTTTGGAGTTTGAGAGTTCCGGGATAACTTTTTACGACTACCCAACCTGCCCAAGACTCGAAAAGGACTCAAAGTGCTAAGCATCTTGTGAAAATAGTAAAACACTCACTAGGCGGCCATTAAAACGGGCTTCAGGTTTCTACGACCCTAGGTGACCTTGCCTAGAAGTTTATCTTTTCGAACGATAGCTTTCTCTCTATTTCTTTTATTTATGGGGTCAACACAAGGGTGAACCTAGTGTATATCTTTCCGATTTATTCTACTTCCTCGCTTCCTCCCTAAGTGTTTTGGGAATTATTGTGCATTTTTGTGAGCTGGGCTCTGGACAACCGGCGAATGGGCTGTTACCCACGACCACTTGCTAGCCATACTCGTGCGGTGAAGTGTGGCTTTATTATTTTCTTTTTCATTTTCTCCTATTTCTATTTTTTTTTTCTTTAGGGTGTTTCTTTTTTTTTCTCTTTTTTCTAAGTAGGTGACTTCCCTGATCTAAGATTTACCTAAAGGCAGTACAACGAAAATGGTCTTGTGGCTGGGCTCTGGACAACCGACTGATGAACTGTTACCACCAACAACTTGCCAGCCATACCACCCAAGTCGGTTCATTAGTTATCCCATTTCAGTAAAAATCGTTGAAAAGTGATTCAGTGCGAATAGTGTGTAGATGCTTATCCTTAAAATCCCCTCAAATCAGAGGGTGGGTTAATAAGTTGTATGCTTATCATCCCAATTTATTTACCAAATTAAAATAAATTTGGATTGGTGAGGACTCGAGACTAAATCCAAGTATTCAGGTCTAAAAGTATCAAATTCTAAAGTTTGCAACTCCTAATGCCTAAGTTTTCGTCTCCTAATTCTTTTTTTTTTTAAATGAAAAATAGAAAATTACTGTTACAGCTGACAAACAGATTCATAAGAGATATTCACCCCCCATGCTTAGATAATGCAATGTCCTCATTGTTAAAAATGAAAGCACGCAGGAGAGTAGAAGTGGAAGAATAGCACTTGGATTCCGTGAGATTCAGGTCAGCTCGGAATAGTCTTTATACGTGATGAGTTTAATGCCTTCAGCTAGGCGATAATCAACTTACGGTGATTAAGGCAAGGTAAGAGCAACCTTGTTCGAGACGGGTTCAGGGAGCAGATGATCAATAAAGGGTTTGAGACGCTGCCCGTTGACCTTGAAGAGATTACCCATCTTTGGGTCAGAGATTTCGATGGCCCAATTAGGGAAAATCCGCTCAATAACGAACAAGCCGTCCCACTTAGACTTGAGATTTCTGGGGAAAAGCTTCAATTGAGAATCGAAAAGCCAGACATTCTAGTTCGGCTCAAAGCTCTTACGTGAAATCATCTGGTCATGAAGAGCTTTGGTCCTTACCTTATAGATTCTGGCATTTTCATAAGCATCATTTCGAAGCTCCTCCAACTCAGATAGTTGGAGTTTCCTGATTTTCCCAGCCAACTCTAGGTCAAAATTACACTTCCTGATGGCCTAAAATGCTCGATGTTCAAGTTCTACGGGTAAGTGACACGCCTTACCAAACACCAGATGGAACGGAGACATATCGATAGGAATTTTGTACATTGTACGGTAGGCCCAAAGAGCATCATCTAGCTTTTGGGTCCAATCCTTCCTATCAAGCCTAACGATTTTCTGCAAAATGTTTTTGATCTCTCGATTGGAGACCTCGGCCTGTCCATTTGTCTGAGGGTGGTAAGGTGTGGAATCCGATGATTCACCCCGTATTTTCCCAGTAAATTCCAAAACTGGTCATAAGTGAAATGTGTGCCACCATCATTGATAATTGATCGAGGAACCTCGAACAGACTGAATATATTTTTCTTCACAAAATCGATGACCACCTTGTGGTCATTGGTCTGAGTGGGAATTGCCTCAATCCATTTGGACATGTAATCAACAGCGACCAGAATATACTGGTGTCCAAATGAAGGAAGGGTCCCATAAAGTCGATGCCCCAAATGTCAAAAATTTCGATGGAAAGAATTGGGTTCAGGGGCATCATATCCCTCTTAGACATGTTCTCGAGTGTCTGGCATCAGGTGCATGACTTTGAGAATTCCTAGGCATCCTTAAATAATGACGGCCAATAGAATCCGGATTGGAAGATTTTTGCTGCCGTCTTTTTCCCGGAAAAGTGTCCACCACCTGCAGATGTATGGCAGAACTCAAGTATGCTATGGAACTCGATTTCCGGGACGCATCGGTGAATAATCTGGTCTGCGCCCATGAGGTACAGCTCGGGATCGTCCCAAAAATAATATTTGGCCTCAGACACAAGTCTATCCCGTTGTTGTTTGGTCCAATCCTGGGGGATTTGACCAATGGCCAAATAATTGACAATATCCGCAAACCAGGGGGTTTGGATACCCGAGACTGTAAGGATTGTTTCATCCGGAAAAGTATCAGAGATCGGGACATCCAGATGAGGAGAATCAATTAGGATTCTCGAAAGGTGATCTGCCACTACATTTTGTGCCCCAGCTTTATCCTTGATTTAAAGATCGAATTGTTGGAGCAGCAGAATCCAGTGAATAAGCTGGGGTTTGGTGTCCTTTCTGGCTAAGAGATGTTTCAAGGCTGAGTGGTTGGTATAGATGATGAGAACCTAAAAGATAAGCCCTGAATTTTTCTAAAGCGAAAACTACAGCTAGCAATTCTTTTTCATTAGTGGTGTAGTTCCTCTGGGCTTCGTCCAGAGTCTTGCTAGCGTAGTAAATCACAGAGGGCTTTTTCTTAATCTTCTGACCCAAGACAGCCCCGAAGGCATAATCAGATGCATCAGCCATAATCTCAAATGAGGCTATCTAGACCAGTGGTTGCAACACTGGGGCACATGATTCATCAAACTCGAACGGCATGTCTTTAGCCAGAAGGTTACTCAACGGCCGAGAAACCTTCGGGAAATCCTTAATGACTCTTCTATAAAAGCCCACATGCCCAAGAGCGGACCTGTTTTACGGATGTGGGTGGAGGAAGTCTAGAGATAGCATCTACCTTAGCTTTACCAACTTCAATACCCTAACTAGAGACCACATGACCCAGGACAATGCCTTCCTGAGTCATAAAGTGGCTCTTTTCCCAACTAAGGACCAGCCGTGTTTTGATGCATCTCTGGAGAATCAATTCTAAGTTAGCTAGGCAAGACTCAAAAGAATCTCCGAAAATAGAGAAATCATCCATGAACACCTCAAGACAATCTCCTACCATGTCAGAAAAGATAGCTACCAGGCACCTTTGAAAAGTCGCAGGTGCATTGAAAGCCCGAAAGGCATTCTACGGAATGCAAAAGTTCCGTAGGGACATGTGAAGGTTGTCTTTTCCTAGTCTTTGGGATGGATAGGGACTTGGTTATCCCGAATAACCGTCTAGGAAACAAAAGTACTTTTGCCCAGCTAACCTTTCAAGGATTTGATCAATGAATGGAAAGGGAAAGTGATCCTTTTTAGTGGCTGTGTTCAGCTTCCTATAGTCAATACAGACTCTCCAAGTAGAAGCTGAATGAGTGGTGAAGGTTTCCCCTTTCTCGTTAGTTGTAATAGTTATTCCCGCCTTCTTAGGTACAATCTGAACAAGGCTAACCCACGGACTATCCGAGATTGGGTAAATAATCCTAGCATCGAGCCACTTGATTATCTCCTTCTTAGCCACTTCTCGCATATTCGGGTTTAGTCTCCTTTGCATTTCGCGAGAAGGGAGGGATCCATCTTCCATGAAAATACGATGATTACAATAAGATGGCTCGATTCCCCTAAGGTCGTGGATGATCCAACCAATTGCCTCGTTGTTTTTAAGGACCTTAATTAATCTCGATTCTTGCTCCTTAGTCAAATCAACACTAATAATCACAGGGAGCATGTTTTCAGGTCCTAAGAACTTATATTTCAAATTTTTGGGCAATGGTTTTAATTCTAGCTGGGGTGGGTTTAGAATAGAAGGTAGGGAGGATGCTGATGAAGATTCATCAGGACGATCCAGTGGAAGAGGTTGAGAGTGTAAAATCAATAGCCTCTTCAGGGTGTGGCAGGTCTGCCACGGAGGGTTGTGGGTTGGGTTCACTAAAGCTAAGGAAGTCCTCGAGTGCACTGATTGTCATACACGTCTCAAGATCCTGATTCTCGAGCTCCTCAATAGATCCACAATCCTTAAAGCCTTCTATTGCCTTGAAAATATCCAGAGTTAGCTTCTTATCCCCAAAGGTGATCTCCATACTACCACTTTGACAGTTTATGTTAGCCTTGGCGGTAGCTAGGAATGGACGCCCCAGAATGATGGGCGTGTTCCTCAAATCATTAGGTACATCCATGTTAAGGACGAGGAAATCTACAGGAATATAGAAATCCTTGACCTTGACAATTACATCCTCAATAATGCCTCTCGGTGTGGTGACCGATCAATCCGCTAATTGTAGCATTACTAAGGTTGGCCTGAGTTCACCTAACCCAAACCTCTCATAAAGAGAAGTCGAGATTAGGTTGATGGATGCACTTAGGTCCAATAGTGCCCTATCAAAAGCGTATTCCCTAATAACGCATGATATTAAGGGGGCACCTGGATCTTTCTTCTTTTGAGGAAGGTGATGCAGGATAACAAAACTTGCCTGCTCAGAGAGAATCACCTTCCTTAGAGTGGGTTCTCTCGGATTACGCTTTTGGGTACACAGTTCTTTCAAGAATTTAGCGTAAGCTGGGATATGCTTAATAGCGTCGAGGAGCGGAATATTTATCTCTACGCTCTTGAATAAATTCAGGAGCTCCTCGTTGCTGTCCATGGTTTTCTTCTTCCTAGTTTTCAATAGGGCCTCAGAGAATAGGATATGTATGGTATTTTCAATTTTCGGTCCCTGGGCCTTATTGTCTACTTCAACCTCCTCTTTCTCAAGCTCCCTAGGGTTTTGACTTCTAGAAGGTAATTCAGGGTTCTCGGTCTGCTTCCCACTTCTTAAGGTGACAGAGTTTGCACAGGCATAAGGGTTTGGGTCTTGAGGTGGGTTAGTGAAGATTGGAGGGCCTTGGTTGGTCATGTAACCAGAAGAAGAGGAACCATGCTCAACCACCTGAGCATGTGCGTGTGGGTTCCTTTGATTCCCGTACCCTTGGGCTCTATTGCCCTGATTTTGCACGTTACGCGGATTAAGTATGGGTTGAGATGGTAGAGATCCGGGTTATCAGGTGTTAGCACTTAACCCAGATTACAAGTTATCCAATGATGTCTTCATTTACTGCATAAGCTGAAGCATGGACCCTTGCATTTCTACCATCTGCCGGTTTAACTCAGCCTGCCCTGTAGATTGTTGGGCATTCCAAGATGGCTGAGTAACCGATCTCAGGGGCAACTGGGTGTATACTTGACCCTGACCCATAGGTCATTGAGATGCATAGTTACTGGGTCGAGTTTGGGTCAGTTGCCCCTAACTCTTCCAAGAGAAGTTAGGGTGGTTCCTCCAACCTGAGTTATAAGTGTTGGAATACGGGTTAGACCTAACATTCTTCTGCATTGCATACACATCCTCATAGGCCAAGGATGGAGAGAAGGAAGGATCAGAAAAGCTGGGATCAAAGGCCCCAGTTAGGAACCCATAAGGTTCCGAGAAATCCTGGCTCACAGGTTGAGCCGATTCAAGTTGGTTCATGAACTCTCGCCCCGTGGGAGCTCATGAGGAATGCAATCCCGAATTCTAGGATTGAGTAGGTATAGAACTGTTTCTTGAATTCCTAGACATCCATCCTTCCATTCTCTTAGCAACCAGGTCCATTTTATCCAGTTTATTACAAATCAATTCCATGTCAATTGAATGAGAATCCTAGATCTCATTAGCACTTGACCTGGGTTGTTGGGACCGGTTGAATGCATCCATGGAGGCATGATTAATTGAGTTCTAGCTCATTTCCTCAAACAGGTCGTATGCACTATCTGCATCCTTGTTGAGGAAATTGCCTCCGTAGGAAGCATCCACATGATTACGGAGTTGCTTAACCAACCCGTGATAGAAAATCTGCACAAGTTGCCATTTCAACACCTCGTGGTGTGGACACTTCCTCAAAAGTTCCTAGAATTGCTCCCAAGCACCATGAAATAGTTCCCCCGGCCGCTGGGCGAAAGTGGTAATCACCCATCGCAAGGCATTGGTCCTTCCGATAGGGAAGAATTTCTTCAAGAAAGTCGACTTAAGAGCAGCCCAAGTTTCTATTGGCCTTCCTACGGTCAGGTACCAATGTGCAGCTTTATCCCTGAGAGAGCGGGAGAAGAGTCTCATGATCATTTGCTCTTCGTTCACATTCCTTGCTTTAGTGGTCTGAACCAAAGTGGTCAGATCCTCCAAATGCTGGATTGGGTCCTCCGAGCCAAGCCCAAGAAAATGCTTAATCAAGCTTAAGACTTGGGACTTGATTTCTATGTCTCCAGCGGGAATCATGACTCCAGGATGTTTCCCATAATTTGAAGGATCATAGAAATCCTTCAAGGGCCGAGCGCCCTGACCATTCATGCATTGGAACCATTGCTGCATTTGCTGCAATTCTTCCAACTGCCTTTGAATTAGCTTCTGCTGGTTCTGTGGGGGAGGTGGTTGTTGATCAGCCATGGGATCTTCTTGGCTAAAGCTCAACCTCCGCCTCCGGGAATGGTCTAAAGGTCCTTCCAATCTAGGATTCATTGACCTCCTTCCAAGCATACATTGGAAGGAAGTCGAAAGGATAGGGAAGAGAAGGAACCCTGCAGCACAAGAATATAAGCCTGTCCTTAGATGGGGTGGCCTAAAGGTCTACAGACCCTCGGAATCCGTCTTAAGATTATAGGCGATTTACTCAATCCGGGCAATCCGACTAGTTAGAAGGAGGGACTGGGGAGAAGGTTCTTCCTTTGGCTTGCGCTTCCGGTTCTTAGTGTACCCCTAAGCTGCGGTCGTTTGACGCTACTCCCCTAGCTGGACATCAGATGGACTAGCATAAGCAGGTTAATCATGAATAATCTCAATCTGGATCCCGACGAGCAAATGAGTCCTTAGGGCCAATGTCTAATTAATTTTAATTAGGCTTGGGATATTTGTGCTTCTGGAATGTGATGGGCCCTTAATGGGTTGTGCCCTTAATGATCCATTTGATAATGTGTGAATATGCACAACTAAGAGGTTTACAAGCAAGATTATTAATGATGAGGTGAGTTTTAGGATTCAAATCTTGCTTAATAGCTTTTAGGATTCAAATAGTAAGTGTTTTCAAACAAAGTTTGTGAGGCAATCCAAGTTTTGAAAGCATGAGTTCAAGTATTTTTCCTTTGTAAATCAAGAAAATATGGAGTGTCTGGCTTGACCTAAATATTGAATCTTATGGGACAGCTACAAAATGAACCTCTTTTAAATTAGGTGGTGCAGCCCAAACAATTCAATCAATCGGCTCAAATGCACCATCGATTAAGGCACACAAAAGGTGACTAACCTAATATGATTTCTACTTTTTTATGTGTTGAATTCGTGTACCGGGTCCACAGGTCGAAATCCCGGTTGAGTAGATGAAAATCAAGTTATGTTATGTGCCTCTGATGTGGGTGTATAAAGTGTATAAATTGATTCGCCCCACAAAAAGTATCCTTTTTTTTTTATATAAAATGTGGGTGAGATGGGTGAAGGTGGCAAACAAAACAAACAAAGTCTATCCTAGAGTTTATGCAAACACCTAAGTAGATTAGGTCTTGGTTATGATTGTGGCAAAATGAAACTAGTGGAGGGGGAATGTGGAGGACACTTACAAAACACTCTACCCACACTTTACTCCGGTCTACCGCACTTGGATCTCCATGTTAGGGTACCTGCAAGATAGCAGATTAAAGACAAGCGGGTTAGTGCTATGTAAATGCAAAGAAGCGTGAAAAATAATAAAGTAAATTCCATTGCCTCCCCGGCAACGACGCCAAAATGATCGCACGTGTTTCGCATGTTTGAAATCGGGGTTACAAGTAACCTGTTGTCGTAGTCGCAAAACTCGTGATCAAATAAAATTTATACCGAAACTCGAAGGGAGTCCTGGGTCGAACACAGGATGACGACGTTTACTTTAATTGAAAACCACACTTCATTTTGTTTGTTTTTGGTATTTTAGGATTTTGTTATTTTTTTGTATTTTTTTTGAAAGAAGACAAGCAGAATAAATCATAAGAGATATGGAACAAAGATATATATATCACTCCAATGTCAATTACAATAAACTATGAAAGCATAAAAGAGAGGGAGGTGAGAAGGAATCTCCTTAAGCGGCTATTCGGTGAGACGACGGCGCTTGGCGGAAGCTCGGATGAAGGAGGTGAAGAGCGGGACGATGGAGGTAAGATGCAGGAGGCTGTCAGGTAGAGGAAAGTTTCAGTGTGGCTTGGGAATGGAGGTGAGAAGGCGGAGATGATCTGCTACCGGAATGGAGGTGGAAGGACGACTCCAAGGCGACCTATGAATAGGGATGGGAAGGTGGAGGAATATTTGGTGAGGCAGAGGTTCGCTATACTAATAGGAGCCTTGGGAACTTGAGAGCAATCTCTAACAGAGCGTTGGTAGGCTTGTTAAAGCTTGGGAGTAGGTGGGAGTAGAGTAGGTAGAGATGAAGAGGAATGGTGGGTGTAGGGGTGTTTAAATAGTGGAGGGGAGAAGAGCATCCTGCGCACAGGCATTCAGCGACAGTTACAAGCGTCACTAAAGGCCACTCAAGCTATTGCCAAAAGATCCGCGTCTCTTCAATGCATTGGTTGGTGCACGCATTACGTAGGCCATTTAGTGACAGCTCCAAGTGTCACTAAAGGCCCGCTCTTCTGTCGTTATAAAGCTCGCACCCAACGCTCACGCCTGCAGCTGTCATAGGCGTAGCAATCATCGGCCGTTGGATCAGGTGTGGACGGCTGTGATTGCGACATTCTGATTTGAATTGAGCACCTCGCGCGATTGTGAAGATCAGACGGCAGGTGCTGCTCGCGGTCGACTTAAATGCACACCCTAGATGGCATGCGTGTGATCTGGCATGCGCCTTCGCGTCGACGAGCGGCATTGGATCGCACGTGTGGAATCTCAACAGCTTGATTGCAATCAGGCGGCCCTATTGCAATTGGCACTGTAGCGGGGAGTGGCGAATAGCGGCTCGATATCACGCTCGCTCTTTGAGAGCACTTGACCTCACCGCTGCACCACATTTGCAGGTGTGTTGCGGAGAAGAATTGCACTCACGTGGTGAGGGCAGCCTCTCAGCCATTGGATTTTCATCCAACGACTGAGATCACTCGATAGGCGGCCTTTGGAGATGTGGCAGGCAGCTTTGGGTGCTCCAGATGGTGCCACATGTCAACATCTAGACCGTCCACCCTTCATTGCTTACAGAGGATGCCACGGTGCTTGGATCGAGGTGATTTCTATGTTGTCGGATTACGATCGTCGCTCCAGATCCATCCATACGGTCGGATTTTTCATCTGAAGCCCGTAAGGATATTGCATTGCCTCCTGGCCATATAAAATAGAGGCATTAATACATAAAATATACAATCATCCTAAATGCAATACAATGGATGCTTATGCAATATTTATATCATGATGTGCAATGCTAAGTCTAGGAACTATCATAAGTAAGCATTTTATCATGAATTTATGCGAGTTTATCAACCTCCTTCACACTTGATCCCATTTGCATTATTCGTGAAAACTTAAACTCAAATGCAAATGTTAAATACCAAGTGTTTTATTATCATCAAAATCAACAATTGTGGTGTCTTTTCACCAACAGGTCAGTTATTACTCTGTCTTCTGGATGTTCAACATCTTGATTTGCAAAATATCTTTGTTTTGGTAAGGTCTCATCAAATGATGCATGTAGTGTCTCTTTAACAATAGAGGTCGTCTTATTAAAGACCCTATAAGCTTTACTTTTTGAGGAATAACTTAGAAATATCCCTTTAGTACTTTGAGCATTAAACTTGTCCAAGTTTTCCTTAGTATTAAGAATAAAACACTTGCATCCAAAAATTTTGAAGTAGGAAATTCTAGGTGATCTTCCAAAATACAACTCAAAAGATAATTCATTAAGGATAATTCTGACTAAAGATTGATTTTGGATGTAGCAAGCTGTGTTTACTGCCTTAACCTAGAAATATCGACGTAGCTTTGACTTGCAAAGTATTGTGTGAGCATACTCTTGCAGAGACTTATTCTTTCTTTCAACTACACCATTTTGGGGAGCTACTCTAAGAAAGGCGAGTTCTTGTTTAATCCCCGATTGATTACAAAAATCAGAAAACTACTGATTTTCAAATTCTCCTCCATGATCACTTCTTATTTTTGTAATCACATATCCTTTCTCAGTTTGTAATCATTTTACAAGTTTATTGAACTCATGTTAAATCCTTTGTCTTGAGAAATAGTACCCACATAAACCTAGAGAAGTTGTCAATAATGACAAGACAATAACGACATCCGTTGAGACTTTCAAACTTAGTGGGCCTGCAAAAATCTAAGTGGAGTAACTCAAGGGTTGGAGAAGCCCTGACCATCTTCTTTGTTTTAAAGGAGGTTTTTGTCAATTTTCCAAGTTCATAGGATTCACAAATATGATTCTTTTCGAAGTTAACTTTTGGCAGACCTTGACTAGATCATGCTTCACAAGTTTGCTTATGCTTTTCCTCTAAACATGTTCCAATCTTTATGCTAAAGTGTCGCCTCATCATCAAATGCTACTAGACAATTATAGGAGTCACATTTTTTGAAGTCAACAATATAGATGTCTTTATACCTAACACCCTTTAGTAGAGTTTCTTTTGTTTGTTTGTCTTTTAATTTAAAACCTCTTGATGTAAAATTGATTTTGTATCCTTTATCATAAATTTAACTAATACTAAGAAGATTATGATTTAAACCCTTCACTAGATGAACATTATCAAAAGAAGTTTTGAAAATACCAATTTAACCATTACCAATGATATGGCCTTTATGGATGTTGTCAAAGGTGACTGTTCCACCTCCCTTGTGATCGAGCTCTACAAATAGCCCTTCTTTGCCAGTCATGTGCTTTAAGTATTCGCTATCCATGATCCATCTTTTCTTTCCTTGGCCCTATCATTGGTTTAGCTTTGTGAGGTCTACCACTTGGGAACGATCTTCTTAATGTATTAATAGGTTTGATGTTTCCATTGCGTTCTTGATATATCTAGTCTGTATATGCTACTTGATCTTCACGAGAGTGACATACAAAACAAAGTTTCAAGGTATCTTTTGGTACCCATTTTCTCTTGCTAGGTCCACTTGTGTTAGATTGAATTGCCTTAAGCAAATACCTATTCTAAGTCTTTTGACTAATAAATGTGGGTGTGTCCTTTAGGCCTAGTTTGGTAAGGAGGATAACCCATCAAAATAGGGGTTAACCTTGTTTCGTGGGAAGGATATTTTGACCCAGGTTAAGAGGATTTAACCTGGGATAAGTTATTCCGGGGCTGATGTGGGATAAGTTTTTTTTGTGGGTTATCCCATGTGTTTTAACAGGTTAACCCAGAAACTTTCGAAACAGTCATAGGTTAATCCACTAGGATAACCTTTATGACTTCCAAACAAAAATGGAGGATAACCCAACTGCAAAAAAGTTATCTTATAAAATCTATCCCTCCATCCAAACTAGCCCTTAGTGATTTAGAACAAGAAGCTTCATGATCATTTTTAGGTGTGTAACCTAGTACAAATTTAGTTGTGCTTTGTGTGTGTGTGCCTAGCAAATTTTCAAGATTGTCCTTGCCTTTGGTAAACTTAGGTAGGTCATTGACAAGGATAACTGAAAAGTATGCATATACATGTGCTAACATGCTTAATTATGCTAATTTTTTTCTTAATTCATTACTTATTAAGGTTCTTTGTCGTGCAGAGTGTATGTGTTGGTTTGGGCAAGAGTGCTTCAAACTGTAGGTGAGGAGAGGAGAAGAAATCCTCTCACCTATCTTCCTAAAGCCCTAAACCTGGGCCGATCTTAGAACCTGTTGATGCTAGTGATTCAAAATATCCATGATGATGATAATGGGTGTTATTCCAATTCGGGTATGTGACCTCTATTGAATTCACTTTTGTTAAGGAAACCCAACTCTTGGCTACTTCTGCATATGATGATCCCCTTCCCTCCCATAGAAGAGGTTCACGTGGGGGTCACTATGGGCCAAGAGGAGACCAGTTGATGAGAATTCAAGCTTATGTTAGGACATGATCTTGAGCACCCATTTTGTCCTTTGGATTTCCCCATGATTAAAAGTCTCTTTTGGAACTGTATGATGGTAACGAGTGTTATTCCAATTTAGTTTGAACCCTTACCTTCCTACAACCCCCTTAAACCTTTTGCACCTATTTATGAGGTTACTTCTATTGCCAACTCCATCAGATTTCTTTCTTGGTCTGACCCAAATGTTCCCCAATTTTGGGCTTTTTGGAGCCTAGATGTTAATGTGCATATTGTTGATAGCTTTTCTCAATGTGTTACCTTGAGCCTCCCCTTATACAGTAACAATATATTTATTTAGGAGATTTATGCCTCTTACAACCCCTCCCCATGACAACTCCTTTTGGATTACCTTCTATGCAGATTGCCTTATGCTTCTCATCCCTTGCTGTTGGGTGGTGATTTTAATTTTATCTTCTCTTCCTATTAGAAATTTAGTGGAAGACCTTTTCGATCTGCAACCATCCAACGCTTCAAGGATTTCATTCAGAATGCTGTTCTTTCAGATCTTCCACTTAGTAGGAACTCTTTCTCTTGGTGCAATGGTCAGCAAGCATCTTTCCGTATCTACCAAAGGTTGGATAGGTGTCTAATGAATAGTGAAAGGTTGTTTTTGGCCCCTTTGAGATCCTACCTCCCTAGATGCTATTCGGACCGTTCTCTAATATTTCCTCTAAATTGAACTCTCCTAAAGGTCCTTCCCCTTTCCCGTTTCAAAATATGTGGCTTAAACATGATGACTTCAAGACATTCATGTCTACAAGTTAGGCCTAAGGAGGCTCTATTTTCTATCACCATGATCCCTTCAATAGGTTCTACTTAAAACTTAATTTCCTGAAAAAAAGACTTATTGATTGGAACGAGGCAATGTTTAGGGATATTTCCACAACTATTGAAAATGTTGAAAAAAGATGTAGAACTTCATAGCCAACTTCAATTTTAGTGGGATTTCCAAGCTTTTAACAACTTTCTCCATGCTAAATGGGATTTCGACATTGTTCAAAGTATAACTATTTTCATGCACATAAGGTGAAGCTTAGCTGGTTAGAGAATGGTGAGGTCTATATGAAATTCCTTTTTACTATGCATAAGAGACATGCTACTAAAAAATCTCGTCACTCTCTAATAAAAGAAATTGGTGGGGATTCCCTTAATATAGCTAAACAAAACTATGGTCAGTATTTTAAGAGGCTACTATTTGAAGAGGCTGCTACTGATCCCCAGGAGATTCTTCCCAATATCCTCTCTATTGTCACCTAAGAGGAAAATGATAGACTCACCACCATTCACCTTGTGGATGACATTTACAACTACCATAAGTATATCCCTAAAACTAGAACCCCTAGATTGAATGGGTTCAATGCTGAATTTTTCCTTTTCTGTTCATACACCCCTAAGATTTGTAGGATCTAAAAAGCACAAGCACACACTAGAAGAGAATGTAAATAGAGTGAGATAAAATTTAATTACACAAAAATCAAACCACAAGAAAATATTGTGCAAGATATATAATGGTTCCCTACCCGTGGTACTCCACTACCTAATAGGATTTCTAACCCCAATTCCCTCACCCCAAGGGAATCAATTTCACTAATACAAAGTAATTAATGTGTTACCTTAACCCAATTAGAAGGAACAAGTTGATTACAAGATAGCACTAGTGTAAAATGAAAATAAAGTTCTTATAACAACAATTAGAAAGGCTTTACCAAATTGAGAGCCTAAGGATTTAGGTATGCAATGAATTGGAAGTGAATCCAAGTACATTTGTGAATGAGCTCAATGGAGAATGAAGCTGAGAACTCATAGAGACAATGAGCTTATTTTCTTGAGAAGAAATGACATAGAGATTCTCTTTTGAGCACAATGGTGTTTCTTATTTTTTTTGCATGTAAAATAAGGTTCCAAAGGTCTATTTATAGAGTTAGACCAAGGGAATTTGAAAACTAGCCATTTAGGTTTAGATCCCAACATTAATAACCAAAAATCCACTTAATTAGGCATTCAGATTTGGCCCAATAGATAGTTGGTACCGTTATTAAGGGACTGGTATTGATACTAGTGACTCAGTTTTTATTTTAATAGAAGAGTGCTACAATTTGTACTTTGTGGATATCAATACTAAGAATAGGTATCGATGCTCATAGCTTAAAAATGAGTAAATCTAAACTCCTCTTGCTTTGTGAAGGTTCACCTGTAACCAACATGTATTGGTACCTATTATTCACAGGTTTTCTTATACTTCAAAGAAGCCAAGCCTATTTCTCACGTGTATTGACACTAAGATTTAGTGTTGGTACTTGCTACTTACAGGTTTGCTAGGTAGGTTCATTTCAAAGAATCCTCTTTAGAAAAAGACTTTGTTTTGTAAAACTGATTGAATTTTGCTAGATTACATATCCTTTGAAGAGTGACTAAGAATTTTGACCTAAATTTATCTTTAGATTATTTTTATGTCTCTTATTACATTGCTTGTTAGGAGGCAAACAATCTAAAGAAAAAGTAAAAAGAAAAAGCTAACTCTTCATATGCCATCTGATTTTCATTTCTTCTTCAAGCTTTGTCATTTCCACTTCATCATCATTTCATTTCTTCATCATCTTATTACATAGACCATTACCTAAGTCCTGCAACAACACTTATTTGCAAACATTAAATATAAAGAATATTGTTAACACCAAAACTTAGGTTGAAGTAGAATAAGGTTCCAACAAGATTGATGTTGTCGAAGATATACAATTCTTGTTTTCTAACTAGTTTGACCCTAGAGTCTTTAAGAACTTTTTTGTGACCCTAGTTCCCAAGAGAGACACCATCAATTCCCTTAGACCATTAATCTCTATAATGTCTATTATAAAATTGCTTCTGCTATTATGGCCACCGGACTTGCTCCCATAATGAATCGACTTATCTCACCAGAGTAAGCTAGGTTTATCCATGATCATTCTATGGCGAACCATATTGCTATTACTTTTAAGCTTACCCAATGCCTTAATCACAAGTCTCAGGGGTTTAATGCTATCTTCAAATTAGATTTAAAGAAGGCCTACAGCTGTGTCAATTGGTTTTTCTCTACCAGGTTCTTCATTGCTTTGGATTCCCTCTAAATGTTATTAATACCATCATAGTCTCTGTGCAACATAGTGGTTGCTCTATGTTAGTGGATGGTGTTTCCTCAGGTTTTTTCCCTGTCTCCCAGGCCTTCATCAAGGTGTCCCCTTTCCTTGTATTTCTTTGATCTCTCCATGGAACCTTTCATCCAGGGACTTAAGAATCTTGTTCATTCTAATCAGCTCATTCCCTTCTTTGTTAAATGGGGAATTCAAGTTCTGATTGCCCTCCTCCATGCAAACAATATCATTTGTTTCACTAATAGATCCACCAACAACCTCGATATCCTTTTCAATATTATTAAAATTTTTGAAGGTTGTTCTAGGCAAATTGTTAGCAAGGCCAAAAGCTCTTGCTTTGTTGGTTGTCACTTCCCTACTGGACATTTGCCCCAAGTCCTCAATATCTCCCAGTGTAATATTGGATCCTTCCATGTTACTTATCTAGGGTGTCCCATTTTTCAGGGTTGTGACAAAATTCTCTTATTTCTAGCATCTCCTCGATAAGATTATAAAAAAGATGCCTACCTAGAAGGCTACCCTTCTTTCCTTTACTAATCATTTACTTCTCATTAAGCACATTTTAACTTCCATCCCTATACATATTCTTTCCATCCTCGTTGTTCCTCGATAAATTTTGTAGCAGATTAATTCCTACTTTGCAAATTTCTTTTAGGATCATTCTGACTATGATCTTAAAGTGCACTAGATTGCTTGGCCAACAATTTGTAGACAAAATGTTTCGGGTGGCTTGGGTATTCAAAATCTAAAGGCTTTTCTTATGGCCCTTAGAAGGAAACGTATGTGGAGAATCACTTTTATTGGGTCTCCTTGCTCCACCCTTATGAAAAATCATTATGGCTCCCTTCAGTGTCCTACTTCAGTTACCTTCCCCGCTAGATGGAGTCTTTAGTGTGATGCATGCAGAATAGCTTCTCCCCACATTACCTTGGAAGTCCATGAGGGCAAAGTCTATTTTTGGTTTGATTATTGGACTAGGGATTCCTCCCCTCTAACATCTCCCCCCTCCCATCCTACATCAAAGACACTTATTGCTCATTATGATTTTTCCTTCAAGAATCTCTTGCCTCAACTGGCTCTCTTTTAACTGAATCAGCTAACTCTTGATGATAGTCCTGACCACCATAAATGAACACCTAATCCCTCAGGATCTTTCACCACTTCTGCTTATGCTTTATTTAAGAGTATGTCCCCCTCCTGTTAAGCCAAAAGCATCTAGAATCTCTTGCTTCTCATGAACTTGATCATTCTCATTTACTAGTTCTTTCTTGGAAAGCTCCCCACGGATGAACTGATCTCTTTCTGAGGTATTGACTTACTTTCCAAATGTTTTTGTTACCATAGCTCCCCAACTATGGAAAGTTTGACTCATTTCTTGTTAGGAGTGAGATTGTCAACTATATCTATGATTGGATTTTCGCAGTGGTCTCCTCACCTTGTGTCTTACCTAAGGATCTTAAAGAGTTGTTCTCCAACCCTGGTACCGATTCCTTCCCCATTGAGAAAGCCAGATGTATTGCGGGTTTTATCATTCATGTCACCTGGTCTATTTGCAATCATACGAGACATGATCCGTTAAAGGTTGAGACTTAGGAGAAATATCTTAAAAAACTCTTGTATGTGTTTGTTTTAAAGAATTGGTTGAAAACAAATTGGCCAAACATTTATCGCCTTCATTAGGTTTGCCCTACTAATGTGTACAAAATCAACTTTTGTTGTTGTGTTGCTGGATTGGTAAACTACAGGGATTGGATTTTTCTTGATTGGTTTAGGAATTTAGCTGTGGATGGAGGTGGTCCTTATGTGGGCATCTCCCCTGTTACTCTGGATAGCTTGCTATGCACTCCATTATTCCAAACCAAATAAGGACCTCTTCATATTGATACAGCATCCCTTACAATAGCCAAATGGTGGAAGTTGTCCCAACCCTTACCATGGGATGCTCAGGTATGTATGTCATTTATCCATCTTTTTCTCCCACTCATTGCTTCTATTTTTTTTATTCATAAGGTAGTCAACTCATCTATTGAAGAGCTTGTGAGATCCTAGGTAGCAGCTGCAGTTGTTCCCCCCAATGTTCACCTACGTTGGCACTTTGAGAGCTATCTCAACCTTCTCCCTTCGAGAGTTACAGGGATGTTGCATTGTGTTACTATCCATACCCCTTATATACTCTCCTAACGAGAGTATAGAAAATTGTGTCACTTGCCTCTTCCCAATTTCTTGATCTTATCTTCTACCCTCCAAAGTGTGTTCTATTACTACTTTCCCTACATAATCAACCTTCTATCTTTGGGGTTGCCTTTGGGTATGTTGTCCAGTTGTTGTCTATTTGGTTGTATTTTTCTATTATTTTTGCTACTTTGTAAGGCCATGAGTCGTAGCCCTCTCTTTTCCTATACTGGAAGGTATTGGTATAGTTCCCCTACCTTTTAGTTGCCACCAGGGAGTGAGCGGCAAATAAAACGTGATCATGTTTGTGAAAAAAACGTTCTTACAAGTAAATATTCTATTATTCTTCTCTCAAAAGAAATGGAGGTGTAAGAGTCGTTATATAAGTTACGACACACTTACATGCACAATATGAGAATATGAGACTAAATAATTGATGTCATGAAAATCTAGATGTGCAAAGCTAAATTGATTAAGTTGTTGTAGTTCACATTTCGCATCTAAACTTACAAATCATTTAAAATTATAATGAGACCACTAATTGATTTTCAAATTGATTTTTGGTGAGTCCTAGTCGATTTCGCAGGGAGGTGAAATTGGCTCTTATCATTTGAAATCTGTTGAACTTATTCTATTTTTGGTCTTTTCACTTTTGATATTTTTGTGGCCTTTTATTTAAGTATGTAAAAATGAAACTATGACTAACAAAACAACACTAACTCATTTGTTGGTCTTTTGTTAATTTGATCTTTGTTTTAGTCATTTAAACAAAGAGGAGAATGATAACAAGACAGCACAACTCACCAAAAACTTGAAACTTCATTGGATTATTTACACACTTCACTAGTTACACATAAGCAAATACATTGCACTTGAAAAGTAGAGATTTCACTAATGTTGGTACAACCTAACTTATACAACACATCAAAAATAGATACAAAAGAAATTAAAATCATGAGAGTGATGGAAGTGGTGGTTAATGGGGATGATGATATGGTGGTGGTTTAGTGTGTGAAGGGTGAGTTGAGCATTTGTACAAACACTTGGGTGTGGTGTGAATCTGCAATTGAGTAGGACAATGGTAGTGGATTAGGACACTAGATGGTGGCTTAGGACATAGGATGTCAGAAGGTTGGTCGTTGGTGGAGGTTGATGGATTGATGGGGGTTTAGGTGGCATGGGTGGTTGATGGTGGTTATAGGTGGTGGAGGTGATGATAGTGTGTGAGTGTTGATGGTGAGTAGCTGTATGATGGTGTGGTGCTGGTAGTTATTGATGAAGAAGGATGCACTAGCGTTGAAGTGTGGGTGAAGGTGGTTAGGATTGGAGCTGTGGTGGTGAAGTGGTTGAATTGTGGTGGTGGGTGGCTACTATGGATTGTGTAAAAAATAGAAAAAAAGAAAACATGGGAGAAATAGGGGTTGATGTGGTTGTGAATGGCGATCGAAATTGGTGATGGTCGTGGCTTAATTGACTTGACGAGGAGGTTGAGAGGAGGGCTTGGTGGTTGTAGCGAGTAAGGGGATGGGTTGTGTGTACTTGGTGGCGGATGTTGTTGGGTTGAAGTGGTGGTGGCGGCGGCTGAGTTCAATGGTGGTGAAGGAGGAAGGAAGAACGTGATGGAGTAAAGAAGTTGGTGTCTAGTGGTTAGTGTTGGTGCTGATGTCTGGGTGGCTATGGTGGTGGCTAACGAAGATGATGGTTGTGATTGGTGGTGGTTGAAGTGGTGGCCGACGGTAGCGAAGGAGGAGGCCGTGGGATATGTGGATGGAGAAGGTGGTGTCGGTCGTTGGGTTATGGAAGATGGGAATGGCAATAGATGATGGTGGTATGGTGATGAATGGAGCACGACAATGGAGTTGGTGAGGGGAAGGACAAGTGAGCTAAGGGAGGCTGCAAGCTTGATGTGATGGTGGTATGAACATGGTGGCTGAAGTGAGTTTGTGTTGTGTGTGAGTGATGGTGATGAAAGAAGTGGATGTTGTGGCCATGAGTTGGTGATGGACAAGAGGTAGTGGAGACCGTGGGAAGGGATGAAGGTGGTGTTATTGAGGGTGATTAAGATGGTGTGTAGTCATGTGTGTGAAGGTGAAAAGGATGGTGTTGAAAACAAAATCAACAAGTAGAAAAAGAGAGTATTGTGAATAAGAAATGAAATGAAGCAAAGGAAATGAAAAGAGCAATAAAAGAGAAGACTAATATACATGCAAGAAGGGAAAGAAATTAAAATACTTGCATGAAAATAAATCTAACTACAAAGAAAGAGAGAAGAAGGAGATAAGAGGAGAGGCTTCAATTCTAATGGGGCTCCTTGAAGCCTTGGCGATGGTGGTGGTGATCCTTGGATTGGAGCCTACACCACCTTGGCCTCGAGATTGGGCAACATGGTGGAGGAAAGCCTTGTGTGTTTGGCCACCATGGCCATGGAGAGGTGAAGGTGGAGAGTGGTGGAGTTGGGAGGAAGAAATTGGAGGAGGGTGGGGGGTGCACCTAAGAATGAGGGTTTTTGTAATAGTTGAGTTGAGGTGTGTTAGTCCTAAGGTGGATTGTAGGCATAGGTTAGGAGGGCACAACATAAGGGAAATGGAGGCTCCTAGAGGGTGCTTAATAGGTGCTGTGGGGGTTACTTTAAGTGGGTGTTAACTAGGTGCTTAAATGGGTGATTAGGTGGGAGTTGGGCCTCTTATTTTTTTAATAACTCATCGCCAACTACACTTAAATGATAAATGTTGTGGTAGAAAATCGTCATAAAAAGATTTGAATCTTGAAAACCCGTCGTTGTAGCGTAATTTGCGAGAAAAATCCGTCAACAGATAGTTTTAATCAAAACTCAAAAGGAATTCTAGGTCGAATACAGGGAGGTAGACGTTTGATCAAAAATTGCATTTGATTTGTTGTCACCAAGCAGATTAGCTAGTTGAATTGAATCTACATTAGCTATCTACTTAAAAAATAATTAATAGAAGAGAGAGAAAAGAATGATACAAAAAGAGAAAAACAGAGATAGAATAAACATGAATTTCATAACCACCGAGTGATGTTCATTACAACTATCACTATACTAGAAAGCGAGAAATCTATACTAGAAAGCAATAAAAGAGAAGGTGGAGAGAAGTCGAGGAGGACAAGTCGTGTTGACGGAGTGCTCGGACGAAGGTGGTGAGATGCGGGACAAAGGAGAACGATGATGGACGACGAAGGACGGGGCAGATCGACGTCGCAACGGGATCCGCTTCCCGAACGATGGTAAGAAGACAACCGCGGATGCTCCACGAATGGAGATGAGGTGGAAAATTTCTAATTTTAACTCTAATGGAACATCCCGGGTTTGGAACAAGCTCTTAGAGCTTTGGAGAGGGTGAGAGAAGAGAGGAAGGGATGAGAAATTCAAGTAGTAGAGGTCTCCTTTTATAGTTGTAGAGATTGAGGGAAAATTGACATTTCAATCTCAAACATTCAATGAGGGGGTCTTTAGTGACGGATTTAAGTCACTAAAGCCTTGAACGTGAACGTACGTGCGCTCAACCCTGCCTCCTCTTCTTCCTCTGCGCTCAACGCCTCATCATGATCAGACGATCTCAGCCATCCGATCAAGAGATTGGACGGCTTAAAATGCATGCGCTTGCTCCTCTTCAACGTGCCCAACGCTCGCACGTTTGATCGTGCGTGGGCTTGGGTGTTGGATCGCGTATGTGGCCGTGCCTTCATCTGAGTGCACCACGTCTCGCCTTCACCGTCGCCCAATCAAGATATAATGGCCCAATTTGAGCCACACCTGCTTGCCTACACGATGCATGGCTCGATCTCGTGACCTCCGCGTCGCCCACAAGCATATGACCAATGTGCCATCGCCTCGACTTATCTTAAAGATGAAGGCATGCACATCCGCTCTTGATCTTTGAATTTCGATCCGATGATTGAGATTTGATGATCGACCGAAGAGAGGGAGCAGTGGCAGGCTTTCATGGCCAGTGTGGGCGACTGAGATGACACCACGTGGCGCCATCTTGGCCATCCATCTTCTGTGTATTGTAGATGGTGCCACAGATGTCGGATTGGATTGATTTTTACATTGTTGGGCTAAGATCGTCGATCCGAACCCATCCGTGCAGTTGGATTTGCCATCTAAAGTACATATTTACACCACCTGGTTCCTTGACCTCTGATCTTTCTTAGACTGCATCTGATGCTACGGAAGTCAGATCGGAGCGATCTTGGAGTCGTTGAACTACAATCGTTACCCCGATTAGATCCGTGCGGTTGGATCTTCAATCCGAAACCCCAAAATGATATTACCCTATTTCCTGACAACAAAAAGGAGAAATTAACCTAAAATTTATACAACATAATCTAAATGCATGATGATACATGTTATGTAATATTTATAATGTATGATGTAACTTTATGCCTAAGAACATGCATCAATAGATGATCTATATGATATAAATGTGTTTACATTAATAAAATAAAAACAAAGATAAAGAAACAAAATGGCCAACAAACTCCCTTTCTCTCCTGAGGTTCCATGAATCTAGTAACACCACCAGTTAGACAATCTCTATCGCTACTCGTCATTGTCTCGATCAATCAAGTTGGGGAGAAGCCCCTTTAAGGGGTGCTAGTAATTTAATCGATCTTAGGATTGAATGGCGTGAAGTCCAATTCCCTCGTGAGCTCCTACAACTCCCCTACTACCTTCTTAAGGTTGGAATACCTCACATTCTTTACCACCATGCCAAATAGAAATTAGTTATCTGAATTCAAGGAGGCCTTCAACCTCTTCGACTTGGATAGAGACAGTTTCACACCAAGTCGAGGCAAGATCACATGCATTATGGAATTTCCTTATGCTTTTCATGATGAGCTTTGCCCACCCTACACTCCTCTTTGGAGACACTCTACAGAGTAGGATATCAACTCTACCACTACCTATTGAAAGCAACGCATACATGAAACAAGTTAATATGGATAGGTACCAAACGACAAGACTCAGAATAAAATATAGAAAAAATTTCATAACATAGCACATAAAAATAAAATGAAATAAGGTTAGAGATTACATTAATCGAAGCACCCATATAGAACTTCATTTAGAAAAGGTATTGCCCCCCAAAATATCGGTGTGAATGGGTCTGGTGAGTTCCTCCTAGGATACGATGATCCACCTCCAAAAGTCAGCGCACTCAGAACTTGAACATCCTCGAAAATCACCTTAGAAGAATGTAGATGAGATAGTTTGATTGACTAAAGTGATTGATTGCTCGATAAAAATGGGGAATTGATCAATCAATTACCATAAGGATCTTATTAGATCTCTCATAAATTGATCGATCAACCGTGCACATAGAAAGAAAGAGACGGGAAGAGGAGGAAAGTAGGATGATACTTGCAAGTGGTATCCTCGTAGCATTTAAAAAGTGAATGTTGGCGAAGGATCAAGGGATGTTACATAATTCAATGGAAGATTAATTAATCAATTAATTAATCAATCAATTAAATAAATATTTAATCTAAAGATAAAAAAAAGTCCCATAGCAAAGGAGTCCAAGTTACAAATTAATTCTCTCGAGCTCAAGCTAGAGGCTGAGCCAAGGGAACGACTCACACACACGTGTGTGGTTCCTAGCCTTACCTCTTGCTCTTTGCTATATGTGTCATGGGAGGCAAAATCCTTTTATACTCACCAAGAGATTTACCCAATTCCAATGTGGTACTAGAAACCTCCACCAAATCTTTTTGATTTCAATACAAATTCCCATGTCACCATCTAGCAATTGCATCCCAATTGATGCAATAAGCCTTTAAAAATCAGTATTTGTTACGACCCGATCTGGCTCCACACGGAAACCCAGGTCGGATCGCGTCATTTATCCTAAGATCCAGTCGTCCAACTAGAAAGAATCAAAACCAAATATTATCACACATGCATTATAGCTATCAAAAAGATATAATTAACGATAGAAGGAAACAAAAACATGATTCATCTACTAGTGTCTATTCCAAGTGATAGAACAACATCTAACATAGTCACCACAATAAAAGATAACCGTAAGAAAGTAAGAACTAGTGGTCCTGAAATCGAAGCACTCACTACAACAGGGAATGGAATGGGCTACAACAGAAAGAAAGACTACAAGCTAAGGCTGGGCTTGGCTAAGCCCAGCTCCCTCGGCATCCGGTGATACTGGCTACTCAGTCTCTTGACCTAGACACAAGTAGTAGACGTCAGCAAAAATTGAGTAGAGTGGCAAGCATACATTAAGCGAACAACAAACTTAAACTAATATGAAAATCAATATAATTGCAGGCATTTTGCATGTTTTATTTTCATTTATTAGCCACTAGTTTCTTGATTTTGGGTATTCTAGCAAAGGGTTCCACCCTCTTGATTCACATGTTCCCTAACAGAACGATCTTGTTGTAGCATTCTCGCGATGTAAAATGTGCACGTGGTGTTGTTGATAGGGCTATTGAGGAGTTTGAAATATGCGTTCATTGTAGTATCCTCCAAATCGCTCAATCAACATATACAATTTATTACTCGAATTTAAGTCTAAGGTCGAATATAGGGAGCAAGTATTGCATTCACGTGTTAATCTCAACAAATAATGTAAATGGATTCAATTAATTAGTCAAAATCTGGTATGCAATGTATAACATGAGTATATGAAGAGTCAAAAAGAATTCTAGACAAAATATGTTGTTCTTCATCTTCTGCCTTCTTTTGCTTCTCCTCTTTTTCTTTCTTCTATTGCCTTGGCTTTACTCCTTCATGCACAGAGGGGAATACTTGAATTTTTGGCTAAGTGTTAGCCACATATGACAGCAAAACCTCCCTACCCCGCACTCTCTCTCTCTTTGGGTTTCCACCTCTTTCATGCCTTTACAAGGCTATGCATGGTATCGGGCACGCGCACCCGGGACAAGGGATGCCTGCAGTGGGTAGCAGCTTAGGTGTGTGAACTTAGGCGGGTAATCGGATCAAACTAGGCCCACATGCAAAGTGTCACGGGCAAGGTGAGTAAGGGTACTAGGGGTCCTCACCCCCCTGTGACTTGAGGCAACAAGCCGGTGTCACTTTTCCAATTTCTATGCTGCTGTCGCTTCACTGGTTTCCGAGGTGAGGCTAAATGTCCCACCGTCTTTGTGTGGCAGTAGCGGCTGAAGCTGCTTCACCAATTGGAGGGAAGAACTCTCAATTGAAGTCCTACTTCGAAGCTTGGAGTCTTTCAACGCTCTCTGGATGTATCACCTGAAGTTCCAGGTGCTGGAGAGCGAGCTTAGAGCTTGCTAGCTCTGCCAATGGCGACCGAAGGGTTGTATCTAAAACATGAAATACGAGCTAAAAGCCCCAGTTAAAAGGTTCAATATCCTCACCATGAGGCGAGGAAGTGAATGATGGTGTTCGTGAGGTGTGAGAGTGCGTGAGGTGGTCGGACGGTGACAAAATGAAGTGTGAAGGTGCGGTGTTCAGCAGAGGTTGTTAGTGGGTGAAAGGTGGAATAAATATAAGGGTTTTGTGCGGGAAGGCAAGGCAAAGGTCATAGGCTGGTTGGTGAGTTGATTGGTGGTTTATGGAGGTGAGATGGACTCGCCGAAGGAGTGGTTGGAGGTGAGGATGATGAAGGCGAACGGCATGTCGAGGGATCGAAATCGAAAGATGAATAGAGGGAAAAAGAGTAGGGGAGACGAGGGAGTGTTGGAGTCTAAAATTATGGACGGAGGTAGGACTGACGTCGACTGTGGTTGGTCGACACCATGGAAGAGAGGTTCTTCGGTGGGGGACAGCGAGGAAGAACAGCTCTTGATTTGGCCGTCGAGAAGCAGACAAAGGAGATGAAGATATTGGCACTCCCAAGTTGGCGGTTGGGAGGCCAGAGACGGTGGAGGAGAAGGCTCGCCGGGGCTAGGGTGGAGATGGCCGAGGAAGGAGTTTGAAGAGGGTTTTTGGGAAAAACCTAACTAAGGAACTCGGCCATGCAACAGGGGTCTACTTATAGAGCTTAAGGAGGCCTTCCAAGCTTGGAAACTTGGAGCTTACGCACAAGGAGGAGACCCGAACCTTCAAAAGGTTTGCACAAGCCTTGGAGTAGGATTCAGAGCCTCGTACATGGCTCAAATGGAAGGCAACTTCCTCAGGAATTCCCCTTTCTATTTTGGGAGAGTTTTGTCAATCAATCAGGGAGATTTCTTCAATCAAAGGTCGCTGGCGAAGTAGGTTTAGGATTTGTAGGCGGTCGGGACCTATTGGTGAAGAAGATAAAGTTGGGGGGATATTTGTAAAGAATTTGAAAGTTAGGGGCATGTGTGTGAGAGAAAAGATTCAGATTGAACTAAAATGCAAACTAGGTCAAGATGACCTTTGATTGGACCCAAATTTTGGTACAAACCTAATTTGGACCTAAGGAATCTAATGGTGAAGTTGTATTTAAGTTTTGACCAGGTTTGACTGGGTAATTTATGCAAAAACCTAAATTAGGGCAACTCTTTGTCTGAGACTCTATTTTAGGTCAAATTGGGTTCCAATGGTCCAATCAAGCATACCAAACCCTAGAAAATATTTTTCTATAACTTTTAGAGGATTTATGTGAATTTTATCCTGACCAGAACCTCAGTAGATTAAGTGAGTCTATTTTTAGGATTTCAGATGTCATTTAATTCTTGAAATGCGTGAAAACCTATTTCTATTTGCACGAACCCACTTGTTAGATATTTAAGACCATTTGACCTTTAATTAACTCCTGAGAAATCCCATGATTGTTTAGCAATTGAGATATGTTGTTAAAACTGCATTTTTACCCTTATTTTACTGTATTTCTCTTATAATTGATTTGTAGTGAATTAGGGCTCTCTAGCAGTTATGTAGGAGCTTTTATTCATTGATTATGACTAATTAAAGCTAGATATGACCAATGATGACGTTATCATCATACCCCCATGCCTAACTTTTGCTAGTCCCTTAGCAAAATCTCATGGAATTAACTCAAATTCTAGATCATGCATTTTTATGCTCAAATTTTTGTTGTGTGCTTTCTTTCTAGAAATTAGGTAAGAATGCCAATAGCAGGCCTAGAGGTACTCAAGTACCAGCCAAGATCCGGACTTGACCAGCTGTAGCCTCAGTTTGCCACGAAGGTTTTTAAGGCCCACAGGAACTAACCTAAGGTTCGTTGAACTCCTACGGTTAAAGCACCCGTGCTTAAAACATGGTTGGTCCCAATTCAGTTTACAGTGCGTTTTTGTCAGAGAGAAATTTTTGCATTTTGGAAAATTTTCTCTCTTTTTCTTCTTTATTTCTTGCTTCGGATTGGCTTTACAACACGGTCTATATCGGATTCTTAGCTCCCACCATCAATCCTCATAGGGTTCCTGACTTTCGATGCTTTGAGATAGCACTGCTCATAGCAACCCCTAGAACCCTAGCTTTCGACACTTCGAGATAGTGCTACCCATGACGTTCTGTAGGTAAATTCAGGCCTTAGCAATCGACATTTCAAGATAATCCCACCCATGGCACTTGAATCTACACAAGGTGCTTACGTGCCCTCGGTAGGATATTTAGATATCTTAGGAGACAAGCACCAAGGAGATGGTATGTTATTACGCATCTTTGGGGGAAATTTCCTGCCTCTCCACGTCGGAAACTCATCTAAATCAACTTATGTTGATAAGCCGCTTCTAATCTAGGTAGCTTTTCAGAACAGAATTAACGCATTTGCGTGATTTTGATAATTAAGCGCACTGAACGAGACTGTGTGAATTAAGGTGCTTAGGTTATCGAGTCCCGCAAACCAGAGGCTAGTGAACGAGGCTGAATAACCCCTAAGTTTTAGACTTAATACTTAAGCTTTGCATTTTCCTCAACCTCTTGAGGATTATCCAGATCTTAACGGATACTTGAATTTTTAAGCCTAAAACAAGCCCAAAAAGCCTAAAATCAACACTCATACTAATCTTCGTATCTCTTAGCACTTTTTGACTTTTATTTTTTTCTTTTTATTTAGTCTAGAACTTAAATAGATTCCATAATCTTTTACTAATGACTATTTCTTTTTACGTCAAATTGTTGCTCCTTTTTGACATTTTAAATCTCCTCTCTTCCTCCTCAAGAATGATATGCAATTAATTCTTTCAAAATTTCCTCCCCTTTCTCCATTTTTTTTATTCTTTTTCTTTATTTTTTTTTTATTTTTTGGAATATGTATTTTTTTGTGAGAACCCTTCCGAATTTTGAATTTTTGTATGTTTACACTTTAACACTCCTCCATGCCTGAGTTTTGCAATGTCCTCATTGTAAACCAGAGGGTATGAAATCAGTTTGGGTTCAAGGATTAGAACAGGATAATCGGGTGGGCGAACGGGTTGGGACGACTGTTGCGGACAATTTCAAACTCTAGTACGAGTGCCAAAGGTGGAGTCGACTGTTCTAAAATTGAACTCGAAGTGCAATAGATGGGAATTACAAAAGGATAATCAGAAGGATCTCAGGTTTTTGGAATGATGGGTTGCCTCCCGTTAAGCTCTAAATTCAATGCCTTCAACCGAGCAGAAAATGATATGGAGTGGTCAAATCAGATGAATTTTGTAGAATAAGCACCTTGATCAGTAGCCTGGTTGGTCCAACTAGGTGCTTGTTCAAGTCAACAGGTCGATGATGTAGCCCAAACCTAATCAATAGGTGGGCTAATAGATGTGAATCAGCAAATGCGAAACCCACTATATGCTGTGGAGCTCAAGTAGATGTGGAAGTGAAAAGCTAGGGTTTGGCTGAATTGGATCAGCCTGGTCAAAGTAGGGATCCTCAAATGAAAAAGGGTCGGTGGAGGATGTAGGAACTCTACAGGAGTGATCAGAGAAGGATGGGGCGTGATTATTAGTCTGATCGAAGTCCGAAACCAACTTAGATCTAACCTGTTTTCAAATTCCAAGTTCAAAAAGATGTCCCTATGAGGCATAGGCTCAGGTTCTTTACTCAGGGTAGACCTGATGGATTCCTAACTCTTCCAACTCGGTTTCTGTATCATAGATTGGTGTGACTTTAGAAAAATCAATCTATATCTCTGAGGAGGTTGGAGAGGTGCACTCATTAAATACAGGCCCAGAATCATAATCCAAATTCAAAATCTGAATTTCAACATATTGGGCCTTATAATCATCCCGATAAGGCTTAGATTTAGATTCTAGGTTAAGGGTGTGGGTTAGATCACTAGAATCTAGGTTGGGCTCTATAGGGATGTCAGAATTACTCTCGAGAGTCACCTTATTAGAATAAGAGATGAAATTTACACCCTCGAGAGGTTCTGATTCAATCTTAGTATCACAGGTGTCTGGAAAATCTGAGCTCGGTGAACCAGGTTCTTGATTTTCTAAGGTTGGTTCAAGATCGGGAATACCTGCAATTGGATCCTCCCAACCCATCTCAAGATCAGGAGTATCAGTCTGCATATAGGTTGGATCATATTCCATTTAGGTTGGGGATCCACAACAACCTTGGTTCTTGAACCCGAGATTTGGGAAATCAGATTGATCCTCAGTATTGTTCCAAGATGTTTCACTAAATGCTTGGAGAATGTACAGGTATTTTTGATCGATAATCTGTTTCAACAATTTTATCATCGCTTCCTGTTTTTCAAGATCATCTTGGTATCTTTCCCAAAATACAGGATTTGTCAAGCATTGGAGATGTTCAAAGTTATGCAATTTCTCTAGCTCAATGTATCCTATTATAAGAATATCCCAGGTTGATCCATTTGTTACTTGTGTCAATATTAATTGGGCACAGTTTATAATGAAGATTGTTGTTACTGGCACATTAACCTGAATGTCGTCAACCCGATTTGAGGTTTTGTTATCAATCTCATAAAATCTAAGGGCATCCTCGATCATTCTATCTCTCAGACATTAGAGATTCAGGTCTCTTAAATGGTCTTATTAGATTGCCAAGTTGCATTTTTGAATCAAGTGGTGGAATCAAGATTTAGAATCAAACTCAGGCTCAGATTGAAGCGATTCGATCAGATCAGAAATCCCGTAGAAGATCTAATGAGGCCTGTTAGGCTAAAAACCAAATGACCTTCCTGTGTGTGTGCTGTAGAGAATAGATGAGGGATTGGATATTGTTGGACTCAATCAAGGCACCCAAAGATTTTTGAATGACCATAGAGGTTCGGGGTGATTGATACCCTTGGATCAAAAAGTCGTCCACTTGAGAATTACCTGGGCAGCCAGGAAAGGAGAGTCCCATAAAGACCCCTACACGGTAGAGCGTCCCCACGGGTTACAGGGCTTCCCCCACCCGACCTTCCTTGTCACCGAGGATCTAAGTAGACCAGAATGGATAACTTGACCTCTTAAGTATACCAATTTTAAGTCCTAATTTGTGCCTTTAATTTCGCTTGATTAGAAGTTAATTTGACTTGTGACCTAATTTGGAGGTTGGTTAGCCTACTAGGTAGACCAACTTTACCTGAACTACCCTAAAGATGGCAAAATGAAATCTAGGTCAAGACCCAGAAATCATCCTGATTGACTCTCAGGTTATTAGGTCCAAGATTTTAGGATTCAAGTGAAATTAAAGCATGATTTTAGGATTTTTCTTGATTAGATCTTTTCAACCAAGGGCTTGGGTAGCACACAAATGCAGGTGAGTTTGTTTCCTTTTATACAGGCAAATGTGAACTATTACTCCAGAACCCTAATTGGCTCTATTCTACATCCAATTTGATCTTAAAATGCTCTCCTTGGACTTCAAACAAGAAGTGTGCAGTTCAAGAAGATTAGGAATTATGCGTAGTCCCTAATAGGTACAGGAAATTTGGGTAGGGAATTCTAAACAGAATCGTCTCAAGCTTTAATCAGATATGAAATTTGTTCGCAAATCAGGAAACTTACCTTTTTAAATAATGATTACTATAAAAATAAGGCAGGTGGTTCCTAATTGATTGTTTCCCTTTTTTTGTCTTCCAAAGATTAAGAGGTTGATTAGGGAAGAATAGAAAAGTTACTTGCCCTGAAGTGGTTAATTTACGTCGAAGATCTGCTCGTGAAGTACCTCGCAAAATCACAAGAAATCAAATAGGATAAGTTAGTGCTCAAATATAATCAGATAAAGTAGAGAATAGCGGTGAATTGCGCATTACTTCCCGGCAATGGCGCCAAAATGTTGATAGGGCTATTGAGGAGTTTTAAATATGTGTTCGTTGTAGTATCCTCTAAATCACTCAATTAATATATACAATTTATTACTCGAATTTAAGTCTGAGGTCAAACATAGGGAGCAAGTATTGCATTCACACACTAATCTCAACAAATGAGCACAATTAATTACTCAAAATCTAGTATGCAATGTATAACATGAGTATATGAAGGGTCAAAAAGAATTCTAGACAAAATATGTTCTTCTGCCTTCTTTTGCTTCTCCTCTTCGTCTCTCTTCTATTGCCTTGGCTTTACTCCTTCCCGCATAGAGGGGAATACTTGAATTTTTGGCTAAGTGTTAGCCACATATGAGAGCAAAACCCCCTACCCTGCGCTCTCTCTCTCTCTTTGGGTTTCCACCTCTTTTACGCCTTCACAAGGCTATGCACGGTATCGGGTTATCGGGCACGCGCACCTAGGACCAGGGATGCCTGCAGTGGGTAGCAGCCGAGGTGTGCAAGCTTAGGCGGGTAATCGGATTGGACCAGGCCTGCGTGCAGAGTGTCACGGGCGAGGTGAGTGAGGGCAGTAGGGGACCTCACCCCCTTGTGACTTGAGGCAACAAGCCGGTGTCACTTTTCCAATTTATGTGATGTTGTGGCTTCACTGGTTTCCCCTCTTCGCGCGGCAGTAGTGGCTAAAGCTGCTTTGCCAATTGGAGCAACCACTGAGGGAAGAACTCTCAATGGAAGTCCTGCTTCAAAGCCTGGTGTCTTTCCACGCTCTCTGGATGTATCACCTAGAGCAGCAGGTGCTGGAGAGCGAGCTTAGAGCTTGCTCAAGTAGTTCCGCCAATGGCCTCCGAAGGGTTGTACTTGAAACACGAAATATGGGCTAAAAGTCCCAGTTAAAAGGTTCAATAGCATCGCCGTGAGGCAAGGAAGTGAACGGCGATGTCCGTGAGGTGTGAGAGTACGTGAGGTGGCCAAACGGTGACAGAAAGTGAAGTGCGAAGGTGCGGTGTTCGACGAAGGTTGTGAGTAAGTGAAAGGTGGAATAAATATGGGTGTTTTGTGCGGGAAGGCTAGGCGGAGGTCATAGGCTCGTCGACAAGTTGATTGGTGGTTTGTGGAAGTGAGATGGACTCGCCGGAGGAGTGGCCAAAGGTGAGGACGATGAAGGTGAATGGCGTGTCGAGGGATCAAAATCGAAGGATGAATAGAGGGAAAAAGAGTAGGGGAGACAAGGGAGTGTTGGAATCTAAAATTATGGATAAAGGAGGTAGGAGCGACGTCGACTGTAGTTGGTTGGCACCGTGGAAGAGGTTCTTCGGTGGGGGATGACGAGGAAGAACGGGAAGGAACAGCTCCTGATTTGGCCATCAAGAAGCAAGGAGATGAAGATATTGGCGCTCCCAAGTTGGCGGTTGGGAGGTCGGAGACGACGGAGGAGTCTCGCCGGAGCTAGGGAGAAGATGGTCAAGGAAGGAGTTTGAAGAGGGTTTTTGAGCCAAAACCTAACTAAGGAACTCGGCCATGCAACAGGGGTCTATTTATAGAGCTTAAGGAGGCCTTCCAAGCTTGGAAACCAAGCTTGGAAGCTTGGAGCTTACGCATAAGGAGGAGATTCGAACCTTCAAAAGGTTTGCACGTGCTTTGGTGTAGGATTCAGAGCCTCGTACATGGCTCAAATGGAAGGAAACTTCCTCAGGAATTCCCCTTTCTATTTTGGGAGAGTTTTGTCAATCAATCAGGGAGATTTCTTCAATCAAAGGTTGTCGGCGAAGTAGGTTTAAGATTTGCAGGCGGCGGGGACCTGTTGGTGAAGAAGACAATAAAGCTGGGGGGTTATTTGTAAAGAGTTTGAAAGTTAGGGGCATGTGTGTGAGAGAAAAGATTTAGACTAGACCAAAATGCAAACTAGGTCAAAATGATTTCTGATTGAGCCTAAATTTTGGTACAAACCTAATTTGGACCTAAGGAATCCAATGGTGAAGTTAGATTTAGGTTTTGATCAAGTTTGACTGGATAATTTATGTAAAAATCTAAATTAGGGTAACTCTCTATTTGAGACTCTATTTTAAGTCAAATTTAGTTCCAATGGTCAAATCAAGCATACTAAACTTTAGAAAATATTTTTCTATGATTTTTAGCCGGTTTATATGAATGTTATCATGACCAGAACCTCAGTAGATTAAGTGGTTTAGGGTTTCAAATGTCATTTAATTCTTGAAATGTGTGAAAACTTATTTCTATCTACACGGACCCACTTTTTAGATATTTAAGACCATTTGACCTTTAATTAACTCTTGAGAAATCTCGTGATTGTTTTGCAATTGAAATATGTTGTTAAAACTGCAGTTTTACCCCTATTTTACTGTATTTCTCTTAGAATGGATTTGCAGTAAATTAGGGCTCTCTAGCGGTTATGTAGGAGCATTTATTCCTTGATTATGACTAATTAAAGCTAGATATGGCTGATGATGACGTTATCATCAGGTGCTCCCTTGACTAAGAGAATGGTCCCACGTTTGTCCTACGCCCGGTCTACCACTCCGGGGTCATAGTCGCGATATAGCGGTGACCACGACACGCCTGATAAATACACGGGGGTTGCCCGGCATTGGCACGCGGTCAATCATTTCCACCAATGGGTACGCTTTAAGCCATACAACATAAAACAGAAAAGGGGTTGCACCCCTCATGAGTCTGCATACCCTCGCCTGACTGTCCTGGTTGGCCCCGTGGGCCCAACAAGAGTCGGTGCCTACCCCAGGCCCCTACCCGAGTAGGTCAGTTCACTCCCTGCACTACAAGACAGTTAGCTCTCCTCGGTACGTATGTACCTGAGGGCAAGCTCATCCCCTACATTGTGGGGCAGTTAGCTCCCCTCGGTCTGTCTATACCTGAGGGCTAGGTTATTCCCTTTTAAAAACCCCACCAACGGCTGTGCCTCACAAGTATGTGTAACATTCATCATCCTTAGAAATTCATTCCATAGTGAAGACCAACCATTCTAGATCACTCTACGGTTCATGAGTGAACCTATTTGGAATTTAATCTATTCCAAGCATCAACAAGCAACTTGAGCCATCACACACATTTACGTTTTGACCTAAGGCAAGCTAGTACATTAGGATAACAAGCCTTTATCTCAATCTTTAGGGTTTATTATTATTATTAAGCGAGTATCAACCCATTACCCACGCACACAATACTTAAAAAGCACATCATTTAGAAATTAGGGCATGTGTGTATCCATAAGGGGAAAAATGCACTCAAACACTTAATTCATAATTGTCATTTCAAATTTTGTTGGTATATTAACTATCTAACTTATAACATGCATTCCATTTCGAAACTAAACAATAGGCATAGGGAGGACCACTCTACCTAGGTGTACGGGAAATATGGGGGCACGAGGAACTGATCTGGACGTCTCCACAGGTCCTGTACACACCCTGGACTGATGGCCTGTGTCAACCAAAGATCCCATCGGACATTAGATGCTTAGAATAGATTTGCAACTAATGAGACATGGGTTAAGAAGGGCAAGCAGGGTACCAAAATGTCAAAAAGTAAACTAGATTTCAAATGATACCTTACTTGCATGATTCAGACTCCATTTGGGCCTTGAACTGGCCCAAAAACCTCCCTGGTTCACTTGAACTGGACTGGGTCAATTTGGTCTGGCTGAACTAATTGCCCCCTCACCTTAGGATGCACCTGACATCTGTATCAGACATCTGACATGCACCTCAGTCGTCTTAAACCGTCTAAACCTTGCACTCTCCTCTTCGGATGTCCAGCGTTTGTCGTAGCCGTCCGAGGCTCACTCCAGACATTCGATGACCCTCCCGAACGTCCGATGCGCCTTGTTCTTCGCCCAGCAACCTTACATTAACGTACCTCGCTTTCCCATAAGACAACCACCACCATCCAGCCACACAGCCACCCCCCGACCACTGTTGCTCCCTCCCGCCCTTGCTTGTTGTAGCCACGGACCGTAACTGCTTGCTCGACCACGCGCCCGGCCACCTGCAGTCAACGAGCAGCAACTCGCCTTTAGTCACATGCCCTACAGACCTTCAGATTGCTCGTAGAGCTCACCGCAACCGCTCGTCCAGTAGATGCTCCACCTCCATGAGCACACGCTTCAAAAGAGAGGACGAGAGTGGTCTATTGCAGGCCTTCTCTCCCTCTGCTCTTCTTCGCTTGTTGGGACGAAATGGGGGGCATGTCGCCCGAAGTTAATGGGGAGATCGGGGGGACAGGGAGTTCAGTGGAAGGGGGTTTTAAGGGGGCATGGTATGGTTTTAGGGTTGGAAATATTGCAAGTTTGTCCCCACAAAACTTGTTTTTCTTAGTGGAATCCACAAAACAAGAATTGGGGTGTTAAAACTTCAGGAAACATCCTAAAAAACCTAGAAAATGCATGGGGACCCTTGGGAAAGGTCATTTCAAAATAATAAACTTAAAGGAAGTTTCGGCCTTGAAACTTAAGCTAAGTTAGGATGCGAAAGGAATCGAAACGAATGCATAACAAACTTAAAGAGGATCAAAGTTGGTCAAAAATACGTACCCTCAAAGAGCTTCGGGTACAGATCTCGCATCGCCATCTCAGGCTCCCACATCCCCTCCTCGTAGCTCTGAATCCTTCGTAGAACCTTCACTAGAGGCACCTCCTTTCGTCTCAGTCTCTTGTCGGCTCTATCTAGAATCTGCACTGGCCTCTTTGGGTAGGCTAGGTCATCTCCCACCTTGATGCTCTTGTGGCTTAATACGTGGCTAGGGTCAAAGACGTATCTCCTCAAGTTAGACATGTGGAACATGTTGTGTACACTTGATAACTGGGGTGGAAGGGAAAACCTGTAAGCAATGGTTCCAACCCAATCCAGGACCTCGAAAGGTCCCACAAACCTCGACGCGAGCTTCCCCCTCACCTCAAACCGCTACAAGCCCTTTATGGGCGAAACACAGAGGAAGATGTGGTCTCCAAGCTCAAACTGTACCTCCCTACGCTTTTGGTCAGCGTAGCTCTTCTACCTGTTCCAGACAGTGCGGAGTTGCCTGTAGATCTGCTTTATTACCTCCGAGCTTTGGCGGATCAACCTAAGACCAACCTCCTACTTGGTCCCAACCTCCATCCAACTCAAGGAAGCTGTACACTTTTGCTCATACAATGCCTCATAAGGTGTCATGCCTCATAAGTTGTTGTTGTATACAAACTTTGCTAGGGGTAAATGCTCCTCCCAGGAGCCACTCCAATCCAACATACAGGCACATAGAAGATCCTCAAATGTCTGAATGGTGTGATTGGATTGTCCGTCGGTCTGGGGTTGGTAAGTAGTGCTGAACCTTAAGTGAGTACCTAAAGCCTACTGGAACTCTCCCCAGAATTAGGAAGTAAAACAGGTGTCTTTGTCAGATATGATCTCACGGGGAACTCTGTGAAGATGCACAACTTCTCGGATGTAACACTCTGCCAATTGTGCTGGTCCAAAGGTGACTCGGATTGGCAAGAATTGTCCCGTCTTCGTCTTTGACAATTAGGCCCCCCAACATAGCACTTTTTGAAGCACATAAACGTCACTAATTCGAAATGTGTTCAAGAGAGTACCCTGAAACGAACTCTATGAATCCTAGGGCCAACGTCTACTCAATTTTAATTAAGACCTGGGATAATAGTGCATTTGGAATGTGATGGGCCTTGTTAATGGGTTGTGGCCTTAATAATTCATTGAGAATGTGTATGTGCACAACCAAAAGTTTTCAAGCAAGATTGTTAAGGATGAGGTGAATTTTAGAATTTGAAACTTGCTTAGTAACTTTTAGGGTTTGAATTTAGGTATGTTTGGTGCGACTCGAATAGGTTGTGTTAATATGGTGAAATTGTCGTTTAAGTTATTATAGTGGGTTAACCTAAATCGAACCTAACCAGCTTCACAAAATTTTTAACCTGACCTACTTGATTTTATCTTGGTCTCTTTTAGGCCCAGGGTCGATCTCAGGGAGGCGGGAATTTAGAAGTCAAGGAGTTTCTACGCCTTTCCTAAAATGTATCTCTTCCTTGTGTTTATTATGTTTTTGGTTTTTTCTATTTAAGATTTTTTTGTTGATAATATTGCCCTTGAAGTACACCCTCAAAATCAAGTTCTTGACTTTGAGCCAAATGATTTTTAGCTTGTAGCCAACTTGGGGTTTCCAAAAATTGATCCTGTTATTCGCAAGATCGAGTACCTACAAGACAAGAATTATCTTTTCTTTTTTACTCTTTTTTTTATCTTTTTAATAACAAAAAATAAAAGATAATTGAAAACAAGACATGTTGCTAGGAAAGAAAGAAATACTTAGCTTATTATATGTATAGATATATAGTAGATACAATATATATATATATATGTATATATTATATATGGGGATGGAGGTGGAAGTGGAAATGGAGTGTAGCACAGTATCAAGTTGGTCCACGTCTAGCAAGACGCAACCAACAAGACGAAGTGCTACGTGAAGTGAGTGGATGTGTAGGAGTGTGTGTAAGCACTTGCTTTGCACAAATATCGAGGAATATCAGCAACTGGTGCAGATATTCCCGCGATATGATACGCGGTGGAGAAACTAGTGCATGGGGGTATGGGTAGTGAAATGTATATATGGATATGGGTAGGTAGATATATGTGTAAACATGTATATATACGTGTGTGTGTGTGTGTATATAGGTGAGTGGATATATAAATATATATGTGTGTGTGTGAGCGTATAAGGGTGTGTGTGAGTGTGCTGGCGGAGGAGGGGAGCGCAGCAGATAAGTCGTCTGCTGCGCCGCCCTGTCGTCTGGTGCACAATTGCACCGGTGCAATGGCGCGGGAGAGAGCGCGTGCGCAGCACGCAGGGGGGCGCAGCCGTCTCTTCGTGAGCGGTTGCACCGGTGATATGGGGTGCGGACGGGTGAGAGCGCGTGCACCGGGGATATGATGCAGTTGCACCAGGGATATGAGGTGCGGAAGGGAGCGCGCGGTTGGTTGCACTGGGGATGACGCGTGGTTGCAGTGCACTGTGCAACGCTGCACAGTTGCACCGGTGATATGGGGCGCGGACGGGTGCTAGCGCATGCAAGCAACCGGCTAGAGCGGGTAGCGTCAAGCGAGAGAGAGAGAGAGCGATGCCACCGACTAAGTGAGAAGCGAGCCGATGGCTACAGTGTCGCGCAGACCGCACACCACGGTAGCTACAATGCCGTGCGCGGTCTGGCGACCGGTAGTGGCCGGTTCTGCATGCGTGGGTGTGCTGTGAAGCGCCTGCGTGCATGGAAAGGAGATGTGCATGTCCTGCAGACGCACGCGCGGTGGCCGACGGTGGCTTGCAGGCAGGCGTGTGGCTCTATTGGAGCTTCTAAGCTTGAAGCTCTAGCAATGGCAGAGAGGATGATGGCAGTAAAAACGAAAGGTGAATCCACTACGCCCACCTGCTCACGAAAGAGCTGGGCGGTGGTGGAACTCACAGTGGTGGTACTGAGACCACTGTGAGTATTCTCCTGCCCACAGTGTGTCTCTTCTCAGTGAGAAGAGATACTGTGTATGAAGAGGGAGAGGGGAGGAGGTTGGCCCAAGGTGACGGTGGAGCTGAAAGTGTCTGGAGGTGTATGTCTGGCCCCCGCACAAGGGAGAGAGCAAGGCAATTTATAGATGAGGAAGCTTGCCACAGCCATGCTGCTGGCATCGCACCTCCAGCCATGCTGTTGGCAGGAGTGGCACGAAGAGGCGCGCATGCCCCATGTCCTGCAGTCGCGTGAGAGAGAAGAATTCAAAGCAAATAAAGAAATGAAAATGGTGAAATTGCAATGCAGCACTTGATGAAGATGTTAAATACTCTCCTCCCCTCTTTAAAAATGCATGCAGGCGTCTATTTACAAATGCCACTACAGCTACATAAGATGCAATGGTAGTGCTAGGAAATAACACAAGATGGCATATTTACTGGTGTATTTTTGCTGTGCAAACAATGTTCAATCAAGTTTAAAGAGACAAACCATGTTTTAAAAGCACGGATGTAGATATATTCTTTTAGAAATCAAAAACAATGTAGAGTGCCTGATTAATTCCTAAAAATTGAACCCTACAGAGCAAGCTACAAGATGAATCAATTTTAAAGTTAGGTGGTGCAGCCCAAGCAACTCAAACAATTGGCTCTGATGCACCACCAATTATGGCACACAAAAAGTGATTAACCTAATTCGATTTCTACTCTTTTATATGTGAATTCGCGAGTGTAACGGTTCCACAAGTCCGAATCCCAATTGAGTAGAAAAAATCAAAAGAGGTTATGTGCCTCAAGTGTGGGTGTGTGTAGCGTGTATGTTACTTTCGTCCCATAAACAGATTAGATATATTTTTTTTTTGAATTTTCTTTTTATGCAAGGGTAAGGTGGGTGAAGATGACAAACAAGACAAACAAATCTCTCTTAGGGTTTATGAGAACACCAAAGTAGATTCGGGTCTTGATTATTAAGGTGGTGAAATAAACTAGTAGGTAGGGAAGTGGGGGAAAACTTACAATTGTCTCTACCCGCAGTTTACTCTAATCTACCGCCTTAGGCTCCTCGATCAAGTTCCTGCAAGACAGTGAATTGAAGAAAAAAGATGGGTTAGAAAAATATGTAAATACGGGAAAACATGGAAAATTGAATCAAAGTCCATTGCCTCTCCGACAACGGTGCCAAAGTGGTGGGCGTAAGATTCACGAGAAAAAAATAGGGTTTTAAAGAACCCATCATCGTAGTCGCAAAATATTGCTACCAAATAAAATTACCGAAGCTCAAGGTGAGCCCCAAGTCAAACACAGGAAGGTGACGTTTGATTCTTTTAAAATTGTGCTTTACTTTGTTTCTTTTTGGTATTTTTATATTTGCTAATTTTTTTGTGTATTGTGATAGCGAGAAAATAGGAAGAGATATTATCTAAACTACACTATTTTAGAGAGCTATTCTACTTGCAAATAACAAAGAGAGAGATGCAAAACTACTTCTAGATATATGCTTGATATATGTTTATTACAAATGATTCTACACTATGAAAGCAGTAAAAGGGAAAGGGGGTGAGAAAAATCCTCTTTGTCGACTGGTTCGAGGACGAAGCTGCGTTGACGAGGTCCGGATGAAGTGTTGAGTAGTTGGAGGAAGGAGAACTGCGTCGGAAGATGAGGTGAGGATAGGCAGTGTCGCAGTGTGATTCGCTTCCCAGAATGGGGTTGAGAAGACGGCCGATGAGAGCTCCACAAATGGTGGTGAGATGGTGGAAAAATATTTTCATTTCTCTAGTGGAGCATCCCAAGGGCTTAGGACATATGCTTAAGATGTGTTTTGAGCTCTAAAGTAGGTGAGGAGAGCATAAGAAGGGATGAAGAAGAATGTGAGGGGTGGTGGTCTTTTATAGTGGTGATATGACGGCCAAAAACATGTATGGGTCAATAGCGACATTTAAATTATCGTTGAAAACCAATCGGAAACGTCACTGAAGACCAGTTCACGCGCTTGCAGGTGCTTGCACGCACTTGGCTCACCCATGCTCCGCGCGGCCGTTGCTGCATTGCTGGCACTGCTACTGGCACACGGCACTGCTACTGCACACTGCACACTCATTGCTGCTACGTTGGCACTCAATTGAAGATTTCGGGGGGTTGCAGGTCTCGAACCTGCGACCTCCCCTTTGTGATAGAGCTCAAAACTACCACGCCAAGGCCTTCACTTTGTCGAAAAGGTGAATTCTTTGCTCCAATTGGGATGGTGGCGTGACCTCTCTATGGTCATTGGATCTTATTTCAAAGGCCCAGATTTGATGGGCGTGAAAGAGAGAGGTGGCAGTGACCCTTGGGTGGCCTGGATAGCGCCACTTGGCACGATCTAGGCCGTTTATCTTCTTTCCTTTGTTGAGGTTGCTACAGATGTTGGATCGAGATGATTTCTACGTGATTGGATTGTGATCGTCATTCCAAATCCATCCGTATGGCTAGATTTGTCGTTTAAAGTTTCGAATTGCATCATCTTGACCCTTGGCCGTTGATCTTCCTCGGACTGCATATGGTGCTACGAGACTCCAATCAAGGCTATTTCGGAGGCGTTGGACTCCGATCGTCGTCATGATCACATCCGTATGGTTTAATCGTCAATCCTAGGCCCTGAAATAAATCTTCTCTTCTGGCCAAAAAAAGAAGCAAATTAACTTATGATTTATACAATCTATCCTAAATGCAAAATGATGCATGCTATTCAATATTTATAATGTGGAATGCAATGTTAAGCTTATGAGCTCTCATAAATAGACATTTTATCATGAATAAATGTATATTTATCACTGCTTATCTCTGTCACTATGCATGGCCTCTCCCATTTGAGCACAACCTCAACCTTGGCCGGATCCACAACTATCCCATCACTAGAGATCACGTAACCTAAAAAGGTAACCTACCTCAGCCAAAACTCGTACTTGTTGTACTTAGCATACAGCCTATGTTGCCTCAAGGTGTCTAGAATCATGCAGAGGTGTTGCTCGTGTTGGAACCGATCACGAGAATAGACTAACACATCATCAATCGAAACAACCACAAACTGATCCAAGTAGGGCCTGAAGACGTGGTTCATCCGACCTATAAAATGCAATGGGGGAATTGGTCAACCCAAACGGCATGACCAGAAACTCGTAGTGTTTATACCACGTCGTGAAAGCTATCTTGGAGACATTTGTCTCTTTGATCCTCAACTGGTGGTAGCCTAACCTCAAGTCTATCTTAGAGAATATCGTGTCATCTCTTAGCTGGTCAAAGAGGTCGTCGATGTGGGGTACTAGATACTTGTTCTTGATGGAAACCCGGTTCAACTACCAGTAGTCAACATAGGCCCGAAGGGCACTATCCTTCACAAACAAGATTGGAGCCCCCCAAGGGGATGCACTGGGCTCACAAAGCCCTTCTCCAACATATCCTGCAGCTGGGACTTGATCTCTCGCAACTCAAGTGTGCCATCCTGTATGGCGCGGTAGAAATGGGATTGATCCCTGGTATCAATGAGATCTCAAACTCAATCTCGTGCTCAGGTGGTAATCCTGGCAACTTCTCAGGAAAGACGTCAGGATACTCATAGACCACCAGGATGCTCTGCAGGTTGACTCTTGGGCTAGGCTCTGCCAGAACACAAGCCAAGTACCCCACACACCCCTGACACAGTAGCTTCACTGCCCGAAGCACAGATATGCATCTAAACCCTTCGTCTATTGGCTGACCATGGAACTCAAAAGAAGACAACTCAGGAATGAAGACAATCTTCTTCCCAAAACATTCCACCAATGTGTGGTATGAAGATAGCCAATCCATCCCCAAGATCATGCCAAAGTCCTTCATCTGGAACAAAATCAGGTCGGACGGAAGACTGTATCCCCCTATCGTGACCTTGCAATCGGTAAAAACCTCCTCTGCCACGAATAAATGTCCCCCCGGACCTCTAATCAAGAACATATCCTCTAACAGTATATTAGTCAATCCCAAACTAACGGCAAAACTCATGGAGACAAATGAGTGTGTGGCACTAGAATCAAAAGGTACATGAACTAATATGCTGGAAATTGTAACCATACCTGCCACCACTGAACCTGAGGCTTTAGCGTCTTTGTGAGTTAGGGCATTGACACACCTCTCAGTCATGTGTGCAGAAGAGGAAGCCATGCTCTGGGTCGGGCGAGTCATTGCTAGCTGGTACCCATCCCGTGACTACTGTCCTCCTCCTCGAGCCTAGCACCCACGACTGCTAGCTTGACCTGTGCTCGGTGCAGGGAGCATCTGGTATGCTCCAGCCCTAGACGGGCAGTCCCCCCTCACGTGGCCCGGCTAGCCACACTAGTAGTAGAGTTGAACATGACCTCCTCCCTTGGTCTATCCCTACCGGTAACTGAGCTGGGGTTTGGTGCTGGCAATTGGCCCCTGCCTTGGCCCTAATGACCCCACAAAATGGGATGCCTCTCCTGCAGGTGCAGTGTGCTGGGGTGGAAGGTGCCTCCTCTCCTGACGACCCTGGGAGCTTTCGGGCTGATAAGGCCTCTTCCAACCTTCTCCATCGGTGTCTCGTGCGACCGGGTTGGTCTCCTCATATGTCATCGCCGCCCTAACCACGCGAGAGAAAGTAGGTAGCTTCAAGGGCTTCACATACCCCCGTATGGTAGGTCGGAGGCCCTTAGTGAACCTCCACAGATGCTCCTCCTCTATAACTACTACAGACAGGGTGAAGTGTGACAGCTCAAGGAAACACATGCAGTACACACTAACTGTCATCACCCCCAGGCGGACAGTGTGGAACTCCCGCCTCCTCTGATCCTGCTACATCTGCAGGAAGTACTGCTCACAGAAAAGTGTCATGAATCAGTCCTAGGATGGCTCTCCCCCCTCCTGTCCTTTAATTGCCCACCACCACCTGTGGGCGACACTCTCCAGGTGATACGTGAAAAAGGCCACGCGACACCTGGTAGGAGGGTGAAGTGTATAAAAGATCTCCATCTACTCCAGCTAGTTTTCTACCTTAGACGGGCTCTCCTCCCCCTTGAAGGAGGGGAGCTTCAGCTTCCAAAATTGCGTGAACTCGTGGTGAAGCTATAACAAGGGCACGAGTCCACCCCCAGGTGGGGAGGACTCCTACTAGGTACTGCCTAAAGGTGGTGGGGGAGGTGGAGGATCACCTCCTCCCCCTCTAGCTTGCCTAGCACTGTGGCGGCTCCCTTGTCTCATGGAAGACTTCCCCTCCGCAACCTCTGAAGAGATGTAAGGAGGCAGCGGAGTTGAACGATCTCCCAAATCAACTAGGCAAGGTCCTAAGCCTAGACACCTAGAAGGAGGGGTGGAGTGACCCCCGCCTCAGATTCGACACCTCGACGACTACGCCTGCGGCCACGTCCATGGCCGGCCTCGCGAGCTACACGACGAGGCATTTCTTGTAGGAAGACGAGGAACAAAGATCATTAGTGACACAATCCCGATATGAGACTCATGAGAGAGATCAAGATAAAACTTCTGATGGCTATTCTAGCTACATCTGCATGAGTGCTACTTCTGGGTTATTTTGATTCATTACTCGGGACAACCTTGCTCTAATACCATCTTTATTACGACTCGATCCAGCTCCATACAGAAACCTGGGTTAGATTGCATCATTTATTCCAAGACCCAATCGTCCAACAAGAAAGAACCAAAATCAAATATTATCACACATGTATTATAGCTATTAAAAAGATATAATTAATGATAGAAGGAAATAGAAACAAGCTTCATGTACTAGTATCTATTCCAAGTGATAAAACAACATTTAACATAGCCATCACAGTAAAAGATAATCATGAGAAAGTAAGAAATAGTGGTCCTGAAATCGAAACATTCACTACAACAGGGAGTGGAATGGGCTACAACAAAAAAAAAAGACTACAAGCTAAGGCTGGGCTCAGCTAGGCCCAACTCCCTCGACATCTTGTGGTACTGGCTGCTTAGTCTCCTGACTTGGACACAAGTGGTAGACATCAGTAAAAGCTGAGTAAAGTGGCAAGTGTACATTAAGAAAACAACAAACCTAAACTAATATGAAAAGCAATATAATTCCAGGCATTTTGTATGTTTTATTTTCATTTATTAGCCACTAGTTTCTTGATTTCAGGTATTCTAGAAAAGGGTTCCACTTTCTCTTAATTCACATGTTCCCTAACAGAACGATCTTGTTGCAGTATTCTCGCGATGTAGAATGTGCACGTGGTACTCCCTTAGCCGAAGGAACTCTCCCACTTTTTTCCTACACCCGATCTACCACCTCGGAGTATAGTCATGACATAGCGGTGACTACATCACATGTGACAAACACACGGGGGACTACCCTGCACTGGCACACGATCAGTTGTTTCCGCTAATAGGTACGCTCTAAGCCGTACAACACAGAACAGAACAGGGGCCGCACCCCTCACGAGTTTGCGTACCCTCTCCCAACTATCCTGGTTGGCCCCCGTGGGCCTGACTGGAGTTGGTGCAGAGAGGTCGTGCCTACCCGGGGTCCCTACCCGAGTAGATCAGTTCACTCCCTACACTATGGCACGGTTAGCTCTCCTCGATACGTATGTACTCGAGGTCCAGCTCATCCCCTGTACGATGGGGCGGTTAGCTCTCCTCGGTATGTGTGTACTTGAGAGCCTACTCATCCCCTGTCAAAAACCCCACTAGCATTTGTGCCTTACAAGTATGTGTAACATTCATCATCCTTAGAATTTCATACCATAACGAAGACCAACCATTCTAGATTGCTCTACGGTTCATGAGTGAACCTATTTGGAATTTAATCTATTCCAGGCATCAACAAGCAACTTGTGCCATCACACATTTACGTTTTGGCTTAAGGCAAGCTAGTACATGCATGTAGGATAACAAGCCTTTTATCTCAATCTTTAGGGTTTATTATTATTATTAAGGGAGTATCGACCCATTACCCACGTGCATAATACTTAAAAAGCACATCATTTAGAAATTAGGGATGTGTGTATCCATGAGGGGAAAATTGCACTCAAACACTTAATTCACATTCGTCATTTCAAATTTTGTTGGTATATTAAATATCTAACTTATAGCATGCATTCCATTTTGAAACTAAACAATAGGCATAAGGAGAACCACTTTGCCTAGATGTACGGGAGATATAGGGGCACAACGAATTAATCCGGACATCCCCACAGGTCCTGCACGTGCCTCGAACTCAAGGCCTATGTCAACCAAAGATCCCACTGGAAATTTAATGCTTAGAATAGATTTTTAGCTAATGAGACATAAGTTGACATGGGAAAATTAGGTACCAAAATGTAGGAAATTAAACCAGCTTTCCAACAATACCTTACTTGCATGATTCGGACTTCGTTTGGGCCTTGAATCGGCCCAAACCCTCTAGTTCACTTGAACCAGACTGGGTCGGTTCGATCTGGCTGAACTGACTGCCCCCTCGCCTTAGGATGCACCTGACGTCCGTATTAGACGTCTGACACACACCTCAGACGTCTTAAACTGTCTGAACCTCGCACCCTCCTCAGATGCCGGCATTTGTCTTGGTCGTCCAAGGCTCGCTCCGGACATTCGATGACCCTCCTGAACGTTCGATGCACCTTCTTATTCGCCCAGCAACCCTACGCGAATGCACCTCGCCTACCCACATGACAACAACCACCACACAGCCACCCCCCGGGCCACCACTACTCTCTCTTGCCCTCCCTCGTTGCAGCCATGAGCCACAAACCGCTTGCCCGACTACGTGCTCGGCAGCTTGCACTCAGCGAATAGCAGCTCGCCTTTAGTCATATGCCCTGCAGATCTTCGGACCACACACAGCAGCTCACCACAACCGCTTGTCCGACAGCTGCTCCACCTCCACGAGCACACGCGTGAGAAGAGAGGACAAGAGGGGTCAATTGTAGGCCCTATGTCCCTCTGCTTTTCCTCTCTTGCTAGGACGAAGTGTGGGGCACATCGCTTGAAGTTAATGGGGGGAATGGGGGGATGGGGAGTTCGGTGGAAGGAGGGGTTTTAAGGGGGTAGGGTAGGATTTTAAGTTTGGAAAAAATACGAGTTTGGCCTCGCAAAAGTTGTTTTTCCTAGTGTCATCCACAAAACAAGAACTGGGGTGTTAAAACTTTCGGAAACATCCTAGAAAACCCAAAAAATGCGTGGGGACCACTGGGAAGGGTCATTTCTGTATTCCCTCATAAATTCATATTTACGACTCATTGCGAAGAGAAAAAATTTCTTGGTTGCAACACTTTGCTTTCAATAAAGGTACCTTTTGGTTTAACCCCTTATCTAACGTTCACTACAACAGGAATAAAGTGAAATAAGTCTTAAACGTCAGACCTTTTATGTAGGGTATACAATGGTGACAACAAAGTAAAGTTCTTGGTGATAATATTAGGTATGGTACTCTTAAAGGCCATGCACCCTGTCCTGTTCCATAAGTGGATTCGAGAAAGACCCTATTCGCTAAACTCTATCGTATAGTAACACTCACATAAGTAGAATTCTCCAAGGATGCATTGTTAACATTCTACTATAAAAGTCTTAAACCCATTCAAAGTATTTGCACTTTCTTCTTTTGGAATTAAAGGTACTTAGGCTTCTAGGAATTGTACTCAAATGTAAGAGCATCTAACATTGAGTGCTAGCCAGTTCCCCATGGAGATTGTTATTACCACATTGAACCTACTTTGTAGGATATCCACTAAGTTTGGTTGGGTTAATACTATAGGTGAACTCCCAATGGATCTCAATCTCATCCTAAGCCTAGATTTAAGGGCTAGAGATCTATCAAATTCTTTAGTAAACAGATATGTTGTATTATCCTTAGATTCAAGGAAATCCACAGCAATCACCGCCTGAGACACCAAATCCCCTATAAACTTTAGTTTGACATGGATATGTCTCCTTATTTTTTGATTTAACTTTGAGCTCTTAATCTTTTCTATTGTAGTCATGTCATCATAATGCAAAGATATTGCAGAAATTGTCTTACCCACCATGAAAATTTCAAAAAGTTCCCTTAGCCATTCATCCTTGATAAATACCAGTTTATCATCATTCTTATGTCCTAAAACGAATCTAGCTCTTAGAGATTTAACTCCGCAGATGGGTTTCTGGGCTACATTTAGGCATCACTTAGGTTAGGCATACTTTGCATAATTTTTGGTATTTTTGACACGCTTATTTGAGTGTTAGAGATGAATAGATATCTAGATCCCAAAAACTCGAGCATTCAGAAAGGCAGCAGGTGAAGAGGAAGCTCATTCTAGCTGGACCATAGCTGAATCCATCTCATCACAGGTAGATTCTAGCTCACCTAGGTTAGGTTTAGCTCTATCCAGCTCCATTCAGCTCATCTTAGCTGGATGGTAGATCAGAGTAGCTCAAATCATCTCAGATCCAGCTCAACTTAGTTGAGTCTAGCTTTTCCTAGCTCCAATCAGTCCACTGAGAGCTCTAGCTAACTAAACTTAATTGACAGGAGTTCACCTCAGCTCAAGTCCAACTCTCCCTAGCTCCACTCAGCTCACGGCAGTTGAACTCCCTCCAGCTTATCTACTACTTGTCAACTTAGTAGCTAAGCTAGCTCGGGAGTTCCCCTCAGAAGCAGGTCCAGCTCAACACAGCTTCAGATAGGTTGAGTCTAGCTCAACTTAGCTCTACTAGTCAAGCTTAGCTGTTAGCAGAAGAATTAGCTAGCTAAGCTGAGTAGCTAAGCTCCTAAGAAGACCACTTCAACCATCATCAGCTTTGAGAAATTTGCTTCAGCTCCAAATCTACTTCAGATAGCTCCTGGCTACCTCCTTCCAACTAAACCCTAACTACCCCTCCACTTCCCTACTAGCTAAGCTAGCTTAGCTTAGCTCTACTATGTTCCCCTACTATGGCTATCCACCATCACCTAAACCACCTCCTCTCCCTTATTTGGTGCCAAAACTACCCCAACCACCACCTCCCCTTGGTGTCCCTTCATGTGGCGCCAACATAAGGCACCTTTCCACCAAAATAACCACCCTTAACCTCCCTTAAGTTGGTGCCAAAACCCCCCTTACACCTCTTCAAAAGTGGAGCCAACTTGAACCCTCATCACAACCCTACACCTATCCCCATAAGGCCATCTCCACCATCCACCTAACCCCCCTTCTAGAAAACCATCTTGGCACCAAATATAAACATCCCTCCACCACCATAACCACCTCTTAGCCTACCTTAAGTTGGTGCTGACACATCCTACAAACACCTCCTCAAGTTGGTACCAACTCTCCCTTACACATCCACCCTTCATCCATCTTTTTGACCCATCCTAACCATCCACTCTAGGCACCAAAATGATCACCTTCTAGAACCTAGGGTTGGCGCCACTCACCTCCTTAACTCCATCTCCATACACCCCTTAAGTTGGCACTGACCCACCTTAACCCTCCATCACATAACTACCATATCTAAATCCAATCCTAGCCTTACAACACACCTTACCAACCCTCAACCCTAGTTCCTACCAAGAGATGGCATCAACCATTAGGTGACCCTCCATCTTGGCGCCATCAGCCCTAGCCCTAGTATCCCATAACCACCCTCCATGAGCAATCCTAGTTGTCAACCCCTTAACCACACCTACCTCCCTTTGCCACTCTATAAAAAGACCATTAACCACACACTTCCAACCAGCATTGGCAACATACATCACTCATTCTTCCACCCACACTCCACCATAGCCCACGACTAAGAGAAGAAGGAGAAGAAGAAGATTAAGGAGACACTCTGTCTCCTTGGTGCCTTCCCCTCTTCCTTTCTCTCTTGTGCTCACGCCAAGGGGTCCCATTCCAAGGAAAGCTAGGCAGGAGGATGACAAAAGAGGAGGATCTTTAGGGTGGTCTACGTCCACCCTAGGAGGAGTTTTTAGAGTGGAATCCTTCCACTCTAGAAGGAGCTAGGGCACACCTGCCAAGGGCTTGCCAAGGAGGATAGCATCAACTTGGATGAGCACATCAAGAAGGGAGTAGGAAGAATTCTTTCTAAGCCTAGGAGCAGTTGAGCTTGGAGTAAGGATTCTCTCCTCTTCACCACCATTACCAGGAGGATTTTTGTTTTATCATTTTGTATTTGAATTTATGTAGTAGAAGCATTCCTCTACAAGAATTCTTGTAAAACAAATTTTCTCCTTTTATGAAAGTTGCCTTTCTACATTTTGTTGCATTCAATTGTTTGCTTTTTATTTTAATGTACTCACACCCTCTCTAATTATCCTAGGTCTTCACATACCTAGGGTGAGCTTAGAGAGAGGTTCTTCCCATCACTTAGATTTTAGTGATTTAGCGTAGTCCTTCGTATATCATATTCAGTTGCCTATTATTTCAAAAATCCAAAAAAATCTTATATTTAAAATTACAAAAAAAAAGTTGATTTTCGACTTGTCAAGCGAGAGAGTTCAAAATTGTAAACTTGCCTCCTTGGATGACCCTAGATACCACCTCTATCTAGGATTACAAATTTAAAAACGATCGCGGAATTGCATGTTGCAATGACTCAAAAACCTAATTTTATCAAATCATGCTTTTTCTCTATTAATCCTCAATTCCAACGATATCCAAAGCACATAGCTCAACCACAAAAGTAGATTGATCTAAAATGGTCTATTTTGCAAAATGCCAAGAGACTACTTCACCTCCAAGGGTAAATGCATACCCTGTAACACCATTACTACCAGAATTCTCCAATTGACCTATTTAGCTTGCATCACTATATCCTTCCAGAACTAAAGAATTTTTCCTATAATGCAAACTAAAGGAAATAGTTTCCTTTAAGTACCTAAGTACTCAGTTTAAGGCATTTCACTTGTGTATCTGTTAAGCTTAGACACAGATAAAGAAATATACAATATAGTACAATACTCATACCAGCCTTAACCTTAGAGCAGACACACTTGTCAGATTCACAAACCATAAACCCAAAAAACTATACAATCTTATCAAATTTTTCATGCCATTGTTTGGGTTCTTGCTTCAAATCATATAATGATATAAAAAGCTTGCAAAAGTTTCTCATTCTTAAGAGTTACAAATCCTATTGGTTGATTCATATAGAACTTTTCCTCAAAATCTCCAAAAAGAAAGTCGATCTTCACATTCATTTGATAGATTGTGAGATCATAAATGGAAGTCATTTTAATAAGGGTCTGGATAGTAGTTATCCTAGTTACCAAAGAATAGGTATTGAAATAGTTGATACCTTTCATTTGCTTAAATTGCTTGGCAACAAGTCTAGTTCTAGACATTTCATGGACCCCTTAGGCCTGTGTTTTCTCTTAAATACCCATTTTCACCCAATAGTAGAATACATTGGAGGTAAATCGACCAACTTCTATGTGCCATTAAAGATAGTCGAGTATATCTCACTCTTAATGGCATCTTTACAATGCTTAACTTCAGGAGAGGCCATAACAATGTGTTAAGTGGGGGGAATGCCCTCGATTTGGTAAGCAACAAAGTTGCTTCCCAAATCCATAACAATTCTTAGTCTCTTACTTCTCTTAGGTTCAAAACCCTCAACTTCATTGGGTTCGGAATGGGAAGAGCTAGCATCTACATTAGATATCCTTTCCACTTATTTAGGAATGGAACCAGATGTGGTGGCTGAAATCTCATTTTGAGGTAATTCAATCTTCATAGGAAAGGCATCCTCAAAAAATATTACATCGCGTATTCCTGAAATGTCAAATTTTACAACTAAAAACCTATCAACATAGCTATTCTCTTGTATTCTAGAACTATTACCTTAGCAAGGTAACCCCATACTCGGAGATATTTTAGACTTGGTTTCCTCTTTTTGCGAATCTTAAATGGATTACTTTCCATGTGCTTATGAGGAACTTTATTTAGAATATGACATATCGTATTTAAGGCTTCCCCCTGAAAGAGCAATTCTCGTTTTTGATGAAATTCGTAACATGAAATGTCCTGTCATTATAGTTCATTGTGTGGGAGAAAATCACTTTTTAAAATATTTAATACTCAAAATCTAACCACAAAAATAGTTAGGTTGTCTCCACAGGAAGGAATTAGCCTATTAAACTAGTGAGTGGTGCCTCGTTTATTCAGGAATCTTAACAGATGCGCATACTAATTAATGTAATTCATTTTTCAACATAAGTTATCATTCTATGAATTAATCAAGAATATAGGGAGGTTGCATGCAAAATCACCACCATGGAAATGTTGGTGCTAAAACACTATAATCGTTTATTTTGATGATAACAAAACACATGTCACTTAACATTTGCTTTTAGGCCCTAGTGTTCAGGTCAAATTGCAAATGGAGACAGGTGTTTAGACAGAATTCGAGTTCGCATCCATAGCTGATTGGAGGAGCTTGACGGAGAACGGAGGAGCTTCGCGAGGAGCGAAAGCTTGAAGACGGAAGGATAAAAACAATAGGATAGATTTCTTTTTATCATATTCCATATACTTTGTTGTTTCTTTATTTACTCTTTATTTCTTAGTAGCATGTTAAAGAACCTCAAAGTACTTTTAAAGTAGTCCTAGGAACACTTGGACAACCTTATGATACTTAGGTTTTCAGTAGCTAACTTAGAAAACCAAAATAGGATTCAGACAGCTTTTTAAGACGTTTATTTGAATATCAGACGTCTGACTGTTGACTTAGACGTCCAAACACATAGGCTGGACTTATTAGGTTCTGTCTGATGAAATCAGACGTCTTAGAAGACGTCCGATGTTATTACCAGACGTCCAATTAGTGCAACGTTGGCCAACAAGGTTAACATTGAGGAAAATAACTTTTAGGCTTTTATCAGACGTCCGTAGAGGACACTAGACGTCTGATAAGTGACCGTTGAGCCTCGATTGAGACGAAATCACTTGGGTTGAGATTATAGCCATTTAGTCTCATTGGAAATCCATTCCTACAATTAAATAGGTTTCCAGACGTTTAGTGCCAGACATCCTGTATGTCATCTGATAGTTATACACTAGAACCCTGTTTAGGTCTGTTATTAGTCAGTATGGAAACCCGTCTAGTAGTAGACGTCTGACTTAGTTCCCAGATGTCTTAAACTACCATTCCATACGTCTGATATCTGGAACAGACGTCTGATGACCTTATCAGAATCATTAATGATTCTGATTACGGCATGTTTTACCTTACGTTCATACCTAATGGCTATGGAAGCCCTCTAAGGCCTTCCAAAGCATTCCTAGGCCCTCTATAAATAGAGGATCCTTGCCTTGTAGAAACACACCAAGCATTAGCATTTCCACATCTTTTGTGTCCAAGTGAAGTAGAAGAAAGCTCTAGCTCTCCAAGCCTAGTTCGACATCCAGAGAGCTTCAATCTAGTTGCGCACCTACTCTCCCTCCGTGATTACGAGAGCGATGGAGTGCCATCGCGTGGTTCACGCTTAATCGTCAAGTTGATACACTTCCACCAAAGGGAAGTTTTCTAACTCCTATAGAAGCTAGGTTTAAATATTTGTGGCTCTATAGGTTTATTGTTGTTCTTTTATTGTTCTTTGATTTGGGTATTCATTTTGCGATTTCCCATCTCCATCGTGGGACAAATCCTTCTCGTGAAGAGAAGGGGTTTAAGGCACACTACCCTCGGTCTAAGTAGTGTTGTTGTAAGAGGTTGAGTCATCCTCGTTTAAGTGACTCATTAGTGGATTTGATCGACTTTATCGATCAGGAAATCCTAACTCGAGAGGGTTAGGTGGTGGTTTTTACTTGATTTGAGTTTCCACCTAAAAATACTTGTGTTATTGTGTGATTGCCATAATTGTGAGATTGTTTATCTAGTTTCCACACTCTATTTTATATTCCGCATATCTCACCCCCTCCCGTAGGGAATTTCAGTTGGTATCAGAGCATGATCTTGCTAATCGGAGTAACGCCCAGCAAGAGATCTTATGAAGGGAAGCGTCACCGCCACCAGAATCGTTAAGGGGCAATCCACCGTCTGACCACCTTACTTCGATGGAAGCAACTACAGCTACTGGAAGTTGCGGATGAAGATGTGGCTTCAAGCCACGAACTTCACTCTATGGGGACATTGTGAAACCCTATACGAAGTCCCGGAGAGACCAGAGAGAGGCTATTCGCAGAAGCAGACCCACGAGCTTTCCTTCAATGCGAAAGCTATGAACGCGTTATACTGTGCTCTTAGCCCAGAGGAGTTCAACCGGATATCGCAGTGCACCACTGCATATAAGATATGGCACACTCTAAAAGTTACACACGAAGATACGTCAAAGATAAGAGCCTCTAAAATTAATGTTTTATCTCAAGAATTTGAGTCTTTTTATATGAAGTCTAATGAGTCCTTAAATGAGATGAACATTAAGTTCACTCTCATTGTAAATAGCTTGAAGGCATTAGGAAAGACCATCAAGGAGGAGCTTCAAGGGAAGCTTCTTCATTCCCTTGGACTAGAGTGGGAATAGAAGGTTACCAAGATCGAGGAAGCGAACGACACAGAGGAGCTCAACATGGATGATCTCCTAGGCAATCTGATGGCATACGAGACGAAGCTAAAGCAGAAGAAGAATGACACACCAGAGCCAAAGCCAAAGAAGACCTTCGTATTCAGAGTCGCATCGGATAGCGAGGTAAGTTCTGAAGACGAGAACTTTAAATTTTTACTTAAAAATTTTTCCAAGTTTTGCAGAGATTCCAAAAAAAGAGAAGGAAAAGGAGCAAGAAAGCTCGAACTGTTGCTATCATTGCAACAAGGGGCACATTCGACCCGAATGCCCTCTTCTAAAGAAGGGGAAGAAGAAAGAGAAGAAACACAAGAAAAAGGCATTCCAAGCGACTCGGGATGACTAAAGCTCGAAGGAAGCAGAGGAAGATCCCGAGAAGGAGACCGCATGCCTTGAATTCATGGCCATTGCAGATAGCGATAGCGACTCCGACGATGAGGTAAACTCAGATTTACAAGAAGTTTTTAATGAACTATTTGATGTTAGTCAATCATTAAAAGTAGAAAACAAAAGCATGAAAAAGAAACATAGCTTTTTAAAATCTGAAAATGATAGGTTAGAAATAAAACTTAAGGACCTAGAAAGTAGTTCTAGTCCTAAAGATGATTTGTCATTAAAAAATCACAACCTAATCATTGAAAATACTAAATTGATTGAGGAAAATACTAGTCTAAAATTAGAAATTTCTGATTTAAAGATGAAAATGCATGTTATAGAAAATGAGTTTGCATGTCTTAGGGAAAATTCTAACAAATTGATAAATAAAATAGATTTATATAGCCCTAAGGTTGAGAAAGGATATCCGTCAAGGAGACCCGCTAACAGGATCCAAGCTAACTTGTATACCGAAAGATCAAATTGAAACCTGTTTTATAGGTTTCAAGGGAGAGTTCAATATCAAGGTTTGGAATTATAAGCTAAAAGATGGTCAACTCAAATTGGGATACCAAGAAGTAGACCAAGGAGGACGAGGAGATCAACGAGACGTCGAACAACTGAATGACTCGTCGCACGTCAACCGTCAGAATGGAGACCTACACCGATGCCCGGACCTCTAAGCTTCGGATGGGAGCCCCATCCGGTTTAGCATCCACCACCATTTGGGCCATTCTATTGGCCATGGTAGGTGAGGTAAAACCTTTCACCCTATGTTTTTTATTATAAGCATATAGATAGGGGGAGTTAAAATTAATTGTCAAACACTAAGGGGGAGATGTAAGTTAGCTATATTCCTTTAGAAAGGGAGAGAAAAATATATAGCTATCTTGTTGTTACAAAAAGGGGGAGAACATTATTCTTGTTAAAAGAAATTTAACCCAATTATAGTAAAACATGTTTTAAGGGGGAATTATAGGAAATTTAAAATCTATTAAATCTTTTTGATAATGTCGAAAAGGGGGAGGATTTTATGCATTACTATTTATAGTTTTGTCATCATCAAAAAAGGAGATATTGTTGGTGTTAGAGTACCATAATTTATTTTGATGATAACAAAACATGTATTATTTAACATTTATTTTTTATTCCTAATTTTCAGGTCAAATTGCAAATGGAGACAGTGTTTAGACGGAGTTCAAGCTCGCATCCATGGCAGATTGGAGGAGCTTGACCAGGAACGGAGGAGCTTCGCAAGGAGCAAAAGCTTGACGACGGAAGATAAGAATAGGATAGATTTCTTTTTATCTTATTCCATGTACTTTGTTGTGTCTTTATTTGCTCTTTATTTCTTAGTAGCATGTTAAAGAGCCTCAAAGTACCCTTAAAGTAGTCCTAAGAACACTTGCACAACCCTAGGATACTTAGGTTTTCAATATAGAACTTAGAAAACCAAAATAGAATTCAAACAACCTTTTTAGACATCTAATCCGAATATCAGACATCTGACAAACACTTTTAAGACGTTTGACTATTGACTCAGACGTCCAAACACATAGGTTGGACTCATTAGGTTATGTCTGATGTTATTGCCAAACGTCCAATTAGTGGAACGTTGGACAACAAAATTAACGTTGAGGAAAATGACTTAGGCTTCTATCAGATGTCCGTAGAGGACACTAGACGTCTGATAAGTGACCGTTGAGCCTCAATTGAGACAAACTCACTTAAGTTGAGATTATAGCCGTTTAGTCTCATTGGGAATCCATTCCTACAATTAAATAGGTTTCCAGACGTCCAAACCTAGTGCCAGACGTCCTGTATATCGTCTGATAGTTATACACTAGAATCCTGTTTAGGTCTGTTATTAGTCAGTAAGGAAACCCGTCAAGTAGTAGACGTCTGACTTAGTTCCCAGACGTCTTAAGCTACCTTTCCAGATGTCTGATATCTGGAACAGACGTCTAATGACCCTGTCAGAATCATTAATGATTCTGATTACGGCCTATTTTTCCTTTGGTTCATCCCCAACGGCTATGAAAGCCTTCTAAGGCCTTCCAAAGCCTTCCTAGGCCCTCTATAAATAGAGAACCCTTGCCTTGTAGAAACACACCAAGCATTAGCATTTCCACATCTTTTGTGTCCAAGTGAAGTAGAAGAAAGCTTTGGCTCTCCAAGCCTAGTTCGACATCCAGAGTGCCTCAATCCAGTTGCGCACCTACTCTCCCTCCGCGATTACGAGAGCGACAAAGCACCATCGCATGGTTCACACTTAGTTGTCAAGTCGACGCACTTCCACCAAAAGAAAATTTCCTAACTCCTATAGAAGTAAGGTTTAAATATTTGTGGCTCTATAGGTTTATTGTTATTCTTTTATTGTTCTTTGGTTTGAGTATTCGCTTTGCGAATTCCTGTCTCCATCATAAGACAAAATCCTTCTTGTGAAGAGAAGAGATTTGAGGCACACTACCCTCGATCTAAGTAGTGTTGTTGTAAGAGGTTGAGTCACCCTCGTTTAAGTGACTCATCAGTGGATTTGATCGACTTTGTCGATCAAGAAATTCTAACTCGAGAGGGTTAGGTGGTGGTTTTTACCCGGTTTGGGTTTTCACCTAAAAGTACTTGTGTTATTGTGTGATTGCCATAATTGTGAGATTGTTTATCTAATTTCCGCACTCTATTTTATATTCCGCAAATCTCACCCCCTCCCGTAGAGAATTTCAGGAAATACGTGAATCGTGATCTTAGTACTGACAAATATCATCAATATTAATCAAAACAGAACATGTTCCCTATAACCAATATCCCATACTCTTCATTCATAAGACAAATGCAACTATCTGTAATTCGAGTAAACCAAAGGGATATTCATGCAAATCTATCTGAATATAATAATGAGATAAATAAATCAATAGTGATTTTCACAATGGAAGAATTCGTAATTACTATTGAGAGGAGAAATAGAGGATTTCTCCTCTCTCTTCTGTGTGCATGTAAAGGAGGATCGTCCTAGAAGCTGCTGCAGGTGAAGGTGCATCGAAGTGTGGGCTTCGTGATGGCGTAGGAGGAACGACTGGAGGTGGTCGGCAATAGGGATCGGAGGCAGAGGACACCAGTGGTGAGGTGAGTCGAGAAGGGGCTATCGAGGGGTAGCGTGGCTGGCATGGGTCGTCGACAGAGGTCCAGGCGAGCGCTGCGGTCATATTAACGGAGAAGAAGGTGGCTCGAGGTGATGTATCTGGCAATGGGGATGGTGGCCACTTTGGGTTCCTTTGTGTGAAGTTCTAGGAGGTGCGGTTTGAAGAAGAGGAAGGAGGAAGGGAAAGGAAAAGAGGGGGTTGTGTGGGAGCTTTCGATTACGGTGTTGGTGATGGTGGAGGTGGAGTTGGCTGGGAGAGGGGCAATGGCAAGAGGTTGAAGAAGAAGGTGGAGAAGATGTAGGAGGTGTTGATGGTGGTAGCTTGCGGAATTGGGCACGTGGAGTGCGTGGAGAAGAAAAGGAAGGGATTAGTGTTGATGGTGGTGATGAAGGTGGTGACGGTGGAGGGGTCGTGCGCTGTCACCGCACAACCAGTTGCGATGGGTTTGCGATGGCGGAGGGAGGATCACAGTGCATGCATATTCCACAGTGTACGCTGGTTCCACGGTGATTAGATGGAGATGATCCCCGCGACCGCTGCTCTTCTTATATAAAAACACTCCCTGTTGGTTCCTTCTGTCGAAAGGTTCTCCAACCACTCAGCGAAGATCGCGAGTGGTTGGAATGCCTGGATACGCCTGGTAGTATCTTCATCAGATGTCTGATCTGAGCTCCAGACAACTTAAAAAGTGTAGACATCAGTGAGTTTATGATGGCGGTTCCCAGACGTCTTATAGAAGCAAAATGGACGTCTGAATGATGCTTTCGTGTTTTAATCACTCTTGCACCTAGCTTGCATCCATCAAATAGATTATGTTATCATACTTTATATTATTAAATGTAAAATTGGCGTATAAAATTATATGCGAACTAAGATGAATTACCATTTAACTCCTAATCGATTAGAAACTATAATTTGATAATTAAATAATACTTAGGACAAATAATGGTCCACTAAAGTGGACTTATCAAATGCCCTTATGCCTAAATTTTGCTAGTCCCGAGCAAAAAGAAAGAATGCAAGGTGTATGATGCTATCAAAAAGATTTTTTCTTTTCTTATTCGAAACATTTAGAGATCCAGACAAATGTAAAGTGATAGTAGCTTATGTAATGGATCCAAGTGAAAAGCCGACTTACATTTAAAGTTCGTACTTAATCCTTGGTAAAGATTCTATTAGGATAGGCAACTACTTCCCTCGGGGATAAAGCAGAAAATAATCTGTGATTTGACCTCAGCTTTTTGGCTTAGGTAGACATTGTCTGAGTCAAATGGATTACTATTTGGTGGCTCACACTCATCTGGTGCTACATGTAATCTAGTACTGCAGACTCTAAATGTCTAGACTATCAAACAAGTCAACCCAGAGAAAGGCTAAAAAATGTGCTCTCTTAATGTTCCTTTACGCTCACCCTTTTTTCTTCTTTCCTTTTTGAGATCACACATCTTACCAGATTCTGTGAATGTACTCAATGTTTAGTGGCCTCACATGCCATTCACACTTAAATTAAAGTCCTAATAACCCTACAACTAAGTTAGAAGTCATCAACTAGTATTCGGACGATCAGTAATGTTGAAAAGTAGGTATGGGTCATATTTGGTGGATCGCAATGGGTGTTTTTATTGCCTCAATAACACTTGATAAAATCAATACTAAGATATAGCTATGAACTTGCATACCTTTTTTTTGTTTTTTTTTTCCTCTTTTTTTTCATATATATTTTTCTATATTTTTCTCTTTCTCTCTTCTTTTCTTTTTCTTTTTTCATAACTACCAACACAACACAAAACGAAGCAGACTCTTATTTATGAGGCATCATTGGGGATAATGATGTTCAAGAGGATATTGTGTGACTTATTTAGAAGTGCCTACTCTCGACACCGAGAAGGGATGGATAGGACAAGCATATTTCTGACCTTTGACACTAATACCTTCCTTTAGCTGAGGATTCTATGAACGGTTGTAATCATCCATCATAGTCATAGTTTTATGAGAACTCAATCTTTGTGCATCTGTTTATTTGGTGACTCTCAGGAATTCACACAATATTTGCACGTTGGAACAGAAAGCGAAAACTATACCAAACTCTGAAGTATCAACATCTAATTATCCAGAGCTTAAGAGTCCTTGCACTAGACTTAGCGCACCAGTAGACACTCTACCTTCACCTCACAAATGTTTGGTGGAGCTAATAGAAGATAGTTTGCCTGACTCCTTAACTAACTGTTCAAGTATTTAGGAAAAAAAAGCAATGCTTCTCTTCGACAAACTAAAAATGTCTATTAGTTTTCTTAAAAGATCTATTACCCAATCTACATGCAAGTGAAGTAAATGTACTGGATTCTAAACTAAGAAATAATTTAAGAAGAAAATCTTTAATGAGACTTCCTTGATAACAATCTTCTGCTAGGGACTAACCAGATTCAGCTCAAGATTTTTTTTTTTTAATGCACCTAACCTAAATGCATGAATACTACTTAAAAATGTAAAATGCACCTTCCATATCTAAATCCTACAATGTCCTCATTATAAAATTAAAACAGAGAGAGAGAGAGGAAAGAAATCACCTGATGAAGGCACTATTCTATAGTTGGGTTGCCTGCCAACAAGCATTGCATTTATGTCGGTAGCCGACTTACAGGGAACCTGTAAGTCTGGTTCCAAATAGAAAGAGATAGGTCCTAAAAATATGCGTAAAAGCGTGGGCCTAAAGAACAAGTAGCCACGGATGTTGGCGAGCTGATGATGCAGAGTTACCTCAAATGCCCGCTAGAAGATGTGATAACAAACAATGTCGCAAGCTACCTGGAGAGGTCTAGGAAAAAGAAGAGCAGGAGAAGAGGCCTCATGAAATAGAATAAGTGGAGGATAAAATGGGTCCTCCAAAGCTGGAAGGGTATTAAAAGATGTATGCATAATTATTTCAAACCCTTGACTGGCGAGACTAAAAGTACAAGTATCAATCCACACTCGCCAATCCACTTAGGGATGTACTAGCCTGATATGCTCCCCAGAAAGAATGTATCCGAGTAGAGACCTGAGCCAAGGATCTATTAGAGAGTGTAAGGGTTATTTATGGTGTTGAGAGGTACTGATTAAGTCCAATGAGGGCTTAGTCCTTGTCGAGTTCAGTTCTAACAACGATTCAAATTTTGTATTGTTCTCCCTAATAGTTGTTGTGGAGAAATTTAAGTTACCATACCCATCATTAACGATTTCCACAAGAGTGGGAGTTATATTTTTACCTTCAAGTATGTGAGAATCAATGGACTCCAATCACATTCATTTGATGGTAGGCTCAAAGCAACTGATTCATTGTCATTAATTTCATCCCCATATTCTTTTGGTTCACTTAATTTTTTGTCGAGGTGTATATGTGAATGTTACGAATAGGGCATCAAGCGTTGTTTAAGACTTCTGGGAAGTGGCCCAGACGTCTGGAAGCCTTCACAGACGTCTGGTATTAAATTTTTTCGGTGTACGGGTTCGCGTCTACGCGCATGCGCGCGCAGACTAAACCTGCCGCCCTCCTCTTTCCTCTCCCTCCCTGCAGACGCCGCCTTCCTCTTTTTCTCTCCCCGCGCTGCCTTCAAATAGCGCCTCCCTCACCCTCACTCCACCGCCTTCTTCTCCTTCTACCTGTCAGCGAGAGAGCGAGCGAGCGAGAGCGGCAGCAGCGACTGCTGCGGGCGTGTGGGGAGAAGCTGCTGCGAGGGGAAGAAGAAGCTCGACCGCGAGGGTGTGAGCTTGCCGGGGCAGCTAGAGCTGACCGGCGGGAGAGCAGCGAGCGTGTGGTGCCGCGGAGGAGATGCTGCAGCTCGGGCAGCAGGCGGACGCAACGCAACACGGCCATGCGTGGCAGGCGGAGAGCGAAAAGGGTCCTGATTCTGGGAAAATTTCCCAGAATCAGACGTCTGGACTTACGTTCAGACGACGCAAAAGACGTCTGGAGGAAGGTCCAGACATCTGATAGGTACAATATTTGTTACCTTCTCCTTTCGCGTGTACGGCCATGCAGCCGTTCCGCCGAGTTCTTCTGCACCTTTTCATGATAAGAGTGGGCGTGTGTGTGTAGGATTTGTACGGGAGGGCGCTAAGGCTCACCATTCCACACAGATCAGACGTCTGGGCACAGCACCAGACGACAGAGAGGGCTTCCAGACGTCCGGGGTGACAATCGGACGTCTAGAGACTACGTCCAGACGTTCCAGTGGGCTTTTGGACGTCTGAAGGACTGCGTAGACAAAGGTATGACCTAAGTACCTTTTAAGACGTCTGATTTTGGCAGACTGGTTGTTTTTGACCCGTTTAGGGTCCGTTCGGAGTCCGTTTTCCGCGTTTCAAGTTTCGTTCTTCCGAGATTTAATTCCTCTACCTATTTGCAGTGATTGTATACTATTCTGAGTAACTCCTTATGTTGATCCTTGTGTTAGGACCCCGTTCCTTTGCGGCTCTGGGGGTTGCGGAGGCGCGCGGGATTACCGACCACGCCCCCAATACTCCCGATTTTGCGGATAGAGTGACCCTTTCAATTATTTATCAAAAATTATGCAATTATAAAATAATTAATAGAGTCTAGGGCATTGCATGAACCCTAGGGCTGAAAAATTAGATTGAATGATAGATCCTAGGGTATTGCATGAATCCTAGGATTAGAAAACTAGATTGAATGATAGATCTTAGGGTATGGCATGAATCTTAGGACTGGAAAACAAGTTGAATATATACATTGCAGTCTTGGAAAAGTAGAAAGGAAATGATAACTGTCTGTAAATTGGTTAACAGCTGCCTGTTTATGAATGAATAATTACTGTTGAGAACATGGGTTATATGGATATAAAGCTCGAACGGTGAAACCTAAATCGGTTGAGTTAAAAGAGCATGAACCCTACAGGGAGTTAGGAGTAGAACTCCTGGAAAGAAAATGGAATTGGGAAAGTGAGCTAGCCTTTGAGTACGGAGTACCAAGGGGAGCAATTGTCCCCTTGTTTAGTGCAGAGCACAGCTAGCCGCCCCAGGGACCCAGGGTTAGGTCTGGCCACTCTGTACCGACTTTTGGCCCTCATGTACACAGTACCGAGGAAAGCTACTACTGTAGGGAGAGTACTAGCTACCCCACGGGCCCCGGGATTCTGCTAGCCCTCCTACAGCGACTTGTTAGGCCCACTGGGAAAACCAGGGTAGTCAGGCGAGGGTGCGCGGACTGAGGAGCAAGACCCCTGTTTGGTTACTGTGGAGGGGCTGGACCCCTGTTACTGAGAGGGCTCTACCCTATACTGGTTCCGTGCTATACTTTTAACGCACCTGTTAACGGAAACGACTAACCGCGTCCCAGTGCGGGGTAGCTACCTGTGCGTTTATCGCGCGTGCCATAGTCACCGTTACGTCTGTCAGCGACCTTGGGGTGGTTGACTGAGGGTAGGACCACCACGGGGGACTCTCCCGACCAGGAGAGCACCACGTGTTACTTCTACTTTTCGGAAAAGACTGCAATCAAGATCGTTCCCACGATGAACATTCAAGATCAAGAGAAGAATCTGAGAAATAAATCAATAGTGAATAAAGGGAAAAATTAAAGAAAGAAATTAAAAATATAACAGCTACTGTCCACCTTATTGCTTCTTAGCTTTTAGTTGCTATTCTACTCAGTGTTTCGCTAACGTGTCACCCTTATTACCTTTTCAGGACCAGGTGTTGAGCAGCCAGAGTCGGCGGCTGCAGAGGGCGCTGGGCCTAGTAGAACCCAGTAGTGTTACTTGTAGTACCCACTGTACTTTTCTTTCCGTTTTAGTGAGTAGTTCTGTTACCCCTGTACTCTTTTATTGTAAGCTTCATGTTTATATACATGTTTATTCTCTTTACTGTTGTGGTGGTGTATACTGTAGTTTTTCTTTCTTTACTGCTGCATTTTGTTACTGTTAGTTATATACATGGTGAATGTGGTTCATTTTACTGCTCTCTTGGTTACTTTCTCGCTGGACAACTAGGTCTTGGGATCAGTCGAGTTGGTCCGATTCTCGTGTCTCGTAGGGATTCGGGAATCGGGTCGTTCCAAGATGGTATCAGAGCAAGATCGTCCCGAGAAGTGAACGAACTGACTGGAAAATAACCAATTCACATGTCTGTAACTAGAGTAGCCACCACAACATTTCTCTTGACATAAGCTCTTAGACTTCTTCGTTAGATATAGTTATATTGACGTGTTTCTGTCCTGTTTCGCGTCTCCTTACAGAAGATGCCTCAACAAGGGACTAGCGAGGCAGGCCGCAAGCGCGGTCGAGCACAAGGTCGGCGAGGTAGGCGTGTTGCGGTCGACGTCTCAGTGGACCAACCACTGCTCCCGGGTATTCAGGCCCAAGACCTCGCCCAGCTGATACGGGACATAGTGCGAAAGGAGCTCCACCCGCCGCCACAAGCGCCTCTCCCAGGGGCTGCGGAGGGGAAGTCCTCTGTGGGACCACGCAACGAACGTAGCGCTGGATGCGGGGGTGGGGATGGGCCGCCACCGCCCCCACCTTCCTCTGACACTTCTGTGCACGAGGCTTCCTTGCCTGGAGGTGCACCAGCATCTCCACTGCAGCGCCACTTCGAACTTTTCGGGTAGTTCCGGAAGCTGAAGCCCCCCTCCTTCAAAAGGGATGAGGACCCGACCGAAGCAGAAGATTGGCTCGAGTAGATCGAGAAGATTTCGACACCCTTCGCCCCCCGGTGGAGTGCCGCGTGGCCTTTGCCACGTACCAGCTGGAGAGTGCGGCACACAGGTGGTGGAGGGCGGTCAGGGGACAGGAGAGGGACGAGTCGACCTGGGACCAGTTCGTCACCCTCCTCTGCGAGCAGTACTTTCCCCAGATGTGGCAGGACCAGAGGAGGCGGGAGTTCCACAGTCTCCGCCAGGGGACGATGACGGTGAGCGCGTACCGCACGCGTTTTCTAGAGCTGTCCCGCTTCGCAGCGACAGCAGTAGCCACTGAGGAGGAGCGCCTTTGGAGGTTCACCGAGGGACTCCGGCCAGCGATTCGGGGGTATGTCAAACCCCTGAAGCTGCCTACGTTCTCAAGGGTGGTGGAGGCATCTATGACCTACGAGGAGACCAACCCGTCTGCGCGAGACACTGACAGTGGGCGGAAGAGGTCCTACCAGCCAGACTTTTCACAGGGCCGACGAGAGAGGAGACACGTGGCGCCCGCAGGAGAGCCGTCACGTTTTGCTGGGCCATCAGTGGCCTTTGGGGGCCCTCGACAAGGGCCAGTTGCTAGCACTGAACCCCTGTCTAGCCGATAGCAGGGACCCACTGAGGGCGGGAGTCGGGTTCCTCTCTGCTACCAGTGTGGCCAGTCAGGCCACATCAGGAGGGACTACCCGTCTAGGGCAGGAGGTCAGCAGATGCTTCCCGCGCCGAGCACTGGAGGGCGAGCAGGAGGCCGCGGTTTCCAGGCGCAAGGAGGAGGACCGCAGTCACGAGGAGGGCACGAGCCAGCAGCTACCCGTCCGACGCAGAGTGTGGCTACTTCGTCCGCACCCAGGGCTGAGGGGCGTATCAACGCCCTGACACAGGGATGCCAAAGCTTCGGGATCAATGGTAGCAGGTGTGGTTTCTATTTCCGGCAGACTCGTTTACATGCTTTTCGATTCCGACGCTACGCACTCGTTTGTCGCAGCCAGTTTCGCAGTTAGTTTAGGCCAGAATTATATGCTGTTAGAGGATCCGTCTATGATCAGAGATCCAAGTGGTCAGCTGTTTGTAACTGAGGAGGTATACACAGGTTGCGAGGTCAATATTGGGGTACATAGCCTTCCCACTGACCTGATTATGATACAGGTGGACTTTTGCGTAATTCTGGGGATGGACTGGTTGTCCGCTTACCAAGCTTTGGTGGACTATTTTGAGAGGAAGATCGTCTTCTCCATACCGGAGTTGCCTTCTTTTGAGTTCCACGGGCAGCCAGTGGACGGAGGCTTCAGGTGCATTTATGCACTTCGGGCGGTGAGACTTTTAAGCCAGGGGTGTGAGGGCTTCCTAGCTTGTGTGGTGGTAGAGCCCAGCCCTGTGGCAGACTTCCAGAGTATCCCGGTGGTCAGAGAGTGCCCCGACGTGTTTCCAGACGAGTTGCCAGGAATACTGCCCGAGCGTGAGATCGAGTTCAAGATCTCACTAGTACCAGGGACTAGCCCCATCTCCACCGCACCATACAAGATGGCACCCCTTGAGCTGCGAGAGCTCAAGTCTCAGTTACAGGATCTTTTGGAGAAGGGCTTTGTGAGGCCCAGCGCATTTCCCTGTGGAGCGTCGGTACTGTTTGTAAAGAAGAAAGATGGTACCCTACGCCTTTGTGTGGACTACCGACAGTTGAATAGAGTCACCATCAAGAACAGATATCCGCTGCCGAGGATCGACGACTTGTTTGACCAACTGCGAGGTGCCACGGTATTCTCCAAGATCGACTTGAGGTCTGGATACCACCAGTTGAGGATTAAGGAGGCAGACGTCTCCAAGATAGCTTTTCGCACCCGGTACGGACACTACGAGTTTCTGGTCATGCCATTTGGGATAACTAATGTCCCCGCTGCCTTCATGGACTTGATGAACCGGGTGTTTAGACCATACTTGGACCAGTTTGTGGTGGTATTTATTGATGATGTGCTCATCTATTCTCGAGATCAGACGTAGCACGGACAGCACTTGCGGATGATTTTGGACACACTGAGACGACGTAGGCTGTACGTCAAATACAGCAAGTGCGAGTTCTAGTTGGGGGAGGTGACCTTAGGTCATGTGATCTCTGGAGATGACTTGGCAGTGGACCCAGCCAAGGTCGAGGCAGTGCTCAGGTGGGAGAGACCGCGTACAGTTACTGAGATTCATAGTTTCTTGGAACTGGTAGACTACTACAGGTGGTTTATCAGGGGTTTTTCACAGATTGCACGTCCTATGACGCAGTTGACCCGGAAGGACGTGCCCTTCACTTGGACAGACACCTGTGATGCGCGTTTTCAGGAGCTGAAGGAGAGGCTGACTTCGGCTCCCGTGCTCACCATCCCAGACAGTAGTGGCGGGTTCGTTGTATACACGGACGCCTCCATGCAGGGGTTAGGGGGTGTGCTCATGTAGAGGGGTCACGTTGTCGCTTACGCTTCGCGGCAACTGAAGCCCCATGAGCATAGCTACCCTACCCACGACCTAGAGCTGGCAGCTGTTGTCTTCGCGCTAAAGACCTGGAGACACTACTTGTACGGTGAGACCTTCGAGATTTTCACAGATCACAAGAGCCTCAGACACCTATTTGATCAGAAGGAGCTCAACATGAGATAGAGACAGTTGGAGCTCCTGAAGGACTATGACTGCAGCATTTCCTACCACCCGGGAAAGGCCAACGTGGTGGCTGACGCCTTGAGCAGGAAGGTGCCCGCACACTTGGCCAGTTTACAGGTGCAGGGTTGGAGCCTTTTGGAGGAAATGGGTAGTTGGCGACCCCTAGAGCTACAGGGGCACTGTGGGTCAGTGACTGTGACACCACAAACGAGGTCAGAGCTGATAGATCGCATCATCACAGGGAAAATGGCCAACCCGCACTTGCAGTCCTTACGTGACAGAGTACTGTCAGGAGACCCGGGAGACTTCTCTTTCACAGACCAGGTGCTATGCCTAAGGGGACGTTTGTGCGTTCCCAGAAACGAGGAGTTGTTGAGAGAGCTCCTGACTGAGGCACATGGTTTCAGATTCACCATACATCCCAGAAACACGAAGATGTACCATGACTTGAGACGCGAGTTTTGGTAGAGGGGGATGAAGCGGGATGTGGGTCAATTCGTGCAGCAGTGTTTAGTGTGCCAGCAGGTGAAAGCCGAGCATTAGAGGCCTGCAGGGCCGCTACAGCCACTTTCAGTGCCAGAGTGGAAGTGGGCGAGAATCACCATGGACTTGGTGGTGGGCTTACCTGTTACCCAGCGAGGACATGACGCAGTCTGGGTAATCGTTGATAGATTGACGAAGACGACGCGTTTCTTGCCGATCCGAGTCACCTTGGGACTAGCACAGTTGGCAGAGAGGTATATCCACGATGTGGTACGTCTACACGGAGTTCCGCGGGAGATCATATCCGACCGGGATACCTGCTTTACGTCCCAGTTTTGGGCTGAGTTTCAGCAGGCCCTGGGGACGCAGTTGAGGTTCAGTACAGCTTACCACCCCCAGACGGACGGACAGTCTGAGCGCACGATACAGACACTTGAGGACCTTTTGCATGCCTGTGTAATGGACTAGAGGGGCTCTTGGGAGGAGCACTTGCCCCTGGCGGAGTTTGCATACAATAACAGTTATCACTCAAGCATCGGCATGGCACCCTACGAGGCTCTGTACGGACGAAGATGTACGGAACCCTTGAGTTGGGTTGAGATGGGGACCAAGTGGGAGGTTGGCCCCAGGCTGATCCGGCAGAGTCAGGAGGTAATCGAGCAGATTCACAGGCGACTTCGCACTGTCATGAGCAGGCAAAAGAGCTATGCAGATCGGAAATGCAGAGAGGTGCAGTTTGAGGTTGGGGACCACGTCTTCCTTCGTGTTTCGCCCATGAAGGGCCTGCAGTGGTTTGCGATGTGAAGGAAACTCGCGCTGAGGTTCGTGGGGCCCTTTGAGGTCCTAGAGCGGGTTGGACCCGTTGCTTACAGGCTTGCCCTCCTTCCTCAGCTTTAAGGTGTGCACGACGTGTTCCACGTGTCCAACCTCAGGAAGTACGTCGCCGATCCCAGTCACGTCCTGAGTCACGAGAGCTTCGAGGTGGGCGACGACCTGACCTACCCCGAGCGGCCAATTTAGATTCCTGACAGAGCCGTCCGCAGTCTGAGACGAAAGCAAGTACCCTGGTGAAGGTTTTGTAGAGGAGCTAGCGGTATGAGGAGGCTACCTGGGAGCCCGAGGCGGCGATGCAGGAGCAATACCCGAAGCTTTTCGCGGGTACGTCTTTTCGGACCGGCTTCGGTCCTCTTTGAGTTTGTTATGCATATACTGTTCTTTCCCGCACCCTAGTTAGCACAAGTTTCGGGGACGAAACTTCCTTTGAGTTTGTTATATTGTTACGAACAGGGCATCAAACGTCGTTTAAGACGTCTAGGAAGTGGCCCAGACGTCTGGCCAGACTCTGGAAGCCTTCCCAGACGTCTGGTATTAAATTGTTTTGGCGTACGGGTTCGCGTCTGCGTGCATGCACGCGCAGACTGAGCCCGCCGCCCTCCTCTTTCCTCTCCCTCCCTGCAGACATCGCCTTCCTCTTTTTCTCTCTCCCCATGCTGCCGTCAAATAGCGCCTCCCTCTCCCTCACCCTCACTCCACCACCTTCTTCTCCTCCCTGTCAGCGAGAGAGCGAGCGAGAGCGGCAGCAGCGACTGCTGCAGGCTTGTGGGGAGAAGCTGCTACGAGGGGAAGAAGCTCGACCGCGAGGGTGCGAGCTTGCCTAGGCAGCTAGAGCCGACCGACGGGAGAGCAGCAAGCGTGTGGTGCCGCGGAAGAGCTGCTGCAGCTCGGGCAGCATGCGGACACAGCGCGACAAGGCCGTGCTTGGCGGGCGGAGAGCGAAAAGGGTCCTGATTCTAGGAAAATTTTCCAGAATCAGACGTCTGGACTTACGTCCAGACGACGCAGAAGACGTCTGGAGGAAGGTCCAGACATCTGACAGGTACAATATTTGTTACCTTCTCCTTTCGCGTGTACGGCCATGCAGCCGTTCCACCGAGTTCTTCTGCATCTTTTCGTGATGAGAGCGGGCGTGTGTGTGCAGGATTTGTTCGGGAAGGCGCTAGGGCTCGCCATTCCACACAGATCAGACGTCTGGGCACAGCACCAGACGACGGAGAGGGCTTCCAGACGTCCGAGGTGACAATCGGACGTCTGGAAACTACGTCCAGACGTTCCAGCGAGCTTCTGGACGTCTGAAGGACTGCGCAGACAAAGGTATGACCTAAGCTACCTTTTAAGACATCTGGAATAAGTTCCAGGCATCTAATTTTGGATAGACTGGTTGTTTTTGACCCGTTTAGGGTCCGTTCGAAGTTCGTTTTCTGCGTTTCAAGTTTCGTTCTTCCCAGATTTAATTCCTATACCTATTTGCAGTGATTGTATACTGTTCTGAGTAACTTCTCGTGTTGATCCTTGTGTTAGGACCCCGTTCCTTTGCGGCTCTGGGGGTTGCGGAGGCACGCGGGATTGCCGACCACACCCCCAGTACTCCCAGTTTTGCGGGTAGAGTGGCCTTTTCAATTATTTATCAAAAATTATGCAATTGTGAAATAATTAATAGAGTTTAGGCATTGCATGAACCCTAGGGCTAAAAAATTAGATTGAATGATAGATCCTAGGGTATTGCATGAATCCTAGGACTGGAAAACTAGATTGAATGATGCATCCTAAGGTATAACATGAATCCTATGATTGGAAAACTAGTTGAATATATACATTGCAGTCTTGGAAAAGTAGAAAGGAAACGATAATTGTCTGTAAATTGGTTAACAGCTGCCTGTTTATGAATGAATAATTACTGTTGAGAACATGGGTTATATGGATATAAAGCTGGAACGGTGAAACCTAAATTGGCTGAGTTAAAAGAGCATGAACCCTATGGGGAGTTAGGAGTAGAACTCCTGGAAAGAGAATAGAATTGGGGAAGTGAGCTGGCCCTTGAGTACGGAGTACCAAGGAGAGCAACTGTCCCACTGTTTAGTGCAGAGCGGAGCTAGTCGCCCCAGGGACCCGGGGTTAATTCCGGCCACTGTGTACCAACTTTTGGCCCTCGTGTACATAGTACCGAGGAGAGCTACTAGTGTAAGGAGAGCACTAGCTACCCCACGGGCCCCGAAGTTCTGTTAGCCCTCCTACACTGACTTATTAGGCCCACTGGGCAAACCAGGGTAGCCAGGCGAGGGTGCGCGGACTGTGGAGGGGCAAGACCCCTGTTTGGTTACTGTGGAGGAGATGGACCCCTCTTACTGAGAGGGCTCTGCCCTATACTGGTTCCGTGCTGTGCTTTTAGCGCACCCGTTAACGGAAATGACTGACCGCGTGTCAATGCGGGGTAGCTACCCGTGAGTTTATCGCGTGTTCCATAGTCACCGTTACGTCTGTCAGCGACCTTGGGGTGGTTGACTGAGGGTAGGACCACCACGGGGGACTCTCCCGACCAGGAGAGTACCACGTGTTACTTCTACTTCTCAGAAAATACTGCAATCAAGATCGTTCCCACGAGAAACATTCAAGATCAAGAGAATGATCTAAGAAATAAATCAATAGTGAATAAAGGGAAAAATATAAAGAAAGAAATTAAAAATATAACAGCTATTATCCACCTTATTGCTTCCTAGCTTTTAGTTGCCACTCTACTCAGCGTTTCGCTGACGTGTCACCCTTGTTACCTTTTCAGGACAAGGTGTTGAGCAGCCAGAGTCGGCGGCTGCAGAGGACGCTGGCCCTAGTAGAGCCCAATAGTGTTACTTGTAGTACCCACTGTACTTTTCTTTCCATTTTAGTGAGTAGTTCTGTTACCCCTGTATTCTTTTATTATACGCTTCATGTTTTGTACATGTTTATTCTCTTTACTGTTGTGGTGGTATATACTGTAGGTTTTCTTTCTTTACTACTGTATTTTGTTACTGCTAGTTATATACATGGTGAATGTGGTTCATTTTACTGCTCTCTTGATTACTTTCTCGCTGGACGACTGGGTCTTGGGATCAATCGAGTCGGTCCAATTCTCGTGTCTCGTAGGGATTCGGGAATCGGGTCGTTACAGTGAATCACCAGTAAGGGGAAGAGTTACTTCAGTATCCTCAATTACTTCTGAAAGATGATTAGTCTTAATGTTATGGAGTAAGCATATATCTCTCAATTCTCTGTTCTCCTTGAGGCATAAATCCTCAATTGGTATGTATTGTCCCAGAGAGTCTCTCTTAGGCTTCTTAATCTTGTGTTCGTCCTCCTTCAACATCAACTCCATATCTTCCTGATTTTGTAAAGGATGATTTTCAAAATTAAAAGTAGCGAGGAATCCGAATTTCTCCAAATCATTCATATGATCGGGGGGTAAGTCCTCAAATAACACATAATCCCCTAGAGATTCATTCCAAACTCTAAGTCCGAGTTCCTCCACTGGGTCATCATCCTCCTCTAAAATAGACTCTTTGTATCCCTGAGACCAAAATTAATCCAATTCATCTTCCATTCCCTTAGGGTCACCTACATGTAAATCCTCAGAATGTTGTATGGTAGATGTTGGTTCCCTACGTGGAAGATCATGATTAGGCTCACTACGGGTACAATGGGGCTCCACCACATGATCAATTGGGGAAGTGGAGGATTAGCACGACCTTAACCTGGGTCATCCGAGGTGAGAAAAATACTGTCAGCAGGATCAAGGTCCTCAAGTGATACCATCTTCCCTTTCTTTTGACTCCAATACAGCTCGGGTGGATAATCACTGGGATCGTTCTCCTCTAGTGGATGCATCTCATGGGGATTGTTTATGGAATAGCTACTCATCAAAATGGGATCCTTGGTGCCATCTGTTTCCTCAAAATTATTTTGATGATTACGATTGTATGTATAGAGATCAGAATTAATAGTAGGAGGGTAGCTAAGTTGACTAATTTCCTCGTTCGATCGTTGACTATTCCTCAGCATCTCTCCCATAGACTCCATCATTTCTTTTTGTTGTTTTTGCATTTTTATCTTAATAGAGGAGAGGCTACTGTCATATTAGGGAGGATAGTCAATCTTAGGCTCAGGTTGCCTAGGAGTATCAGTCCAACCTTGATAAAAAAGTCATGAAGGGTGGGAGGGTTGGGTGTTTGCAAACTGGTGGGGATTCCTAGGGTGGGAAATTTCACTCCTAGGCTCGGATCAAAAGTGGGAGTTATCGGGCCAATACTCCCCAAATGGGAATAAGAATGACCCCATAAATTTTCATTGTACCCCTCAAAGGAGGGATATGCGCGGGGCATGGGATCCTAGTTAAAAGATGGGAAGTATTAGTTATGATAATATAAATGATAGGAGTAAAGGTGATCCATTTCTTTTAAGCCAAACAGGTTTAACTCTCTTAGGACTTAGAAGAAATTAGATTAAAACTAGAAACTTCCCAAAGAACTCTACCACACACACATCATTGCCAATACAAATGCAAATATGATGGGAATTTGTTTTTAGTAGATTGAAGGACTCCTCACTTCCCACTCATAGGTTAGTCAAATAAGAGTCAAGGCTATGTCCCCCGTTCCCACTTAAGTAGTATAAGAGGTCCGTGGTATCTTAAGATCCCTGACTAGACCTGACTGAGGAAGAATGAGGTTAGTTAGAATGGGTGGCCAAACAAGTTTAACAAAGATTATGCTTCCTAAGCCGACCTTCGTTTGTGACTACAACGTACTTGAAAGGAATGGAAGTCTCGAATCGAGCCCATGCATGAGGAACCAAAGTAACCTAGTGGATAGGCTTGTTGATTTCCAACTAGCTTTCCTTATGGTATAAAGAGGAGAGGTAGAAATTTATATTTAGTGACCTTATGTGTGATGTGCATAGTTTTCAAGTGGCAACATACGCATGCTTAATATTTGAAATCCTGCAAACAAGTCCTTTTGCACGTAATTTAAAGTCACTAATTTTAAAATCAATCCTCTTAGCAGTCCCAATTTCTTAAAGTGACCGCTGAATTAATTAGATTCACGCAATTAGGTGGTCTTGGATTTAAGTCCAATGCAGATGCATGACAAATATGTGATGCTAAAGAGAGAACGTACCTTACTCCAATGTTCTTCAATGTAAGGATGTATGCGATGCAGTAAAGATAAACTAAATGCTACTTATTCAATCTTAGATGGTCACCCTATAGATATGCAACTTCTAGCAGATAACTCGATTTTTTTTTTAATAATAATAAGCAAACAAACCTAATCTAATTTAGCTAGCTAGCTAACTAACATGTAGTTCAAACAGTTCAAATAAACCTATAATCTAAATAAAATGGGAACACACTCTCAAAAAATACCCCTTAGAACAAAGGGTCAACCAAAAACTTGGGGGACAAACCCTGAAAATAAGCCCCAAACTACAAGGGCGAGAAAACATATAACTAAACTAAACCTCTAAGCCTAAATATAAACTAAGATCTAATAATGAAATTAGGGAAAGTTCCTCCGTTTGCCTTCACGTGCGTCGGATCAAGGTCTACAGGCACCTGTTGTTATTCTCCAGGTGGCGTCAAGGCCCACCAACAGTATTGTCTCTGTTGTGTGTGCTCGTCGCGTTCGTTTGTCCATTTTGGCACACAAACAGAACCAATGTCAGTAATTCAGAAAGGCTTTAGAAATAGCATAAAAATAATATAAATTCCCTGAAAAAATTAATAGGCGTGTTTCCTCCCCGGCAATGGCACTATTTGAAAGATCGATTCTTGTTTTCAATGAAATTCATAACATAAAATGTCGTGTCGTTATTGTTAAACATGATTTCTACGCTAAAAGTTTGAGTTTTGAAAATCCGTCGTAGTCACATAAAAATCCATCAAATAGATAATTTAACCGAAACTCTGGTGTGTCCCGGATCGAACATGGGGAAGCGAAAGATTGACCAAAAATCGCGTTTGATTTATCGTCACGAAGTAGAGTAGCTAATCAAATTAAATCTACCCTAGCTATTCTACTTAAAGATTAAATAATAGAAGACAGAGAAAGATTAATACAAATAAAGAGAAAATATGAAGAGAATAAACAAATATTTCATAACCACATATTCATGTTCATTACATCTAATTGCTACACTAGAAAATGGGAAATCTAATCTAGAAAGCGGTAGAAAGAGAAGGGGGAGAGAAGTTATCCTTCTCGACGGCTGCTTAGAGGATGAGCCATGTTGATAAAGCGCCTTGATGAGGGTGGTGAGATACTGGATGAAAGAGGACGAAGATGGGGGACGGAGCAGGGCGATGTAGCAGGATCCGCTTCCCGAATAACGGTGAGAGGACAACTGCAGGATACTCCACGAAGGGGATGAGAAGATGGAAAAATTGTATTTAAGACTCTAATGGAGCATCTCGAGTTTGGGATAAGTTCATAGAGCTTTGGAGGGGGTGAGAGTAGAGGAAGGGATGATTTACAAAGGTGTAGGGTCCTTTATATAGTTAAGGCATAGGGGCAAAAAGGTCCTTTAAAATGGTGAAAATTAAATACAGGGCCTTTAGTGACAGACGTATTTGTCGTTGAAGGTAAACGTCGGTGAAGATGTGCGTCCATCTCCGCCGTTCACCTCTGATTAGATGCGCATCGTGTGGTCACGTCAACGCCTTTACACCTTCAAGCATTGAGTTGAAGGCTTAATCTCGATCGTTCGCACCTCTATTACTACGCCTTCACGCGTTAAGGGGCGACGTAGCCCATCTTCCCGCTGTCAGATGAAGATCGGAGGGCTGACGAGTGCGCTCGCCAGCATGCCTCATCACGTCATATCGAGTGCGAGATTTGGCACCTGATCGAGCGTGTGGCTTCGTCTCCATCAAGCACGCCACGTAGCGACCTTTGCTGCCGCTCGATCACGATCGAGCTGTCAAATTTCAGCCGCACTTGCCTGCGTTGCGGATTTGAGGCAAGTGGAGAGTCGAACCCGCGTGCTCGTCTCTCGCAGATGTCACTTGACCGCTACGTTACCATCCCTTTATCATGTTTTGTTTTCAACGCTCGTGCACCCTCGACCGTTGGATGAAGATCCAATGGCTAAGGATGTGCGAGCTTTGTCTTCAGTAAGCGGTGAGGCACGTTTCAGCCATTGGATCGATGATCCAACTGGTGGGATGAAGGTCCAATGGCTAAGGAGTGCTGCCACTGGTGTTGGGCGGTTGTGATGGCGCCACGTGGTGCCATCGTAGCCGTCCATCTTCTTTGCTTTGTAGGTTGTGCCACAAATGTCAGATTGGATCGATTTTCACGCCGTTGGGCTGTGATCGTCAATTCGAACACATCCGTGCGGTTGAATTTGTCATCTGAGTTGCAAATTTTAGACCACCTTGCCCCTTAACTTCTGATCTTTCTTAGACTGCATTTGATGCTATGGAAGTTCGATCGGGACGATCTCCGAGTTGTTGAACTCTGATCGTTTCCCTGATCATATCCATACGGTTGGATCTTCAATTCGAGGCCCCGATAAATTTCGTCCTGTTCCCTGACCGTAAAAAGGGAGAATTAACCTAAAATTTATATAATCTAACCTAAATGCATGATGATGCATGTTATGTAATATTTAGAATACATGATGTAATTATACGTCTAAGAATATTCATAAATAGACAGTTTATGTGACAGATGTATCTACATCACAACCTCATATCTTTCTTTTACTAGTCCCTACCAAAATTACATACTATTTATAAAAGAATTAAGAACAGATTTCTTAGGCAAAAGTTATTTTTCAACACTAGGAAATTTCTACTAAGACCTAAACTACAGAGACTCAACAGTGCCCGGATGTCTGCCAAAATACAAATCGCCCAAGCCCTCACCTTATTCAAAAGCAAAAGGATCTTTTTCTTTTTCCTCTTTTCTAATTCTTTTTTTTTAATTTTTAAGTTTAAGGTTTCGAGGCGACTTTCTACGGCTACCCAACCCACCTAAAGACTCGAAAATAACTCTACGTACTAAGCATCTTTTTATGTGAATGTAATAGGCTTACTGATCAGCAATAAGAAGGACTTCGAGTTTCTACGCCCCTAGGTAACCTTAAAAAGTTCTACCTAAAGGTGTAGTTATCCGATCAATAGCTTTCTCCCTACTTTTTATTTTCATGGGGTCAACACAAGGGCGAACTCAGTGTATATCTCCCCAGATTATTCTACTTCCCTACTTCTTTCAAAGTGTTTAAGAATTATATGTGCATTTCATGAGCTGGGCTTTGGACAACCGACCGATGAGCTGTTACCACCAACAACTTGCCAGCCATACTCGTGCGGTAAAGTGTGGCTTATTTCCTTCTTTTCTTCATTTTTATTTCTTTTTTTTCTTTTCGAATGTTTTCCTATATCTATAATTTTTTTTTGAGTAGATGGCTTCCCTGATCTAAGATTTATCTAAAGGCAGCACAAAGAGAATGGTCATGTGATTGGACTCTGGACAACCAGCCAATGAGCTGTTACCATCGACAACTTGCCAGTCATACCACCTTAGAAGGTTTATTAGCTATCTAATTTTCGTTAAAATCGCCAAAAAGTAAGTCAGTACAAAAAGTGTGTAGATGCTTAGGCTTAAAGTCTCCTCAAATTAGAGGACAGGTTGATAAGTCGTGTACTTATCACCCCAACTTATTAACCAATTAGAAATTGAATTCAGAATGATGAGGACTCGATAAACAAATCCATATTTTAGTGGACACCCAGGCTGATTAATTCTGAAGACTTGAAGAATCTAAGTGTTCAGATCCTATTGCATTATTTCCTATGGTTGACAAATTTCTAAAGCCCAAGTTCTTTCCTAATTCAATTAAAAAAAATAAAGAGAAAATAAAAAGAATCTGCGAAGCTAACAAAATGATTTAGTGATGAATATCCACCCCCCTATACCTATCTAATGCAATATCCCCATTGTATTAAAAAGCCATGAAAAAGAAAGTAGAGTAGAAAGCACCTGAATTTCGTGATTAACAGGTCAGCTCCGAGATGAAAATAGACTATATATGTGCTGAATTTAGTGCCTTTAACTAGGCATACTATACAAATAAGGAAGAAATAAAGAATTCACTGGTTAAAGTTAGGATCAAGATAAGAAAATCTATTTTTGGACCTGCCAGGAGATGTCCATAGATGATGAGGTTATGGTGCAGACCCATGCCCCATGGTCGAATGTATCTAAGGTTTTGGATAAAAATTACCCAGAAACTAAGATCAGTATGCAAGCAGGGTCGGGCCTGCAGTTTGTGAGGATGCAGCCCAAGTCCAAAAAGTCGGATAATAGGAGAATCAAAAAGATAATTAATGAATTTTTGCTTGGGTTGGACATCCTCGTAGTAGAAAATGTCATAAGGTTCTGGTAAAAGGTTGGTGGTTTCAGTTATATAGGAACCCTTAGATTCAAATTTCTGCTTCCCCCGAAATTGGCTTCCCATATTTTCATTTCCAAATTCCTACCCTCCACAATTAGGATTTCAGACTTACGGGACCTGCATGTTAATCACCCCATCTAAAATTTCCAAGTCCAAGATTTATGACTGAATCAGAATTGACTTGGGTCTAGTAATCTCAAAATCAAAATCGTCAGCATGCTCAATGGGGTGTGTTGATGATCAATTTCCTTAATTACTGAGCTATTAAATGATTCATTGGATTCCTCAGGCCATGTCATCTCACTAAAATCATTTTCCTCATATTCAGGTGAGACTTCATATAAAGATTCTTCACCTTTAGAATCAAAGAATTCTAGATCCGTATTAATATATGTCTCAAAATCATTGATCATTTCCTACTGCATAAAGGCATACTTTTCCTCGTACCACGACTCAGGGATCTTGGGTGAAGAAATCAATTCATCCACAATTGATTGCTCTAAACCAACCTGGTCATCCCTGATTTTGTAAAACATATCCCCGCTACAAGTGCCTGAGCGAATTTTGACATTAGCTCTCCTGAAGGAGGTTCATCTTAGGGATCATCCCAAGATTAGACTAGAGCAATTACAAATTTCATCATCAATTTCGACAACTTCCCAAGTAAAAACTCACCTGGGTCCTTATCCTTAACATCTTGGAGCCAATCCAACAAATATTTGTTAAGAGCATCAATCACTTGAATCAGAGGCTCCAATTTTTCAGGGCAAGAAGTTTGTTGAGCTTCTAAAGATTGTATGGTCTTCCTTAAATTAGTCAACACCTTATCTTGGACCTAGTTCACCTGAACCAAACGATTTGGTTTAGTGTTGGGTGGGTTTGGGTTCAGTCCAAGGGAGTCAACGAATTGAGGTTCTTGATACCCTCCCTGATAATAGGTCATTTCGGATTGTTTATAAAGGGGTGGTGACCCATATGTAGTGTAATCTAGGGGAGGGTAAGAGTTATAATCAGGATATCCTTCTTGATTGTAGATCGGGTTAAATTGCACTACGACATATTCCACTTTTACCGTTGGTTAGAAACCGATGGCAAAACCCTATTAACTGATGCCATTAAGCGATGCCATTATGATCGTTGTTTCATTTTCCAGTCGATTTTTAAGCATATCCGACGTCAAAATAGTGTTTAACCACATGACGGATTGGCCATTTCGACGTCGGTTAAAAATCGACGAAAAATACAATTGTCGTTGATTTATTTAAACCCAACGGCAAAAAAAGTGTTCACCAAAGGTCGGTTTGGATGTTTCACCGTCATTTCAAATTCGACGGTAAGTGTATTTATCGTCGCTTATTTGTCAAGTAACAGCATTCATCTGTCACTTTTTCCCGCCTTTACGCGTCCTTTTCTAAAGTTTCCCCGTCGGTTATATACATTTACTATCCGTTATATAAGTGACAGGAAAAATATCGTTATAACTGACGATGTATATGTGATGGCAAAAATATTTTTTCCGTCAATTTCCTAATAAGTGACGGAAAATATGTGACGCGAAGAACATTTTCGCCGTTGGTTAGTCTGGGAAGTGATGTGAAAAATATTAGGACTACATACTGGTAAGTGAATTTTTTTTTTTTTAAAGAAATTACAAAATAATGGGACTATATACTAAATATTCCTAAAAGACTTGCTAATGAAGAAAAGTTTATATTGCAGAAATATAAAAAGTCTAGTAAATAAAAAGTTTGCAAATTAAAAATTTACATAAAATGAAAATAAAATATTTACATGAAAAACATAAGAAAAAAAAAGTATAAATATCACCGTGCAGCTGCTCCAATGCCACCAGCTCCACCCATGTCATCGTCGTTGTCTCGTCTGTGGATGCTGAGGTCTGATGAAGATGAATGCTCTGATTAACCTTTCTTCAGAAGAAGGGTTAAAAGCTTCTCAATCTTACTATCCGTCTTATTCATCTATGATGGCATAGCATCCATCTAACTCTTCATATATGTCTCTCTCTTCTCTCTCGTCACTGTAGTGTGTTGATTTTTTGATGCAACTAATTGATGACACTAGATGAGACAACACCTTTCCTCCCACACCAGGTAGATAACGTATGTGCCCTCCCCGCACTATGAACAAAACCACCATGATCCAATGGCATCACTCTCCTAAATGCATCCTCTGGCTGCAAAGGTTGGTGGACATTGTCGGACATCTCGTCAATGGACGGATGTACTAATTGTACCATTTGCTCCTACCTATATTAAAAAATATTATAATATATATATAAAGTTATAAATATTTGACTTTAAGAAACTTACGTGTCTCCTAGTATGACTCATGAATCCACTTACGAGCACCCTCAGCTGTAGCCTTACTGTGGGTGACTTCGTATATATCTATCCTACTCATTTCCATCTTATCATAAGTAGCGAACTGAAAATATAAAAATAATATAATTATATTAAGATAACAGAAAAATTAAGTAATATTCAAATGAAAAGTAGTTCTAACACTTATGTAATGGCTCCTGATCATCTCGATACTCCTTCGACCCAAACAATGGGTCTGTGGTTGAGTTTTAGCCCTATTGACCTTATTTTTTCTTGCTTGCTCCTGTACATATACATAATAATACTTTTTATGAATTTAAGATATATGAAATTAATAGAATAATTTGTAATCATTTACTAACCTCTGTCTTTGGATTCAACCAATGGTCGCATGCCTTCTTCCAATCGTCAGGCATGACATCAGGAGGAGCATCACCCATTGCCTCCTCGGGTGGACTCTTGTCCGAGAAAAACTAAATACCAAATATAAACTATTATAAATAATTTAAGAAATTATGTATATAATAAGAATGTAAATGTTTAAAAATTCTTACATTTCTCTTGGTCTTCATCCTCTAATCCCTCTGAATTTTGGTGACGTGCTTAAAGATATATCGGGAGGCATTAGGGTCGTCACCCCAATTGTAATTTTTCTACATTAATTTTAAAAAATATATGTCAATCTCACTTTATAATAATTTTAAGATAAAGTTAAAAAAGAAATAACTTTTATAAATGAAATTACCTCCAATTTACGAAGGAACTGCCTCTTTAGCTCTGTGGCAACCTTCCTCCAGTCGAAGTAGCAAATGGGTACAATAGACTTAACAATTGTGCCCACTCGACTAATAAAACCCGGGTAATGCTCCACCTCCCCTGTGGTTCTAAGCCTAATTGTTATTCTCACGCCCTCGGGGATACTTGTCTTCCCCCATCCGCTTGCTACTCTACTAATGGAAACATTAATCATATTCATTATATATTTTTGAAGTTATAAAAAAATTTAAAACATATAAGTAATTTACTTCTTAGAGGTATACAATTTCTTACCAAAACTTGAGCCCGCTGCTGAGGGATCGACAAGAACTGGGGATGTACTCCCCACCACCTCATCCTCCGCCTCCTCGCCCTCCTCCTCTCCCTCTCCCACCTCCTCCCCCACCTCATCTGATCTTCCATAATCTGGATCATCCTCTACTCAATCTGGCAAGGTCTGAGCAATCTCCTGTTGGTGCAAGGGCACCACGATCGTCAATTTTGATGATAACAAAACACTTGTGTTGGAACATTTGTATTTGAGCTTTAGATTTCAGGAAAATACAAATGGATACAAGTGTGAAGGACCTCAGAGCTCGTGTCCATGGTGGATTGGAGGAGCTTCGCGAGGAGCAAAAGCTTGAAGAAGGAAGGAGATGAAGAATAGGATAAATATTCTATTCATGTATTCTCTATTTTATTATTCCTTGTATTTTTCTTAAATGCATGTTAAAAAGCCTCAAAATATCAAGTATAAACACTGTAGTCCTAGGAATACTTGCACAACCTTAAGATACTTAGATTTTCCATAGAGAACTAGAAAACCTAAATAGGCTTCAGACAACCCTTATCAGACGTCTAATCTAATCATTAGACGTCTGATAGTGAACTTTAAGACATCTGAATGTTGAATCAGGCATCCAATCATTTAGGGCTGGTCTTAGAACCTTCTGTCTGTTGATTTCAGACGATCGACCCTTAGTCCAGATGTCTTAGCAGACACCTGATGACTTGGCCAGACGTCCAATTAGTGGAACATTGGCTTACAAAATGATCGTTGAGATTTTGACCTTTGATCTTCTATCAAAATGTCCTTAGCTGTTTTGCCTCGATTGACCCTTAATCGCTTTCCTAGACGATTATAGCCATTAAGCACTCTTGAGAATCAGTTCCCACAGAGTTATTAGTTTCCAAACATCCAGATCATGTGCCAGACGACCGACCTGTTGTCTCATCACTTTAACCTAGAACCCTGTTTATGTATGATGAAAGTCAATAAGGGAACCCATCTAGAATTAGACATCTGATTTAGTTTCCAGATGTCTTAAACATGACTTTTAGACATCTGATATTTTTCCTAGATGTTTAATGATCCTGTCAGAATCATTAATGAATCTGATTACGGCTTGATTTGCTTTGGATGATCCCCAACGACTACCTAAGGCTTCCAAAGCCTTCCTAAGCCTTCCTAAGCCATCTATAAATAGGAGAGGCCCTTTGCCTTGTTGAGAGAAGCTACTTTCCACTATATTGTGTCAAATAGATCATTAGAAGAGTTGATGCTCTCCAAGCCTCAGTTCTACTTCAAGAGAGCATCATCCTATTGAGCACCCGCTCTCCCTTCGCGATTACGAGAGCAATGAAGTACCACCGCGTAGTTCACGCATCCACGTCAAGCTGATGCACTTCCAGCAAAGGGAAGTAGTCTTTACCTATAGAAGTTAAGTTTAGGATTTATACTTTGTGGCTCTATAGGTTTGTGTTGTAATATTTCTTTGTTATTTGATTGGGTATTTGCTTTGCAAATTCCCGTCTCTTTCGTGAGACAAAAGCCTTCTTATGAAGAGAACGGGTTTCAGGCACACAACCCTTGTTCAAAGTAATATTGGTTGTAAGAAGTTGAAGTACCCTTGTCAAACTAGTTCGTTAGTGGATTTTGATCTACTTGTCGATTGGAAAATCCTAACTCGAGAGGATTAGGTGGTGGTTTTCGCTCGGTTTGGGTTTCCACCTAAAAATTCTTATGTCTCCTATAATTGTCCTTTTGTGAGATTGTTTATTTAATTCTATACTTTATTTTTATATCACATAACTCTTACCCCCTCCTGTAGGAATCTACATCTCCTTTCTCTTTCCCTTCCTCCGCGTATGTAGTAAACATGCCATCTACCTGAGTCGTACGAAACCTAACTAAGGGGGTGGCTGAACCTGCTGTCGAAGGGGTGGCTGAGCCTGAGGAGATGAAACAGGCTGAGTGGAGGACTGTGTCTCAGGAGGATCCTTTTCTTTGGATTTTTTCTTAAATAACTTCATCTATAACAAGTAAAAAATGCAATAATTAATATAATTAAAAATCATTAATATATAAATCATTAATGAAAAAAGTTTGCTAAACATAAAAAAATATTGTTAATGAATTTTTACCCCAAACCCCCTTTGTAATGACATATATGCCCCTATAAATTTCAATTTTAATATGAGTTTCATTTAAACAAGAATGAAACAAAGGAAAAAAATTATTACTAACCTTAGATGTCAACATCGGTTGCAAATAAATGACCTTCTGTTAATTCTTGGTATGCTTTAGACTGTGCGTCAAAATGGTTGTGCGATACTGCTCTTGTGGGTATAACCCATTCCCTTTGGCAATCATCGGGGGCATGGAAAACTTGTGTCGCTTGATATGCCAATGTGAATGATTCATCAGACTGAAGAATTTGACGATTACGATTTAAACACAAGAAATTGTGTTTCTTGTCAATTTTGAAACCGGTGCCTCCTTTAAAAATATCAAACTAATGACATTTAAATAGGACAACTCTATGATCAAATCTGAAGCTAATCTCTACAATTTCTCTGATTTCACCATAATATCCATCTGGACCGATGGAAATATTTGAATCAACTCTAGCTTGTGTAACATTTTTTTCATCAATTTCTTTTATTCTGAATCTGAACCCATTTATTATATACCCAGAGTGGTAATATGCATAATGTAATGGTGAATCAGCAATTACATCAAAATCTAGTATCCATCGTAGGGACTTATCCTCTTTCAATTGATTAACCTGGTCTCTAAACCAATCTAAGAAGCCAAATTCTGTTGTCCATAAAAGAGGTAATCATTCGAATTCCTCGTAAAATAGATCAATTTCAAGAATTTGTTTTAAAATATATAAATGCGCGCAACATCTGTCATTTTCTGAAATTACCTTGTACTTTGTATGAAGAATCAACATTCCTCTGATATCAAAAATTGACAAGCATTCTTCATCACCGTCATTGTATTCCCCCTCATAGTTCCTTTGAAGTTTATTAAAGTGGTTATCTGTTCCACTCATGTACAGAAAAGTAAAATTTATACATTCTTCCACGAGATACCCTTCTAGAATAGATCTTTCCAGTTTTGCCTTATTCAAAACATAATCTTTAAGCATTTTCAAAAATCGCTTCACAAGATACATCCATCTGAATTATATAGATCCACCGATTCTAGCTTCATTTGCAAGATGTAGGGTGAGATGAGACATTACATTGAAGAAGGCTAGGGGAAGAATCTGTTTCATTTGTTTATCCTAGTAATCTAGCGTATTATTTTATAGCGTCTTCGAAGAAATAGCTTTAAAAAACCTGCTCATTTCTGTAAATAAATCAACAACTGGCCCTGACAGTATCTCCTGTACCACTAGTGGAAATAATACCTGCATATAAACATGGGAGTCATGACTTTTTAAGCTAGATATCTTTTTCTGCACTTCATTCACACAATGAGAAAGCTGCAATGAAAACCCATCTGGCAACCAAATTTCTTTTAAGAAGGAGAATAGTCTACTCTTCTGGTCTTGATTCAAGCTATAAATAGTAGGTGGGAAGTAGTTATCATCCTCATGAATATGCAGCTCTAGATGAATCCCTAAACTCTCTATGTCTTTGCTTGTTTTCACTGTATCCTTTGAATCATCCGTTAAATTTAATACGTTTAAGATGTTATCCATCACATTCTTTTCGACGTGCATAAATCTAAACTATGACAAATTGTAAGATCTTTCCAATATGACAGCTCCATAAAGAAAATGCTTTTCTTTCAAAATTCAGAATTCCTCGAGACCATCTGATCGTTTTTGAATAGTCGACCCAACCGTATCTCACATATTTCTTGTAATCTCTCTATTATAACCTAACCCGACAACCTGATAGAATCTATACTAAGTTTATTCTTGGGATTCTTCTTTGAATACCGACACATCCTCCCATCAAATTTACTCTTGAACTAGGACGTTCGCCATCTATGTTCAATAGGTAGAAATCTGCAATGTCCTAAGTAACATAATTTCTTACTTTCTGGTAATCGTAAGTGATAAGTGTCTTCCATACAAATTGGGCAGGCAAGCTTTTCTTTAGTGCTCCTACCTGACAAATTTTCGTACGCCGGGAAGTCGTTTATAGCCCACAACAATGCTACATGCATATTGTAAAATTCTTTCTTTTTTGCATCATATGTCTTTACTCAGGTGTATCACAACTGTTTTAATTCATCGATTAATGGCTGGAGATAAATATCCATTGCATTTTCTTGTTATTTTGGACCAGGGATTAATAGGGTCAGCACCATTAATGAAGATCTCAAACACAATCAGGGAGATAAGTTATAAGTGACCATTACCACTGGCCATATAGAATACGACGGGTACACGCTCTTAAATGGATTGAATCCATCGCTTGCAAGACCTAACCGCACGTTCATAGCTTCCAAGGTGAATAAATTATTTCTTTCGTCAAATCTCTTCCACGCCTCTAAATCAGTAGAATGACGTATTCTTCCATCTTGAAATTTACAATCCTGGTGCCATGTCAACCACCATGTAGTTTTAGCTGATATAAAAAGGCATTGAAGCCTAGGTGTCAGTGGAAAGTAACGAAGAACTTTCTGAGGTAGTTTCCTCTTACTTTCATTTTTACCTTTCTTATATCTCTCATGTCGACATCGAGACAATCACTTAAATTTGCAAATTCATTTATGAAAAGAATAGTCATTTGGACATGCATCGATTTTCTGACAATCCAAACTAAGCTTACGAATCTGGTTCCTTGCCTCATACCATGAAGCCAGAAAACCATTAAGGTTATTCAACAACTCAGCAATAACCTGAAGTATTTCTAACATGAATTTAGCACTATCTCTATTCATAACCTTCAGTTGAAACATCTTCAACAAAAATGACAACTTTGACATTTTCGTAACACCAGGAGCAATAGGATCCACAGCTGCCTAACGAATCTTCCTCGTCTGTATTTATATTCTCTCATACTCTTTTCTCATTCAACATTTCTTATATTTCTTCACCTCTGCTATTAGCAATTTCTTCATTGATCTCTTGGTCAACAGTGTTCTCATTATTTATGACTTTCTGAGTCAACTCCTCTTCATGAGCTACCGAAGTAGTATAATATTGCCAACACCCATTAAAAATGCAGTGCTCGAGCACAATATTACGATCATGCAAGGAACTATTTAAACAACTTCTGCATGGGCAGAAGATATTATCAAGTTAACCTCCTTGCCTAGATATCTTCCTATCGTCATGAAAGGCCCAATTCATGAATGAAATTACTCCATCTTTATATCTTGTATAATCTGAACCCCACAATCTAATCCAAGATTTATCCATTATAACCTAAAATTTAATGTAAACAAATCACTTATTAGGAAGGGAAATGACCAAATGATGTGTATGTTGATTAAGATTTTCACTTTATAGCCCATCCTCAAAGATTTGATGACAAGTTAGTTTTGTTCGTTATATGTAACCTTAGTGCGGTGAAATTTCGACAATATCTCCCCGCACTTCTCTAGTATACCCTCCAATACTAACCTTAGCTAGATTTCTTTTAACACCTAATTAAGGGCACCAAAGAAAACTAGATAAGATTAGTTGGTATACCAGAGAAGAGCAGGAATAAGCAACCGAAATTTCACTGCACAAGATTACATGTAACGAGCAAAACTAAGTTATCATTAAATCTTTAAGGACCTTCTTTAGTTTAGTACTTCACCGAACTAAAGTCGATCGAGTATTATGGCATGCTACAAAGACAACACATTATGCAAATAAGTGAGGTATACATATACTTCCTGCATTATCCATATAGCATGATCATAAGTCTCGATAGGCGAGTAATTTGGACACAATTTGACTCGGAGGACTTTTACCTTAGGAGTTAGAATACCTAATGTTTGTCCTCGCATGCATATATCTTCTTTAACAAGTGTGTATCTAAAATAATACTCATAATTATAAAGAAATTGACATAAATATAAGCAATTATCTGATAAGAAAAAAAATTATTTTTTTGAAATGGTAAAAAGAAATGTACAATAAATCAAATAGAACTACAAAGTGGATAACGTAGCTTTAGAGCAATAAATTATTTGAACATAAGATCAAATGCCTTTCTGGTCGACAGCTTGAGCAATTGAAAGTGGTTTTAATTTGTCTATCAGAGTTTGAGCAATGCTTGAGAGATTTGAATGAAGGTTTATAATTGGTTTTGAGTTGATTTTAATACTTGATGTGATTTTCCTCCTTCACGTTGTCTGCAGCGTATGAAGGGGGATCAATTAGGACTTGTAAGATCTAAAGATTCCTAATATAAGTTGGATTGAATTCTAGATATATCACAGATTATTTGTGAAAAGTTAGAATGGAGATTTACTGCTTTGAATCAGATCTGGGATGAACACTTTCATCACCCAAGTCTGAAGTGATTTATGGATTTCAAGCATTCGTTTAAAAGGTTAAGGTGTTGATTAAGATTCAAAAATGGTTCAAAAGCTCATATGGAGTTTCTAAATGGACTTTGAATTGATTTGATTGGAGATTGCACTTGGTTTTGATTAATCATACACATGAAATGGATTTTCTAGGCTTAGTTTTTTGTAGATTAACATCTAAAATGCTTGTAGGTGTCCATTTACTTCAAATTTGAAAAATTGTGGCTTATGGAATCGAGCTTTAAGGACCTAGTCCAAAAAAGATGGAAGAAAGCACCACCTGGACTGATAGCTATGAGGGCAACTTCCACCACTACCCCTTCACCCCCACACCCCCATCCCCTCTCGAACCTCCCTCCTCCAGCCCTCCCACCCACCCCTTCACCAGAGCCTTAACAGGGACACCTCCACCCTTCGACCCCTCCCACCCACCCCCTCACTAGAGCCCTAATAGGGACACCTCCACCCTCCGACCCCGCCCCCACACCCCGAGCAGCGGCGACTCCTCCCACCAGCACCACCCTCCTCCGACTCGACTGCCTCCTTGCCATCCACATCACCGTCGTCATATGCCTTTTCGAGCGTGTCCATTCTCCACCATCGACTCTATAACTCTCCTCTGCAAGCTTGAGGGTGACCACTGCTCCACCACCCCCGCCAAGAGGGCTTTGGCTTGTAGATTGCGACACTTGAGAGCGTAGCTGATAAAGTATAATGACTTGCAGCAGAGAAGGGAAGCAACTGGAGAGGAGGCTCTCATGGGCATCTCTCCTCGACATCACTCAACTAACATGTTCACATCTCTCCCTCGTTGTCATTCACTCCCTCGTTGACGTCTCTCCTTCTCTAACTCACCTTCCTTCTCCTTCGATATCTCCACCGAGCTCCAATTCCTCTCCCTCCCTTTCCCCCCTTCCCTTCCCCTCCCCACATGAGGATGACATCCGCCTCGATGCCTTCTGCCCCACTGTCCACCTCAACAACTTGCGAGACGACAATGGCGGAAGAGATCCCCTTCGCGACAACAAGGATGGTGGTGCGAGGGGTGCACGGCATGGTGAAAATCAGAGGCTGTGCACATAACTTAACCAAATCCTAACATAACCTAACCAAAGCTCAACCTAACCCTAAATTCCCAACCAACCAATTCATTTAACATTAAAGAATTTTAAAACTTTTGACAGTGTTTCCCCTTAAATTTTAAGTTTTTCATAAACCTGCATATCAAAATAACAGGCATAATAAAAGTGGGTACACGCCACAATAACAGTGCATCACACAAAAATATAAAGTACATAAAAGTGGGCACACCCCACCATACATTCAAACAAATGACATTATGTGGGCACACCCCACATCTAATATAGTCCTAAAATATCATAAAAATAAATTTAAAGAAATGAAATTATACCACCAATGTACTACAGCCTCTAAGCGTGACCGAGCATGACCATCACCAGCAATCTGTAAATTCAATAATGCACAATAAATTAAATAATAAATCATTATGTTATTAATAACTTAACATATTAATTTGACGTAAGGAAAGTAAGATGAGAAGGGGATGAAGAGGAGGGTGGCAGTAAGGAGGAGAGGAGGATGGGGGAAGGCGTAGTAGCAGGAGGAGGAGGAGGAGGGAGGGTAGGGGCGTTCCCTGCAAGATGAGGGAGGAGGGTGGCAAGGAGGAGGAGGAGGAGGATGGCAAGAGGTGGAGGAGGAGGGGCGGTAGGAGGGGGCAACAGGAGGGTGTAGGGTGGAGGAGGAGGCTGGCAGGAGGGGTCAAGGAGGAAGAGGAGGAGGGGGTCGGGGAGGAGGAGGGGGGCGGCAGGTGGAGGTCGGGAAGGAGGTGGAGGGCGATAGGAGGGGTCAAGGAGGAGGAGTAGGATGACAGGAGGGGGAGGAGGAGGAGGAGGGGCGGCAGGAGGGGGCATGGTGGAGGAGGAGGCCGGTAAGAGGGGGTTAGGGTGGAGGAGGAGGCCGGCAGGAGGGGGAGGAGGAGGAGGCGAATTACCTTGTCGGAGAAGGCAGAGGAGGAGGTGATGCGAAATTTAGCGTGATTTGTAATTAAGGTTTTTAGAATCGTTGTAACACGCGAAATTGCATATACTTTTAAAATTTGTAACCTAGATAGGGGAATATCTAGGGTTGTCCAAGAAGGCCAATTTGTTTGTTAAATCAAATCTTACTTTCAAAGGAACTCAACTTTCTTTTTTTTGTTTTTGAATATATGATTTTTATAGGTTTTGAAATAATGGCAACACGCGAGTTTTGCTGATAGCGGGAAAAATAACTAATACCTATCTTAATAAAGCTAACCCTAAGGTGACAGGCAGAGCCTCTCCCCAAGCTCATCCTAGGCACGTGGAGGCCTAAAGTAATTAGGGAGAGGGAGTAAAACTAATGCTAGGCAAAACTTGTAAAAAGCTATGCAACAAAAATTAGAGAAGGCAACTTGATTTAATGAAAATTGTCTACACAAAAACTATAGAGGAATGCTTCTATTCTACTTGAAAATACAAGAAAAATAAAACACAAATCCTCTAGATAAAATGGTGAAGAAGAGGGCTTCTTGCTCCAAGCCAAGTAGCTCCTTGACTTGAAAAGACAACTCCTTCTCCTTCCTTGAGATGCTCCTCCAAATGATGTCCTACAAGGTCGAAGCTACCACCTTCAATGATCTCCTTCAAGGGTGGGCGTGCACCACCCTTGCTCCTCCTTGCCTAGTGGGGGAGTGCTCCTCCTCCTTGGCGTGGCACAAGGGAGAAGAAAAAAGGGAAGAAGGCAACAAGGGGGCGGGTAGGATGCTCCCTTAATCTTCTCTTCTTCTTCTTCCTTGGCCATAGGTATGAATTATACTAAAGGGAGGATCAAGAAAATGGTGATAGGTGATGGATTTTTATAGAGTGGGATGGGGGTAGGTTTGGCGTGAATAGGTGGAGGGCTAGGATGGAGTTTGGTGGCAGTTATGGGTGGTTAAGTTAATCCTAGGGCTAGGGTTAGTTGGAGCCAAATGAGGGGGCACAAAGGCGAGTAGTTATGGCTTTGGTGTCCCTTAGGGTTGGCGCCAAAATGAGCCTTCTAGAAGGCTATTAGGTGGTGCCATCTTAGGGTTCTAGAAGGGGAGTATGTGGATGGCTAGGATGGGTTATATGGGTAGGTGTAGGGTGGATAAAGGGGCTGAAAGTTGACACCAAAAGGGAGGTGGTTAGGGTTAGATTTGGCGCCAACTTTTGGTGTCTTTTCGTGGTTGGTTGAGGGGTGAAAGGTGGTGAAGGTGGTGGTGCCAAAGGGAGTAGGGTGGAGCTAGCTAAGGTGAGCTTAGGTAGGGCTTAGTCGGTGGAGCTAGTTAGGTAGGGTTTTAGGGTGGTGAATGGCCAAGGGACCTGGAGTCTAGCTAAGCTAAGTTAAGCTAAGCTAGCTTAGCTAGTAATGGAGTAGAGGAGTAGGCAATGGGAGCTAGGATTAGAAGAGAGGAGCTGAGGAGAAGTTTGGAGCTTGAACTGGAGCTGACAGCTGCTGAAGAGGGTGGCATGGAACTACTCTAACTGGCTTAGCTTGCTAGTTCTTTGCTAGCTGCTAAGCCAAGCTAAAGTAAGCTGGCTTCTACCATAAGGAGTGAGGTGAGTTGGGTCTGGTGCTCCCAGGGAGGATCAAGCTAGTTGAGGTAGCTAAGGTAGCTTAGTTCAACTAAGTTGAGTTAAGTTGAGTCCCCGGGAGCTGGACTTGAGCTTCCTAAGCTGAAATGAAGTCATCTTCAGCTGGCTAGAGTTGAGTGGAGCTGGATGTAGTTAGACCTAAGCTGGGGTGAACTCCAGTCAACTCAGCTAAGCTAGCTAGAGCTCCCTGGGAACTAATGGGAGCTAAGATGAGCTAGATTCAGCTAAGTTAAGCTGGATCTGACCTGACTTGAACTAGGGTGAGTTAAGATGAGCTCTCTTGAGTTGTCATTTAGCTGAGATGAGCTGAAGTGAGCTAGGATGAGCTAACCCTAGTCCAAGTGAGCTAAAATCCAGCTATGGTGAGCTGGATCTGGCTGAGTTCCAGCTGGTTTGGGCTTCTCCTTCACTAGTTGCCTTCTTGAGTGCTAGGGTTCTAGGGATCTAGCAATCTGTATATCCCTAACACTCACAAAAACACATTAAAAAGATAATAAAAGGTGCAATGCATGCCTACCCTAATTGATGCCTAAATACAACCCAAAAAGCCATTTGTGCAGCAAAATCCTAAGAGCTAAGTTTGTTTTAATGCATAAGAATGATAATAAACTAACGTTTATCAGGAGGGCGTCGTGGAGGGGAAGGAGGTCGCCAAGGATGGCGAGGAGGACTACGAGTAGACCGTCGGAGGAGTAAGAAGAGGGTGTTGGGGAGGTTACCTGACGAGGAGGAGGAGGGGTCGGCATGTGTTAGGTTTCTACAAAGGAGATGAACAGTGATGGGGAGGTCGACGTGCGCGTAATAGATGAATCAATCTATGCCATCGGTTGTATCACAAACCGACGCCAAAGGATCATTTTAGTTCATCCTTGTACGCGCCTAAAATTTTGGTCACTAAATATAACCTACCTTTCACCATCGGTTCTTCCAAGAACTGACGGTATAGGTGACTAATCCCGCACAAAATTTAAGTACAAATTTTAACCATTTTTCACCGTCGCTTATTAAGTTAACCAACGACAAAGGCTTACTTCAACAACTCCACTAACGCACCCAAATTTTGGCCAATAAATTTAACCTACTTTTCGTCATCATTTCTTCCACTAACCAACGGTAAAAGTTACTAATCCCTCCAAAATTTTAGGTGCAACTTTTAAGCATCTTTTTACCGTTGGTTAGGACAAGAACCGATAGGGAAAATATATTTATCATCATTTGAATAATTGACGGTAAATATTTATGACCATGGTGCGCCCATCCTTTTTTTCAGTTGAGTATAGACCTTCACCGTCGCTTATTCGAATAATCGATGGGGGAAATACATTTGCCGTCAGTTTGGGAAATCGATGGCAAGTAATAGACAGCATATCCCATTTTTCTAGCAGTATTGATCATCAACGAGTGGAGATCAATAATCATTATAGCTCAAAGAAGGATAGAAATTACAATCATGGTGTTTAGGGTTAGACCATGAACACGGAGGTCCGAAACTGTATCCCCAATTAAGATTATCCCTACTAATAGATGGGTGAGAATAAGTATGGTTGGGATAATAATTAATTTGGAAATAAGTAGTGATAGAAGGATAAAAGTGGAAATGTGAGTAGGATGTGGAAGTATCCATGGCAAAGCGAAAGGAAAAAAGGTACCCTGCAGTACAAACAATCAAACATGTCCTTAAGTGGGATAGCTTAAAGGTCTACAAACTCCCAGAACTTGTCTCGAGATGAAAAGAACGATTTGATTAACTTCTTCCGGTCAATCCAACCAATCAGAGAGAGGGATTGAGGAGAAGGTTCTTCCCTTGACTTTCGCCTGAGGTTCTTTTGATACCCCCAACCGCGGTCATTTGACTCTGCTTTCCTAGCTACACATCAGATTTAACAGTAGAAGCAGATTAATCGAAAATAACCTCGATCTGGGCCCCGACGAGCGAGTTTAATCCTTAAGGCTAGTGTCTACTCTGTTTTAATTAGGCTTAGGTTTGAATGTGCTTTGGAATGTGATGGACCCTTTATCTGGATTGTACCCTTAAAGATTGTTTCGATGTGTGTATGTGCACAATCAATGATTTTCAAGCAAGATTATTTTTGGATGTAGTAAATTTTAGGGTTCAAATCTTGCTTTAGTAGCTTTTAGGGTTCAACTTTAGGTGCATTCAATCAAATTAATTAGCAAACCAGGTTTTGAAAGTACAGGTGAAGATATCTTCCTTTAAAACTTAAAAAGAATGTGGAGTGCCTGATTAATCCCTAAAAGTTGAATCCTATGTGCCAACCTATTAGTGAGTTGTTTTTAGATGAAGTGGTGCGCCCAAATAACTCAAGCAATTGGCCTTAATGCACCACTGAGTTAGGCACATGATTACCTAGTCTGATTTCTACTCAATTATGTGTTGATGAGTGTACCAGTTTCAAAGATTGGATTACCGGTTGAATATGAAGAATCAGAAGAGGTTGTGTACCTTTGTAAGATTTTTTTTAGATTTTTTTTTATAAGCGGAGGATGAGGCAGGTAGAGGTGACAAGCAAAAAACCAAACTAAGCCTAGGTTTATGAGAGCTCCTAGATTAATTAGGGTTTGTGTTATTAGGTGATGGAATGAAAACTAATGGGTAGGAGGTGGGATATACTTACTGACCCTTCAACTGCACTTTACTCTAATCTACCGCTTTTGTCCACCTCGAGAGAGTACCTGCAATCACAATACGAAAGAAGAGAAGTGAGGTAAAAGATAAGTAAGGTGGGAAAACACGAGAAATCAAAGGGCGTTGCCTCCTCGGCAACGGCACCAAAATGTTAAATGCGATTTATACACTAAAAGTTTTAGTTTTGAAAACCCGTCATTGTAGTCGCATAAATATCTGTCAAACAGATAATTTAATTGAAACTCCGGTGAGTCCTGGTTCGAACATGGGGACGTAAATGTTTGATCAAAAATCGCGTTTAATTTATTGTCACGATGCAGAATAGGTAGTCGAATTAAATCTACCCTAGCTATTCTATTTAAAGATTAAATAATCAAAGACAGAGAGAGAATAATATAAATAAAAAGAAAATAGGAAGAGAATAAACAAATAATTCATAACCATAGAATCATGTTCATTACATCTAATTGCTACACTAGAAAGCGGGAAATCTAATCTAGAAAGCGGTAAAAAGAGAAGGGGGAGAGAAGTTATCATCCTCAACGGCTGCTTGGAGGACGAGTTGCATTGACAGAGTGCCCGGACGAGGGTGGTAAGATGCTAGACGAAAGAGGACGAAGATAAAGGACAAAGGAGGGTGACGTTGCAGCAAGATTCACTTCCTGAATGACGACGAGAGGACAACCACGAGATACTCCACGAAGGGGATGAGAAGATGGAAAAATTGTATTTAAGATTTTAATGGAGCATCCGGATTTTGGACAAGCTTGTAGAGCTTTGGAGGGGGTGAGAGTAGAGAGGAAGGGAGGATTTATAAAGGGGGGTGTAGGGTCCTTTATATAGTTTAGGCATAAGGGTAAAAAGGTGCTTTTAAAATGTTGAAACTTAAATGTAGGGCCTTTAGTGACAGACGTATCTGTTGCTAAAGAAAAACGTTGGTGAAGATGCGCGTTCCATCTCCATCATTCTCCTCTAATTAGACGCATGTCATGCGGCCATGTCAACGCCTTCTCACCTTTAAGCATTACGTTGAAGGCTCAATCTTGACTATTCGGTCACGATCGAACAACCCAGATTGTGCCTCTATTGCTTCGCCTTCGTGTGTTAAGGGACAACCTAGCCCTTCTTCTCACCGTCAGATAAAATCGGAGGGCTGACGAGCGTGCTTGCTCGCAAGCCTCATCGCATTAGATTGGGCGTGCGATTTGGCATCTGATTAGGAGTGCAGCTTCACCTCCATCCTGTGCGCCACGTAGCAACCTCTGCTGTCGCTCGATCGCGATCGAGTGGTTGAATTTCAACCGCACCCGCTTACATTGTGGATTTAAGGCGAGCAAAGAGTCGAACCCGCGTGCTCATCTCTCTCAGACGTCACTTGACCGCTGCGCTACCACCCTTTCTTTGTTAGGTTTTGTTTTTAATGCTCGCACGCCCTTAGTCGTTGGATGAAGATCCAGCGGCTGAGGATGTGCAAGCTTTGTCTTCAGTGAGCGGTGAGGCACATCTCAGCCTTTGGATCAATGATTCAATGGTTGGGATTGATCATGCGAGCGAAGAGGAGTCTGCGGCCGATGTTGGGCGGTTATGATGGAGCCACGTGGCGCCATCATGGCAATCCAGCTTCTTTGCTTTGTAAGTGGTGCCACAGATGTCGGATTTGATCGATTTCATGCCGTTGAGCTGCGATCGTCGATCCGAACCCATCCGTGCAGTTGGATTTGTCGTCTAAGGTATATATTTTGCACCATTTTGCCCCTTGACCTCTAATATTTCTCAAACTGCATTTGATGCTATGGAAATCCGTTCAGGACGATCTCGGAGTCGTTGAACTCCGATTGTTTCCTTGATCATATTCGTACGATTGGATCTTCAATCCGAGACCCCAATAAATATTACCATGTTCCCTGACCACAAAAAGGGAGAATTAACCTAAAATTTATACAATCTAACCTAAATGCATGATGATGCATGTTACACAATATTTATAATGTATGATGCAATTATACGCCTAGGAACACGTATAAATAGATAGTTTATGTGACATAAATGTATTTACATCAGTTATAGTTCGTTGTGTGGTAGAAAATCACTTTTCAAAATATTTAATACTCAAAATCTAACCACAAAAATAGTTAGGTCATCTCCACAGGAGGGGATTAGCTTATTATACTAGTGAGTGGTGCCTCGTTTATTCGGGAATCTTAACGGATGTGCATACTAATTAGTGCAATTCATTTTTCAACATAAGTTATCATTCTATGTAATTAATCAAGAATATAGGGAGGTTACATGCAAAATCACCACCATGAAAATACGTGAATCGTGTCTTAGTATTGACAAATACCGTCAATATTAATCAAAACAGAACCCGTTCCCTATAACCAATGCTCTATACTCTATCATTTATGAGACAAATGTAGCTATCCGTAATTCGAGTAAACCAGAGGGATATTCATGCAAATCTATCTAAATATAATAAGGAGATAAATAAATCAATAGTGATTTTTGCAATGGCAGAATTCGTAATTACTATTCAGAGGAGAATCAAAGGGTTTCTCCTCCCTCTTTTGTGCGCATGTAGAGGAGGATCGTCAGAGGAGCTGTTGCAGGTCAAGGTGCGTCGGAGTGTGGGCTTCGTTATGGTGTAGAACGCGCAACCAGAGGCAATCGGCGACGATGACTGGAGGCAGAGGATGCCGGAGATGAGGTGCGTCGACACAAGAGAAGGGGCTGTCGAGGGGCGGCATGGCTGGCGTGGGTCGTCGGCAAAGGTCTAGGTGAACGCTCCGGTCGTATTGGCGGAGACGATGGTGGCTTGAGGTGACGTATCTAGAGATGGGGACAACAGCCACTTTGGGTTCCTTTGCGTGAAGTTGTAGGAGATGCGGTTTGAAGAAGAGGAAGAAGAAGGCTAATGAGGAAGGGAAAGGAAGTGAGGGTAGTGCGTGGGGGCTTTGGGTTATGGCGTTGGTGATGGTGGAGGTGGAGTTGGCTGGGAAAGGGGCAGTGGTAGGAGGTTGAAAAAGGTGGAGAAGATGTAGGAGGTGTTGATGGTGGTAGGTTGTGGAGTTGGCCACGTGGAGTGCGTGGAGAAGAAAGGGAAGGGGTTGGTGTTGATGGTGGTGATGAAGGTGGTGACAATGGAGGGGTCGTGCACTGTCACCACACGACCAGTTGCGATGGGTTTGCAGTGGTGGAGGATCACAGTGCACACATATTCTATAGTGTACGCTGGTTCCACGGTGGATTAGATGGAGATGATCCCCGTGGCCGCTACTCTTTTTATTTAAAAACACCCACTGTTGGTTACTTCCACCAAAAGGTTCTCCAACCACTCGACGAAGTTCGCGAGTGGTTGGAATGCCCGAATATGCCTAGCGGTATCTTTATCAGACGTCTGATCTAAGCTCCAGACATCTTAAAAAGTGTAAACATCAGTGAGTTTATGATGACGATTTCCAGACTTCTGATTTGAGCTCCAGACGTCTTATAGAAGCAAAATGGACGTCTAAATGATGTTTTCGTGTTTTAATAACTCTTGCACCTAGCCTGCATCCATCAAATAGATTATGTTATCATATCTTATGTTATTAAATGTAAAATTGGCGCATAAAATTCTACGCAAACTAAGATAAATTATCATTTAACTCCTAATCGATTAGAAACTATAATCCAATAATTAAATAGTACTTAGGTCAAATAATGATCCACTAAAGTGGACTTATCACCCCCCACATGTATGCAGGTAATTATGTGCTTTGCAGGAGAGCATTGGCCATGTATGTCAGTTAGGGTACTATTCTTTTACTCTACCATCCCATTAGATTATGGGGAATATGGGCTTATACTTCATTAGCTATATCAATAGCTTATCATTACTCATTAAATAGATTAGGCATATATTCCCTTCATCTATCCGACCTTAATCTTTTAAGAGTTTTCTAAGTTCATGCTTCTCATTCTTTCTTAAAGACAAGAATTTACTTAATGTCTTATCCTTAGACTTAAGTAAATACACTAATAGTATTAATCTACCATTGTCATCTATAAAGGTGACAAAATATTTTTCATTGTCTCTAGTTAACACATCATTAAACTCACAGATATCAGTGTATACTAATTCTAAAACCTCAGTATCTCTAGAGACAGGGTAAAAAGGTTTCTTAGTTTGTTTAACCTTGACACAAATCTCATATTTCTTAGTTTTATATACGATGTATTCAAGTATTATATTTAATTTTATCATTTTTTTCAAAAAATTGAAATTTACATGACCAATCTACCATCCCATAAATCACAAGAATCAATTACTAGAAACAGACAGAATGGAATCAAAGACAACATTATTTAGAGCATTTTCAGAAGATACATCAATATCGCATCTTACTCTAACTAATAAACCAAAATATGGCAAATATCCTTTTCCATAGAAAATATTATGTCTTAACATGATAACTTTATTACATTTAAATTTCAATTCAAAACCCTCTTTAACTAATAAAAAATCAGAAAGAACATTCTTCTTCATGGCTAGAACATACAGCACCCTGTGTAGTGTCCAAACTCATCCCAAGGAGAACCTCAAGACTATACGTAGCACCGTGGTTGCAGATTCGTTTCCCATTTTCACATTCCCACCACTACAGGACTAATAAAAAGAAAAAAATGATCTATCAGTACAAATGTGTACATTAGCTCCAGTACCCACGATCCACTCATTAGGATTGTGAATAATATAGAGTTTGGGTCTTACAGAGACATACCCGTCATTGGGTCCAGCCTCCTTGGTGACCGTATTTAGCTAAGGATTTCCATTCATGGTCTTCTGCTGAGACTTATGAAAAGGACAGTCCTTCTTCTAGTGTCAAACCAGCATACAGTGCTAGCACAGATTGTTCTTGGATTTTCTCTAGATCTTGGTTTTGCCCTTCATTTTATTTTTATTGTTCTTATTTTTATTCTTCTTGTCTTTATACATCATTACATTCACCTTAGACTTCACATCTATATGCATCATAGGCTTCTATTTCCTATGCTCTTTTTCTATAGTAATGGTAACCATCAAGTCGTCTAGAGAGATTTTTCCCTTCCTTTGCTTAAGAGTCAATTCAAAGTCCTCCAAAGATTTAGGAATTTCTCAATGATGAACATGAATTGAAACTTCTCGAGAAGTTTCATTTCTGTCTCTACTAAATAATAGAGCAATAACAGAAACTCGTGTACCTATTCCGAGACCAATTTGAATTAGCCATTCAAAATTTTAGGAATTTCAAAATAGAGTACTTCTTAATGCAGAGGTCTTTAGTATTATACTTCTTGTATAACTCCTCTTATAACCCCTTCGTAGTGGATGTTGATGTGTTGTATACATCAAAAGTATGAAGGATAGAGCTAATAGGATGTTGCTATGACAAATATGGTCGCATTCTTTCCACTCATCTATCATCATTTGACTTTCAGGAGTGGGTTTTCCTTATCCAAAAATTAAGGTACTTGGTTTCTAGTGCTAAAATCAATCCTACAATGGTAAACTAGATCCACATGCATTGCTACCAATGCTTGAAGTTCTGACTACCAAATTTCTCGGGCACACCAAACTAATCTACAGGTGACTTAAAAGTCATTTTCATCACTGCTAATATTTTAGATCTAGGTGATACCTTCTCTAACATTGTTGAAAATCACACATGCATGAAATAAGTTAATATGAATGGCTATTAAATGGTAAGATCCAGAATAAAATATAAAACAAATTACATGCCATAGCACATAAGAGAAAAACGAAATAATTTTAGAGATTATGGTCCATATATGACTTCCCTTAGAGAAGGTATCACTCCCCACAATATTGGTGTAAAGAAGTTTGGCGAGCTCCTCCCAAGATATGAAGATTCACCTCCAAGAGTCAACACACTCTGATCTTGGACGTCCTCAAAATTACCTCAAGAGAACGCAATTGAGATAGTTTGATCAATCAAAACTCCATATTGATCAATAAAAATAGGGAATTGATCAATCAAACACCATACGGATCTTATTGTACTTCGTGCAAATTGATCGATCAACCTGAGTCTTGGTCAATTAATCTGCATACCATGTACACAAAAAAGTTGGGAAGAGGAGAAAAGTCACTACAGGGAAACACACAACCGTCGCCTATTTCCTTAAAACCGTTGTATTCTATCGTCGCTAAAGTGTGCATAGCGATAGCGTATAGCCGACAGTTTCAGTTTAAATCGTTGTAATATATAGACGACGGTTTCTCTAACCGTCGGAAATATCACTGCACGATGGTTTTCATTACCGTCATATAAGGTAGACGACAGTGATTAAACTGTCTTATCATTGTATAAACGACGATTATTGGTATAACCATCGTGTATCCTAATATGTCGGTTACTTGTAGAGCTGTCGTATTAATGTGTACAAGATGGTTATTAAACCGTCGTAAACATACACGACAGTTTGTCTAACCATCAGCAATATCACTGAACGATGGTTGTCACCACCGTCGTCTATGTTAGGCGACGGTGATATGTAGAACCATCGTGTATCCTAATATAAACTGTCGTAAAAGTATATAGATGACGGTTCTTTTTCCAACCGTCATCTATTTATGTATATTTTTTTTTAAGTTAAGATACTACTCATGTGACGTCGTCTAAAATGTGAAGCAAATGGAAAAGGCTTTATACAGAATGACTCTAGATAGATCTTAATGGAAGCAAAAAGTCCATATATCTAACCCTACTTTATGTGGAAAAGGCTTTAGTATTGTTGTCAGATCAGGCGAGGCAGGCTTTTATCTCCCTTGATCGAAGCTTCAAGGGAAGGTGCAATAGCCTTGAAGATGCAGGTTATTACCAAGGCAATACAAGGTATGGGTAAGAATCCTAGTCCTTTTAAATCTAATGACATTTTTTGACAACATCCAAGGATGGTACTTTGGCAGATGATTGTTGATTCAACGATTTGATCAACATATATGACAGATAAGATTAGCATATAAGTAATCAAGCAAAATCAACATTGAATAGTTCAAAAGGAAAATAAAAAAGGAATAATATAAACCTAGATCATGCAGGAAGAAACCCTTTCAAAAAAAAGATGGTTGGCATTTCTCTAGACAACCGTTCCACCTTGTACAAATCTGAAGAGAGTAACTTACCTAGAACTACAAAAAACTACCAAAAGAATAAATAATTGAGAAGAGAGTACCTTACAGAGACTACACAAATCTGAAGAGAAGCCAAAATTCTGTACTGTTGTAGGTCAAGATCAAATGACTTATACAGAGTCTCTGAAGACACAATTCCATGCAAGAATTCAATTAATGAAATGATCTAATGTGATTTCGAGGACACACATTTCCATCCCCACCTTTGTTTTTGGCCTCCACCAAGACAAGAGCCCTTAGGCCCAACGTTAGTTTTATATCCATCTGGAAGAGTTCTGATGAATTCATCAGCATTGGCGCTTTTGGCAGCATCTACTCCGCCTACAAATGTAAAAGATAGTTGTTTTGCCCCTGAACCACATCCTAAACCCAAGAAAATGCAGTTTTCTCCCTCTGTCCACCCTCTTGCTCCTTTCTTCCACCTCTCTTACTCCACCTACAAACATGCTTTCCACCCACCGCACACTATAGCAACTCACCGTGCCTTCTTTCAGCTCTCTAACAAACCCGGACCCACAGAAACCATCAAAGGCTAAAACACTCAAACCATTCAGATGCCACCCCCTTAGGTTATTAATGGATAGCTATCGAAAAGAAGATATTCCCGATACGATCTCAGCATCATTCTCATTCCACACTATCTACATCAAGAATCTCTTATGCTGGTAAGAATCTCTCAGCCCCAAGTGCCACATTGTCCAACTAATTTTCCTAACAAACACACATCCATCTACAAGTACACCAAAAAACAAACAAAGAAAAGAAAATAAGCTCCGAACTAAAATGCAGCAATAGCAATAAGGAAACAAGCAAGCAAGCAAGCAAAAACCCAATCCATCATCGTCACCTGTCCCTGTGGCCGTGATCGCTTGCCTATACTTCTTATCCTGGACGTCCCCAGAAGCGAAGACCCCGTTCACGCTGGTCTGAGTCGTTCCGGGCTTCGTCGCGACGTACCCGTCGGAATCCAGCTCCAGCTGCCCGTCGAGGAACTTCGTCGCGGGCTCGTGCCCGATCGCGAAGAAGAGCCCCGAAACCGCGAGGTCCTTCACCTCCCCGGTGACAGCATCCTTCACCTTGACCCCTCCGGTGACATAATATTCACCCAAATGTCATAAATCTGCAAGTGTTCAACTCACGAGGAGGAGAGGAGGAGGGGGGGACGAGGAGGAGGTGGGGGACGGGGAGGAAGATACCGCAGTAGGAGGAGGAGGAGGAGGAGGGGGACAGGGATGAGGAGGAGGGGGACAGGGATGAGGAGGAGGAGGCTGGGAAGAGGTGCTGGAGGGCGGCGAGGAGGAGGAGGAGGAGGGTGACGAGGAGGAGGGCGTGCTGGCAGGAGGGAGGCGAAGAGGAGGAAGAGGAAGGGGTGTGGAGGAGGAGGAGGAGGAACACGAGGGGGAGGAGGAGGGCTGCGAGGAGGAGTTACCTTAAGAGGGGGAAGACGAACGACGATCGACGACGACGGCCGGCGATCGAGGAGGGGCGGCGTTGAAGGGCTTTCTGGGACGAGGAGGGTTGTGCGAAATGTGGGGAGAGGGCTCTATGTGGGAGTAGATGGACCGATATTTTGCAGCTGGGAGAAGGTGGGTGGGGGAGTTCGCGAAGTCGAGTTAATATTGGACCTTATAGTGTGGTTTTCTCAAAAATCATCGTCTAAAGTAGGGTTAGAGTGCATACTTTTCTGTTTCAAGGAAATTTTTGTTGATGACATATACAACGGTTCTATATGAAAATCGTTGTATATGTCAATGCGGTCACAAATAAGATAGTGTTAGAAATGTCAACTATAGATGTTGCTATAAACGATGGTTCTAATTCCAAATCATCGTTAGAAAAATCATCATCTACATCCATGAAAGACCTCCGTGTTAGTTCAACTCCTCAAATATAATATTTTGATGATTTTACAAAATGAAAAAAAAGAAATAAAATATAAACATAGCATATTGTTTATCTCTGTAATAACACAATTGCAGGTTTCATGAAGTTTTTAAAGATGGGAGATTAAAAGCGTGAAGATTAAGTAGCATAAGTATTAGGTCATAGGCCTTTTTTCATATAAACTTTCAAAGATTGTAATTTTCATTTTATTTGAGTCTAGAGATGTTGTAAAGAGCCCCCAAACATAACCTATAAATAGCTAACTTAGGCTCTCTACACTTAGGATAAATTAGAAACAAAAACCTAACACCAAGACTCTTATCAGACGTCCATAACAACTGTCAGACGTCTGATTTTCAACTTTAAGACATCTGACAAGTGTCTCAGACGTCTAATTACCTATAGTTCTGCCTTCAGTCTCTGTCTTCATAGACATTAGTCGAAGCATTCTTCTATCAGACATCTATAACCTCATCTAGATGTCTGATACTTTACTTAGACGTCCTCAACATAATTGTTAGACTAAGCACCTATCTTCATTCTACATATAACAGGCAAAATGCATTTTTAGTGTCTGGACATGCTTCCAGATGTCTACCTTTGAACCGTTACCCATGTGTTTCTATGTGTATCTCATTACAAACCTAAGATCTTTTGTCAGATATCGCAGCCAAGTCTTTTTAGGTTTCCAGACGTCTAGAGAATCCCTCAGACATCCATACCGACATCTGATTCTTCAAATCTAGAACCATGTTTGGATCTGGTTAAAACATAAACGAATCTACACATTATTAGATGCCCAATAACTTTATCAGACGTCTTATGTGAAAATATCAGACGCCCTTATTTTAATCTAATGAAGTAGTACAAGATAGCCTATAGTATTAGACAATCAAAATTATAATCAGACATCTTATAAGACGTCTGACCCTAGAATTAGACGTCTGATATTGCTGTCAGACTCATCATTACCCTGATTTGTGGTAGATTTCGTCCCAATCTCTTGGGATTTGTCTCCAACGGCTAGGAGATCTCTCCCAAGTATTCTTGAAGGTTCCAAACTTACCTATAAATAGACTACAATCCCTCTTAGGCAAGACACACCTCTTGAGATTCAATTCCCTTAGAAAAATCACTTTCTCACTACTCTAAGCTTCATCTTGCCCTTATGTTGTGCCAACACTCTAATCAAAGAGCAAATCCATACTCCCGGCTCACTCCATTATGCAAATCCTTAGGGAGTTCTCTTTATGCTTAATAGATAATAAAGTAATCAAAGTATTTGGGTGCTCTATAGGTGTTGTTTTAATTCCTATTTTTGTACTTTGGGTATACAGCCTGTCGAATCCCCGTCTCTTCATTTTGAAGGGAGAAACCTTCGTTTAGGGATCGGAGGTGGGATTTGTAATTGAGGTACACTATCCTCGTTTAAGTAGTGTGGTTAGTGGATTGATCACCTTGTGATCGAAAATCCTAAGTCAAGAGATTAGCTTAGGTGGTGGTTTTCACTTATCTTGGGTTTCCACCTAAAAATATGGTGCCACTTTTTGTGATTGAATTTTTTTTTGTATTATAATATTATACAATTTTACTATTCACCTCCCCTCTAGTACAATTTCACTCCGCACAAAGGAGGAGGCATGGAGGGTTAATATACACGACGGTTTGAATTATAACTGTCATGTAAATTATGAATACGACGGTTTTAGAACTGTCGTGTATATATTCTCTTATAGGTGGCGGTGTGAATGAAAACCATCGCTATATAAGCGTTATAAAAGTCTATTTTTCTAGTAGTGAGTGGTGAGAAAGATACATGAAGAGGACGAAAGTGGGATGATACTTGTAAGTGGCACCCTCACAGCATCTATATAGAGTATGCTGGTGAAAGATTAGGAGACATTACGGAATTCAATGGAGGATTAGTTAACCAGTTAATTAATCAATAAATTAAAGAAACAATTGATCTAGAAATTAAGGAAATTTCCATAGTAAAAAAGTTCAAATTTTGAATTGATTTTCTCCTGAACCTGGGCCAAGGGTGTTCCCTAGCCTCCCTTTTACTCTTTGTTATATAAGATATGAGATGATACTTGCCTAAAACACATGTTGGGCAAGACAAATTACTTAGAAATATAGAGAAGTTACACGCAATCAATTGGAAACATCAAGAAACATATGGTTGTTACCTACCACATACTTCATTAAATGCATAAAAGTCAACTTCGATCCCCAACTCATACCAATGGAACTATTTATCTTCATGATTTTTCCATTTGTTCAAGTTTTAGAACATTATTTTCAACTTTCAAAAGTATTAAATAACTCCAAAATTTTGATGATGTGCATCTTCTTTCACCATAGCTCAAACTTTAAAAGCACCATTTAGGAACACATACGAGTATAAAAGCCAATTCCATGAAATTAGCTCTAATTTGATTTGAACAGAAGCGAGAAGCGAAATCCCATATAGTCATTGCGGTCAAATGTGCGAAATAACTTGATTTTTTTGTTTGTTGAAGCTCAATTTGTAATATCACTGAACCGACGTGGGTATGGAACTATTTACTGCACCGTTTCCCTTTTTTTTTTGCAAAGTATTTATATATTTATTGAACAATGATGAGCATATTACTCTCTATTGCAGTTGGTTCTTGTACCACCTTTTATCTCTGAGATGGGGCTCGATACCTACTATCTGATTTAAATGTGTATTTCATGACTATGGAAGAGATAATTTGCTGTATCTTTTATACTTTTATGGATAATAATCATAATATTTTTTATAAATTTCTTTATAAATAATCTTTTTTATTTTTTATGCTAAAAATATAAGGATCAATCTTTAGATACAATCTATAAAGTTATTATTGAAATAACTTCTACAATAATTAATTTTTACGCTCTCATATATATTAAAAATTAATTATATTTTAAAAGACTAAAACCTCGTTGGCAGATGGTTAATATAAGAGCATATTGTTCTTAGGATAAGCTTTACGAAAAGAAGTGATCTTTGAAGTTCGATTGGCCATTTCGGCTTCTTTGATGTCTACAATTCTCCATGTCAAAAAAAGAAAATTGAGCGAAAATACAGAATTAGTAGATAGTATTTGAAGGACGAGTACCGTCGTTAGTTTAGGTGACATTGTTCTTTTAAGAATGTTTACTTTTGTTCCTTCAATTATTTCAACAATAGCCCTAAGTCGGAGGATGAAGATGTAGGGTATGTTAAAATCTTATGGATTTAATTAAAATTAATCTACCTTTAATTTAAGATGGACTTATATAATAACTTGTCTCAATTGAATTTCATACTAATTAGGGATCGGTATTAGTAGATCATAATCGATATCACATATATTGAGTATCGATACTGATAGATTAGTACCGATATTCTTAAGCCACAAGTATAAGTTCTATATGCTATTGAGTACCGGTACTGATGTTAAATATCAGTACCTAAAGGTTACGATTTAGGACTCATGTCTAGATGAGTATTCGTCCAGTTTTCACAATATACTACTAGTACTCATGTTGAGTACCGATACTTAGTGAGTATTGATATCACTTCAAGAAAGAACTGATCTCAACGAGTACTGGTACTCATGAAGAGTACCGGTACTTGTTGAGTACCAGATACATTACCTATAGCCTACTGGTATCAGTACTAATGATCAGTACTGGTACTTATAAGCTACAGGTTATGGTGATTTCAAGTTTAGAACCTGACCTGGAACTCATGTATACCGGTATTCATGAAGAGTACCAGTACATGTAAGCCTTAGTTTTGGACTTAAGACGACTTGAATCTAATCTATAACTTGCATGTACCGGTACTCATGAAAAGTATCGGTACTAGCAACCTACAGTATACTTTAAGGTCCAAAACTGTATTGTGTTTGTACCGATACTCATAATCAATATTGGTACTTATGATGGTTACAAAAAGATATCATGTATTTCTGAGAATATGAAACATCTAAACGTTCTTCCATTTCGTGTAGAGCAGGTGTTCGACAAATAAAAACTATCTATTACACAAGATTAAATGTGCATACAAGATCATACAAGTTGAATCTACCAATGAACAAGCTACAACATCTTATCATTACATACATGAATATATGAATATGCTCATACCTTTTGCCTTACCTACAAAATAAAAGACATAGCTGCATTTATCGTCACAACAAAGAGAAAAGGGCTACTAATGGACCTTCCAAGAAATCCCACTTTCACCACCTTGCTCGAGAACCACCGGAACAAAGGACTCCTTTCTTCTCCTTTTGGCTCTCTCTCTCTCTATATCCCTTAGGTCACGATGGGGGTGCACTCTAAGAAATGAACATTGATTTTCTTAGAGACTTTAACCTCCAAATAAAATAGCAATTAGTGTGATTAATTATTAGGTGAATTACAACTTTGTTCATCAAGAAGTCACAATTCACACTTAGGTTTCTACACATTTAAAGATAACCACACCATTCCTTTTATATTTTAACCCATACCTTTGATAGAACTTAAATTGATCACTTTAATTGATGGGTATTTATATGATGGTTTATAATCCTTATGTTAAATAATTATATCTATATATATCAATATATATACCATAGTTCAAACTTTGAAAGTAACATTTAAGAGCATATACGAGTAGAAAAGCCAATTTGATTAAATCAGTCCTAATTTGATCTGAACAAAAGGGAAATCCCATGTAGTCAATGCGATCAAATGTGGGAAATAACTTGATCTTTTTGTTTGTTGAAGCCCAATGAACCAGAGTGGGTACGGAACTATTTAGTGTACCATTCCCCTATTTTTTTTTGGCAAAGTATTTATATATTTATTGAACAATGATGAGCATATTACTCTCCACTGCAGTTCATCTTGCACTATCTTTTATATCTGAGATGGGGTTCGATATCCATTTTCTGATTTAAATGTGTATTTCATGACTATGGAGAGATAATTTTCTATATCTTTTATATTATTTTAGGCAATAATCATAATATTCTTTATAAATTTCTTTATAGATAATCTTTTTTATTTTTTATGCTAAAAGTACAAGGATCAATCTTTAGATAAAATCTATAAAATTATTATTGAAATAATTTTTATAGTAATTAATTTTTACACTTTCACATTAATATATGTATTAGAAGTTAATTATATTTTAAAAGATTAAAATGTCGATGGTAGACAGCTAATATAGGAGCATAGGGTTCTTAGGATAAGCTTTACAAAAAAAAGTGATCTTTGAAGTTCGATTGGTCATTTCGGCTTCTTAGATGTCAACAATTCTCTACGTCAAAAAAAGAAAAGTGAGCGAAAATACAGAATTAGTAAATACTATTTGGAGGACGAGTACCGTAGTTAGTTTAGGTGACATTATTCTTTTAAGAATGTCTACTTTTGTTCCTTCAATTATTTCAACAATAGATCAACCTGTGCCCTAGGCCGTAGGATGAAGATTCATCAAATGATTTTTTTTTAATGGATTATCTCAATTTCCGATTCTGGTTTACGCTAGAGTACAAGTAGCTAATTAATCTGTCACACCTTGGGCAGCAGCTGTTGTTATCTTTTAGGTTTTCTTTTTTTTAATTTTTAATGGTTACTGCAGCTGCATATTTTTTTAATTTTCCGTTATCTCTTTCTACCCTTCTCTCTCTCTCTTTTTCTCTCTCATTTTCTTTTCTTTTATTTCTCTCTAATTTTACTTTTCTTGTACTTATTTACCATGTATGTTTATTTTAAATTTTACTTTCACCTTTGATTTTTTCATCTTATAATTTTATATTAGAGATTAATATCGATTATATTTCTACAAAAATGTAAAATAATATATATATAAAACTATATATTATAAATTTAATTTAAGATATTGATTGAAAATTTAAATACATTTGACAAAGTATTTTGTAACGTGTGGTGTACATTAATTTTCAATCGGTATTTTTAATTTTTCACCGATCAAAAGTTAAGATATATCAATGAATGTATTTTCCAATGCGTGATGTATTAGTTTTCCATCAATCCATATGATTGACTTTTGCACTCCCACATGTAGTGTGTATTAATTTCTAATTGGTATTTTTTATTTTTCACCGATTGAAATCTAAGATACATCAAATAATGTATTTTACAACATATGTTGTATTAGCTTTTCACGGATACGTATAATTGATTTTTACATCAAGGCAAAAGTTAAAAACTAGTTAAGCTCAAGCTAATAAAACTAATTAGTATGTTGAAATGCATGAGAATATTTATTGGGAATGAATGTAAGTTCTGGAATGCTACCTGAACCAAGTCTGACGATTATTTTATGTTTAAGGTCGAGCATGGGGACAATCATCATTCTCTACATTGTTCTCTCGATGAAGAGGAGGACATCTCTGATCAAAATGCATGCTAATGATTTTGCCACTCTTTAGAGATCTTGTTGCTCCTACCTTTCTGGAAGAGTAGAGGCCTTTGCGGAGGCAAAAGAGCAAATGCTTAGATAACTTTTGCCACAATTGCATTTAGTTGTAAATGGATCTTCAGTATAGTTACTTTTTATTTCGATTTCACGAGAAGACACGATAGAGTGTATTGTATGTCATTATTTCAAATGCTTGTATGAGAAAAAAACTACAAAGGAGATGGAGTTCTTCGCCATGTGAAGGAATAACAGAAGCTTATACCATGTATTAAAGAAAATTTTTGTGATCCATCAAATGGTGACTTTAAAACATAACAGAATCTTTCTTAATATTTGCTTCCTAAACATCCAAATAATTATAACTTATCTTGACATTTAACTAAAATAAGGGTTAAGTTAGTTCTATCATGACATAACGTTTTGTGATGTTTGCACTGACAGTCTCCAAAGGATATATCACATTAGATCCGGTGATGTTAATTTAAATTAAAGGTGTCAAGGCGTTGAGACCAAACATATCTAAAGGATTTGCTATGATAAATCTAACTTGACATTTATTTTGGTTAAACATTTATATATATAGCACTAAAGTTATTTAAACGTTTAGGAAATTAAATATCAAGAAAAATCTTTTTTCCTGTAATAAGAAAGAGATCGAATTACTGTTATGTTATGCGATTCTTAAGTCTATACACTATAACATGCCTTATTTTTTTAATCGACGACAAACCTAAAAACACCAATGAAACTCAGTGACATTGTTATTACCGTCGCTGTTTCGTTTAACTATCGTTTAGAAGGCACGTTCGACGTCAAAATAATGTTTGACCATCGGACGGATTAGATATTTCGATGTCGTTTCAAAATCACGGAAATTCTATTTGCCGTCGATTCTCTCATAAGCGACGGTATATGTAAGTCCCTTTTTCCTGCCTTTACGCACCCTTTTTTCATTTTCACCGTCATTTTAAGTAACTTTACCGTTGCTTCTGTAAGTGATGGCAAAATTTTTTTTACCGTCATTTATATTAAAATTGATGACATAGATGTGACTGCAAAAAGATTCTTGCTGTCACCTATTCGACTAAGCGATGTCACATATGTGACGGTAAAAATATTTTTACCGTCACTTATGTAATAATCAACGACATAGAAGGTTATACTGTTACTTCTTAGGATAAGTGACGGCAAAAATATTTTTACCGTCACATATATGAAGATTTCCCTTCGAAGAGGGGTGACGTAATAAATGCGGAAATAAAATATAAAGCAATCTCACCAAAGAAAACCAATCACACAATGTACACAAATGTTTTTAGGTGGAAACCCAAACCGGGTGAAAACCACCACCTAACCCTCTCGAGTTAGGATTTTCCGATCAACCTAGTTGATCAAATCCACTAACTGAATCACTTTAAAACGAGGGTGATTCAACCTCAGTACAACCACGCTACAAGTACAAGGGTAGCGTTCCTCAACCCCTTCTCTCCACGAGAAGGATTTTGTTCCACGAAGGAGACGGGAATTCGCAAAGCGAATACCCAACTAAATAACAAAGATAAAATAAATAACAAGTAATCCTATAGAGCCAACAAAGTAATTTAAACCTAGCTTCTATAGGAAATAGGAAACTCCCCTTTGCAAGGAGTGCGTCTAGTTGATGACGCGGTGCGTGTGTCACGCGATGGCGCAATGTCGCTCTCGTGAACAACGGCGGGAGAGTGAGTGTGCAAAGGTAATTTAGCTCTCTAGGTGATGGAACTTAAGCTTGGAGAGCAAGATCTTTTCTTGGACATAAAAGGGTAGAAAGTATGTTGCTTAGGTGTATCCAAGTGTGTATTGGTGTGTCAAAGGCTCCCCTCTATTTATAGAGGCCTTAGGAAGGCTTTGGAAGGCTTAGAAAAGCTTCCATAGCCGTTGGGTGCAAAGCCCAAGAGAATCAGGCCGAAATCAGGACAATGATTACACTTGACAAGGTGATCAGACGTCTCATTCTTGAATCAGACGTCTGGAAGGCCACTTTAAGACGTCTGATTTCAAGGTCAGACGTCTGATTCTATGCGGGTTTCCTCCTGACTTTAATCAGATCTAAACAGGGTTTTTGTTCAAGTTGATCAGACGACATACAGGACATCTGGCACTATGTCTGGACGTCTGGAAACCAACTTTTACTGTGGGAATGGATTTTCCAAACGTTGCAACGGCTAGAAAATCTCTGAGAAGAGATTTTGGGTCAGCCGAGGCAAAACGGTCAATTATCAGACGTCTGGAAAGGCCTAAGGACGTCTGATAAGGCTCTAACGGTCATATTCTTGAGTGCCTGCTATGCTAGCCAACGGTCCACTATCTGAACGTCTGGCAAGTCCATCAGACGTCTCCTAAGACGTCTGGTCTAAGGTATGGACGTCTGATTTCATCAGACAGAACTAGCTATGTCCAGCCTAACAGATATCAGACGTCTGAAACAACAGTCAGATGTCTTAAAATACATTATCAGACGTCTGATTTGGGAATTAGACGTCTGGAAGTGCTGTTTGAACCCTATATTGGTTTTCTAAGTATTCTACAGAAAACCTAAGTATCCTAGGGTTGTGCCGGTGTTCCTAGGACTACTGTTAGGGTACTTTGAGGCTCTTTAACAATATTCTAAGGAAAATAAAAAGAGCAAGAAAATAAAGACAAGAGATACAAGAAAGGATTAAAAAGAATCTATCCTATTCTTCTTGTCTTCTATCTTCAATCTGACGCTCCACGCGAACCTCCTCTGTTTTTCATTAAGCTCCTCCAATCCATCCTGGATGCGAGCTCGAGTTCCGTCTAAACATGTCCACATTTGCAATTGACCTGAAATCTAGGACTCAAATTGCAAATGTTAAATAACACGTGTTTTGTTATCATCAAAACAAATGATCGTGGTGCTCTAGCACCAACAATCTCCCCCTTTTTGATGATGACAAAATCATAAATAATAATGCATAAAATCCTCCCCCTTTTTGACATTATCAAAAAGGTTTGATTGATTTTAGATTTCATATAACTCCCCCTTAAAACATGCTCTTCTATAAATTTATTTTAACAAAGGTGATATTCTCCCCCTTTTTGTAACAACAAGATAGCTATTATTTTTCTCCCCCTTACTAAAGGAAATTTAGCTAACTTGCATCTCCCCCTTAAAAATTGACAATTAGCTCATCATTTTTTAACTTCCCCTATCTAAATGCTTATAAAAAGATAGGGTTAAGAATTTTACCTTACCTACCATGGCCAATAAAATGGCCCAAATGGTGGTGGTGGATGCCACATCGGATGGGGCTCCCATCCGTAGCTTGGAGGCCCGGGCATTGGCGCCGGTCTCCAATCTGGTGGTCGACGTGCGGCGGGTCTGTCGTTTGTTCGCCGTCTCGTCGGTCTTCTTGTTCTCCTCCTTGGTCTACTCCTTGGTTCTCCCAACTCGAGTTGACCAGCCTTTAGTTTGTAGGTCCAGTCCTTTGTGTTGTAGTTATCCCTGAACCCTACAAAATAAGATTCCAAATTTTTCTTCGGTATCCAAGTGAGCTTGGATCCGGATCTGTTAGCGGGTCTCCTTGATGGAGATCCTTTCTCACCCTTAAGGCTATAAAAATTATCTACTTTATTGATTAATTTGTTAGAATTTTCCCTAAGACATGCAATTTCTTTTTCTATAGTATTCATCTTAGTCTTTAAATCAGAAATTTCTATTTTTAGACTAACATTTTCCTCAATCAATTTATTATTTTCATTGATGAGGTTATGATTTTCTAATAATAGGTTATCATTTTTAGGATTAGCTTCTAGATCCTTAAGTTTATTTTCTAATCTTTCATTTTCACTTCTAAGAAAACTAAGATTCTTTTTAACGTTTTTATTTTCTATCTTAAGTGTTTTACTAACTTCAAATAGTTCATTAAAAGCTTCTTGTAAATCGAGATTTACCTCGTTGTTGGAGTCGCTTCCGCTGCCGCTGTCGCTATTGCTTCTTCTGGCCATGAAACCAAAGCAAGCGGTTTCTTCTTCTTCTTCTTCTTCCTCCGAGCTCGAATCGTCCCAAGTGGCTTGGAACGCCTTCTTCTTAGATTTCTTTTCCTTTTCCTTTTTCTTCTCCTTTTTGAGAAGAGGGCATTCTGGTCGCAGATGCCCTTTCTCGTTGCAATGGTAGCAACGTCTCGGGCTCTCCTTCTTCTCCTTCTTCTTTGATTCCCTACACAACTTGGAAAACTTTTTAAGTAAAATTTTAAAGTCTTCGTCGTCGGAACTTACCTCGCTATCCGACGCGGCTTTGAAGGCGAGAATCTTCTTCGATTTAGGCTCCGGTGTATCCTTCTTCTTCTGCTTTAACTTAGTCTCATAGGCCATTAGATTGCCTAGGAGATCTTCCATGTTGAGCTCCTCCACTTCGTTCGCCTCCTCGATGGCGGTGACTTTCTGTTCCCACTCCGGTCCGAGGGCTCCCCCTTGACGAAAGTTTTCCCTAAAGCTTTCAAGTTATTTACAATGAGAGTGAACCTAGTGTTCATCTCACTTAAAGACTCGTTAGGTTTCATAGAAAAAGCCTCAAATTCTTGTGAAAGTAAATTGAGTTTAGAAGTTTTTACCTTAGAGGTACCTTCGTGAGTTACCTCAAGTGTGTGCCAGATCTCGTATGCGGTGGCGCATTGCGAGATTCTGTTGAACTCCTCAGAGCTGAGCACGCAATACAACACGTTCATTGTTTTCGCGTTGAGAGAGAGCTCCCGGATCTACTGCTGCGAGTAGCCTCCCGCGGGTTTTCCTGGGATCTCAAATGGCGTCTCGCATCTGGCCCAGATCGTGAAGTCGGTGGCTTGAAGCCAAGTCTTCATCCGCAACTTCCAGTAGGGGTAGTTGCTCCCGTCGAAGAACGGCGGACGGGTTGTGGACTGCCCCTCGGAAATCCTACTTGTGGAACAGCTTCCCTCCATGATCTTCTTGCCGGGTGTTACTCCGATCTTGTAAGAACCTGCTCTGATACTAAATGAAGATTTCCCTTCGAAGAGGGGTGACGTAATAAATGCAGAAATAAAATATAAAGCAATCTCACCAAAGAAAACCAATCACACAATGTACACAAATGTTTTTAGGTGGAAACCCAAACCGGGTGAAAACCACCACCTAACCCTCTCGAGTTATGATTTTCCGATCAACCTAGTTGATCAAATCCACTAACCGAATCACTTTAAAACGAGGGTGATTCAACCTCAGTACAACCACGCTACAAGTACGAGGGTAGCGTTCCTCAACCCCTTCTCTCCACGAGAAGGATTTTGTCCCATGAAAGAGACGGGAATTCGCAAAGCGAATACCCAACTAAATAACAAAGATAAAATAAACAATAAGTAATCCTATAGAGCCAACAAAGTAATTTAAACCTAGCTTCTATAGGAAATAGGAAACTCCCCTTTGCAAGGAGTGCGTCGAGTTGATGACGCGGTGCATGTGCCACGCGATGGCGCAATGTCGCTCTCGTGAACAACGGCGGGAGAGCGAGTGCGCAAAGGTAATTTAGCTCTCTAGGTGATGGAACTTAAGCTTGGAGAGCAAGATCTTTTCTTGGACATAAAAGGGTAGAAAGTATGTTGCTTAGGTGTATCCAAGTGTGTATTGGTGTGTCAAAGGCTCCCCTCTATTTATAGAGGCCTTAGGAAGGCTTTGGAAGGCTTAGAAAAGCTTTCATAGCCGTTGGGTGTAAAGCCTAAGAGAATCAGGCTGAAATCAGGACAATGATTACACTTGACAAGGTGATCAGACGTCTAATTCTTGAATCAGACGTTTGGAAGGCCACTTTAAGACGTCTGATTTCAAGGTCAGACATCTGATTCTATGCGGGTTTCCTCCTGACTTTAATTAGATCTAAACAGGGTTTTTGTTTAAGTTGATCAGACGACATATAGGACGTCTGGCACTATGTCTGGACGTCTGGAAACCAACTTTTACTGTGGGAATGGATTTTCCAAACGTTGCAACGGCTAGAAAATCTCTGAGAAGAGATTTTGGGTCAGCCGAGGCAAAACGGTCAATTATCAGACGTCTGGAAAGGCCTAAGGATGTCTGATAAGGCTCTAACGGTCATATTCTCGAGTGCCTGCTAAGCTAGCCAACGGTCCACTATCTGGACGTCTGGCAAGTCCATCAGACGTCTCCTAAGACGTCTGGTCTAAGGTATGGACGTCTGATTTCATCAGATAGAACTAGCTATGTCCAGCCTAACAGATATCAGACGTCTGAAACAACAGTCAGACGTCTTAAAATACATTATCAGACGTCTGATTTGGGAATTAGACGTCTGGAAGTGCTGTTTGAACCCTATATTGGTTTTCTAAGTATTCTACAGAAAACCTAAGTATCCTAGGGTTGTGCCGGTGTTCCTAGGACTACTGTTAGGGTACTTTGAGGCTCTTTAACAATATTCTAAGGAAAATAAAAAGAGCAAGAAAATAAAGACAAGAGATACAAGAAAGGATTAAAAAGAATCTATCCTATTCTTCTTGTCTTCTATCTTCAATCTGACGCTCCACGCGAACCTCCTCTATTTTTCATTAAGCTCCTCCAATCCATCCTGGATGCGAGCTCGAGTTCGGTCTAAATACGTCCACATTTGCAATTGACCTGAAATCTAGGACTCAAATTGCAAATGTTAAATAACACGTGTTTTGTTATCATCAAAACAAATGATCGTGGTGCTCTAGCACCAACAATATATGCTATTGCTTAGTTGAATAAGCGACGGTAAATGTATGGGTTTTTTTTTTAATTACCAAATGATGGAAACTACCTACTAAACCTACTTAAAAGTCTTGCTTTTATAGAAAAACAAGTAATGAAAATAAAGATAAATTTATATTTCACAAATATAAAATCTAGTAAATTAAAAGTTTGAAAATGAAATATTTACATAAAAAATGTAACATGAAAAACATAAGAAAAGAAAATGATAGAAATCAAAATGCAGCTGCCTCGATGCCACCAACTCCACCTACACCACCCATGGAGTCGTCGTCTCATTTGTAGATGCTGGGATCTATTGAAGATGGATGCCCTGACTGACCCTTCTTCTAAAGAAGGGTTATAAGCATCTAAAGCTTATCATCTATGGCATTCATCTTATTCTTCATCTCTACCTCTCTCTTCTCCCTCTCTGCCTCTCTCTTCTCCCTCTCCTCCTCTTGTCTCTGTAGTATGTTAATCTTTTGATGCAGCTGATTGATGACAGTAGATGAGACGGCACCTTTTCTCCTATACCAGGTGGATAACGTGTATGCCCTTCCCGCACTACGAACGAAACCACCGTATTCCGGTGGCATCACTCTTCTAAATGCCTCCTTTGCATCCAAAAGCTGCTGAACGCTGTCGGAGGTCTTGTCAGTAGGGGATGTACTAATTGTACCATTTAGTTCTAAATGTATTATAAAATATTATTATAATATATATACAAAGTAATAAATTTTTTAAGTTTAGGAAACTTACGTATTTTTCTGGTATAACTCATGAATCCACTTACGAACACCCTTAACTGCAGCCTTACTGTGGGTTACCTCGTAGATATCAATCCTAATTATTTCTATCCCATCATGTGCAGCGTACTAAAAATACAAAAATGATATAATTATATTAAAATAACTTAAAAATTAAGTAATATTTAATTGAGAAGTAATTTCAATACTTACATAATGACTCCTGACCATCTCGATGTTCCGACTCAAACAATGAGTCTGTGGTGGAGCTTTAGTCCTATTGACCTTATTTTTTTTTGTTTGCTCCTGTAGACATATACAATAATATTTTTTATAAATTTAAGATATATGAAATTAATAAAATAATTTTTAATCATTTACTAACCTCTGTCTTCGGATCCAGCTAATACTCGCATGCCTTCTTCCAATTGTCAAGCATGACATCAGAAGGATAATTTTCCATTGCCTCCTCGAGTGAGCTACAATTAAAAAAAAATTAAATACCAAGTATAAATTGTTAGAAATAATATATGAAATTATGTATATAACAAAAATGTAAGTGTTTAAAAAATATTACATTTATCTTGGTCTCCGTCCTCCAATTTCTGTGGATTTTGGCGGCATGTTTAAGAATATATTGGGAGGCATTAGGGTCAATACCCCAATCGTAATTTACCTATGTTAATTTTTTTTAAAAATATGTCAATCTTAATTTATAATAATTTTAAGATAAAGTTATAAAAGAAATAACTTTGATAAATGAAATTATCTCCAACTGACGGAGGAACTACCTCTTAAGCTTTGCGGGCACCTTCCTCCAGTCGAAGTAGCAAATAGGCATAATGGACTTAACAATTGTGCCTACTCGACTGATGAAGCCCGAGTAATTCTCCACCTCTCCTATGGTTCTAAGCCTGATCGTTATTCTTAGGTTCTCGGGGCTATGTTGGAGGTCTAGATTTTTTGTCTTCCCCTATCCTCTTCTTACTTTACCTGCGTACATATTAATCATATTCATTATATATTTCTGAAGTTATAATAAACTTAAAAATATATAAGTAATTTTAAATTTAAAGGTATATGAGTTCTTACCCCAACTTGTGATCGCCGGTAAGTGATCTGCATGAACTAAGGATGTACTCCCCACCATCTCATCCTTCGCCTCCTACCCCTCCTCTTCTCCCGTCTCCTCCCCCTCCTCCTCTCCCACCTCCTTTCCCTCCTCCTCATCTGATGCTCCATAATCTGGATCATCCTCTACTTGCTCTGGCAAGGTTTGAGCAATCTCCCTCCCCTTTCCATTCCCCCCACATGTAGTAATCATGTCATTTCCTTGGGACGTACGAAACGTGACTGGGGGGGAACTTGCTGCAGGAGGGGTGGCTGAACCTGGTGTCGGAGGGGTGGCTGAGCCTGAGGAGACGAATCGAGCTACGTTGTTGGCTGCGTCTTAGGAGGATCCTTTCTTTTGGGATTTTTCTTAAATAACTTCATTTGTAACAAGTATAAAATGCAATAATTAATACAGTTGTAAATCATTACTATATAAATCATCAATGAAAAAAGTTTGCAAAACAAAAAAGAAATATTTAAAAATTTCAGTAGAGTTTCCCTTTAAATTTGGAGGTTTCTCTATAAACCTGCATATTAAAATTAAAGTGGGCACACCCCACATAAAAAAAAAGTACAAGGACAAACCACAAGTGGGTACATCCCATATCCATTTAAATAAAACATGCAACACAATTGGGTACACCTCACATCTATTTAATGAAATAAAAAATAAATATGGGCACACCTCACATCTAACAAAAACTTATAATTTCATCCAATTAAATTTAAGGCATTCAAATTATACCTCTAAGTACAATAGCCTCCGAGTATGCTTGTCATCGATAACCTGTAATTTGAAAAACAAAAGTAATTAAAATGCCAGTAGAGCAAGAGTAACAAATTTTGAACATGTGTGTGTGTGATTAGTTTAAGTTTAGGTATTTATAATGTATAGAAAATGCCAGTTGTAGTTTAGGTTTCTTATATTTGAATATGAATTTGATATAAACAGAAATGAAACAAAGTAAAGAAATTGTTACTAACCTTAGATGTCCACATCTGCTGCATTTGAATCTATATGATCTTCTTTCGTTAATTCTTGGTATGCTTCCGACTGTGCGTCAAAATAATTACGCAGTATAGTTGTTATTGGTATAAATCATCCCCTTTGGTAATTATCGGGGACGTAAAAAACTTGTGCAGCTTAACATGCTAATGTAAGTGGTTCATCAGATTGAAGAATTTGACGATTATAATTTAAACTCAAGAAATTGTGTTTCATGTAAATTTTGAAACTAATGCCCTCTTTAAAAGCATTAAACCATTGACATTTAAATAGGACAACTCTGCGATCATATTTGAAGCTGATCTCTACAATTTCTTTGATTTTACCATAGTATTCATCTGAATCGGTGGAAAGATCTGAATTAACAACTCCGGCCTGTTGTGTAACCTTCCTAACATCAATTTCTTTTATTTTTAATTTGAACTCATTTATTATATACTCAGAGTGGTAATTTGCAGAATGTAATGGTGAATCGGCAATTTCATCAAAATATGATACCCATCGTGGGTCTTTATCCTTTTCTAATTGATGAACTCGATCTTTAAGTAATCTAAGAAGCTAAATTCGGTTGTCCTTAAAAGAGATAATCGTTTGAATTCCTCGTAAAAAGGATCAATTTCAGGAATTTGTTTTAAAATATACAGGTGTGCGCAACGTCTGTCATTTTCTAAAATAGCCTTGTACTTTGTATGAAGGATCGACCTTCCTCTGATATCAAAAATTGACAAACATTCTTTATCATTGTCATTGTATTCCTCCTTATAATTTCTTTGAAGTTTATTAAAGAGGTTGTCTGTTTCATTCATGTACATGAATGTAAAATTTATACACTCCTCTATGAGATAGCCTTCTACAATTGATTCTTCCGGCTTTGCCTTATTCAAAACATAATCTTTAAGCTTTTTCAAAAATCGCTCCACAGGATACATCCGTCTGAATTGTATAGGTCCACCGATTCTCGCTTCATTTGTAAGATGCAGTGTGAGATGAATCATTACATCGAAGAAGGCTGGGGGAAGAATTTGTTCCATCTTATAGAGAGTAATGACTATTTTTTTATCCTAGTAATCCAGCGTATCATTTTGTAGCGTCTTCAAACAAATAGCTCTGAAAAACCTGCTCATCTCTATGAATGAATCAACAACTGGCTTTGGCAGTATCCCCCGTATCGCCAGTGGAAATAATACTTGCATATAAATGTGTAAGTCATGACTTTTCAAGTCAGATACCTTTTTCTGCGCTTCATTCATACAATGGGAAAGCTATGAGGAGAACCCATCTGGCACCCGAATTTCCTTTAAGAAGGAGAGTAGTCTACTCTTCTGGTCCTGATTGAAGCTATAAATAGCAGGTGGGAAGTAGACATAATCCTCATGAATATGCAACTCCGAACGTATCTCCAAACTCTTTGTGTCTTTTCTTGTTTTCACCGTGTCCTTTAGATCATCAGTCAGATTTAATATATCTAAGATGTTATCCATCACATTCTTTTCGATGTGCATAATATCTAAATTATGACGTATTGTAAGTTCTTTCCAGTATGATAGCTCCATAAAGAAAACTCTTTTATCTCGAAATCCAAAATTTCTCGAGGCCGTTTGCTCTTGTTTGAATGGTCGATCCAACTGTATCTCATCCATTTCTTGTAATATCTCTATTATAACTTGACCCAGCAACCTGATTGAATTTTTTCTAAGTTTATTTTTTGGATTTTTTTTTTAATATAAATACGTCCTGCCATCAAATTTACTCTTGAATTGTGATGTTCGCCATCTATATTCAATAGGTATAAATCTACGATGTCCTAAGTAACATAATTTCTTACTTTCCGGCAGTCGTAGGTGATGAGTGTCTTCCATACAGACTGGGCAAGCAAGCTCTCCTTTAGTGCTCCAACCTGACAAATTTGCATACGCCGGGAAGTTGTTTATGATCCACAACAATGCTATATGGATATTGTAAAATTCTTTCTTTTCTGCATCATATGTCATTACGCCGGTGTACCACAACTGTTTTAGTTCATCGATTAATGGTTGGAGATAAATATTTATTACATTTCCTGGTTATTTTGGACCGGGGATTAATAAGGTCAGCATCATGAATGGCGATCTCATACACAACCAGGGAGGTAACTTATAAGTAATCATTACCACTAGCCATATAGAGTACGACAGGTACATACTCTTAAATGGATTGAATTCATAGCTTGCAAGACCAACCACACGTTCCTTGCTTCTAAAGCAAATGAATTGTTTCTTTCGTCAAATCTCTTCCACTCCTCTGAATCAATAGGACGACGTATTCTTCCATCTTGAGATTTACAATCCTGGTGACATGTCATCCACCGTGTAGTTTTAGTTGATATAAAAAGGTGTTGAAACCTAGGTGTCAATGGGAAGTAGCGAAGAACCTTCTGAGGTTATTTCCTCTTACTTTTATTTTTACCTTCCTTATATCTCTCAAGTCCACTTTCGAGATAGTTACTTAAGTTTATGAATTCATTTCTAAAAAGAATGCAATCATTCAGACATGCATTGATCTTCTGATAGTCCAAACCAAGCTTATGAATTTGTTTCCTTGCCTTATACCATGAAGCCGGAAAACCATTAGGGTTATTCAACAGTTCAACAATAAACTGAAGTATTTCTGACATGAATTTAGCATTAGCTCTATTCATAACCTTCATTTGAAACATCCTCAACAAAAATGACAACTTTGACATTTTTGTAACACCAGGAGCAATGGGATTCTCAGCCACCTTAACAATATCATAGAACGGATCACAACTGAATAGATCTTCCTCATCTGTATTTATATCCTCTCCTACTCTCATCTTGTTCAATATGTCATATATTTCTTCACCTTCACTATCAACAATTTCCTCATTGATCTCTTTGTCAACAGCATTCTCATTGTTTATGACTTTCTCAGCCAACTCCTCTCCATGAGCTACCCAAGTAGTGTAATGCTGCCACCACCTATTACAAATCAAGTGCTCGAGTACAGTACTACGATCATGCAAGGAACCATTCAAACATCTTTTGCTTAGGCAGAAGATATTATCAAATTGACCTTCTAGCCTAAATATCTTTCTATCATCATCAAAGGTCCAATCCAGAAATGAAATTACTCCATCCTTAATCTGGTGTAATCTGAACCCCGTAATTCAATCCAAGATTTATCCATTGTAACCTAAATTTAATGTAAACAAATCACTTATTAGGAAGGGAAACGACTGAATGATGTGTATCTTGATTAAGATTTTCACTTTATAGCTCATCCTCAAAGCTTTGATCACAACTTAGGTTTACTCGTTATATGTAACCTTAGTGCTGTGAAATTGCAATAGCATCTCCCCACACTTCTCCAGTATACCCCTCAATATTAACCTTAGCCAGATTTCCTTTAACACCCAATTAAGGGCATCACAGGAAACTAGATAAGATTAGTTGGTATACAAGAGAAGAGCAGAAAGAAGTAAACGAAATTTCACCGCATGAGGTTACATGTAACGTTTAAAACTAAGTTGTGATCAAATCTTTAAGGACCTTTTTTAGTTCGGTACTTCACCGAACTAAAGTCGATCAAGTCTTATGGTATGCTACAAAGACAACACATCATGTATATAAGTGAGGTATACATACACTTCCTACATTGTCCATATAACATGATCATAAGTCTTGACGGACGAGTAATTTGGACACAATTTAACTCGGAGGACTTTTACCCTAGGAGTTAGAATACCTAATGTTTGGCCTCGCATGCATATATCTTCTTTAGCAAGTGTGTGCATCTAAAATAATACTCATAATTGCAAAGAAATTGACATAAACATAAGCAATCATCTGATAAAAAATAAAATTATTTTTATTGAATGCTAAAAAGAAATGTTCAAAAATGTTATTTACTCCTTGTTAAGATCTTCTTTATTGAATACTCACATTGTTGTAATGTGCACAATTTAGTTTTAAGTACAAAAAATAGGTAGATAATAAATCAACCAATTCGATCTCTTTGAGAAGGATATGTTCAAATTACAATTGAATGGAGATGATGTTCTACCAATTAAATGCCTACAAATGCAATCAACTACGAATGCAACAACTAAATGCACTAGAATATAAATCAAGGTATTCAAATCAACAAGAAATTGTACATCCTAAATTCCTAATTAGAACATACAAGCTCCTAATATAATGTCAAGTTTTCACACTATATGAAACTATATCCAACAACCCAACAACACATATTTCCTCCAACAATCTCGAGTAAGAGCACGAAATTAGCATAAAGCCCAACTCAATCCCTAAACTCTAGACCAACCCAACCACCCTAGCCCTACACCCAACCCTTTACCAAACCTAAACAACATATATTAAACCCAATTCCCGACATAAATCATTCATCATCCAACCCAAACCCCAATCGTAAGTCTTAACCATCCCAACCATAACCTAACCATCTTAAACCATTCCATCTTCATCCCAAACCTAACCATCATCCTACCCAAATCCTAACATAACCTAACCAAAGCCTAACCTAACCCTAAATCCCCAACCAACCAATACATCGAACATTAAAGAATTTTAAAAATTTTGACAGAGTGTCCCCTTAAATTTAATTTTTTTCATAAACCTGCATATCAAAATAACACACATGATAAAAGTGGGCACACTACACAATAACAGTGCATTACACAAATACATAAAATGCATAAAAGTGGGCATACCCCACCATACATTCAAAAAAATGACAATATGTGGGTACACCCCACATCTAATATAGTCCTAAAATATCATAAAAATAAATTATAAAAAATAAAATTATACCTTCAATGTACTTGTGTATCTGAGCATGACCGTCATCAACAATCTGTAAATTCAATAACGTGCAATAAATTAAATAATAAACCATTATGTTGTTAATAACTTATATAATTAATTTGATATAAGGAAAGGAAGATGAGAAGGGGATGAGAAGGATGGTGGCAGTAGAAGGAGATGAGGAAGAGGGGGTAGGTGGAGGAGGATAAGGAGGGTGGCAGTAGGGAGGAGAGGAGGATGGGGGATGGTAGTTGGGAGGAGAAGGAGGAGGGGCAGGCATAGGAGGAAGGGTAGGGAGGAGGAGGAGGAGGAAGGGAAGGGGCGGTGGAAGAGGGGAATGGCCAGGGGCAGTAGAGGAGGATGAGGAGGAGGGGAATGGGAGTTGGGAGGAGGAAGGAGGGTAGGGGTTGTTGGGAATCGTGGAGCGCATTTTTGATAAGAAAAAGCATCGTAGTATAGTGCATAATACGATTAACAAAAATATTTATAAAGATAACAAGACTTGGAGTCCTAGTCATTCGTCTCTAGGAGGCATTTATGGAAATGCAGATTTGAAATTGATCTCTTTTGCTCTACTTGCTTAAAATCTCATGTCAGTTTATGGTGATTTACGTATTGATGTACGACATGCTAGTTGCCAAAAGATAGTAATTAAAAGCAGGCAACTTCAATCACACAAAATATATTGCAATAAACTCATGGTGATTCTCAACACATGGATATATATATAGAAAAAGATTTCCATTCATTCAATTCATGATGGTGGCTACAACATTAAGCTCGTGGAAAGCTTATAGAGGAATGCTTGGAAATACAAATCTAGTTAGCAAAAAACAATCGCATACATGAATCTAAGGGGGGATTATGCATGCATCATTGGGGGAGAATAAAGAGCTATACTATTAAGTAGTAAATAAAGCATGTAAATCTAAGAACTATAATCTAATCTAGTATAAATAAGGGCATTCGGAGGTGGCTCCGATGGCCTTTGAGTTGGTTGAGAGGAGGAGGGGCGACTAATGGTGCTTAGGCTGGCCCGTGGAGAGAGGTTGGAGAGGTGATCCAGCATCTTGGCGTGGAGGTGGTGGTTGCCATGGTGAAGCTACTCGTGGGCATGGAGGTGGAGTGGATTTGGAATAAAACTAAGCTAAATGGAACCAAGAGTGGATGGGTGCAAATGGCCACCCCTTAGGTCTTTTTATAGACCTAAGGGAAGCTCTCTAGAGAATTATGGAATTTTCTAGAGAGGCCTATGGTGGGAGCTCGTGGGAGAGTGAGAGAGAGGATGGATGGTGGTTTTTAGATCCACCAAATGTGGATCTAAAAATTGAATGGCTCTTAGTTGCCAATTTTAACAACCAAGGCAACAACACATGGTAGAGAGTTCTAGAGAACTCTAGGCTAGGTATTTTCATGTGGATGGTGTGTGTGGGTGTGTGTGGGTCGAAACTTAGGTGGTTAGGTTGATTAGGTTAGGTCAAGGTAAATCTCAAATTAGGGTTGTAAACCCTAATTCACTAAGATAAAGTGTAATTAAACTTAATACAAGTTTAATTGGGTGTGTGGAAACCTAGTTGAGAGTAAAATAACTCAATTAAGTCAGGTCTAGGTCAATTGGACTCTCACTGGGTCCAATTGGATAGTGTGTGCTGAGATCAGGGCTCAATTGGACTCAATGAGTCTAATTTATAGGCTGATGAAATTGATTATGATCCAAGTCAATTAAGCTTAGTGAGGGCCTAATTAGGTCCTTAGGGAGGTATAGAGGTGATGTACTAGGGTTAGGGTACCTTAATTTAGGTTCCTATGGGGTTGGAATTGGGTTTAGGGACTTAGGAATTCAAGATCCAAGCTTGAATTCAAAAACAGGAACTAGAGAGCAGTTCCAGACGTCTAATAATAGTGTCAGACGTCTTATAGTGAAAAATCAGAAGTCCAGACTTGTTGTCTGGACGTCCAATCAGAGTCAGAGAAGAACTAAGGTTCTGTCTTGGTTATTCTGCAGAAATTGGACGTCTAACCAAGTGTCTAGACGTCCAATAACACTGCAGAAGTGGGTTTAAGGTGTGCGGGAGTTGGCTTAGGGTTTTGGACGTCCTATAACTCATCTGGACATCCAGATAGAGGCTAGAATTATGGTTTTAAGGTTTCCTAGGGTGCGGTGACCTAATCCAAGGGTGGCTAAGGCTTGGGGAGGCTTCTAGGCTGTCCTAGGGTTAAGATGGACCTAGGTTCTTCATAATTTATTGCTTTATTCCTGCTTAATAGAATAACATACCTTAACTCCCTTACATTATTATCTACTACATCTAATCTAGGTCTTTCGCTTGAGCTCTATTGCAACACTAGTTATTATTTATTCTTCAGATCCAGCTTTAGATCCAGCTTTAGATCTAGTTTCTGATCAGCTTATTACCTGCAATTGACATAATGCACCTAATCAGTACATTATAGCATTATTTTATGCATAGCTAAAAGAAAGCAGTAAAGATGCAAGTAATGCTTATGCATGCGTGAACTGTCTTAACTTATGCTAAGTCCTAGCCTAATTTAGGTCAATTAAGACCTATGATTGCTGCGTAATCATACCCCCATGCCTAAATCTTGCTAGTCTCTAGCAAATGCGAGACTAAGTTATTTACAGCAAGGGTCCCTGAGGGACTGATTATTTTATCAAGTGTATGCCTAGAGATTTTTCTCCTTTGTGTTTTCATCCTATGCTCTAGAAATCCAGACAATCGTGAAAGTGCAGCTACGTAGCTTTTGCAATGGATTCGAGTGAAAAACTAATTCACCTCTAAAGCCTGTACTTGACTCCTAGTAAAAATTCTAGCAGGATAGGCGGACTTCTTCCCTCGGGGTATTCAAGATATTCTATGAATTCCACTTGGCTTTAAGCTTATGTAGAGAATCTTAGAGGGAAAAGATTATATATTTGGTGGCTTACTCTCGATTGGTGCTACATAGAGATTAATACTATAGAATCTAGATTCTTGGATTATCAAGTAACTCAACTCAGAGAAAGACGAGAAAAACTATGCTCACTTTTGATTCCTTTATATCCATTCTCTCTTTTTCTTCTTTTTCTTTTCTTTTCCTTCTTTTTCTTAGGGCTCACAATCTCACCAGATTCTCATGCATGATCCGTATTTGGTGGTCTCACTTGGCATTAACACTTGAATTGAGTTCCATAACCCTAACACTAAGTCAGAATTCCTCAGCCAGTATTCAGGCGGTTAGAAATACAGAAAGATAGGTTAAGGCCATATTTGGTAGATCTCAAATTTATTTGGTGGTATTGCCTCAATGCAATTGAAATAAACATTAAATATCCACACTCTTTTTTTCTTGCTTTTTTCTTCTCTTTTCTTTTTCTTTTCCTTTCTTTTTTCTTTTTTTCTTTTTTTTTTCTTTTTCTCATTTTCTCATTTTCTCATTCTTTTTTTTTTCATATATAATTTTTCTAACTCAACACAATCTAGCAGCACATTCATGAATTTTATTGAAGAGGCATTGTTAGGGATTGGTGATACTCAAGAGACATTGGGTGGTTTATTTGGTGGAAGTGCCTACTCATGGCACCGGGAAAGATGGATAGGACGGTGTATTTCTAACCTTGACATTAATACCCTCCTTCAGCCGAGGATTCCGTAAAGAATGGTCGTAACCATCCACCTTAGCCCTAGTTTTATGAAAACTCGCTCTCCGCATATTTGCCTTATTTGGTGGTTCTCAAAATTCACACAAAATGTATACGCAGGAACTGAGAGCGAAAACTATGCCTTATCTCTGAGTATCATCACCTAATTATCTAGGATTCCATATTCCTTACACTAATCTTAGAGCACTAGTACACTCTACTCTCATCTCACACTATTTGGTGGATTTTTGGAGGAAAATCTGCCTGACTCCTAAAACACTATCCAGGGGTTCACGAGAAGAGGCACTGCTTCTTCTCTACAGACTAAAGATGTTTATCAGCCTCATCGTGAATCCATTGCAAATTCTACGTGTGTGTGAAAAATTGTACTGGATTCCAGATTACAGGAATCAACTAGAGGATAAAATCCCTAATGCATTCTCTTAATAAGATAATCTTATTCATGGATGCACAATGTATATGCTGTAAACAAGTGACCTTTTAGATTCGTACTTCATGAAATTTTTCCTTTCGGGTTACATTCAGCTTGACCCTAGATTTAGAACAAAAGGTGAGCGGGTGAGTCGAAAGTGGCTGTTGCAGATATTTTTAGCTCCAATGCGAGCATTGGAGGTGGAGTCAGTTGCTCTTTTATTTAGGGTCCTAAAGTATGTTTGACATGTAACTTCGAGGTTTTCCTAAATGTTGGCATAAAAATTTTCAGTTTTGTCGTATCTACCACCCCTATGCCTAATTTCTTGCATGTCCTCATGCATGAATATAAAAGAACATAAGTACAGCTGGGAGTAAATGGGTAGAAATCACTTGGAATTCTCCTGAAATTTTAACGTTCAACACCGGCCAACCTGACAGTATGTAATATGCAAAAGAAATATGATTAAAAGAAAAATATGCTATGTGTAAAAATGGTTATGTATAGGGTGATGGTAGAATGTGAGGTAGATGCTGAGTTTAACGCCTCTAGCTGGGCAAAAACTCAATCAGATGTATCAGTTCTAGCATAGGAGTCGGTCAAGATTAAGAGAAAGATGTGCTCATATGCTCCTAGAATCAGTGGTCCGGAGATGCGAACCAACTGATTATGCACCCCTACTTCAAAAATTCTAGATATAAGACGGTGTGGAGTAGGGGTGGAAAATAGAGGATAATCAGAGGGGGGATCATGATGTTGATTTAGCTGATTTATCATGTCCCATAATTTAGCAGAAAGTTGCTGAGGGAGTAGATCATGTATCTTAGAACCAAAATCTGAGTCATTGGGATCCTCATAAGGATAATTGACATCAAAGATCATGCCCTCTCCAGGCTTTGGATCATATGGGGGTATCCGTGAAAGTAGAAGATGGGGAGGTCACTAAAATCCTCATCAGAAATTACTTCGTCCTCGTCTGTACTCATATCTGATTCATCAAAAGCTGATTCTTCAGGCTTTGAGTCGAGCCATCCATTAGATTGACTAGGATAATAGGTGCGTCCCCAGCTCATTCTGCTCAAAGCTTCACCCTCATATGCATTGGGCTCCTCAGTAATTCCTACCTTAGGTAGCATATTTATTTCTTTGGTCAAGTCATCCATAGCTATTTTTGGTCTTCGGATGTTAGGATTAGGGATAGAAAGTGTCATCTCAGAATCTCTAACATTCGAATTAGGGATGTAGGTGAAAGAAGAAGAGTGCAGATCAGAAGATGTTGGCTCTAGCACAGGTTCACCTACAATGGGAAGTGGCCTAGATTGATTAGTAGTGTTGCATGTAATGTTTGCCTCAAGATCCATATCGTCAATTGGATCTACTTCCCTTATCTCAGTTGGGTTTTCTAATCCATGAGGTATCTTCCAGGATTTAGGATAATCCGATTGTGGCTCAGTCTTGGAGATATCGGTCCTTTCCTCCTCAATTTCCTGAATGGAGTTCTCAGACGAACCCATTCGGCATACTTTGTGCTCCTGTCTCATATCCAAGCTAGATTCTTCTCCCCTTGAATGATCTTCCAGCATCTGCTCCCAAGAATCTTCTATGTGTCTTTCTGGCGTAGTCGTTTCAGATTCTTCGAAGTCTTCAAGGCTATTTTCCACTTGATATCTCAAAAGCAGTAGTTCTTGAGTTTCCCAATTTTGTCCAATTAGCCTTGTTATCCCTGCTGTTCCCTGAAGGAGCTCCATTACAACTTGTTGATACAGAATCTAGCTTTGTTTTTGGTTTGGCTCAGTGATAGCTTGGATTTTGTGTAGGTAGAATGCAGCCTTCTCAGCACTAGCTATAGCTCTTTGTATTCTATAATGCGGTCGCATATGCCCGGTAGTTCTTCAGGGGTTCCAGGGGGTGAATCAGGTCTACCCATATTCCATGGGTGAGAAGCAGGAGTGTGAAATCCATATCCTAGGTTATAAGATGCGATCCTGACGTGCGCTCGTGCGTGTGTATTAAGAAGTGTCGTTATAGTCGCACTTGCAACGCCGGTTTTAAAGTAAAGAAACGGAGGTGAGTTTGGGTGTCGGTCTCAGGGAGGCGTGAAAATTGGATTTTGCTTATCACTTGTTATGGAAATCGCGGAGTTTTGCTTGCGAAAAGGTGCGGTTGGAAAGCGAGAGAGAGAGAGAGATAGAGAGAGAAAGAGAGAGAGAGATTAGGGTTAGAGTTGTTTCTTTCTTTAACATGCAACTTAGATAGGAAATAAAGTAAACAACTGAATGGAAAATAACTTCATTAATCATGCAGCTTTAGTTCATAGATTACAACATTACATACACGCTTAAACATAAGTAAAGGAAAGCTTAAAAGAGAGGAAGAGAGAGAGAGGGGGAGAGCGGCAAGGCAGCCACGGTGGTGGAGAAGGCTCCGTCGGCGGCTCGTAGTCTCCAGCGATTACAAGAGGGCCTAAAGCTAGCTAAGAGAGGGGTAAAGTAGTTGCAAGGGAAGTGAATGCCTTGAATGAGTGGTTGGAGGGGGTTTAAATAGGGAGAAGGGCTTTCTAAAAGAAGAAGGGGTTTTAGCGACATCCAGGACGTCGCTAAAACCCTTCCAAAAGCGTCTGTGAAGCCCCCAGCCCTCCGATCGCACGCCCACGCCGTTCTTCTTCACGCTCGATCCGTGGGCGCGGCATGAGTGCCGTCCGATTGAAGATCGGACGACTGAGATCCTCTCCCAGGAGCACTTGGATCGCGCCTTGAGCGCGTGGGCGTCGTTGTCTGGCGTGCGTGCGCACGTGGCCAATCGTCGCCTGAGGGTGCGCCGCGTGGCGCTATCACCACCGTCCAAGCACTGATCTACGGCTGAATTTCGTCCGTGCGCCTTGCTGCCTTCAAATTCCAGCACCGCATGGCTCGAACCCGCATCGCGTGTGTGCGGGCGTGCACGTTAACCGCTGCGCCATGCCCGCTGCTTTGTCGCGGCGATCGCAGGCGTGCGCACGGTTCTCGATCGTCTGATCAGAGATCGATGGTTGGGATTTGATCTCCGGCTGAAGGTGGAAGCGGCACGCGGTGAGTGGGCGCCACGTGGCGCAATGAGGGTTGTTGATCATCAGATCAATGGTCAGAACTTCTTGGGCCCATTATGGGAGCTCTGGATGTCGGATTTGGCCGATTTTGAGTCCATTGGACTCCGTTCGTTGTTCTGAATCCATCTGTGAAGTCTGATTGCTCATCTGAGGCTTGCTTTAGCAAGTGTTTACACAAATGGCCGTTAATACACTTTTATAAGCAATCTTTGTATATGATGCATGCAATGCTCCCATTCTACTTATGTTGTGCCTTTTATTCTTAAGATGGGCCCTATTTAACAGAATCATCACCCCCATATGCAGTGTTATCATATCCCCATTCTTACTCCTTGCTAGTCCCTAGCAAGGTTTATTCTAGCATTTATTTTCTGTCAGAATTTAAGAAGTAATTGCTTAAACACTTCGTCACTTGTCAATAGGAGGAAATATACTAAGATCTTAATCTACAAAGACTAAGAAGCGCCCGGGTGTCTGCCAAAATACGAATCGCCCGAATCCTTGCTTTAATGTATATAACTATACATATGTATATGTATATATATATATTTTTTTTTCGAAATTCAGTGTGGGTTGGTAACTTTTTACGGCTACCCAACCCATCCAAAACTCGGTCAAAACCCTAAGTGCTAAGCATCTTGGTGTGAAGATTGTGATAGACTCACTCAATGGTAATTCAGACAGACTTCGGGTTTCTACGCCCCTAGGTGACCGGAAGAGGAAATATATTTGCCTGAAGGTGTATTTGTTCGATTGGTAGCTTTCTCCCTATGTTTTAATTGGGGTCAACACAAGGATTTTTTCCAGTGTGTATCTCCTCAGCTTGTGCTACTTCGCCGCTTCTTCCTTAAGTGTTTTGGTTCTTGTTGTGCAATTATTAAGCTGGGCTCTGGACAACCGACCAATGGGCTATTACCCACGATCACTTGCCAGCCATACTGGTGCGGTGAAGTGCGGTTTATTTTATTTTCTTTTCTTCTTCCTTTTTTGTTTTTGTAGGTGGTTTCCCTGATCTCAAATGTACCTAGAGGCAATGAAGAAGAAGTGGTCCTGTGGCTGGGTTCTGGCCAACTTGCCAATGGGCTATTACCCACGACAACTTACCAGCCATACCACCCTAGAGAGTTCATTAGCTACCCAATTTCTGTCAAAATCTCCGAGGAGTGACTCTGTGCAAAAATGTGTGCAGATTCTTAGACTCAAAGTTTTTCTGAGTTAGAGGGTGAGTTGATAAGTCATATACTTATCACCTTATTTAGTAGGTGGATTAGAATAGCTTAAGGTTGCAAGGATTCGAAGCTAAATCCATATTTTAACGAACACCATGGCTGATTAAGACTGAAGGCCTGAAAAGTCTAAGTGTTTAAGTTCTTTTTGTATTATTTCCCACTATTGACAAGTTTCTAATGCCTAAGTTTCTTCCTAAATTCAATTTTTTTTTTAATTTTATTTTATTCAGACCGATTAAATGAGCTCAGGATCGTGCAATTTACCATCCCCCATGCTTAAGTTTGACAATGTCCTCATTGGCAAATACATGGATGCATAGTGGTTTAAAAAGATAGTACCTGAGTGACGTAAAATACTGGATCAGTTTGAATACTCTGGGTTGCCTCCCAGGAAGCGCTGAGTTTAACACCTCCAGCTGGGCGGTGCTTCGTGTCATCCCTCAACGAGGGTGACACTCTCCTTTGGGGGAACCTGGGCTAGGAAGTATTTTAATCTTTAACCATTAACTGTAAAAGTGTGCCCGTGCTCAATCTTTTCCTTCTTTTCTTTCTGAGATTGACAAATCTCACTAGATTTTGAACATGTACTCACTGTTTGGTGGCCTCACATGACTTTCACATTTCAAGTAAAGTCCTAATAACCCTACAACTAAGTTAGAAGTCCTCAGCCAGTATTCGGGTGATCAGAAATACTGAAAGATAGGTATGGGTCATATTTGGTGGATCGCGACGGGTGTTTTTGTTGCCTCAGAAACATCGTCACATAATGAAAAATGATACGAAGATAAAACTACAAACTTGAACTCTTTTCTTTTTCTTTTCTCTCTTTTTTTTTTATAATTTTCTAAATATAAATGTTTCTTCTTTTTTCTTTTTGTTTTTTGTTTTTTATTATTATTATTTTTTTAACTATTAATACAAAATGACGCATACTTTTATTTATGAGGCATTATTAGGAATGATGATGGTCAAGAGAATATTGTAGACTAAGAGATATATGTAGACTAAGGTAAATTACATGTATATATGTGGATATATATAATTTTATACATCAATTGGTGGATACATATAATATCAATTGGTGGTAATTTACACTAGGAGATATATGTAGACTAAGGTAAATTACCATATATCTCTTAGTCAATTAACAATCAAGAGAAAATAATTAAATAGTACTTAGGCTAAATAATGGTCCACAAAAGTGGACTTATCATGATGCACTACTATGATAACAAGAAAGCACACTAACTAGAAAGCAACAAATTGGAAGGTAATAGAAGTGCTTTGTATTGCTAGCAAATGGAGTACATGTAGGGGAATGCTTCTTACAAAATAGTAAACCACTAGTTAATATAATAGATAAAGTAAAAGATAAAGGAAAGAGAAGGTAATCCTCCGGTTGAAGCTCGGAATAGTCTTTGCTCCAAGCTCGGTAGCTCCCGGGCTTGAAGAAGATGTTTCCTTGCTCCTTCCTTCAATTGGTTCTCCTCCAAAGTGCTCCTCCAAGGGTGGACGTCCACCCTAGATTGCCCCTCAATGCCTGGCCATCCTCCTTGGATGAAAGCTTCTCCTCCTTGGCGTGGCACAAAGGAGAGGAAGAGAGAGGAAGAAGGCACCAGGGGGCAGGTAGGTTGCCCCTTTGATCTTCTTCTCTTCTTTTTCTTCCTTGGACTTAGGTGTAGGTGGATATGGATGGAAATTAAACTACTGGAGGATATTTGGAATTAGGTAGTTAATGGTGTTTTTTATAGTTGAGGCAAAGGGGGGTAGGCGTGACTTTTGGATGGGTGGCTAGGATGGATTCTATTTGGTGGTTAAGGTTCCTATGGTGTAGGATTGTTGGCTCCATTTGAAAGGAAGCATGGGTGGGTAGCTATGGTGATTTGGTTGCTTGTGGTGGTTTCCCACCATGAAGGGGCACTACCAATTGGCACCAACTTGAAGTGTTCTAGAAGGTTGATTTTTGGAGGGAAAAGGATGAAGGGTTGAGATGGGTTGTGGCTATGATAGATGGTGGAGATTCATGGGTTTTTGGAGGGAAAAGTTGGCGTGGAGATAGATGGTTATAGGTGGTGTTTTGGTGCCATTTCTAGGTGGCTCTTGGTAGTGGTTGAGGGGTGAAAGGGTGTGGGTAAGTTGGCACCGAAATGGATTGGGAATAGGAGAGCTTAGGTGGACTTAGGTAGGCTTATTTGTTGGAGCTAGTTAGGTGGGGTTTAGGGTTGGGTTTTGGTGGCCAAGGAAGTGGACTAGCTAAGTTAAGCTAGCTGAGCTAGCTTAGCTAGTAGATGAGTAGTGGAGAGAGGAGGTAGAGCTAGGGTTTGAGAGGAGGAGCTGAGGGAGGGTCACATTTGAGCTGCATTGAAGTTGATGGCTGCTGAGGAGAGTTGCATGTGAGCTCCTTAGCTAGCTTAGCTAGCTAGTCCTTTGCTAGTTGCTAAGCCAAGCTATGATGAGATGGCTTCTACTAATTAATGTGAGCTGAGGTGAGCTGGGTCTGGTCTTCCAGAAGATTACCCAGCTAATTGGAGTATCTAGCTTAGGTCAGGTAGCTCAGCTCAACTAAGTTGAGCTGAGTTGAGTCTCCGAGAGCTAGACTTGAGTTGGCCTGAGATAGCTGAGGACTTCTTTAGCTGACTAGGCCTAGCTAGTTGATGGTAGTAGCTAGTCCTAGTCAGGTAGAGCTTCCAGTGAACTGTTTTGAGCTAGAGGAGCTGGGATCAGCTGACTTGAGCTAGTTTGAGCTGCCATCCAGTTGAGGTAAGCTGAATGGAGCTAAGGTGAACTAGCTTGAGCTACTGTTGCATGCGTAAATCGTTGAGTTAAGAAATGTATGCATTATAGTATAGTCAACGAAAACACAATAGTATTTAAATTTATAAAACTTGAAAATAGGAGAAGTGAGTCCAAGGTTGTTTGTAGGGAGCAAATATGGAATTCACAACACTAATCATATTCAGAAATGAAGGGCACAATCAATGATTCGCAATTAAAGATATTCAATGAATAATCTACTCAAAAATATCTTCAATGATCTTTTCAAAAAAATATCTTCAATGATAAACAAGAGTATCTCACGAAATTGCTATAGTAAAAAGAAAAGAGAGAAGCACTAAAAATGGTGATTTAGATCACCAAGGATATCCATCAAGTTAAGCACATATCAAGCATTCAAATTAAACCAAATATTTCAATAGTATCTTTGAATCAAGTATTAGCCAAATGAATCCAAGTAACCTCAATCAGTTGTCAGACCCTAAGGTCAGATGACTTAACCATTTAATGCTTAGAATAAGGCACAAGGCCTTCATCAACTCAGAAGTAGCCTTAGCACAAGGCTGAAGCAAAACCCTTCCCCTTCCTCCTCATAATTTTTCTTCTCTCAGAACTGGCTAATCAAATATAAACGAGTAATCAGATTCAGGTATGGGGTCCAGACCCGTGTGCATGTGCATGGGCAAGGAGTGAGAGCGTAAGGAGGCACGTGCGTAGGGGGACCCAACCCTCGTGTCTTGGGCAAGGGGTCGGTGTGACTTTTTCCTTTTGTATTACACTGGTAGTTCTTCCACACATGATGTGGGACTAAGGAGATCCCCTTCTTTCGTACAGCAGCTGCAGGTGGAGTTGCTTCAATTGAGGATGAATGGAGTGCCTGCTGCTGCAATTGAGGACCTGGAGGGGAGCCTGGGGATGCTTCGTAGCACCTGGAGGCAGTAGCACAGATGAACTCGGCTGGGAGACAGTGGATGGAGCCGGAGAAGGAAGTGTGGTGATGGAGCTCCGGCGTAGACTTAAAAAGAAAAAATACGACCTCTCGACCCTATCAGAATAGCTCAGGAGGATCGCCTGAGTGTGGCGTACTTGGTGGTGGTGGTTTTGTGTGGTGAGGTGTGTGTGTGCGTGGTGAAGTTGAAGAAGAAGAATAAAGGTGGTGGAGTTAGGTGGGGTGTTCTAATGGTCAATAGCCCCAGTGATGTTAGGGCTTTTGGTGACAGGGATGAGGCGGTGCTTCTGGAAGTTGTGGCGAGGCGATTAGTGCTCTGTGGAATGCATGTGACCATGTCGGAGGTATGCTGGTCATGGAGAAGACGGTGAGGGAGAGGGTGTTGTGGTAGTCGATTTGAAGTGGGAAGGAGTTGGAAATGTTATGGGGAGAGAGGGAAATGTTTATCTAACTAATGGATGAAAAGAGAGAGAATTGGTGCCGGCTGTGATTGGTCGGCATCAGAGATGGTGAAAACTCTGGTGGGGGAGAATGGCGAGGAAGAAGTTATAGGAAGGCTCCTGTTGGTATTGCTAGAAGCATAAGAAGGAGAGGAGGGGATTCCCTCTACCTATGGTATGTGGCAGAGGGCAAAGACAGAGGTTGGAGGAGCTCACCGAAGCTGCGGTCGGAGGCGGTTGGAGGGAGAAGTTGAAGAAATAAGGCTAAATTGAACTAAAGAGATTGGCCAAACGTTTAGGAGCTTTTATAGAGCTCCATTACAAGATCTAAATAAGGGAAGAGGCTTGATTGAGACTCTTTTAGGAATCAAGAAGACCCATAGATTTTGTGCGTTTGCACGAGCTTTTCACGCAAGCTCTGAGTTCCAAATCATGTCCAAATGAATCCTCAACGTGTGAACATCAATCCCACCAAATTTGGTGGGATTTGGTGTTGATTTGAATGGGTTTTGAGTCAATCAAAGGTTTCCTGAAGGTCAGTTGACCTACAATGGCAGAAGGGACCTTTCTGTGAAGAAGACATGGATGTTAGGGGCTTTTCTGCAAATATGTTGAAAGTTAGGGGCTTGATTGTGAGGAATAGAGTTTTAATGAACTGAAATGCAAAGTAGGTTAAGATGGATTCTGATTAAGCCCAAATTTTAGTAAAAACCTAGTTTCGACCTAAGGAATCTAATGGTAAAGTCAGATTTGAGTTTTGACTACGTTTGATTGGGAAATTTGCACAGAAACCCACATTAGGGTAAAATCTTGTCTATGACTTTGTTCAAGGTCAAAATGGGTTCAGATGGTCAAACCAAGGGTACAAAACCTCTCAGAATATTTTTTTGTGAATTTTAGGAGGTTTAGATGAATTTTATCCTGACTAGAACCTCTTCAATTCAAGTGGATTTGAAATTAGGTTTTATTTTCTGATTTGATTCTCGAAATGTGCGAAACCCCATTTCTATCTGTGTGGACCCACTCTTAGGACTTTAATGCTTAATTGACCTTCAATTAACCTCTGGAAAACCTTGTGGTTACTTTGCTTTTATGTTGTGGTGTTAAATTGTAGAATTAACCATGTTTTAATGTTTTCTTCTCAAAATGGATCTGAGTGGGATTATGGTTTTTAGGCGATTATGTAGGAGTATTTGTCTCTTGATTCTGACTAATTAAAGCTAGTTATGGCTGATGATGGTGTTTTCATCAGCTACCATTCAACTGAGATGAGCTGAATGGAGCTAAGGATGAGTTGATCCAGCTAGGTTAAGATGGATCTAGTTGAGATCCAACTAATGTGAGCTTCTCCTTCATCTTCTGCCTTCTTGAGTGTTAAGGTTTGTGAGATTTGACTTCCTGCCTATCCTTGACACTCAAATAAACACATCAAAAACATAACAAAATGCAATGCATGCCTATTCTAAGTAAATGCCTAAATGTAGCCGGAAAATCTGTTTGCGGAGTTAAAACCCTAAGAGCTGGATTAGTTTTAGGGCATAAGCATGATAATAAACTGTCATTTATCACACCCCCATCTTATCTTTTTCTAGTCTCTTAGCAAAACTATTTTCACAAAATGGATTTTTGGGAAAGACTATTTTTTTTTTTTTTAACTTTTGAGGAGAAGATTACGGGATGTTGGTTGATTGAAAGTATGAAAGGTATGTGATTTGTTAAAGATAAAAAATCAAGATTCATCTTTAGATCCAAAAGCTAGATTAATCGGGACCAATGTATCCTCCAAAAATTCACAAGTTAACTCTTTGTAAATTCAAATAACTTGAAATTGTTTTATGGTTAGGATTTCCTTGGTTCTTGAATCCGACTTGCAACTAACATAACATTTAAAATCTTGTGTCAAGGCTTGTGAATGCTAACATTTATAAGGTCGTATTTTTGAAATTTCTCTTTTGTCTCCCTCATGCCTATTCCTAGTATAATCCTATAATAGATACGTCAAAATCATCATTCCCATTACTAATCCTCAAGGGGGCTCTGTTGCCAGCACTTCGAGATAGTACTGTCTAAGACACCACTCAGGAGCTCACAACCCTAAAACACAATACGGTGTAAAGGGGCACTCCAAGCAAACTCAAGCTCTTACTTTGATGCTATAGGTAGAGCACCGTCCAAGACACTTGAGCTGCAAAATGTGCCTTAATGCTCCGTCTAAAGATATGAAATATAGATATAGAGTAGTGTCGAGGCGGTAACATGTTGACATTGCGTCCTCAGAGGAGGCATTTTCCTCCTTCTCAGTGGTGGGAACTTAAACCAATCATTTGCCTCGGATTTCACTAAGACTAAATCAGGGGATTTTCTATTTTTTATAATTATTTTTAGGTGTTGACTTTGTGTGTGAAATTTGACAGAAGAATTTTGTAAGAGATGAAAGTTTTTCGGTCAGAAACTAAGCCAAATAATTTTTAGGTCGCAAGAAGAGATCAAGTCACCTAAATCATCACGAGTTCAGGTGGAATTTAAAGAAGGATACTTGATCTAGTATAAAAAATAGACCTAGACATTCTAACAATCAAATCTGCATCCTAGTCCTTAGTTTATTAAAGATTAAATCCCATTGTACCTTAAAATGAATCTTCAACCTTAGTTTCGATTTTTCAAAATTTTTCTCAAAATGTTTTATGATTTTTCTATTGTGAAGATGCATCCAAAAGAAAAAATGAATATTTTTAGGTTTTGAAAATCCTGAATTGATCGTCAAAATTTAAAAACACCTCCCCATGCTTATGATATGCAATGCCCTCATGCATTGGAGGGAAAAGAGATCACCTTAGTGAAAAGCAGTGGGGTTCAGGATGGTCAAAACCTATGAAAAGAAAGATAAAAAGGAAAGAAGGAAAAATGATGAGTTACCTCCCATCCAGTGCTATCTTTTACTCCATTCAGTTGGGCATAAAGCGATGCATGGAAAATGGATAATCATGTAGAAAATTGGACATGTGAATGCCCTCATGAAAGATGTCTTTCTCTGGATCCCCTAAAAAATGAGTGGTAAAAATATGGGGATCAAAATAAGATGGAAAAATGGAAGAATGATCCAAGTCTACCATGGTTTGAGTTCATGATGAAGGCCAAACTCGGGTGGGTTGGGTGGTAGGTCCAAGGGAAAGGGAATGGAAGAAGAGTTAGTGTGATGAGGGTTGGGTGAAGTTAGTGTGGATGGGTTTGGTGAGAAATCAGGAAGAGAGTAAGATTGAAGGCAAGGCTCCAAGTCATTTATGTTGCCGACCACTCATTTAGAGTTAGAATCCTCGAAAATATTATGGTCAGGAAGAGTATCCACTACCATTGTCTCCACCAAATTATATATTTCTGTATCTGAGTCCTCAAATAATTATCATCATGGAATCTCCTAGAGGATTTGAAAATATCTAGAGTGATAGTTTAGCCCATGCAAGTGATATCCATTTTGCCTGTATGACAATTTATATTTGCATTTGTGGTGGCCAAAAAGGGTCGTCCAAGAATTATAGGGGCGTTAATCAAAGATTCGGGTACCATAATGTCAAGGATCAGAAAGTCTATGGGGAAGACAGTTCTAAACTTTGACAAGGACATCCTCGACAATCCCCCTGGATTTGATTGTAGATCAGTTGGCGAATTCTAAGGTAACCTTGACAGGTTTGAGATCACCGATCTTAAATTCTTCGAGTAGAACCGTGGGGATGATATTGACTGAGGCATTAAGATTGGGAAAGGCCCGTTGAAAGTGCTATAATCAATAATTACCGAAATCAAAGGTGTGCCCAAGTCTTTCATTTTAGGAGGCAACTTGCTCTATATGATAGAGCTTACTATCTCCAAAAGATGTACCTTTCCTAGGTGTTTAGTCTGCCTTTTAGGAGTAGAAATATCATTCAAAAACTTGGCATAGGCAGGTATATACTGATGACTCAATAATCGTGTGATGGTCGGACCTGGTTAGGTTGTTAATATGGTGATTTCATCGTTGAAGTGTGTATAGTGGTTAACCTAAATCGGACCTAACCATCTCTTTACAAATTTTTTTTACCTGGCCTACTTGGTTTTATCTTGGTCACTTTTAGGTCCAGGGTCGAACTCAGGGAAGTGGGGTTACAAGTCAAGTTTCTACGCCTTTCCTACAACAAATCTCTTCCGTTCGTTTATTGTGTTTTTGGTGTTTTTCTATTTAATATTTTTTTCTGATAATCTTGGTCCTTGAGGCATACCCTCAAAATTAGGTTCTTGGCTTTGAGCCAAATCAGGGTTCCAAAATGGGTCTTGTTATTTGCAAGACGGAGTACCTGCAAGTCAAGGATTATCTTTTCTCTTTTATATATTTTTTTATCTTTTTACTGGTATGCAAGAGAAATAGAAATAAAGTAAATATAGTATAGATATATATGTATATACTATATATGTATAAAGGGGTGGGGGTGGAGGCGGAGATGGAGTGTAGCACGGTGTCGAGTCGGTCGTCGTCTAGAAAGATGCAACCAACAGGAAGAGGTGCCACATGGAGTGTAGGATGGATGGTGGAAGATGTGTGTGACCACGCTTTTTGTACATGTGTATCGGGGAATATCAGCAACTGGTGCAGATATTCCTGTGATATCACGTTTGGTAAGTAATGTGAAAATATATATATATGTATATCTGTAAATATATCTATATGTATATATATATATATATGGGTATAAATATATAGGTATATATATGTAGTTATATATGTATATATATATATGTGTATATATATATGTATATATATATAAGTATATGTATAGATAGATATATGTATAGATCTATATATATATCTATATATGTATAAGTATGTATATATAACTATATAGATGTAAATATATATATATAGTAATATATGCATATAGATATATGTAGATAGATATGTGTGTGTATATATATATATATATATATATGTATATATAGTTCTATAGATAGATATGTATATATGTATATATATTTATATATATATATATATCTATGTATGTATAAGTATATGTATATATATATGTATGTATATATATATATATATATATATATATATATAAGTATATAGATGTATATATATATATACATATGTATATAGACTAATACATAGTTATATAAGTACTAATATATGTATAGATATATGTAGATATATATATATATATATACACATATATATGTATGTATGTATATAATTATATATATATATGTAAATATATATGTATGTATAAGTATATAGATATATATATATGTATATGTATGTATGTATACTAATACTTAAGTATATAGATACTATTATATGTATAGATCTAAGTATATATATATATGTATATAAATATATATAGATATAAATATATATATGTATATATATATATAAGTATATAATAGTGTATAGGTGTGTGTGTGCGTGTATGAAAGTGTGAGTGTGTGTGCGTATGTGTATTTGCAGAGAGAGAGGGAGAGTGTGCTGTGAGAGAGAGAGAGAGAGAGAGTGCCTGTTGTGTGAAGGAGGCGAGTTAAGACGTCTGCAGCCGTGGAGCGTCATCTGGTGATCCACGCGCGCGCATAGGAGCATAGGCGCGCGGAGAGGAGTGTGCACACAGGAGAGTTGGCACGAAGAGGATCGCAGCGCATAGCGCTGCGCGGAAGGGCTGGAGCGAGTGCTCACAGGCGCACGCGGGCGAAGGGAGCGGGCGACGCAGGCGGGTGCAGGCGATGCAGACATGCGGGCGGGCGCTAGAGCGGGACGCAGGGCGAGATGCTCGTGCGGGCGAACAGCGGTTGCGGCGCGCCGAGTGACCGGTTAAGTGAGAAACTCACCGGTCACCCCACTGTAGCCATAGTGTTCCGCAGAAACGCGTGAATAGTGGCTACAGTGGCCGGGCGAGCTGCGCAACCGCCTGCTGTAGGTGCTGTGAGTGCAGACGGCTCGGCGCGCGCGGTGGAGTGGCTCTGGCTGGTGGCTTGTGGGCGGGATGTCGCGACAGAGCGCACGGAGAGGGCTGCTGGCATGCGTGGTGGAGGGAGAGGGCGACCTGCTGCTTGCGCGGAGGCATGCGGGTGCTGCTGGCGTGCGGTGAAGCTTGGCTGGCCGCTGCAATGGCGCGCGGTGGCCGTTGTGGAAGAGAGAGCACGACAGGGCGCTTGCGCGAAGAAGCTAGAGGCGAGGGCGCCTGCAGGCGCGCGTTGGAGGCGAGGGCGGCCTGCTGGCATCCGCGGAAAGGGCTGGGCGGCTGCTGCCGCCGCCTTGCTACTGCTGCTGCGTGCAGAGCTTTGAGCTTCAAAGCTTGAAGCTCCCGCTCCAATGGCTGGAATGGCTGGAAAGTGAAACAGGGAAGAAGGCCACCACACCCACCGGCTCTTGATGAGCTGGGCGGTGGTGGTTTCACGGTGGTGGGTGTGCACCACAGTGAAGACTCCTGCCCGTAGAGTGGCTCCTCTGAGGAGGAGGTCCTGCGTATGGAGGGAGAGGGAGGAGACGGTGGCCTGGAGAAGAGCTGCTGTGTGTTTCTTTGGTGGAGGACCAGGCTGCCCTGCAACAAGGAGCCGAACCCTCTTTTTATAGAAGAAGGAAGCAGGCACAGCCATGCCCTGGCTGTGCATGGCTCTGCATGGGGCTCGGCAGGGAGTGGCTATGCAGGTCATAGTGAGCAGGATATGGCGTGAGGAAGAGGCCTCCATGCATTGCAGCCGCGGGAAGAAGTCATAAAAAATAGAATTAAAAATAAAAAGATGGTGAATTTTGTAACGATGCACTTGAGGAAAAATGTGAATTGCGAGGCCATTTTATTTACTCTCCTCCCCTCTCAATTAAATGCATGCATGCATGTATTTTTACAAATGTGGCTATAGAAACCTAATATGCACTGGTAATGCTAAGAAATAACACAAGACGGCGCAATTGCAGGTGTATTTTTTCCGTGCAATCATACCCCCATGCCTATCTTTTGCTAGTCCCTAGAAAAACATTTTTTTTGTATTGTATTTAGAAATGATCTTTAAGCTGAAGATTTTCTCCTGAGGCAACATAGGTGTGTTTATTGTTGGATATTGTGAGAACCAATTGTAGAGAAGACTACCAGTACTTTAAGTCTCACATGACATAGATCATCTCTCAACTAACCAGGACTCTTGATATTTAAACCTTAAGTATGGTTTCCAGGACCCAGGAGGTTTTTGCCGTACTCGAGAGCTTAAGAGGTTATGGCTTGTGCTTAGTGAAGGATCAAGACTGACCAGATGAACATTAAAACTCAAGCTCAGGGTTTCACGAATTTTTAAGTACAGGTTGGTCCCAGTTTCAGCTCGTGTTTTCGGATTGACCCTTAAAAGATGATGGAAAAATCAACTCCCATTTTCTGACATTTGTGGCTCACAGGAAAACAGGGTATTTGCGACTTGCCCTGAAGAACTTTTTTTTAGGGTAGACTTTACAGACATTTGCGAGATATACTGACTTATTTGCATCTTTTTTTTCTTTTTTTGAAACACGTGTTAGTATATCTCTTACAACATTATTTGGAGGAGCACACTTTTCTTTTTGGTGGGAGAGTTCTTTCTTGGTGGAAAGAGTCGCTCCTAAACACAAGACTAAAGACTAGGATAAAAAGTCTACCTGCGTGCACAGGTAAGGACTCCACCTTCCCTAATAAACACTAGGGTTGGATCTTATGTTCACTTGGTCTTTCTTGATATGTGTAGTGTGAACCAAGTTTACTTAAGCTCTTAAGTAGAAGCAAACCAATGGATCCTGTACTGGTGTCTCCAGTATAAGAATACGTCCTTAGTTAGGAGAGATTCCAATCTATCATGTTAATGCTCAAGTGAATTAAGCCGAGCCTGAGCAAATCAAGCTTTTGTGGCCTGGAAAGTCTTCAAAACAGTGGTTGAATATCCATAAACACTTATTGTATTTTTGTTTCAGCCTTCAGATCATTACTAAACACCATTTTCATTTTTATTTTTTAATATATAGATAGAAACTGCATGATACCATAAAATACCCAGATCCTATGGATGCCTATCCACCCCCCCATGCCAAATGATGCTATGTCCTCATATGCATGCAGGGAAGGGTAGAGAAAGGATGAAAGATCGGGTAACGAGAGCTGAGGTGCAGGGTATACAGTAGGGTGGTAGGGTGGGTGGTGAAGTGAAAAGTGAAGTGAGCGTGACAGTGAAGTGAAAAGTGATGGTGGATGGTGAGTGTTGTTGGGGTGCCTCCCGATGAGCGCTGAATTTAACGTCCCCAGCTGGACTTAGAATGAGGCAAAGAATTAGTTACCCTTCAGCAGGGCAACGGTTTCTCCAACGGGGGCAGGTTCATGAGTCAGATAGGGTTTCAAACGCTGCCCGTTGACCGTAAATTTACGCCCAGATTTGGGATCTTCAATCTCGACGGCCCCGTTGGGGAATGGTCTTAAGACCAGGAAAGGACCAGTACATTTGGACTTCAATTTCCTAGGAAAGAATTTGAGTCGGGCATTATAGAGCCAAACTTGCTGAGATGGCTCAAATTCTTTCTGCTGAATACGACTGTCGTGAAAAGCCTTAGTGTGTTGTTTGAAAGTTAAAGAAGAATCATAGGCTTCACGATGGAGCTCTTCCAGCTCCTGGAGTTGGAGTTTCCTTTCTCGACCACACAGGTCTGGGTTGAGGTTACATTGGCGAACAACCCAATAAGCGCGGTGCTCCAACTCCATGGGAAAATGACAAGGCTTCCCGTAAACGATTCTATAAGGAGACATACCAAGGGGAGCCTTGAAGGCGGTCCGATACGCCCAAAGTGCGTCAATCAGCTTGTCGGACCAATCCTACGGTCAGGCCGAACCGTTTTCTAGAGAATCTGCTTGATTTGCCGGTTCGACACCTCTACTTGGCCGTTCATCTGAGGATGATACAGGGATGCAATATGACGATGGACTCCGTATTTCCTCAGAAGTGCCCGAAAAGAAGCATGGGTAAAGTGGCTTCCTTCATCCGAGATAATGGCTCGAGGGATCCCAAAGTGTGCAAAGATGTGGTCTTTGACAAATCGGGTGGATATAACATGGTCAGCACGGCACGCGGGAATAGCCTTGATCCATTTCAAAACATAGTCAACGGCGACGAGGATGAATTCGAAGCCGTTGGAAGGAGGAAAGGGACCCATGAAATCAATTCCCCATATGTCGAAGATTTCTGCAGCTAGGATGGGTTGTAAGGGCATCATGTCACGACGTGACATTGACCCTAACGACTGGCACCTAGTGCAATGCTTGGCATAATTGTGTGCATCCTGGTGAAGGGAGGGCCAAAAGAAACCGCACTGCAACACCTTGGCTGCAGTTTTCCTCCCAGAGAAATGGCCTCCACAGGCCTGATCGTGGTAGAAGGATAGCACACTGGGGAACTCGCTGTTAGGAATACAGCGACGGATGATTTGATCAGCACCTATCCGAAAAAGAAGTGGATTATCATAGAAATAATACTTTGCTTCTGCCATGAGACACTCACGCTGGTTTTTAGGCCAGCCACATGGAAGTGATCCAGAAGCAAGGTAATTGGCAATGTCGGCATACCATGGTCCACTTGCCACATTAATTGCCAATAGGTGCTCATCAGGAAAAATTTCATTGATTGACAGAGTAAGTCCAATATGGTCAGGGTCCAGTCTGGAAAGGTGATCAGCCACAACATTCTGGGCTCTGGCCTTATCAAGAATCTCAATGTCAAATTCCTGGAGCAGAAGGATCCAATGAATCAGTCTAGGCTTGGCATCCTTCTTGTGCATGAGATGGCGAATGGCCACGTGATCAGTGAAAACAATAACGTGAGAGCCTAGAAGGTAAGAGCGGAATTTCTCCAGCCCAAAGACGACGGCCAGTAGTTCTTTTTCAGTGGTAATATAATTACGCTGGGCCTCGTCCAACGTCTTACTGGCATAGTATACCACGAAGGGGTGTCTATCGCGTCTTTGTCCCAAGATGGATCCGACTGCAAGGTCAGAAGTGTCACACATGAGTTCAAAGTCGAGGGACCAATCAGGCGGCTGGAGAACAGGGGCCTTGGTGACAGCATTACGCAGCTGCGTGAATGCTCGTATGCAGTCAAGGCCCATATCGAAGGGTACGTCGGTCGATAGAAGATGAGTTAAGGGTCGAGAAATTTTGGAGAAGTCTTTGATAAATCTCCTATAGAAACCAATGTGTCCCAGGAAGGAGCGGATTTGTTTGAAAGAGCCAGGCACAGGTAAATTAGCAATTATGTCAAGCTTAGCTCTGTCAACCTCGATACCCCTATCGGAGATGATATGTCCGAGAACAATTCCCTTGTGCACCATAAAATGACTTTTTTCCCAGGAAAGCACGAGGTTTACATCAATACATCTCCTAAGGATACGAGTCAGGTTGGAAAGACAGTCATCGAAAGATGGTCCAAAGACCGAAAAGTCATCCATGAAGACCTCGAGAAAGTCACCCACCATGTCATGGAATTTCGCTAGCATACATCTCTGGAAAGTTGCTAACGCGCTGCAAAGTCCGAACGGCATTCTTCTAAATGCAAAGGTGCCGAAGGGGCAGGTAAAGGTGGTTTTCTCTTGGCCCCGGGGGTCAATTGCCACCTGGTTATATCCTGAGAATCCTTCCAGGAAACAGAAAAATTTATTTCCCACTAACCGCTCCAGGATTTCGTCAATGAAAGGTAGCGGAAAGTGATCTTTCTTGGTTGCAGCATTGAGTTTCCTATAATCTACACACACTCTCCAAGATGTAGGAGTGCGTGTAGGGATGGATTCGCCCCTGTCATTGACATGGATGATGAGTCCTGCCTTCTTGGGCACAACGTGAATCGGACTCACCCAGGGGCTATCGCTGATTGGGTAGATTATACCAGCATCCAGCCACTTAATGATTTCTTTCTTAGCGACCTCCCGCATGTTAGGGTTGAGACGTCGCTGCATCTCGCGGGAAGGTCGAGCCTCCTCCTCCATATATATACGGTGAGTGCAGTAGGAGGGGCTAATGCCAGATAAGTCTGATAAGGACCATCCAATAGCTGCCTTGTGTTCTATGAGGACCTTAGTTAGTTTGCAGTCTTGCTCACTGGTCAATTTTGAACTGATGATTACGAGGAGAGTTTCATTTGGCCCTAGGGAAACATACTTAAGTGTACTAGGCAGCTCTTTTAGCTCGGGAGTGGATGGTGAAAGATCTGGCATTTCTTGGGATGAGAGTGTCCCAGGCGGGTTGGAGAACAAGTCAGGAGGAAGAAATTGGCCTTCAGATTGGCCAAGAAGAGGGGCTTCTTGGATAGATGGATCCAAAAAGGAATAGCCCCAGTGAGAAGGATGTGGGCTCAAGGTCCCAGTGTGGATTTGCAAATCCGCCTGATTTGGCGGGGAAGAAAGGGCAATCCGGTCTTCAAGAGTGTGGACCGGTGGTGAGTAGCCCGGATATGACTCTGACCACGAGGTATGGGAAGCGGAGAAAACCTCGTCAGAAGTCTGGCCAGGAGAAGGTATGGGACAAGGGAGGGATGGGGGAACGTCACAATATGTGTTGGTCAGGCAGTCGTCAGTGTTTATAGGTAATCCGTAGCAGTCCGAATAGGTCCCAATTAGTCCGATACACGCACTGAAGGCCATGTCCTCGTCAGACGTGTCATCCTCGATGCAATCTCAATCAAAGTTCTTGGCTGCCTTGAAGATGTTAAGCTTGAGCTTTTCAGATCCAACGGCAATCTCAATACAGCCTGATTCGCAGTCGATATGGGCGCGGGCTGTGGCCAAGAAAGGTCGACTAAGGATGATCGGACAATCAGAAAGTGAGCTAGTAACTTCCATATCTAAAATAAGAAAGTCAACACGAAAACAGAGAATGTTGACCCTAACCACCATGTCTTCCACCACACCCTTTGGAATTTTGACGGAATGATCTACCAACTGTAACGTGACAGGGGTGGGTTTCAGATTTCCCAAGGAAAATTTTTCGAGCATGATGGTTGGTATAGGATTGATGGAAGATCTTAGATCAAGCAGGGCACGGTTAAAATTGCAGCCTTGGATGCTACAGGAAATAAGCGGTGTGCCTGGATCTTTCTGCTTCGGTGGTAGATTTGATAGTATAGCACAACTCGCATGAGGCAAGAGAACTACTGGATTCTTAGTTTTCTTTGACTGTTGCTTGGGTGTTGTGTAGTCTTTGAAAAATCGGGCAACAGTAGGTATGTGGTCGATGGCCTCTAGTAGGGGTACCTTGATTTCAACATCCCTAAACAAATTACACAGGTTATCAAAGGCCTGCGTATCCTTCTTCTTGCCTTTTGGCTCCCTTAGTAGAGCCTCAGGGAATGGAATTGATTCTGGCACCAATTTGGGTGTATCGTCCTCTCGCGAATGCGGTACGTGTCCCGAATGAGAGGGTGATGAAGAAGACAGGCTAGGATCAGGTTGAGGCAGGTCGACGGTCTGCTTACCGCTCCTCGTAGTGATCGCATTGGACAATGCGGGTCCAGTGGGATCATACGGTGGAGGAGGGTTTGCAATAGGGACATAAGAGTGCGGTGCTACAGCAGGATTAGCCTGAAATCCCGGTGGAATGCTCGGAGCTTGCAGAATTTGATTAACCTGCCCCTGAGAAGGTCGTGCCTATGGTTGAGGACCACGGGGTACGAAATTTCGCGGGTTTGGAACAGGTTGGGTGGGAAGAGTGCCCTGAGATCGAGTCGCCATGCGTTGTTGACTGATCTCAACATTCTGCTGCGCTAATTGGTGCTGAAGAGAGGTCATGTTCTCTTCATGGCGCTTTAACATTTCCGTCATCATTCGCATCAATTTGTCAAGAGGACTTGATGCGTGTTCGGTTTGTGGTATGCAAGGGCCTGATGGCGGATTCGCCATAGGATTAGATTGGGCCCTTGGGATGATGGGTGCGGACGGTCGCATTGGTCCACCCGTGGGGTTTTGGCACTGCGGGTTGTTGGACCATGTGAAATTCGGATGATTTCACCACCCTGGGTTATAAGTGGTAGAGAACGGGTTGTTCCCCAGGGCGCAAGCGTCTTCTATGCCAAAAGACGTGTCCGCATGTAAATATGTGTCCGAGCACACGGAGGCTTGGTCCTCCGTGTCAAAATACTGGCTCGCAGAAGCCAGATCCACATGACTTACCGAGTCGCTCGGCGCGACACTCGGTAAGGAAGGGTGGCGAAACGGTGGCAGCAACTAGCTTTTCTTAAGTCGTTGTAGTACAGATAGTTATTGCCATCATTTGCTAATATTTGTTACTCGGAAAATACAGTTCTCCCGAGGTCGAACTCAGGGAGCAAGTCGTATTCTAGAGATATACATGTTCTATTACAAAAATAAAGAGAGAGAGAGAGATGAAAGTTTGGCTTCTTCTTCTTCTCTTCTTTCTTTCTCTTTGTCTTCTCTTCTCTTTGGCTTTTGTTCTTCCTGTTCTTCTTCTTCTTTTCTTGCTTCCTCTATTTCTTGGTTGGACGATCCTGTCTTTTTCTTCTTTTTATTTTCTTTGTTTCTTCTTTTCTTGCTTCAGATCTGCCTCCCGTGCTCTTCTTCTTCTGCTTTCTGTTTCTTCACTTGGCTGCTCCTTCTCTCTTCTTTTCTTCTTCTTCTTTGTCTTCTGATGTCTGCAGAGTCTTCACTTGGCTGCTCTGTGTTCCTCTCTTTCCTCTGCCTCGCCTTCCTTCTTCTTCTTTGCCTTCACCTGTCTTCAGGATGTCGTCTGATTTGAAAATCAGACGACTTAAACCGCTTGTTGCTACAGTGTCTCCCTGAGCTTCCTTCTTCTTCACCTGTGCCTGCACGCTCAAGAGTTCAGAGTCAGGGCAAAACCTACTCTACCCCCCTCCCCCGCGCGTCTCTTTCTCTCTGAGTTCGCTCTTAGGACAGCTCTCCCAGAGCAACCGGGTAATCGGGTACGAGTCGCGCCCGGGACCAGGCCCACCGGCGTGCGGTGGCGGGCGAGGAGTGCAGGTCGGTTTAATCGGGTCGGGCCAGGTCCGCGGAGCGTGGTCACGAACGAGGTCTGGTCGGGTGAGAGGGACCTCACCCCGTGGTCAGGAGGCGAATAGCATAAGGCACGTTTTGCCTTTATGCGCCCGCGTGCCTCTGAGAAGTTCCGAGGTGGGACTAAATGTCCCACCCCAATTGAGCGCCCGCAGCGGAGGGAGCAGCGGGCAATCGTGGCTTCACGCGAGGCCTTCGCCCCAACTGCGAGCCTGGGACGCTTTGCGGAGACACCCCGCGCAACCTGGGAGTCGAACCTGGGCGAAGGCGTGCCTGCACCTGCAGGTGAAGGTGCTCTGCCTGCTCAGTAATGGCGACGGCGGGCGAGTCACCTGGTCACAGAAGAACGGCCTCTCGACCTAATCAGACAGGCGGGGGACCTTCGCCGTGGCACGGCGAAGGTGGTCAGAGGGTCTGCAGGGGGCGTGGTGGAGCAAACAGGTCTCCTTAGGTCAAACTGCGGGCGAAGAAGTGGGTGTGTTCGGTGGGTCTGCAGAGGGCGTTTGGTGGGCAGTGGAAGGGCGGAAGAGGATCAGGGTGAGGAGGCGGAGGTTATGCACAGGTCGGCGAGCCGTGTGAGGTGCTGGAGCGATGGGAGCAGGTCGCCGGAGTTTGGCCGGAGGTGAAGAAGGTGAGGGTGATCGGTGGGAAATAGGTGGCGACAGTAAGGGTTTTCAGTATGGGAAAGAAAGAGGGGAGGAAGAGGAGAAGTTCTACCTGCTAAGCTGGACGAGGAGGGGTTGGCGCAGGCGACAGTCGTATCGACTGTCGCCGGAGAAGAAATTGCCCAGAGGAAGGGGCAGCGGCGAGGAAGGGACCGGAGAGGCGCCAGCTGGGTGCGGCGTGACGCGGAAAGATCGAGGGAAGGTAACCCTGCTGCTGGTAGTGCGGCAGGGCGACGAGGAGGAGGAGGAGAGGAGGCCGCCGGAGCAAGGGGGCGTCTGTCGGAGTGGGAAGGGAGGAATTTAGGGGGGTATCTCCGTCAGATCCGAGCTGGGAAGAACGGCGGAGCGACGGGGGTATTTATAGGGGCGGAATCAGAGAGGAGGGCGGAGGGAGACAACGTGTCTCCCTCGCCGGAGGACGCCGGAGGAAGGAGACCCATACCTTTCGTGCGTTCGCATGGGCGGTATGGGCAGTCGCAGTACTCAGGGGGGTGTCCCTGCGGTGGCTGACGACGCAGGGTACCCCCCATTGACTTGCCAGGGCCCCTCCCTCACCCTGCGCGGCGCCATGCTCCGCGCAAGGTCGTCGGAGCATGGTGCTGCGCAGGTTTTGCAGGAGGGACCTAAATGCAAAGAACGAAGGAGAGTTAGGGGCCAAAATGCGAGGGTTCAAAAGTTGAGGGCCAAAAAGTAAATATATGAGGACCAAAGTGTAAAGTTGGTCAAGAAGGTTTCTTCTTAGGCCCAAGTTTTTATACATGACTAATTAGGACCTAAGGATTCTGATGGTGAATTTTATTTCTAGCTTAAACCTTGTTTGACCGGTCAATTTACGCAAAAACCCAAATTAAGTTGTTAATTGGGCATGGTTCTCAATGTAGGTCAAAATGGGTTCCTAAGGCCAAATTGAAAGTCCTAAACCCTAGAGATTATTTTTATATGAATTTTAGAGGATTTAGTTGATTTTTTACCTTACCTCGAACCACGTGAATTGAAGTGGATTTGTTTTTAGGGTTACAGGCTGTCATTTAATTCTTTGGAGTTGCTGTAGCCCTTATTGAGTCATCTCATCCCACTTTTCTTCTTATTAGGTTGTTTTGACCTATGTTTGGGCCCTGAGTTACCCTATTTTCAGATCAGATTGGTGAAATTGCATTTTTACCCCTCAGTTTATGTTTTCTTTGCAAACTCAGAATCTCTCTGAGCTAAGCCTTTCTAAGGTTATGTAGGAGCTTTTATTCTCTGTATTAGGTCAAAATGAGCTAGTTATGGCTCATGATGAGGTTCTCATCACGGGGTTTCTTGGGATAAGCCTGGTGTTGGAAGGATTTGGATTGTGATGAAGTGGTGAAGTGGGGGTGTTTGCCATAGAATGGGAGGGGTTGGCCAGAAGCTCGTCCAGCTTCTTGTGCATGACGGAGACTTCATCTAGTTTTTGTGCGATAAGGCTGAGATCAGTGGATGAATAGGAGGGTCCCGTGTCAACTTCGTGGACATTTCGGGGCTGGTTAGTACGATTAAAGGCGACAATGGAAGCATTGTTCATTGAGTTTTCGCTCATATTTTCAAACAATTTGAATGCTCCATTCTCGTCTTTATTCAGAAAGTTCCCTCCGCAGGAAGCGTCTGCAATCTGCTTCAAAGTCTCATTTAGCCCATAGTAGAAAATTTGGGCTATATGCCACTTAGGCAGACCGTGGTGCGGACACTTCCTGAGGAGGTCATTATACCTCTCCCATGCCTCATGAAATTGTTCGCCGTTTTGTTGCGTAAATGAAGTGATGGCACGGCGAAGCGCATTGGTTCGCCCTATTGGGAAGAACTTCTTGAGAAACGCTGTTCGCATCTCTTCCCAAGAGTGGATGGTTCTCCCAAGGGTGCATAACCACTGTGACGCTTTATCCCGCAATGAAAATGGGAACATTTTCATGAGGACTATAGGTAACCCGACATTTCTTGGTTTAACCGTTTCAACTAATCGGGTTAGGTCTTCCAAGTGGAGAAAAGGATCTTCACTTGCAAGACCATGGAAGTGAAAATTTATTAGGCCAATAATGTTAGGTTTCAGTTCAAAGTCGTCCTCACCCATGGGGACCCGAATTTGTCCTATGGTCTCTGTAGCAGCGGGATTCTGATAAGAGCTAAGAGACCTAGGCTCCTCCCGTTCGGGAGGGTTCTGCATTTCCTCCAATGTTTGCCGAATGGCCTCAATTCGTTCATTATACATTTCCATTTGGGCTTGGAGGCGGGTTATGGGATCTAAGGCTCCACCACCTGGTGGGTTCTGAGGACGATTTTCTCCCTCGGGATTTGGGGGTGGGCGTGCAGCCATGTTTGTGGAGGAGGAGAACGATTCGGCTTCTTTTCTAAATTTATCAGGCAATTCAAATAGTTTAGGATTTTGTGACCTCCTTCCAAACATGCACTACCGCAGGAAGAATTGGGGAGATAAGAAGAAAAAAGAGATGAGAGAAATGACGCCGCAAAGATACACTTGATGACAAATCAATTCAATCAAATTCCTAACCTCTACAGTGTGCCCTTAGACCTAAAGATCTAAGTTACCTACTATCACGAACTACGGAACCGAATGCGAGCACTGCGGAACCACTAAGCCAGATTGAAAGGCCGTTTGCCCCAGTCTTAGACACCCGATAGCACGCGGGTACCCTCACCAGCACGTAGGCGCTACACGCAGGTAGTTAGACCTCCAATCCTTAATAAGGGTCAAGTTACTACCAGTTTTAGTTAGAGGTTCAGGATCAAGTGCTTTTGGAATGTGAAGGGCGTTGTTTACGGGTAATGCCCAAGTGATTGATTTTTCAAGCGTGTAAAACGAGCATGCAACGGGGAAATCTTCCCAAATTGAAGTTTTAATTGGTGAATGGATTTTAGAATTCAGCCTTAAAGTAGTATGGAGTTTAGGATTTCGTTGAAATACCAATTCAACCGATCTCTGGGTTTTTGAGAGAATATAGGTTTTCTTCTAAGCCCAACAAACCCTTCTTCAATATCAATTGGTTAATGCATGCTAACATGCAATGGGCTTTCCTAAATGGAAATTTCTATGTGTGGATGCATGAATCAGTTTTAGATTAGTGTGAAAGGAGCCAAAGCACTTCAATTCAAGTGCTCCCAATCACCAGAATGATTTCCACACGCAAGGCTCAACCAGAAGATAAAGAAAATCAAATTGTTGGGGGTTGAGGTATTCGGGATCGAATCTTAGGCAAGTTGAAAAGCCGTGGTGGGGTTGGAATCAACTCAATTCCAAGTCTCCCCACCAAAAATGTGATCCCTAATTTGCAGATAAGTGAGGCAAAGAGGAATGCAATCAATCTTTTTATGTTTGCCTCAAAGAATACTTCCCACGGCGAAAAATTCAAGAATCAAGATTCTTGGATTTTCGTTATGCGAAGTAAGGCGGGAAATCCTGGGGCGGTGGGAGTGAAGACAATTAATCAAATAAGTGAATTTTAATCCACTTGCCCCAAGAGATCCCAAGAACTTTTTCTAGTTTTTGTTTTAATGATTTTTTTTATATATATTTTTTATTAAGGTGACAAGTTAACCTAAGTTGCTAAGAAAAGAAGACCTACTTGTTCGGCAACGTGTGAGAAGCTCCAATGCGGTGTCGGCGTCTTCACGCTCTCGTTCCCACCTTGGATCTGCTCACGTCTTCGACTTCGTCTGCCTGCCTTCTCCTTGCAACAGGTTCACCTGCACAGCAATAAACAAAAAAACCCGTGAAGAGAGAAGAGAAAAATGAAAGGAATGGAATAGAAACTTACTTGCAGGCTCACTTCCCCAGCAACGGCGCCAGAAAAGGATGACGGTCGGACCCGGTTAGGTTGTTAATATGGTGATTTTATCGTTGAAGTGTGTATAGTGGTTAACCTAAATCAGACCTAACCATCTCTTTACAATTTTTTTTTACCTAGCCTACTTGGTTTTATCTTGGTCACTTTTAAGCCTAGGGTCGAACTCAGGGAAGTGGGGTTACAAGTCAAGTTTCTACGCCTTTCCTACAACGAATCTCTTCCGTTCGTTTATTGTGTTTTTGGTGCTTTTCTATTTAATATTTTTTTCTGATAATCTTGGTCCTTGAGGCACACCCTCAAAATTAGGTTCTTGGCTTTGAGCCAAATCAGGGTTCCAAAACGGGTTTTGCTATTTGCAAGACGGAGTACCTGCTAGTCAAGTATTATCTTTTCTCTTTTATATATTTTTTTATCTTTTTACTGGTATGCAAGAGAAATAGAAATAAAGTAAATATAGTATAGATATATATGTATATACTATATATGTATAAAGGGGTGGGGGTGGAGGCGGAGATGGAGTGTAGCACGGTGTCGAGTCGGTCGCCGTCTAGAAAGACGCAACCAACAGGACGAGGTGCTGCGTGGAGTGTAGGATGGATGGTGGAAGATGTGTGTGACCACGCTTTTTGTACGCATGTATCGGGGAATATCAGCAACTGGTGCAGATATTTCCGCGATACCACGTATGGTAAGTAATGTGAAAAAATATATATATATATATATGTATGTCTGTAAATATATATATATATATATATTTATAAATATATAGGTATATATATGTAGTTATATATGTATATATATATATGTGTATATATATGTATATATATATATATTTACATCTATAGTAATATATGTATATATATATAGTAATATATGTATATAGATATATATAGATAGATATGTGTATATATATATATATATATATATATATATATGTATATATATATATAAGTATATAGATGTATATATATATATACATATGTATATAGACTAATAAATAGTTATATAAGTACTAATATATGTATAGATATATGTAGATATATATATATATATATATATATGTATATAACTATATATATATGTAAATATATATGTATGTATAAGTATATAGATATATATATATGTATATGTATGTATGTAAACTATTACTTAAGTATATAGATACTATTATATGTATAGATATAAGTATATATATATATATATAAGTATATAATAGTGTATAGGTGTGTGTGTGCGTGTATGAAAGTGTGAGTGTGTGTGCGTATGTGTATTTGCAGAGGGAGAGGGAGAGTGTGCTGTGAGAGAGAGAGAGAGCACCTGCTGTTTGAAGGAGGCGAGTTAAGACGTCTGCAGCCGTGGAGCGTCGTCTGGTGATCCACGCGCGCGCGCGCAGGAGCATAGGAGTGCACACGCAGGAGAGTTGGCGCGGAGAGGGCCGCAGTGCACAGCGCTGCGCGGAAGGGCTAGAGCGGGCGCACGCGGGCGAAGAGAGCGGGAGATGCAGGCTGGTGCGGGCGACGCAAACGCACGGGCGGGCGCTGGAGCAGGACGCGGGGCGAGACGCACGTGCGGGCGTACAGCAGTTGTGGCGCGTCGGGTGACCGGTTAAGTGAGACGCTCACCGGTCACCCCACTGTAGCCACAGTGTTTCGTAGAAACGCGTGAACAGTGGCTACAGTGGCCGGGCAAGCCGCGCAACCGCCTGCTGTAGGTGCTATGAGTGCGGACGGCTCGACGCTCGCGGTGGAGTGGCTCCGGTTGGTGGCTTGCAGGCGGGATGTCACGACAGAGCGTGCGGAGAGGGCTGCTGGCGTGCGCGGTGGAGGGTGAGGGTGACCTGCTGCTTGCGCAGAGGCTTGCGGGTGCTGCTGGCATGAGATGAAGCTTGGCCGGCCGCTGTAGTGGCGCACGGTGGCCGGTTGCGGAAGAGAGAGCGTGACAGGGTGCTTGCGCGAAGAAGCTGGAGGCGAGGGCACCTGCAGGTGGGCGTTGGAGGCGAGGGCGACCTGCTGGCATGCGCGGAAAGGGCTGGGCGGCTGGTGTTGCGTGCGAAGCTTTGAGCTTCAAAGCTTGAAGCTCCCGCTCCAATGGCTGGAATGGCTGGAAAGTGAAACAGGGAAGAAGGCCACCACACCCACCGGCTCTTGATGAGCTGGGCGGTGGTGGTTTCACAGTGGTGGGTGTGCACCACAGTGAAGACTCCTGCCCGCAGAGTGGCTCCTCTGAGGAGGAGGTCCTGCGTATGGAGGGAGAGGGAGGAGACGGTGGCCTGGAGAAGAGCTGCTGTGTGTTTCCTTGGTGAAGGACTAGGTTGCCCTGCAAGAAGGAGCCGAACCCTCTTTTTATAGAAGAAGGAAGCATGCACAGCCATGCCCTGGCTGTGCATGGCTGTGCATGGGGCTCGGCAGGGAGTGGCTGTGCAGGTCATGGTGAGCAGGATATGGCGTGAGGAAGAGGCCTCCATGCATTGCAGCCGCGGGAAGAAGTCAAATAAAAAATAGAATTAAAAATAAAAAGATGGTGAATTTTGTAAAGATGCACTTGAGGAAAAATGTGAGTTGGAGGCTATTTTATTTACTCTCCTCCCCTCTCAATTAAATGCATGCATGCATGTATTTTTACAAATGTGACTATGGAAACCTAATATGCACTGGTAATGCTAAGAAATAGCACAAGACGGTGCAATTGCAGGTGTATTTTTGCGGTGCATTCATTGTGTTGCAATAAAAATCATGTTTTAATGTTGTCGTTGTCATAGTATAATCGTCACAATGCAAACAGATGTCATGTCATTTTATTTATGTACATAATTTTTACTGGTTTATTCCAGGTCATTCATTAGGAGGTAGTTATTGATATACATCACTCTCTATGTTCCAACAATGTTCTTTTATTCCAAAAAATATAAATTATATTTACAAAATGAATCAACGAATCAATTAATGAATGAATTAGTCAATTATGTACAAAAGAATCAATTAATACTTACTATGATGCCTTAAACATATTTACAACTAAACAGACATTGAAAACTTAGTAATACTACTTTATGTTAGTTATGTACAACTATTCTAAATAGTACCTAAGTATAGGACAAAACTAACTACTAATATACACTAGACTAAATATACTAATATATAATATTAACTCTAATAGCATATACCATATATGCAATAACATACATAAGTGTCGCTATAGCTTTAGTAAAAATATGTACAACACATAAGGTAAAAAATTACATTTACTAACATAACAATTATCTACAGTGATGGATACATACGTCACTAATGCCTTGGAATTATTTATATATATAAGGCTCAAACTGTATCGTACTCTACTTATATATATTTATTATCTATGTATACGTATACATTATATATACATATTTTATTTATTATACATATATGTATATATTATATTATATTTTACTATTTACTCTACACATATATATATTATATACACACACATTGCACCTAACACTTAGTTGCTTAGCTCTTTTCACCAACACACACAACACTTAGATGCCAACACTTAGTCTTCCACGCACTTCTCTCCTTCTTCAACACTTAGAATTTTTTTTTCAAGTTCTCTCTCTCTCTCACTACTGTTCACTTAACCAAAAAATTGGTTTTGGGCGGACCGACCTTTCGTGGGATACACAACACCCATAGGGGTGGGACCAGACTATTACTAAGTTGGCCCTAGTTTCATTAATGTGCATTTTTAGCCATTTCATTTTAGGACCAATATAGGCCTACTACATGGTCCATCACAATGCACATGTCCCCAGCCCATGCAATAGTTCATCAATATGCTCAATATATGCTCAGGATAGAGAGGGGATAACAGGTATAATGGTGCCTGACACTAGTGACAATTGAGCAGCCGATGCACTAAATCCATTTTATATGGTGTCGGTGCTTCTTCAGCGCATGATGTCGCGCTAAATGTAGCGTGAATTAAGCACTGAATTGCATGCACATGCATTCTGATTGTATGAATTTGGCCCTCGATTTGAGGGTCGAAATAAATTCTATTTTACAAATAAATTATATGGCTACAAAGCCCTTATATAGGGCTACTTAATTGTATAGTTAATTTACTAAAGTAAGTAATTTAAATATATATTAAAATTAGTTAAAGTTAGGGATTTTTACATGTTAAATTAAGGTTTAATTTCTTAATTAATGTACAAATTGTTAAATTTATCATGAAATTGATTTTATAAATAGTTAATTTATATAATAAGGTATTTATTACACATTTGTATTTTATTTTAGAACATTTATTTTAATTTATATACATTTAAATACACTATTTGAGATATATATGCATATTTAAGTTATAAATACTATTGTACAGTGTAAATGCATTATAAATAAGTTGAAAATATTTAAAATTAATATATATAAGTGTACAGTTTACATTACTTCAATAATAACTTAATTTACTAATTTATTTTATTTGAAGTTAATAATTTACTTAATTAACTTAATAACTTAATTACCTACGATAATTACATAAATAAATTAATAAACAGGTATCATACAGTATATAATAATTAGTTAAGTATGTATATACAGTAATAGATATGGTTCTAGGTATGTACATAGTTATTTTTAATTACTTAGGATTATACACATTTATTTTAATATAAATTAATATATAATTATATAATAAAGATATATATACAATAAATCATCCTAAATAATTAATTAAATATATAGAATACATTTATAAGTTATTTATGTACATTATTTACATATATTACCATATTGACATATAGCTCAGTATTAAATTATATTTACAAGTATAAATACAATGTATAAGGTATTTTTAGGTATTTTTGGGTATTTTATGATTTTTATATGTATAATAGAGATAGGAGATGCAAGAGAAAGAGTGAGATGAGAGGAATAGGAACCCTTTTTGGGGTTTTTAGTTTTGGTTCTTTTATTAAGTTTCAAAGTAGACTGAATTGTCGGTTGGTATATTCTACCAAGTTGAGAGTTCAGATTACTTTGCAACTTTGCATGCACTTAAAGAATTACCTAATATTATTCAAGATAGGTTTATTTTATTTTTTATGAATTTTTTTATGTTTTTTATTATTTACAAAGTAACCTAATTTAGGCCTAAATGAGTGTTTTCAACATGACCCTAAGGCACTAAAAAGATTTCTAAGTGCTAGAATTCCACTTCAAACACTCAAAGACATTCAACACTTTATATAAAAGGTGTTCAAATGTTTAAATATGGTTTTCAATTCCATTTCATTCAAAACAACTTGCTGATAAAAAAATCATACATGGATTACAAGCCACTCACTAGTATATTTGAATCAATAAATTGTATAGGAATGCTTTTTCACTAAGTCCTAACATTAAAAAGTATGAAAAACTCATTCAATCCTCCAAAATAGCTTCAGCACTCTTTGAATCCTCCCAGATCAGTACTGCTGAAAATTTCAGCAGCTACTATCTCATTAAACCAACCGTCAACCAACTGCTACAATAATGCCATTTCAACAGCTATTAGCTGGAAAACCTATTGACCTGCATATTCTCCCACTAAGTTGCTGGATCAGCCCAATCAAAGACTGATCGACTGCTATTGTGGCTCAATTTCAGCAGCTTGTGCTGTTGGAACTTTCACCCAAATCCATGTATGAAATCCAATAATCTTCATGTTGAAAACATCACAAACAACTATCAAAAGATCTAAAATTCATCTCAAAGCCAGATCATAGATCAAAACCTTAGAAAAACCTAATTGACCCTTCAACAAGACCATAGACAACTTAGTAGAAGAAAATCAATAGGAGCATCTAAACTCATTCAAAATAGCTTCTAGACCTTCATTAAAACTTGTCAAACCTAAATTAGAGCACCAGTCAGCAAATAAACACATTAAGATTCAGATCAAATGTCATCCATCTGGAAATTTTAATTTAAGCTTGCCAAGATGATTTGATCATCTAGGATACCTGCACACCATTAATTGGTGTTCAGGTATCCAATGCGATGCTAAAAATCTAATTAGGCCATGGTTTAAACCTCAAATCAGTGCAATTGATTTTCATAGGTTTAAACTACCCAAAATAGTATCACATCTGAAAATTGGGTGTGAACAGAATGCTCATTCAAATTCCAATCAAAATAGCTCATACCCATTGAAATCATAACAATTACATTAATATAAACTCGATTTGATCGATTAAATAGTTAAAAGCCAAATTTCTCATTAAATTCTTCAATCAAACCATTAAATCAAACTAGATTCAAATGATCAAATCGAGTCCAATTTAGCTTAAGGAAGGATTATTGTGGTCAAGTGAAATGGATGGAATCACCCTCCATTGGATTTAGCGCTTAATCAGATCTGGATGCTATGGAGCATTGAAAAGTGTGGAAATCGTGAGTTTTAGGAAAACAAAGTCATAGTATAGTCGTGAAATCCCCTTGACAAAAATATTTGTAATAACGAAACTCGATTGCTTTTATTCTTTTGAGTCCTGATCGTTCGTCTCTGGAAGGCGTGAGAACGAGTTGAGATTTGAATCCACTTTTTCTACCCTAAATCTAATCTAACCTAATCTTTTTGGTCTTTTTGTTTTTATGATTTTTTCATTTTTGATTTCTGGAAAACAAACTTGAATTTGAAAACTACCTAAGTGAAACCATAAAACCTATATGGATCTAGGTGAGGCCATGGTGGCCGTGCACAATCACAGAAGAGAGCACAAAAACATGAAGATGAGCAATCACAGAAGCATCATAATATTATTTATGCATAGAATAATCAAAAGAATATCACATAACATCTATACTAGAAAGCACATAAATATATGAGATCCCTCACGCCAGAAAGTGCCACTAGGGTCATCGGTTATGTGTGAGGGTGTAGGCTAGAACTTGGGTATGCAAACCCATCTACATGCCTACTAAAATAGATGGTCAACCACAAGAGACTATGGGTGAGCCTTCATGGCTGTCCAAGAAGAGAGAGGAAAAGAGGAGGCCATGTGCTTGCTCCCAAGGAGGAAGAAGACACGCCCAAGAGAGAAGAAGAAGAGTGGGTGGCATGTACCCTTCTTCTCTTCTAGTGGCTGGCCTTGAAACTTGGAGAAGCTTCTTGTTATCCATCCATGGAGGGGACCTTGGAGGAGGAGGATAGCCTTGAGAGGGAGAGGAGGAGGTGTGGTCGCAAGTTTTGAGTGGAGGAGGGAATTAGAATTGGAGTGTTGGCCGTCCATGGGGTCTTAGTAGTAGGTTCGTAGGTTGGGTTTACTAAAATTAGGATGGCTAAGAATAGGTGTTCTAGAATAAGCTAGGTAGAAGAAGTGTGTGTGTTTTGAATTTCGTAGAGCTAGGTTATGTGGGTTTTGGTAAATCTAGGTTAGGTCAACCTAGATTAGGTGGGTGTGGACCTAATTAGGCTTAGGAAGGTCTAATTGGATAGGAGTGAACCTAATTAGATCTAGGTCAAGTCTAATTGGATGTGTGTGTGATTAGGCTAAGGTAATCCTAATAGGTATGGGTCAATTAGATCTTGGGTGGATCCAATTGGGTTTAGGTGCACCCAATCAGCTGTAGATGCATCCAATTAGGTATGGGCTTGTTCAATTGGGTTAAGGATAGGATAAGTGAGGGTATGGATAGTGGGATAGGCTTAGGAGGTCTCTAATTAGGTTTCCTAAGGTGTTTGGTGGGATTTCTATGTCAAAAGGGGCAAGCTAGGGCTTCTAGCACCAAAAATAGGAATTAGAGATGACTTCCAGACGTCCAGACAAATTATCAGATGCTTTATACTCCAAAATTGGACGTCTAGAAGTTAAGTTAAACATCTAATTCTATGTCAGTGTGAGTTTTGGCTTCTTGGATTGATTTTTTGCAGAAATCAGACGTCCAGCCTAATGTCTGGATGTCCTAAAAGGTGTTGGAGAGTGGGTTTTGGGTTTTCTAAGGTAGGTTTTGGTTCTTAAGTGTTTGGGAGAGGGATAAGGTGGATAAGAACATGGATAGTGCTATCCATGTTTGGGTTCTAAGGCTAAGATGTCCTAATGGAAGAGATTTTGGGTTTGGGAAGGCTGTCCTAAGGTTTCCAAGGATAGGGATAATGTTATCCTCCTCACTCCTCATGTCTAGATCAATCTTTTTCTTTCTTAATTACTTTATTCCATTCCATATCATATCCTGGATCACTTTATTACTTACAAAGAATAACAAAAAAATTAAATAGCAAGATATCTCATCTTATTCTATATAAAATGATGCAATGCATGATATGCATGATATGAGTGCAATATTCACAAATTAAGCTAGATTCAAACATTATTTAGGTTGATTAGGACCTATGATTGCTGCGTAATCAAGCATCGATTTGATTGATGCTTTAGTGAGTAAGGTGATTTGTGAATAAAAACATCGAGTAAAGGAAGTGAACATGATCATGAGATGGAAAAGAAGAAAGGTGATCAAGTGGATGTCAACAAATTCATCTCCTCTGATCAGAATTGATCAGAGGAGGTGTGGGGCCATTAACCTAATCTAACACTAATTAACCACTGATTCCACGAACTATCTCACTAATTCTACTCTACTTAATCTACACTACACTAGCAACTACCCTAGAAAGCATTAAAACCTAATTTAACAAAAGAATGGGACTTGGGGTGAAACTGTAGCTGGTGGCTGCAGCGAGGAAGGAGGAAGAAGCTCTATAGAGGGAAAACTCGCTAGTGGAGTTCTAAGTCACCTTGGGGAGTTACACGATCCTTAGTGGTGAGGAGAGTTGAAGGAAGTAAGCTTTACTGCCGCAGCAATGTAGTAGAGGCAGCGTGAGGAGATGAACCAGAGGGGAGTGAAGGGACCAGCTCAAGAATGTAGGAGGAGGAGCTGATACTGCGTGCGAGCTCAGGAACGTTCCTATATAGGTGTGCGAGAGATCTAAGCATTTCTAGGTGCGGTTAATCCCAATTAAAATGGACGGTGGGATGAAAGAGATGGGTGAATGGGAAGAGTTGGATAAAATCTAGTCGTAGGATCAGATCTAGGGGAGGCGAGGGATCATCGCGTAAAGCCATGAGAATTTTGGATCAACATCCATCGTTAGATGGGTGTATCAAAGGATCATCGGTTGCTGTTGATGGTAACACCATCATTAGCCATAACTAACTTAAATTAGTGGAAATCAAGTGACAAATACTCCTGAATGATCACCTAAGAGTCGTAATTCCACTCAGATTCATTTTGAGGAGAGAACGTAAAATAAGGCTAATTATGCAGTTTTAACATCACATCATAATTGTAGAGTAACCATGAGGTCTCTCAGGGGTTAATTGAAGGTCAATTGAGCATTAAATTTCAAAGAGTGGGTCCACACAGACAGAAACGAGGTTTCATGCATTTCGAGAACTGCATCAGAACACAAAATCCTAATTTCAAACCTACTTAAATTGAAGAGGTTATGGTTAAAACAAAATTCATCTAAACCTCCTAAAATTCATATAAAAATGTTCTGAGAGGTTTGGTCCCCTTGGTTTGACCATTTGAACCCATTTTGACCTTGAATAAAGTCTCAGACGGGATTTTGCCTTAATTTGGGCTTCTATGCAAATTACCCAATCAAACATGGTCAAAACTGAAATCTAGCTTCATCATTAGATTCCTTGGGTCTAAATTAGGTGGGTACCAAAATTTAGGCCTAATCAGAGTCTATCTTGACCTAGCTTGCATTTCAGTCCCTGAAATCTCTATTTCTCACCATCAAACCCCTAACTTTTGATTTTATTGCAGTAAAGTCCCTAATTTTATTGTCATTCTTGTAAGAATGCACCTGCTGCCATTGAAGGTGTGCAAGCTCCTTCGACCAAGATTTAAGAGAAGGAATCGCCCTCAAATCAGAACTATATCCCTCCAAATTGGAGGGAATGATCTTGAGGAGAGACCTGATCATTTGTGACATCTCAAAAGCCCTGAATCAAATCCCAGAGCTCATGCGAGCTTGAAAAATTTGAGGGATTCTTCACTCTGAAACCATGGCTAATTGAGCCCTCTTTCCTCAATTAGAGCTCAACCTTAAGCTCTATAAAAGCTTCCCCATGTTCGGCCATTCTCCTTAGCCCGGTTTAGGCCCAGAAACATCTTCTTCTCCCTCCATCCATCTCCGACCATGGCTCCGGCAGACCTCCTCGACCTCCTTCCGGCCACCCAACAACCAAATTGGGTGGCCCAGTGCCTTCACCACATTCGTCTGCTCCTTACTTACCATCGTAGGGGCTCCTATCTCCTCTATCGCTGCCGTCCTTCCCCATCAGAGTCTTCATCGTCCACGGCACGGGTGAAGCAAGCCATTGTGGATTTCCTCCCCTTTTTGTCTAGTAAAGTAGTTCCCTCTCTCCCTTTATCTCCCTAGGTTAGTTTTAGCCTCTTATCTCCTCAATTCAACCGACGAATCACTGTATCCCTCTCCATCTTCATAACCGGTGATGCCTCCGGCGAAGCCGGCCGCTTGCTACACACCACCAAATGTCTCGCCACCACCAAATGTCTCGCCCCATCACCGTCATCAAAAGCCTTCTCCTTATTTGCCCTTTCCCCCACCAAAATTGATGTCCGAACAACCCATGCTTTCGCTGATCGTCTAGCCACTGTCCGGCCCCCACACGCATGCATACACTAAATCATCACTGCCACTGTACTCGCCTTACGATGACACTCGTGAACATTTTAATTGGGGCTTTTAGCCCATTTTTATGCTTTTAGGTATTTGATCGGAGCACCACCGTCGCTGCCATTGTCTCTAGCTCCAACCACCGCTTTTCGACCATCCCTAGCTTTGACTCTACCTCCAGGTGCTACGGACTACATCCACGAACCTAGACGCAACCCCAATTGGATGAAGGAAACCCCACTGCAGAAGTAATGAATGACAACATTTGCCTGCAGCACGCAAAGAAGAAAGACGTGTGGACTTAGTCCCACATCTATTATCTTAAACCACATAATAGCATATAAGATGATTTGGTGAAGAGGGCTATTTGCCTCAACACATAGGGTTAGGTCCCACTCACCACACGTGCACACTCCTCACCCGTTACACACTTCGGCGGGTCTGGTCCCTGGTCCGCTTACTCGATTACTTGTTTACCCAGTATTGTTCACTCAGGTCTGATTTGAGAAAGAGAAAGTGATACGAGGAGGAGGGGGGAGGGTTTTGCATTGTTGACTTTGGGATTCGTGCCCCTCCTCTCAACTCTCAACACTTAGCCATTCTACTTGACTTGTGCTTGAGTTGAGGTGTTGACTTTGTGCCTTGGCTGTGCTCTGTGCCTTGGTGGTTTAAGGTACTATGGCATTATTTGATCAGATACTTGATATCTGATCTGAAGTGGAATTTGAGAGTAAGTGGTTGAAAAACAACTGTAGCTAAATTAATTTCATGGGGATGTGCTTAATTTGAGGGATTAATTGGTGATTTAAATCACCACTTTTTAGGGTTTCTCTCATTCTTTTTATCCCATCATTTCTTGAGATACTCTTGATTATTATTCAATATATTTTTGAGTATATTGTTCATTGCATATCTTTATTACTATGCTCATTGATAATAAATTGCAATTAGTGAATGAATTCCATATTTGCTTCCTGCGAATGACCTTGGATTCATTTCTTGATTTCGAGCACTCTTATAAATTTTAAATGTTGAAAAGCATTTTTGTCGACTATACTATGACGCAAGCATCTCTTTCCTTATAATTCGACGCAAAACACTCACAAGAGCTATAGTGTATGTTCTTTGCAGCTATAGTGATTATGAGCATCAGGTGTAATTAGACATTTTACACGAAAGCCCTAAAGTTTGAAGGGGTAGAAGAATTGCAAAGGAACCCATAAGTGGTAAGATTTTCTGCAGCGCAGTCCAAAGGTCTTACAAATGGGTCCTTAGAGGCTTTTTAAATAAGTCCTTGAGGGTTTTATGCATGAATAAAATGTTGTGCATAAGGACCAAAATGTAATCTAATGAATGCAGGGTCCTATCGGTGTCCAAATGCCATGAAGTTTTTATTGGAGCTTAATTAAACATTTAAGAAGTTAATTCAACCCTTGATTTAAACTTTTGAGCAAAAAAATGTGTTCAATTGGCCATTGGATCATCATTTTACTTTTATGAATAGAATATCTCATTAATCCCGGACTGCTATCGGCGATTCGATAGCACTCCTTTTCAGTTAAAAAAAATCTCATTAATTGACCTAATTGTGCATTTTTAACATAAATTGGGTGTTTTAGGTCATTTTCCTTTATTTCCACACTTAACCTTTTTATCATGTTAATAAAGTAGTGCTTAACCTAGTTTCTAGCTTAACTTGGGCATTTCAGCTATGATGAGCCATACCTGATCATATAGCTAATTGCATTTAGGAAAGGGATATTGATCTGCACTTGCCTGAATAAATCCATGAGTTCTTCAGTCGTGGGCTCAAATTTCTTCTTTCTATTGGTGGTGAAGTGGAGAGCTTGGGGAAAAGGAACCAGAGTCATGTCTTGTGATGTTTGGTTTTCCTTTTCTTTCTGAGTGGTGTTAGGAGAGTCAACTTGCATAGGTTGAGAGTAGGTTTCATCATTTTGATGTGAAGGCCCTGGATTAGTGGTGGTTTTCCCACTCCTCAAAGTAACTACATTCATAGTTTGGTTATTCTTGGGAGGAGGTTGGGGGGCTTGTTGTTGAAGGAAACCAGGTGGGTGTTGTGGTGCTGAGTTAATGGGAGGCTGGTTATGGTGGGTTTGATTTAGATTTCTACCTTGATAAAGGTTCCTTTGGTTGATAGGGTTGGGTATGGGCTGGGAAGGTAGAAGTCCTGCAGGCCTCTAGGTCGGAGTAACCCTAATATGATTATGCAGATTTGTAACAATGCAGGTTACTTTCGACATTTGGCTTTGCATTCCCTGCAGGGTTTTCATAACCTGGGCATTGATGTCATATTGAGATGGCCTAGGTAGATAAAAAGTCTGATTCGGCCCATACCCTCCAAATTGATTTGGTGCTTGGGAGGGAATCGGGTTGGTCCAGGAATGAATTGGGTAGTTCCTCTAGTTAGAGGAATTTGTAAATTGCTCCTATAGGGTGGAGATATTTTCAGTGGAGTTGAGATTTGGATATGTGTAGGACCCCGGTAAACCATAAAAAGCCTCATAATATTGATTATACTCAGAAGGGGCAGTATTTAGATTATGTTTTTCTCTCTTTAGGATGTTAGGTAGGGCCAGATGTGGAGCCTATGGAGCTTGGGTGAGTGTGGTAAGTCTTTCCTCCATTTTCTTTTGATTTTATTGGATCTGGTCGAGTCAGTGAGTAATCATTTGGAGATCATCTTAGGTAATAAGGATAGATTGAGTGCCCATTTCATGAACACCGAACTGTAGGTTTATAGTTCTGCCAAAGGTGTTCATGGATGCATGATTAAATGAGTTTTCACTCATTTCTTCAAATAATTCATAGGCACTTTCAGCATCCTTATTTAGGAAGCTTTTGCCACATGAGGCGTCGACGAAACGTCGATGTTGATCTTCTAATCCATGGTAGAAGATCTGCACGAGCTGTCATAAGGGAACCTCATGGTGCGGGCAACTTCTTAAAAGATCTTGGAACCGTTCCCAAGGATCATGTAGAGTCTCACCAAATTTTTGTTGGAAGGTCGTAATAGATCTTTGCAGGGAATTGGTATGACCTATGGGGAAGAATTTTTTTACGAAAGCACTTTTAAGCTGAGGCCAAGTTGTAATAGGTCTGCAAATGGCTCTAAACCAATAAGTGGTCTTATCCTTGAGAGGTAATGGGAATAGCCGCATCAGCCATAGATCTTCTTGCACATTGCGAGAATGGGTTGTTTGTGCGAGGAGAGTGAGCTCCTCAAGCTGGCTGAACGAGTCTTCCCTAGGAAGGCCATGGAAATGCTTAATCAGGTTTAGAATGGTCGGCTTGATTTCGAAGTACCCTTTTGGAATGACAAACCCTGGTATGTCCTCATAGTTGGAAGGATCATAAAAATCCTTAAGAGGACCGACAGGCTGCTGATAGGGTGGTAGATTTTGCCCTTGGTTGGCTAGGCTTGTTACAGTCTTAGCCAATTGTTGTTGCTTTACTTGCAGTTGAGCCAGATGCTCAACCATCATAAAGAAGGGATTAGGCGGGGGGCCTTGATGTTGTTGTTGTGGCATCTCAACATTAGGTAGCTCTAGGTCGGGTAAATGGGGGATGGAAAAATCAGCATGTGGGTTAGAGGCCGGTTGAGATGTGGATGTGGATGTGGATGGGTTGGTGGACCTATTTTGTTGGTTTTCTATTTTTTTATAATGCAAATGAGAGGAAGAATGAGGAAAGATAGATCTTTTTGGGTGGGGGACAAAATCAAGTGGTCCCTCTAAGTGGAGTTTGGGACCGCCACCCGTGCATACAATGGAAGAAACGGGGAGGAGAGGAGGGAGAGATGAGAAGAAGTGTGCAATCAAGAAATATAAAATTCTAGACCTAACCTTGAGGACGACTCCCTAAAAGTTACTTAAGACTTGGTCTACCTAAGCAATAAGAAATCAATAGTGGGTAACCATTCCCTCAACAAATTTGGAGGCTGAATAAGGGGAGGGTTAGGCCTAAGCATGTCCCAGAAAAGTCACTGGGAGCTTGTATAAACCTGCATCTGGTCGTTTGACACTACCCCTTAGCCTGGCACTAGATATAGATGAAGGAATTAATACCAACTAAATAAATTTTAAAACCTAGGTAGCAAGCCTAAATTTGATGAAAACTTAGGGGTGAAGTTGCTACAAATTTTAATTAAGTCTAGGAACTTAACTGCACATGGAATGTGATGGGCATTAATTGGGGTAATGCTGGATTATTTCTTTTTTTTTTGGTGTGTGCAAATTGGGTGAGAAGTGATGCCCAAGCCAAATCAAATAGGTTTGCAAACAAAGATTTTTTTTGAAGTGTTTTAGGGTTTTAATAATGATTTAATGTCTTTTAAAATTCTCTCTTGTTAACGATTCAAACAAGGTTTTGATGTTCCATAAAATAATAACAAACAAATTATTGTTGGTGGAAGTCAATTCCTTTAAAATTGATGTAATCAAGAGAATAAAAAATACTAAAGTTTGAAATCATAGTAATGCAACTCCTAAAAATGAATCTCTTTTCAAAATATTTTTAGGTGGTGGTCTAAACAAGACAAACAACACCACCACCTGACAGAAAATCAAACAAAAAATCCAAAAATGATTTTTTTTGTGATTTTAGGAAATTGTATGATTTTTTTTTGGAATTTTTCTTCTTACTAGAGAATTGATAGAGTTGGGGAATTGATTATGTAGAAATCCCAAATGGCCTAAAATTTTTTTGAGAATTTTATGTGATGTATATAATTTCTTAATGTTTCCAGTAATATAAATTTTTCTCAAATCTGATGAGTAGAAAAATTTATAAAATTCACGGATAGTAAGAACATAGTAAGGAAACAAGGTTTGACCCCTGTTCAGTCCGTGAGTTTTTTACTTTTTTCTATTTGGCAAAATTGCTTGAAAATTGGACTTAAGGTTCTTGACTCAAAGGTGCTTCCTTGGGTGAAATTTGATGATTTTAGGAGGCTCCTAAGTGCCTAAACTTTATTTTTGAAAATCAAGATAGAAGTCTGGATTTTCAAAATTGAAGACAGAAGTCTGGATTTTCAAAAATCAAACACCAATAAGACTAAGGTGGTGCAAAAATGAAGCAAACAAGCAACAAAGTGATTTTTATGGTTCCACCACCCTTAATTTTTTTGTTTTTTGATTTTTTTTGATAATTTAAAGATTTTTTTAAGAGATTTTTGTGATGAAAAAAGAGATGGCTAGGGGTACTAACCTGAATTATGCCGGAAGACAAGTTTACTTGAAACTCTCGCTCTAAGTGAATCTGAATCTTGCTCTCGCTCTTGATTTGCACCTAAACAAAACAAAACACAAAATTCATGAAGTTCTAATAAAGCAAGAGAGAAAAGTAATGTGACTAAGTCATGCCTCCCTAGTAACGGTGCTAAAAAGTGATCGCAGAAATCACATGATTTATAAAATACGATTTTTAGTCATTGCAACACATGAAATAGAAATTGCTTTTAAAATTTGTAATACCTAGATAGTGGAGTATTTAGGGTCATCCAAGGAGGCCAATTTGTTAGTCACAAAAATTGGTTCTCTCTCTCACCTCTCAAATCCGTACTTTGTACTTTTGATTTTATTATTTTTAGGGTTTTCAAAATAACAGGCACTTGAAAGATAACACCTGATGTGAAGTGCTTTGATACCAGAAGTGCTCTGATACCAGCTGTGAGTGTGTGAGGAGCCTAAGGGGTTAAGTATACAGTAGAGGGGGGTGAATAGTCTAATATCTATTTCTATGAGAATTTTCAAAAAAACATTCACCACAGATCAAAAAATTAAAAAAGCACAAACAAGAAAGATAACACTTAATTTAGAATGGAAATCCTTTCAGGTAAAACCACTACCTAAGCCTCTCTGCTTTGGATTTTCTCGACTAGTTGATGCTAGTCAAATCCACTAACGTACCACTTGAACGAGGGTGGCACACCCTCTTACAAAATGTCTTCTCTTACACCTAACCAAGAGAAGAACAACGAGACTTCCAAGTTAACTTGGATTCCCAGATCAAGAATAACATAATATAAAGAAAATAGCAATAATTCCTATGGAACCTCAGCAATATTAGAACTAACCGAGCTTTCTTGAATCACAAAGGAACGTGCTTTGATTGGCAATACATGTAGGTGCAGTGGCTCGAAAGCACTAGAGAGAATACATGTGTTTTGCTTTTTGAAACCTCTTGAGGTGTGTTTTTAAGAGGGGGTCAAAGGTCCTATTTATAGGTGTTTTTCAACTTGTTTTGGAATACTAAAAATATGGCTTTGATTGATCAAAACATGTGTTTGGTCGATCAAAAATACTTTTGGTCGATTAAAAAAAAGTATTGATCATTTCAATGTTGATCGATTGAAAGAGAATATTGATCAACTTAATAATTTGAAAGGAAATTTGATAGGTGGAAAATTTTTATTGATTAAATAAAAGGGTTGATCGATCAAAAGGCAATATGACTATTAAAGGTCTTTGATCAATTAAACTAAGGAGTTGGTCAATCAAGGTCTGGTTGATCAAACTAGTAATGACTTAGGTTCAAAAGAGAATGATTTTTGTGAATATTGAAAACTTAGCATTTGTTATCCTATTGAGGTTCTTTACATAGTTCTAGACTCAATAAAGGTAAAAACAGTCTTTAAGTCCTCTTCTTCACATGAAGCATTTGAATAATCTTGATTAGGACACATCATGCTTTGATTTGATTTAACCTATAATGGTTAGTTCTTAATAAAAACATAATTTTGTTATATCAAAACAAGAGTATTAACAAATTTTTATAATTTACCCACAAACACTGGCACTAATCTTTGTGTTAGGTCTATAATAAGGGTTCCTTGGGTTTGGAGTTGTAATTTCGTCATTTGAGTCTTGAAATCTTAAGAGAAAGAGAGATTTAAAGAAGGAAAGAGTGGTTTTGGAAAGTTAGGGACCTATGTGTAATAGCATTCCTACTAGGGTTCCCCATGCAATTCTCATGAAGGCAGCAATCGAGCATCATTTGATTTGGCAACGGTAAATTCACTCCATGTGGGGATACGGGAGGCGTTGAGCACACGCTTTTATGCAGAGAGGCTAGCATGTGTGATTGTCGCAGGTGCATGGATTTGTGAGAGTAGGTATGATCCATGGGAGTGGGCGCGAACGAGTCACTACATGACATGTGGTAGGCCAATTTGGGCAAGCAGGTGGACTGGTTCACTTGAACCAATTGTTTAGTGACCCCTTCACACTATTCTGAGAGGTTCGAGGCCTTCCCAACCTTGAATTTCGACAAAGTATCGTTGGAATCGTATTGATGTGTACTTTATTTTGGTAGCCTTTATTTCCCTTTTTGAGTAATGTTACATAAAAATTAGAAACATATCTAATGGGTTTTTTGATCCAATTCTTGGTGCATTTGATCTAAGAAACCCGCTTGGTGCATGTGTAGATTTTGAGAAAGCTCGACACTCATTCCCAAACCTTTTGCGCACTATTTGGAGTCATAATGACCCTTTGGCAATGTTAGGTGGAGTAACCTACTCATTTACTTCATTTTTGATCTGTTTTGTGTGTCATGGACTTGTTATTTCAATTTCCCTCACACTTTTCCTCGTGCGTGCATTTGTCTCTCTTTTTGAGTTCAAAATCCATGTAGAGCTTCGTTACTATTTTGGGTGCTTTAATTTGCAATATGTTGTTGATTCATTGATGATTATTACTTGAGATTAATTGATTTGAACTAAGTTAAAACCTGGGTTTGGGGGGTAATCTTGGGATTGATTAAACACTATTTTAATACTAATATTAAGGGGGGATTTGAGAATGAAATCATGGTAATTAACTGAGATTTTATCCTCTAATTGAATGGGCTTGAATCAAAATTGAAATTGGTTGGTTTGCTTTGATTAATATCATGTAAAAATTGTGAAATTGGTTATCCAGGATTAAAATTCAAAATTAATAACGATGGTTATGTCAGGAATTAAAGGTTGGATAATGTTGGGAAATCATAAGTTGCGTATTTGCTTTAAAACATGTCATAGTATAGCGTGGAATACGACTCAACAAAACATTTTAGTTAATGAGGCGGTGAGTCCCGGTCGATCTCAAGGAGGCGTTTAGAAAAGCGAAATTGATTTTGATTTCTTAGCTTGCTTAAAACTATACCCCAGTCTCTAAGGTGAGAGTTAAAGATATGCCAGTCGCTTTATTTAGGTGAAAAATGTGTGCGTGAGTTAGATATATCACGAATGTGAAAACATGAGTTGGTGTGTGCATGACTTTGACAATACGATGATGGCTAACGAAAAACATATCGATCGCCAATTCGTTTATATCTTCGAGGACAGACATTTTAGTTGCAATGTAGTTGGCAAGTTAAATCAGGCAACTCCTGATCACAATAGAGATAAATGGAATAATGATTTCATTCATTCATGAAGGTTGTCATTACAATCATCTTTCAAGGAAAGCTTATACATGAATGATTAGAGCGAGAATTCTAGCTAGTAGAAAATGGATGCATGCGTGTATCTACGGAAGATTACGCATGCATCACTTAGGAAGATGATGACTACACTACTAAGCAGTAATTTAATGTAGAATTAAAATACGAAGAACTACTTATCTACAAGAACTGAGGGCATTGGAGGTGGCCTCCAATGGCCTGTGGAGCCTGAGGTGGTAGGAAGGAGAAGGAGGGGTAGCCAATGGTGGTTAGGTTGGCCCTTGGAGAGGTGGTGGAGAGTTGCTCTTGGACGTCCACCGGTGTTTGTAGGTGGAGAGAGCTCGTGGATATGGAGATGGAGGGAGAAGCATGGAGAGTCCAAGATGGGTGCATGGCCATCCAAGAGGGTCTTTTTATAAACTCTTGGGCGGCCTTCATGTGGTCTCTCTAGAGAACTATAGAAGACTCTAGAGAGACCCTTAGGTGGCTGTCCACTAGGTCTTGAGTGGGTCATCTTAGATCCAAAAATTATGGATCTAAGAGTGGACAACCTGGAGGTTCGGACCTACCAGGAGGGATGACGTAATAAATTGCGGAAATAATATAAAGTAATAAACAATCACACAGAAAGACAATCGCACAAAGTACACAAAGTATTTTTAGGTGGAAACCCAAATCGGGTGAAAACCACCACCTAACCCTCTCGAGTTAGGATTTTCCGATCAACCTAGTTGATCAAATCCACTAACCGAATCACTTTAAAATGAGGGTGATTCAACCTCAGTACAACCACGCTACAAGTACGAGGGTAGAGTTCCTCAACCCCTTCTCTCCACGAGAAGGATTTTGTCCCACGAAGGAGACGGGAATTCGCAAAGCGAATACCCAACCAAATAACAAAGATAAAATAAACAAGTCCTATAGAGCCAACAAAGAAATTATGAACCTAGCTTCTATAGGAATAAGGAAACTCCCCTTTGCAAGGAGTGCGTCGAGTTGGTGACGCGGTGCGTGTGCCACGCGACGGCGCAACTTCGCTCTCATAAATAACGGCGGGAGAGCGGGTGCGCGAAGCTTGATGCTCTCTAGAGAATGGAACTAGAGCTTGGAGAGCAAGGGCTTCTCTTGGACATAAAAGAGTGGAATTAAGTTGCTTAGGTGTGTCTCTTGTTTCTCTTAGTGTGTATCTTGTGTCTCTAAGTGTGTATATGTGTTGCAAAGGTTCCCCTCTATTTATAGAGGCCTTAGGAAGGCTTTGGAAGGCTTAGGAAGGGTTCTATAGCCGTTGGGTGCAAAGTCCAAGAGAATCAGGCCGAAATCAGGACAATGATTACATTTGACAGGGTGATCAGACGTCTAATTCTGGCATCAGACGTCTGGAAGGCCACTTTAAGACGTCTGATTTCAAGGTCAGACGTCTGATTCTATGCGGGTTTCCTCCTGACTTGAATCAGATCTAAACAGGGTTTTTGTTCAAGTTTATCAGACGACATACAGGACGTCTGGCACTATGCCCGGACGTCTGGAAACCAACTTTTCCTACGGAATGGATTTTCCAACCGTTGCAACGGCTAGAAAATCTCTGAGAAGAGATTTTGGGTCAGCCGAGGCAAAATGGTCATTTATCAGACGTCTGGAAAGGCCTAAGGACGTCTGATAAGGCTCTAACGGTCATAACCTTGAGTGCCTGCTAAGCTAGCCAACGGTCCACTATCTGGACGTCTGGCAAGTCCATCAGACGTCCCCTAAGACGTCTGGTATTAGGTCTGGACGTCTGATTTCATCAGATAGAACTATCTATGTCCAGCCTAACAGATATCAGACGTCTTAAAATACTTTATCAGACGTCTGATTTGGGAATTAGACGTCTGGAAGTGCTGTTTGAACCCTATATTGGTTTTCTAAGTGTTCTACAGAAAACCTAAGTATCCTAGGATTGTGCCGGTGTTCCTAGGACTACTGTTAGGGTACTTTGAGGCTCTTTAACATGAATATTCTAAGGAAAATAAAAAGAGCAAGAAAATAAAGACAAGAGATACAAGAAAGGATTAAAAAGAATCTATCCTATTCTTCTTGTCTTCTATCTTCAATCTGTCGCTCCACGCGAACCTCCTCTGTTTTCCGTCAAGCTCCTCCAATCCGTCCTGGATGCGAGCTTGAACTCCGTCTAAACACGTCTACATTTGCAATTGACCTGAAATCTAGGACTCAAATTGCAAATGTTAAATAACACGTGTTTTGTTATCATCAAAACAAATGATCGTGGTGCTCTAGCACCAACAATCTCCCCCTTTTTGATGATGACAAAACCATAAATAATAATGCAGAAAATTCTCCCCCTTTTTGACATTATCAAAAATGTTTAATTGATTTTACATTTCCTATAACTCTCCCTTAAAACATGCTCTTCTATAAATTTATTTTAACAAAGGTGATATTCTCCCCCTTTTTGTAACAACAAGATAGCTATTATTTTCTCCCCCTTACTAAAGGAAATTTAGCTAACTTGCATCTCCCCCTTAAAAAATTGACAATTAGCTCATCATTTTTTAACTCCCCCTATCTAAATGCTTATAAAAAGATAGGGTTAAGAATTTTACCTCACCTACCATGGCCAATAAAATGGCCCGAATGGTGGTGGTGGATGCCACATCGGATGGGGCTCCCATCCGTAGCTTGGAGGCCCGGGCATTGGCGCCGGTCTCCAATCTGGTGGTCGACGTGCGGCGGGTCCGTCGTTTGTTCGCCGTCTCGTCGGTCTTCTTGTTCTCCTCCTTGGTCTACTCCTTGGTTCTCCCAACTTGAGTTGACCAGCTTTGAGTTTGTAGGTCCAGTCCTTTGTGTTGTAGTTATCCCTGAACCCTACAAAACAAGATTCCAAATTTTTCTTCGGTATCCAAGTGAGCTTGGATCCGGATCTGTTAGCGGGTCTCCTTGATGGAGATCCTTTCTCAACCTTAGGGCTATAAAAATTATCTACTTTATTGATTAATTTGTTAGAATTTTCCCTAAGACATGCAATTTCTTTTTCTATAGTATTCATCTTAGTCTTTAAATCAGAAATTTCTATTTTTAGACTAACATTTTCCTCAATCAATTTATTATTTTCATTTATGAGGTCTTGATTTTCTAATAATAGGTTATCAATTCTAGGACTAGCTTCTATGTCCTTAAGTTGTTTTTCTAACCTATCATTTTCATTTTTAAGAAAACTAAGGTTCTTTTTAATACTTTTGTTTTCTATTTTTAGTGATTTACTAACTTCAAAAAGTTCATTAAAAGCTTCTTGAAGATCGAGATTTACCTCGTTGTCGGAGTCGCTTCCGCTTTCGCTGTCGCTATTGCTTCCTTTGGCCATGAAACCAAAGCAAGCGGTTTCCTCCTTCGCGTGATCTTCTTCCGAGCTTGTCTCCTCATGAGTGACTTCCAACCTCCTCCATATTTCGTGGGCGGTGGTGCACTCTTGGATTCGTTCGAATTCCTTCGGACTCAATGCGCAATACAGGGCATTCATTGCCTTTGTGTTGAGTGAAAGCTCTCGAATCTACAGCTGCGAGTAGCCTCCTTGGGGTCGCTTCGGGATCTCGTATGGGGTTTCGCAACATCCCCATATCTCGAATTCAGTGGCTTGGAGCCACGTCTTCATCCTCAACTTCCAATATCCGAAGTCCCTCCCGTCGAAATAGGGTGGTCGGACGGTGGACTACCCTTCGGAGATTCCGATTGCGGCTATGCTTCCCTCCATGATCTTCTTGCCGGGTATTACTCCGATCTTGCAAGAACCTGCTCTGATACCAAATGAAGGTTCGTCCCTACCAGGAGGGATGACGTAATAAATTACGGAAATAATATAAAGCAATAAACAATCACACAGAAAGACAATCGCATAAAGTACACAAAGTATTTTTAGGTGAAAACCCAAACTGGGTGAAAACCACCACCTAACCCTCTCGAGTTAGGATTTTCCGATCAACCTATTTGATCAAATCCACTAATCGAATCACTGAGGGTGATTCAACCTCAGTACAACCACGCTACAAGTACGAGGGTAGCGTTCCTCAACCCCTTCTCTCCACGAGAAGGATTTTGTCCCACGAAGGAGACGGGAATTCGCAAAGCGAATACCCAACCAAATAACAAAGATAAAATAAACAACAAGTCCTATAGAGCCAATAAAGAAATTATGAACCTAGCTTCTATAGGAATAAGGAAACTCCCCTTTGCAAGGAGTGCGTCGAGTTGGTGACGCGGTGCGTGTGCCACGCGACGGCGCAACTTCGCTCTTGTAAACAACGGCGGGAGAGCGGGTGCGCGAAGCTTGATGCTCTCTAGAGAATGGAACTAGAGCTTGGAGAGCAAGGGCTTCTCTTGGACACAAAAGAGTGGAACTAAGTTGCTTAGGTGTGTCTCTTGTTTCTCTTAGTGTGTATCTTGTGTCTCTAAGTGTGCATATGTGTTGCAAAGGTTCCCCTCTATTTATAGAGGCCTTAGGAAGGCTTTGGAAGGCTTAGGAAGGGTTCTATAGCCGTTGGGTGCAAAGCCCAAGAGAATCAGGCCGAAATCAGGACAATGATTACATTTGACAGGGTGATCAGACGTCTAATTCTGGCATCAGACGTCTGGAAGGCCACTTTAAGACGTCTGATTCTATGCGGGTTTCCTCCTGACTTGAATCAGATCTAAACAAGGTTTTTGTTCAAGTTGATTAGACGACATACAGGACGTCTGGCACTATGCCCGGACGTCTGGAAACCAACTTTTCCTACGGAATGGATTTTCCAACCGTTGCAACGGCTAGAAAATCTCTGAGAAGAGATTTTGGGTCAGTCGAGGCAAAATGGTCATTTATCAGACGTCTGGAAAGGCCTAAGGACGTCTGATAAGGCTCTAACGGTCATAACCTTGAGTGCCTGCTAAGCTAGCCAACGGTCCACTATCTGGACGTCTGGCAAGTCCATCAGACGTCCCCTAAGACGTCTGGTATTAGGTCTGGACGTCTGATTTCATCAGACAGAACTATCTATGTCCAGCCTAACAGATATCAGACGTCTGAAACAACAGTCAGACGTCTTAAAATACTTTATCAGACGTCTGATTTGGGAATTATACGTCTGGAAGTGCTGTTTGAACCCTATATTGGTTTTCTAAGTGTTCTACAGAAAACCTAAGTATCCTAGGGTTGTGCTGGTGTTTCTAGGACTACTGTTAGGGTACTTTGAGGCTCTTTAACATGAATATTCTAAGGAAAATAAAAAGAGCAAGAAAATAAAGACAAGAGATACAAGAAAGGATTAAAAAGAATCTATCCTATTCTTCTTGTCTTCTATCTTCAATCTGTCGCTCCACGCGAACCTCCTCTGTTTTCCGTCAAGCTCCTCCAATCCGTCCTGGATGCGAGCTCGAACTCCGTCTAAGCACGTCTACATTTGCAATTGACCTGAAATCTAGGACTCAAATTGCAAATGTTAAATAACACGTGTTTTGTTATCATCAAAACAAATGATCGTGGTGCTCTAGCACCAACACAACCTTGGTTGCTATTTTTGGCAACTCAAAGTGGCGCCACCTTTGGAAGACTCTAGAGGATTCTAGAGTTGGCGACAATGTGTGTGTGTATGGGTGTGTGTGCGTGACTTGTGTGTGTTTGGCTAGGTGGTTTAGGTTGAGTCCTATAGGTCTAGGTGGTTAGGTTTAGGTAGGCTCCTAGAATTAGGGTTATGAACCCTAATACTGAAGTGAATGTGCAATTAAACTTGTGATACCCAATTAGGTCAGGCCTGAGTCAATTGGACTCTCACTGAGTCCAATTGAACTTGTGTTGGTTGAGATATGAGCTCAATTGGACTCTATGAGTCCAATTGACTAGGTGATGTGTGATTAACTTGATCCAAGTCAATTGAGCTTAGTGAGAACTTAATTAGGTTCTTAGGAGGGTCTTAGGGTGGTGTACTAGGCTTAGGGCACCTTAATTTAGGTTCCTTAGGGTTTGGAATTGGGTTTAGGGACTTAGGAAATCAAGATCCAAGCTTGATTTTCAAAACAGGGTCTGGAGAGGGGTATCAGATGTCCAATCTAAGTGTCAGATGACTTATACTAAAAAATTAGAAGTTCAGACTTCTTGTCTGGACATCCAATCATATATCAGGGTGGTTTCAGGGTTCTGTCTTGGAATTCTGTAGAAATTGGATGTTTGACAACTTGTCTGGACGTCCAATAACACTGCAGACTTGGGTTCTAGGTCTGTGGGTTGTGACTAAGGGTTCTGGATGTCCAATGACTTATCTGGACATCCAGATAAGGACTGGAACTAGGGTTTTGAGGCATCCTAGGTTTAGGTGTCCTAATCTAAGGGTGGCTAAGGCTTAGGATGGTCTCTAGGGCTATCCTAAGGCTAGGATTGGTCCTAAGTTCATAATTTAAACTCTACATTAAATTCTCCTAAGTAGAGTAGCATACCTAAATCCTACATTATTTTTCTACTTTATTCCTAAGTCTTCTGCTCCAGCTCTGCTGCAGCACCAGCTTCTCTTTATTGTTCATATCCAGCTTCAGATCTAGCTTTAGATCTTTTTATTACCTACAAACTATATGATGCATTTAATCAGCACATTATAACATTATTCTATGCGTAGCTAAAATAAAGCAGTAAAGATGCAAAGTATGCTCATGAATGCATGGGTTACACTAAGTTGAGCTAGGTTTTAACTTAATTTAGGTCATTTATGACCTATGATTGTTGTGCAATCAGATAATTGGTGTTAGCCCCGCTACTCACAGAATTTTGGTTGTAACTTTGGTTCTTTAGATTGATTCTAGGTTGGCTTAGGGCATTGTTGGACTCCTTACGACTCTTTGGTCAAGCTTTGCAATTAACTCGGAAAGTGGGATGCTGGGCTCGAGGGCTTTGGAGTTAGTTCCTTTTTTATCATGAAATCACGTAAAGGATAAATGTGTCATCATAGATGCGAAAGCACGTCATTTAAATTTATAAAATCGCATCCAAAAAATATGTAAGTAATATCAGGAGTACAAGTCATCTCACAAAGAGGCAATGGTGTCTAGATGTTTCCTAACCTAACTAAGCCAACGAAGAGTTTTTTTGGGATTTTTTGAATTAATTTTCTATTTTTTTTATTTTTTAATAAGAGACAGGACAATTTGATAAAATAGGCCCCTAACTAAAGATACAACCGGACCCTAAGCCTATAGCCATCATAAAAATTCACCAATTTTATGCAAGAACACTAATTTGAATACAAAACAAATGCAAGTAATTTTGTGCAAATCGGATAAGTGTAGAATTAAGCAAAAATCTAGGAAGTCAGGAAACATCGATTCTATTTTATTGTCTGACCCCTTAGTACTGTGAGAATTTTTAAGAGTAATATATAGTGAATTTGGCTACAAAATATGGTATCGTGAAGCTAGACTTGAATCCCCTTAGGCATGTAAAATTTGGTGATTTTAGGATAAATGTACTGTAAGACATGAGTTTTACAAAACAAATTCAGAATTCGAAAATGCTATAGACTTCAAACCTAAGGATCTAAGTACTCTTTTTTCTTGGTGTTTTTAAGATTTTGAATTTTTTTTTGGTTTTTGCGATAATAAAGCAAGCAAAGAGAGGTACTAGAGAGATACTAGAAAGCCATCAAAATATTATAGCTACTCAAAACAAATGTCTACAAGTGAGTAAATAAACAAATACAAGAAATTGAATAATAAGTAGAAGTAGATAAGTGGAAATGAAGCTGGGTGTGAAGAATAGAAGTACCTCGAAGAGCTCGCGACGGTGGTGGAAATGTCCACGTTAATCTTTGAGATGCTTAGAAGTAGTTGGAGTAGTTGAAGAAGTCTAAAGGATGCGGAGAACAACCTAGAGACATAGATGGAGAAGAAGAAATATGCGTAGAGGAATGCTTCTAAAGGGCAACCTAAAGGGAAATTAGGAATCCTAAGAGACTAAGAGACCTAACTAGTGGATGTAGTATGTGGATAGTGGAGGGGTTGGGCATGTGGAGGAAGAATGAGCAAGAAGTGTAAGTTTGCATGAGGGAGGGGGGTGAATAGTGTGGTATAAAAAATAATTTAATACAAATGAAACAATCACACAAACATTCGCCACAATAAGACAAGTATTTTTAGGTGGAAACTCCAAGGATAAAAGCCATCACCTAAGTCATCCCGACTTAGGATTTCCTGATCGACCTAGTTAATCAAATCTACTATACATACCACATAAAACAAGAGTGGCACAACCTTAATACAAGCATGCTACTTTAAACTAAGGGTAGTGCACCTCAAATCCCTTTTGTTCACAAAGAGAATTTTGTCTTACGAGGAGATGAGAATTTACAATGCGAATACCTAACAAAACAAGGTACAAAAACCTATAGAGCCCAAATATAAGGTTGAACCTAAGCTTCTAAAGGTGAAGATGGCTTCCATGATGCGGAAGAGAATAGGGTGATGGCGTAGCGTAATAGTGCTCTCTAATGTGTAGACCAAGGCTTGGAGAGTAAGGGCTTCCTTTATATCTTTTCACAATGTATATAGAGTGGGAAATATTGTTTCTATCTGTATTTGGCAAAGAAGGGGTTCCAATCTATTTATAGATGAGCTGGGAAGGTTCAAGAAGGCTTGGGAGAGGCTTCGTAGCCAATGGAACCAAATCTAAGAATATTTGACTGAAATCCAATTGATAGAAAATCAATTATTGCATCGGACAACATAATTAGACGTCTGATAAATTGATTAGTTGTTTGATCAGGGTATATTAGACGTCTGATAGAAAAATTATATGTCTAATTCTGTAAGGAGGTCTCCCTAGAATTGCATTGGATCTTGTACATCAATCATGGTCCATATAATTAGACGTTTATAGGTTGTCTAATTATAATGTGGGATGTTTGATAAAAATTGTGTTACCAAGAATCAAAATTTTCATGACTTGGGAAATCATTTTTTGTTTGATAACAAGATTTGAGTTAAATTTAATCACAATGGTCAACTATTAGACGTTTGGGAATGCCTCTAGATGTCTGGAAGAGATTTTGGACATCTGACAAAAGGTATGGACATCTGAAAGCGAATGGCACAGACTTAAGTTTGAGAATTCTGGTTATTGGATGTCTGATCAGATGTTTGGACATCTTCAAATGAGTTATGGGATGTCTGATAATATGTCTGGATGTTTGATAAGGCTTATTGGAAGTATGATAAGATGTCTGAATGTCTAATAAGGTAGGCTATTTACTATTTTGCTTTCTAACTTGATTCGAAGATTTGTCTAAGTGTCCTAAGGTTAAGTGAGTATGTTTAGGATATTATATTTTCGACTCTTTAACAACTATCTAATGGAAAGAAAATGGCACAAAGAAATACATATAGAACATAAACAAAATATTCTATCATATTCTTCTTTTTGCTTTGTCTTCGAGCTTTAGCTCTATTGCTCCTTGATGCTTTTGTTCATCATCAAGCTCCTCCGTCTCCATGGATTGTGAACTTGAACAGCTTCCAAGTATTCTAAATCAATTGCATTAACCTAAGAACTGACAACTCAAATGCAATTGTTAAATACACTTTTGTTTTGTTATCATCAAAATCAAGGACCAAGGTGCACTTGCACCAACAATCTCCCCCTTTTTGATGATGACAAAACTATAAACAATTAAGCTCATAAATCTCCCCCTTTTTGACATTATCAAAATGGTTCATTTTAAATTAATCCTAAATCTCCCCTTTAATACATGTTCTAGAAATATTTTACTCCCCCTTTTTGACATAATAAAAGAAATAAGCTCCCCCTAAAGACATGTATTTCTATGCCAATTTCAAATTTTAAACTAACATAGGTTAAGGGTTATCACCCCTTTTTCTAATGGAAGCATAGCACAATAAAAATTTTAAACCCTCCCCCTATCTTGATGCTAATTTAGGAGAATAAATCATCAAAATAAAAAACTTACGTCCATTGATATGGATTCCAACCATCATACCCATTTGGTTGTCCAACTATCTTCACTCTTCCATCATGCACTCCATAGAGATAGAATCTTGGATCAACAGGTGTGTTTTGGTGACCTACAAAACAAGAATTGACTAAGTATTTTGGTACCCACATCTTTTTGGGTCCATGATGGTTAGCTTTTCTCAACTAAGGTTGGGGTCCACTTGGATTCAAAACCTTAGGCCTTTGTGCATAAAATCACTTGGTGTGTCCATTTCTAGATTTATCATTAATCTTAGTCATTCCCTTAGTGATTGTAGCTAACTTGTTTAGCAACTTATTTGAATTTTCTTTTAGACAAATAAGGTCATTTTCAATAACACTCATTTTGCCTTTCAAAGTAGAAATTTCATATTTAAGTAGGTTGTTTTCTTCAATTAATTTGCTATTTTCAACAACAAGAACTTTATTTTCAGAATAGATATAAATGGAATCATCATTCAGTTTTTCAATTTTAGCAAGCAATTTATGGTTTTCTAGAACTAAATCTTGATTTTCCAATACAAGACTATCTTGTTCAAATTTTAAGGCACTAGAAGTCTTTTTCATATTTTTATTCTCTAACTTAATTGACCTACTAAGAGGATATAATTCTTCAAAGGCTTCTTGCATCTCATCTATAGTAAAAGAGTTTACCTCTTCACTATTGTTGTCATTTTTCTCGTTGTCTTCCTTCTCTCCGTCTTTTGTGATCACCATGGGACTGAGCCACATGGTTTCATTCTTTGTTTCCTTTGTTTCTTCTTCCTCCATCGAGCTCAAGTCATCCCAAGTCGCCTGGAATGCCTTCTTCTTGTGTTTCTTCTCCTTTTTCTCCTTCTTCATGAGAGGGCACTCCGGTCTAAGGTGCCCCTTCTTGTTGCAATGATAGCAATGAGTCGGGCTTTCATTCCTTTCTTTCTCCTTCTTCCTTTTACATTCCCTAAACTTAGGAAACTTGACAAATTTGTTAGCCAAAAAATCAAGTTCCTCATCATCGGAACTTACCTCCTCATCGAAGTGAGCATTAAATGCAAAGCTCTTCATCCTTGGCTTTGGTGTCTCCTTCTTGTTCTTTTGATTCATCTTATTTTCATATGCCATGAGGTTGCCCAAGAGGTCATCCATGTTGAGCTCCTCCACTTGGTGGGCTCTTCGATGGCAGTGACCTTTTGTTCCCATTTCGGTCCAAGGGAACGAAGGAGCGTCGATTGAAGTTCCGATTGAATAAATGTATTGGCCAAAGATTTGAGATTGTTCACAACCAATGTGAACCTAGTGTACATCTCACTTAAATGTTTGATACTTTTGATAGAAAAGGATTCATACTCTTGAGAAAGCAAATTAATTTTAGAGGTTTTTACCTTAGATGTACCTTCATGTGTTACCTCAAGCATCTTTTATATCTTGTAGGTGGTTGTGCATTGTGAAATGTGGTTGAACTCCTCCGGGCTCAATGCACAATAAAATGCATTCATCATTTTTACATTGAGAGACAACTCTCGAATTTGTTCTTAAGAGTATCCTCTAGCGGGTTTCTTTGGGATGATGTAAGGAATCGCACATCCTTCCCAAATCGTGTAATTGTTGGCCTGCAACCACATGCGCATATGTAATTTCCAACAGGGATAGTTTTGACCTTTAATGTATGGTGGTCAAATGGTGGATTATCCCTTGGCATGCCTCATCACAAAAATGCTTCCCTCCATAATTGGATCCTTGCTAGGTGTGGCTCCGTACACACGAGAATGAGGCTCTAGTACCAATTGTAAGCTTGCATTAGAGGGGGGTGAATAGTGAGATATAAAAAAAAATTAATACAAATGAAATAATCACATAAACAATCACCTGAATATGACAAGTATTTTAGGTGGAAACCTCAATGGTAAAAACTACCACCTAAGTCACCCAACTTAGGATTTCCCGATTGACCTAGTCGATCAAATCCACTATACGTACCACTTAAAATGGTGGTGGCACAACCTCAATACAAGTACACTACTTTAAATCGAGGGTAGTGTACTTCAAATCCCTCTTCTTCATGAAGAGAATTTTGTCTCACGACGAGACGGGAATTTGCAAGGAGAATACCCAACAAAACAAAGTACAAAAACCTATAGTGCCCAAATATAAGGTTGAACCTAGATTCTAAAGGTGAAGATGACTTCCCTGATGTAGAAGAGGTTGGCGTGATGGCGTAGCGTAACAGTGCTCTCTAATGTGTAAACCAAGGCTTAGAGAGCAAGGACTTCCTTTAGATCTTTTCACAATGTGTATAGAGTGGGAAATATTGTTTCTATGTGTGTTTAGCAAAGAAGGGGTTCCGATCTATTTATAGATGAGCTTGGAAGGTTCAAGAATTCTTGGGAGAGGCTTTCTAGTTGTTGGAACCAAATTCAAGAAGATTTGGCTGGAATCCAATTCATAGTAGATCAATTATTGCATCTGACAGGATAATTAGATGTCTGATCAGGGTATATTAGACATCTAATAGAAAAATTAAACGTTTGATTTTGTTAGGAGGTCTCCCTGGTTCTGAATTGGATCATGTACAAGGATCATTATCCATATCATTGGACATCTATAGGACTTCTGATTATAGTGTTGGACGTCTAATAAAAAGTGTGTAGCCAAGAATCGATTTTTTCGTAAGTTGGGAAATCATGATTTCATCTGACAACAGGATTTGGGTCAAATTTAATCACAATGGTGGATTATTGGACATTTGGGAATGTCTCTGGAGGTTTGGAAGAGGTTCTGGACGTTTAACACAAGGTATGGACATCTGAAAGGAAATGCCTGGTTATTGGATGTTTGATTAAATGTCTGGACATCTTCAAATGAGTTATTGCACGTCTGCTAATATGTCTAGATGTCTGATAAGGCTTATTGGAAGTTTAATAAGAGATGTATGGATGTGTGATAAGGTAAGTTTGTTTGCTATTTTGGTTTTTTAGCTTGATTCTAAGATTTATCTAAGTGTCCTAAGGTTAAGTATGTCTAGGACTTAGGTTATTATATTTTGGGCTCTTTAGCAACTATCTAATGGAAAGAAAATGGAAAAAATAGATACATAGAACAAAAACAAAATAGTCTATCCTATTCTTCTTTTTGCTTTGTCTTCAAGCTTTAGCTCTATTGCTCTGTGATGCTTTTGTTCATCATCAAGCTCTTCTGTCTCCATGGATTGAGAGCTTGAACACCTTCCAAGTCTTCTAAATCAATTGCATTAGCCTAAGAACTCACAACTCAAATGAAATTGTTAAATACACTTTTGTATTGTTATCATCAAAATCAAGGACCAAGGTGCATTTGCACCAACAAGAAGGTGGCTAGGGTTTCTATCTAAGGAAGAAGATAAGAAATGAGTAGGAGCACTAAAGAAGCAACTACAAGCTATGGAGACCTAATGTAACTAAGGGAACCTTATGGACTCAAGGTGGATGTTTGAGAGGGTATAAATAGAGGGAGAGGGTGGCACATATGGCGGCTTAGAGCCTACGAAAGATGGCTTAGGGTTTTGGAAATTAGGTTTAGGTTTAGGATTTATCTAAATAGGAAAGTAAGAACCCTAATTGCCTTCAATTTTCGACCTCTGTATGTTCCGAATTTCAAATTGCATATTAAAAAAAAAGTTGTAGCCCTTTAAATCAACTTTCAAATGCAACTTGAATCAAAAGGTGTGTCAAGCTGTCATGATTTTTAGGATTTTAATTGGGATTAGGATCTTGATTGGATAAAATCATGGGATGGCATTGAAACCTAATTAAATTGATTGCCACATCTTATCAATTAATTCCAAAGAATATTTCTGGTAATTTAGTGTAGAAAAATTATGTGCCACATTTGCATAAGGTTTAGGACTTCCTAGGATAGGATTAGGACTAGAAATAGGGTAGTGTCAATATGTGTGTGAGCTAGATTTTAGGATTAGGATAGGAGTGTGTAGGATCTAAAAGGCACAAGCACACTAGAAGGGGGGATGAATAGTGTGGTAGACAAAAATATGCAAGCAAATCAAACCACAAAAAATAACGCCAGATGTATAGTGGTTCCCCTCACTTGGGTACTTCATTACCTAAGTCTCCCAACTTAGGATTTTTAACCCGATTCCCTCAACCTGGAGGGAATCAATCTATTGTAAATGGAGGTAATTACGGGTTACCTCAACTCAATTACAAGATAGAATAAGAGCAAAATGATACAGGTGTAAGCAAGCAACAATAAAGCTTACAACTAAATTCCTAAGTCTTCAACAAGAATTTGCTTAATAAAATGATTATACACTAATCTAATGAGAGCACACTAAAGTGAAAGATTTTACGATGAAGAATGAGATCGCTTGAAAGAGGTTTGTTGCAGAGAGTATCACCTTGATAAAAGCAACAAATCAACAATCCTTGCAGCTAGAAATGTGTAATCTAGGAATTAGGAGCAAGGAGATAATATTTTCTTGTTATTATGTGCAAATGACACCCACAAGGTGTTTATATAAGCCACTAAACACCTTCCATACGATTACTAGCCATTCGGGGCAATTTAGGAAGATTAGATATAGGATTAATTGCAAAACAGCCGTTCAGATTGGTCATAACGGTTAGTTGGTATTGGTACTAAAGTTGTGGTACCGTGACAGAGTGTTTTTGTGCATTTTGAAATTGTCGGAAATTATAGTATAGTCGCGTTAAATGCTCATCAAAGATAATTTGTAAGAATAATGAGACTTGAGTCCCGGTTGTTTGTCTCTGGGAGCCATTATGGAAATGCAGATTTGAAATCGATCTCGCTCGCTCTACTTGCTTAAAATCTCATGTTGGTTTATTGTTATTACGTATTGATGCACGACATGCTTAGTTGCCAAAATATCAGAAATTAAAACATGCAACTTCAATCACACCAAAAGATGATAACTAGGCACATGGTGATTTTCAACATATATATTTATATATATAAAAGATGATGATGATATCAGAGTTGCAGAGCACAGGTAAAGGAATGCTTATACAGGGAAATAAAACTACTCGCTACCAGAAAATGACTGCATACATGAATCTATGGGGGGATTTTGCATGCATCATTGGGGAAGAATATGGAGCTACACTACTAGGTAGTAAATAAAGCATGTAAATATGAGAAGAACTATAATCTAGTTTAGCAGAAATAAGGGCATTCAGAGGTGGCTCCGATGGCCTTTGAATGGTTGAGAGGAGGAGGGGCTGCCAATGGTGCTTAGGCCGACCCTTGGAGAGAGGTTGAGGAGATGATCTTGGCATGGAGATGGTGGAGGCCATGGTGATGCTACTCGTGGAGATGGAGTGGAGGTGGAATGAAACTAAGCTATGGAGCCAAGAGTGAATGGGTTCAAAGTGCCACCCTTTAAGGGAGACTCTCTAGAGAAGTGTGGAACTCTCTAGAGAGAGCTCTAAGAGTGGCCGACCAAGGTAGTTTTTAGATCCACCAAAAGTGGACCTAAGAATTGAATGGCTCTTGGTTGCTAATTTTAGCAACCAAGAGTGGCGCCACCTTGAAGAGGGTTCTAGAGAACTCTAGATGGGTGTGTGTGCGTGAATGGGTGTGTGTGTGTGTGTGTGTGTGTGTGGGTCGAAACCAAGGTGGCTAGGTGGTCTAGGTTAGGTCCTAAGGGGTTTGGGTTAGTGTAGGTCTTAAATTAGGGTTGCAAACACTAATTGCTAAGGAGGAAATGAAATTAAACTTAACAAAAGTTTAATTGAATGAGTGTGAACCTAATTGAGAGTGAAATAACTCAATTAGGCTGAGCTTAGGTCAATTGGACTCTCATTGAGTCCAATTGGACTTGTATGGGTTGAGATCTGAGCTCAATTGGACTCTATGAGTCCAATTGACTAGGCAATGGTAATTGATTATGATTTAAGTCAATTAGGTTTAGTGAGGACCTAATTAGGTCCTTAGAGAGGTCTAGAGGTGATGTACTAGGGTTAGGGAACCTTAATTTAGGTTCCTAGGGGGTTATAATTGGGTTTAGGGAGCTAAAGATCCAAGATCAAGGCTTGAACCTCAAAACAGGAACTAGAGAGCAGTTCCAGACGTTTAATAATAGTATCAGATGACTTATACTCAAAAATTAGAAGTCCAGACTTCAATTCTAGACGTCTAATCAGAGTCAAGAAGGATTCTGGGTTCTGTCTTGGCTATTCTGCAGAAATTGGACGTTTGACCAAGTGTCTGGATGTCCAATAATGTTGCAGATGTGGGTTTAAGGTGTATGGGAGTTGGCTAACGGTTCTGGACGTCCTATAACTCATCTGGACGTCCGGATAGAGGGTGGAGTTAGGTTTTTAAGGTTTCCTAGGGTGTGGTGACCTAATCTAAGGGTGGCTAAGGCTTGGGGAAGCTTCTAGGATATCCTAGGGCTAGGATGGTCCTATGTTCTTCATAATTTACTACTTTATTCCTACTTAAATAGAATAGCATACCTCAACCCCCTACATTATTGTCTACTACATCTTATTCTAGGTCTTCTGCTCTAGCTCTGTTGTAACTCCAGTTATTCTTTATTCTTCAGATCCAGCTTTAGATCCAGCTTCAGATCTACCTTCTGGTCAGCTTATTACCTGTAATTGACATAATGCACCTAATTAGCACATTATAGCATTATTTTATACATAGCTAAAAGAAAGCAGTAAAGATGCAAGTAATGCTTTTGTATGCATGAATTATCCTAACTTATGCTAAGTCCTAGCCTAATTTAGGTCAATTAAGACATATAATTGTTGCGCAATCATACCGGTACTGACTGCTCACAGATGACCAGTAGTTAGCCCAACAAAGCCTGGGTATCGGTACTCATTACGGGTACCGGTACTCAGTGCTTACAGTTGAGTACCAACTAAGTCACTAGGTACCGGTACTCATCACTCATTACGGGTACCGGTACTCAGTGCTTACAGTTGAGTACCAACTAAGTCACTAGGTACCGGTACTCATGATGAGTACCGGTACTTGTGACTCACAGATTTGGGTCCTGTGACCTACACGTCCGGTACTAATGATGAGTACCGGTACTTGTTGTTCACAGTTTGGGAGTAAAACCCAAACCTATGCCAAGTACCAAGAATGACCTATGATCATTAATCTAAGTGAAATTTGAATGTAAAAACAAGATCAATATGACAGCAAAATGATGAATTTTCAAATGAATAGCTGAACAGAAGAATGATTCCTAATTATCTCTATTTTGATTTTAATTCCTAACTCATTTACCTTGTTAGGAGACATGTACAATCTAGATTACAAAATATATGAATAAAATAGAAATAGTCTTCAATCTTCATGCCATCATCACTTCTTTCATACATCCTTAGATTCTGTTATTTCCTAAAAATAACACTTCATAAACTCATTAGATTTAAAATGGTTTTGTTAACACCAAAACATAAAAGAGAAGTGGAATTAGATTCTAACAATCTCCCTCTTTTTGGTGTTGACAAAGCAATAGAAATACATATATTTAAAATAATAGAAACCTCATAAAAGAAGGAATACAAAAAACTTCACTAGGAGTGAAACCTCCCCCTCAAACTAAGCTTCCTTATTTTAAATACAATGTATTTACCATTTCTCCTCCTTTTTGTCAATCAAACAAAAATAATATAACAATATGCATAGACAATGACTAGGCATGAAACAAGATTGTAGAACAACAATCATAAGAAGAAAACAAGCATATTAAAAGTCATAACAACCATAATTGAAGTCATACATCATTGAAAGACATAATAACCAAGCAAAGACATGTTCAAATGTTCAATACATGAAAATATAGACTAAAACTAATTGCAAGGATGTTTTCTGATAGACTTTTGAGCACGTCTGCTTCTAGTTCTACCACCATCATTATCATCATCATTTTCGTCATCTTCATCATCTTCATCATCATCTTCATCTTCATCATCACTTTCATCATAAGAAACCTCTTCTTCATCTTCATTGTCTTCTTCCTCTTCATCATCATGAAGAATAGGTTCTTCCGCCATCGGAGATGAGACATGAGACGGATCTTCAAAATGCTTTTGGCATCTCTCACTATATTCTTTGGGCTCTTTTGGTTGAGTGCACTTCCTTTGCTTAGGATGTTGAATGGAAGAAGCAAAAGGATAGGACTCAATGGAAAGTGAAAGATCATAGAACTTGCATTCCATATGACGGAAAGCAAAGTTGAGATTTGACAGATTTTGTCCAATATAATTAAAAGTGTTAATCATATTGGGATCAGTTCCAGACACATTAGACAAATTGACCGAAGGAGTTTCAGCTTCTGGATGTGGATAAGTTATTGGAACAAAAGCTGAGGATGATTCAAGAGGTGGATGAGAAGAAGATTGAGCATTTGGATCAACTTCTTCATCTTCACTTGATGATTCCTCTCTAGCCAATTTTAATCCCATTTTTCGGAGTGTGGACCACTTGAAGTAGACCACTTTTCTAAGTGGAGTAAAGTTAGTGAGATAGATTTTACTCTTGATAAGAATGTGAGATACAAGGATATCAAGAGGAAGAGATGAAGCACGGAAATGAGGTCTTAAGAAGTGAATAAATACTGTGTTCCAATTTACAGGAAAATTTGTTATAATAGCATAGATTAAGGGTAAAATGTTTATAGGGATTTTGTGGAATCCCAAGTATTCAGCCCTTAGGTTGCATGCTAAAATTTTGAATAGAACTCTAGCAAATAAGGTAATGTTGGGGCAACCAAAGCTTTTCCTTGATAGTTAAGGAGCAAGAGTGTTTCATGAATTTTTGAAGTAGAGAATTTCTCCTTAAGAGTATCAAAAGCATGACCTTCATTAGGACATTGGGTTATGGTGGATAGGAATTTGGGTGTTACAATTATCTTTTGACCAAAAATGTTTGAAGTTAAGACAAGATGACCTCGATTGTCATGTTCTTGGAGCTTTGCAAAAAATAGACAATTAACATTAAGATAAACTCCAGGAACATCAGCAAAGAATGACTCATCAAAGAAATGCATGAGGTTTTGTTCAGATAAACGAGTGGTGAAGTTAAAGAGTTGTAAAGAAAAATCTTTCCACTCAACTGGCCTACAATGGTGAAGCTTTAGGTCCTTATACCAATCAAACTTTGATTTGGCATCCTCATTGATGCAAAATTTGTGAAATGCATCTTGAGGTGCCTTTCCCTTACTCTTAGATTTAGGTGCCATCTGAAAAATATGCAACAAGAGTAGGAGAAATAATGAGTAAATCAGAATATTTCCTTTGATGTGTGCATTCAAAAACACACTTAAGCCTGCATGTACCAGTACTGGTGATTAGTATCGATACCTGCTGTCAAAAGCAGGCTCTGTTGCACCCAGGTAGTACTAGTACTGGTGATAGGTACCGGTACCATCTGGTACCTGACGAGAAATAGAATGTAGCAGCAGGGATGATTTAGAGGAAAGTGAAAATGAGTTGAAGAGAGAATCAAGATATAAAGATCTATAAAGGAGATGAGAAAATACCTAGAGTTGAGTCTTTGAGGAGATCCAAGAAAATGACTTATACCAGTCTTGCACCTCAGGAAGTTACACGAAATCACCTCATGCCTCGAGGTGCTAATTAATGCGATTTTAACTGTAATAAGTTGGGCTTAACGTACAAAACGAGCAAAATAAGGTAAAGATTAATAAATGGATTAACTTATGATACAATACCCTTTTGATATGCTAAAATAATCATGATTTTTATTTCAAATCATTGTAGCATGAAAACCTAGTAATCAACTAAAATAATACAGAACAAATGAAATCCAAGTTGAACATAAAGAGGTAGTTGCTCATTTTAAAACCTTTTGTTATTATTTTTTTGTCATTTTTTGTCATGCCCTAAAAACCTAGGTCCCCAACATGGGTGAGGAAATGGAAAAAGAAGAGGTGCTGGTCTATTTAATTCAGGTTGTACCTAGCTAAGTCAAGCTATCAAGAATTCTAGTTGATAAGGAAATGGAAGAAAATATCAAGAGAATGGCACATAAATGAAAGTGTACAATACAAGTTAAACATGTACTAATCTAGCAAATAAAATAGAAATTGATAACACCACGCAAGGGGGTAGTAATTAGGTTGAATATGGCCCATCTTTAGAATAAAAGGCACAACATAAAGTAGAATAGGAGCATTGCATGTATCAAGTACCAAGATTGCTTATAAACTGTATTAATGGCCATTTGTGTAAAGCATTTGTCAAAGCAGGCCTCAGATGAGCAATCAAACCGCACGGATGGATTCAGGACGACGAACGGAGTCTAACGGACTCAAGATCGGCCAAATCCGACATCCGGAGCTCCCACAATGGGCCCAAGAAATCCTGACCGTTGATCTGGAGATCAACGGCCTAGAACGCGCCACGTCGCCCCGCCCCCGCCGCTCGCACGCCCCCAAGCCAGCCAAGGACGCATCTCGGCCGTTGATCTTCGATCGAACGGCCGAGATCCGCGCGCTCGCCCGCGGTCGCCGCGACAAAGCGCGGGCGTGGCGCAACGGTTAGCGCGCACGCCCGCGTCGCGGCGACGCGCGTTCGAATCGCGCGGAGCGGAAATCACTTGCGGGCGAAGGGCGCGGTAAAATTGAGCCGCGCGATCAGAAGCGAGCGGCTAGGATTGCACCACGCGGCGCGACGACAGCGCCCCACCTCCCACGCGCGCGCGCACGCCGGGCGGAAACGCGCGCGCGCTGTGCGCGCCCGAAGCGCGATCCTAGCGCAGGCGCGGGAGGATCTCAGCCGTCCGATCATCAATCGGACGGCTCTCGTTCGACATCCACGGATCGCGCCTGAAGAGAGAGAGGGGCGGGCGGCTGACCGGCGGCAGAAGGCCTTCACCGACGTATCTGGAAGCGGTTTTAGCGACGTTCTGGATGTCGCTAAAGCACATTCTTCTTTTAGGAAGCCCTTAACTCTATTTAAACCCCCTTCTACCACCATTCAAGGCATCCTCTCCCACTTGCAACTACTCCACTCCTCTCCTAGCTATTCTTAGGCACTCTTGTAATCGCCGGAGACGACGAGCCGCCGACGGAGCCTCCTCCACCGCCGTGGCTGCCTCGTCGCTCTCCACTCTCTCTCTACCTCTCTCTCTCTCTTTAAGCTTTCATTTACTTTTGTTGAAGCATGTATTTAATGTTGTAAACCATGAACTATGAATGCATGTTTAATGAAATTATTTTCCATTTAGTTGCCATTTTAATTTCTGTTTAAAGTGCATGATCAAAACCAAGAGCTTTCTAACCCTAAACTCTCTCTATCTCTCGCTTTTCAAAACCGTCTCTTTCGCAAGCAAAACTCCGCCTTTTTCGTGACAACAAGTGGTAAACAAAATCCGATTTCCACGCCTCCCTGAGATCGACACTCGAACTCACCTCCGTTTACTTCTTTTAAAACCGACATATCAAGTGCAACTATAACGACACCTCTTAACACACACGCACGAAGGCACGTCAGTTTTTGGCGCCGTTGCCGGGGAGGCAACGGATTTGTTTTATCACCTCCATTCCACCTTCATTCTCATATCGTCTAATGCCCTATTTTCCTTTTTACTTGACGGTTGCAGGAATTCGGCGCATGGACGGCGAAGCGACGCATTCCACTATGGTAGCAAGGAAGTAGGCGCCTCGAGGACCGATAGTGAGTACTCTCTCTCTCATTGTTTGCTTGCGTGAAAAAGCTAAAAAAAATCATAAAAACTAAAAAAATTGGCGTGGTGAATGATTGCTTGACCCACATTCTTAACACATCACCCTACAAAAAAATGTACACTCTAATATGCTGGATAAATTCTTGGAGTGTTCTTTTCTCTTTCTCTTGAGTGGTGTTTGCGAAGCCACCGTGAGTTGACCTGGGCCGCACCACTCAACCCTAAAACTGACTCATCTAATAGAAGCTGCATGATTATCAGGATGAGTACACTAGGGTTTTAGAGCCTCTACAAAATAAAAGGAAATCTACTTTCACTAAGTTGTGTGCAGAACTTGACGTGCCCACTGAAACTTGTTTGAAAATATTAAGACACGTCAACCCTAAAAAGTACTTAAGTAAGGATGAAACACTAAAAGGCACTATATCTTAACAAATCCTTGCTTGAAAATCATGTTTTGCTAGAAGCACACACTTTGAAAGTAGAACATTAAGAGGCACCACCCCAATCAACGCCTCATCACATCACCCTAAGCACAAGCACTATCCTAGCCCTATAAAACTGAGTAGACGTGCCCTAGGCAGGACTGAGTTAAGTCTCAAAAGGTGAGGTTTTGTCTGCTAGGCACTTGGCTTTCATTCCCTTGGTAGAATCTGGTGACTAGGCTGCGGGGCAGTGTCAAACGACCGCGGTTGTGGGGTCTATGGAACCGGAGGCGCAAGCCAAAGGAAGAACCTTCCCTGCAATCCCCTCGTAATCAACCTGGCCAGATTAGCCTTGAGAAGGGGAGTCCAGTGCTTACGGACTTAATCACCCTTTGTGAGATTTCTAGGTCTCCTAAGGAATACACCATAAGGATTAGGCTTGCGTGCTTGATTGAAACACATTTCTCGCATCTGTCGCCCTCCGCATCCCCTCCTGTTCTTCTCTAGTGTATGCACGGGAGGCGCTCACTGCATCCCGAATTGTGTGTTTTGGGGCAGGAATCTAGGCGACGTAATTCTGTTGAAAACATGGCTGAACCTAGGGTAGATGAGGCTGAAGATCAACCCCCACCAGATGCTATGGCTGTCGTCCAGGCTCAAATCAATACTAACCATCGGCTTCAGCAACAACAAATCCACACCATCATGCAAGCCATACAACGGTTACAGAACCCGCAAGAACAACCACCACCTTTCAATGACATACCAGGACAACCACCACTTGATTTACCACCATTTCAGAACCAGCCAAGACCCCTCCGTGATTTCTATAACCCTTCTGCCATTAGAGTCGAGCCACACCTTAGGATCCCCGAAGGGGGAGACGATTTTGAGCTAAAACCTAATGTATTAAGTCTAATCCAGAGCCACTTTCATGGAAGCTCAAATGAAGACCCCTTTCAGCACCTAGAAGATCTCGACCGCATAGCAAGAACAGTAAAACCTAGGAACATTAGCCTTGACATTGTTCTAATCAAGATGTTCCCTTTCTCATTAAGAGACAAGGCTTCTCATTGGCTTAGAACCCTAGGTAGACCCATCACCACCTGGGAGGAACTGAGGCATGCATTTTTAAAGAAATTCTTCCCCATAGGAAAGACCAATGCCCTCAGAAGAGCTATCACTACCTTCACACTCCAGGGTGGGGAACAATTTCATGAGGCGTGGGAAAGATTCAATGAACTTTTGAGGAAATGCCCACACCACGAAGTTCCAAGGTGGCAATTGGCCCAGATCTTCTACCACGGTCTGGATAGCAACCTACGGAACTTCGTCGATGCCTCATGCGGGGGAAACTTCCTAAACAAAGACGAGGAGAGCGCGTTTGAGCTCTTTGAGTCTATGAGCGAGAATTCGCTCAACAATGCCTCCATGAACCAGTTTAACAGATCCAGTCAACCCCGTGGTGGGATTTATGAGGTGCAAGCAAATTCTGGAATGGTTGACATGGACATCATTGCCAAAAAGTTGGATCGAGTGGAATTGGTGGACAAGAAGATTGATGAGCTTCTAAACCAGACCAGGAACCCCTTACAGACTTTCACCCTAGCAAAAGGAGCACATAATGTTGACCTGGTCCAACCCTTCACCCAACTGAACCTGGAACAACCCCCAACCATGTTCCAAGGAGGGACCTTTGCTCCCTCGACCCTTGATTACTCCCTTCCTTCTTCATCAACATCGGCTATTCTAGAAGATGTGCAAGCCGTCCAAGGATATGCAAAACCTGACCCTTTCTCCAACACTTACAACACCGGCTGGCGTAATCACCCCAACTTTGGTTGGACAAACCAGAAACTACCGCAATTCCAAAACCAGCCCAGGCCAAACCAACAGCCACACTTGCCCCCCTATCAGCAAGGACCACCAGTTAGACCCCAATATAACCAAAATAGGGCGGCCCCTCCCCCACAAAACCAAATGGACACCCTAATAAAGATGATGGCTGACATGAACCAAAAACATCAGGAAGAAATGGCCTTGGTAAAGGGACAGTTAAGCCAACTCTTGGACTGTAAACAACAAGGATCTCTACTTTCCCAACCACAACCAAACCCGCGAAACATAATTAACAGAGGCCCCAATTCGCAAGGGTTCCAAGGCAACCCCGGGCAGGCTCATATGGTCCAACCGGCTCCACAAACACCTCCTGGGTTTGGCGCCTCTTCATCCTCATCTTCTCAAGGATCACCCCATGGCCCCAATGCCTCTGCGAATGCGGTGACCTTGAGAAGCGGCACCAAAACCCAGGATCCCAAATGGCCGACTCTCCCCGAGACTTTACCCGACTTAGAAGAAACACCAACCAATGACCCAAACATGGAACCAATTCAGACACCCTATCCTGAGGCCTTGGAAACAATCAAGAGAAAAAAGAATACTGTGGAAACTGAGGAGCTGATGGAAATTTTTAAACAAGTACAGATTAATATTCCGCTTCTAGAAGCTGTCAAACACATCCCCGCTTACGCCAAGTTCTTAAAGGATGCCTGTACACCCAAGCGTAAGCTGAGACCTCAAGCACCTAGGAAGGTTGTACTCTCTGAGCAAGCCAGTTCCGTGATATCAAGCAACCTTCCACTCAAACGAACTGACCCAGGAGCACCCCTGATTTCCTGCAACATCGGGGACATGACATTTGATAGAGCGCTCCTGGACCTAGGTGCTTCTATCAACCTAATTCCCACAACCTTGTACCACCAATTTGGTTTTGGGGAGCTGGCACCAACCCCTGTCACCATCCAGCTGGCGGATAGATCAGTGAAAACCCCGAAGGGGGTTGTCGAGGACGTGATTGTACGGGTCAAGGACTTCTATTTCCCAGTCGACTTTTTGGTGCTCGACATGGAAGTCCCTGAAAAATTACAGAACGCACCCATAATCTTAGGCAGACCTTTCTTAGCCACGGCTAAAGCAAACATCGATTGCGACACGGGATGTATGGAAATCGCCTTCGGAGACAGGAAAATGCAATTAGATATCTTCCGGGCAACAAAGTCTTTTGATTGTGATTACATTGAGGAACATGATCCCGTGGAAACTTTAATCGAGGAATGCCTTACCCTCAATTCTGTCTCAGACCACCAAACCCGTAGTTCTGGCTCGTCACCATCATTACCTGTGGACCTCTGTAAGGCTGAGTATCATCACATGACACCATTTGAAGAAATCGATGTTGATCAACTACCGCCCTTTCCATTCCCATCGACTGTGATCCCACCCGCACCTGAACTTAAACCATTGCCCGAGAATCTCAAGTACGTCTTCTTGGGACCTGGCCAGACCTTCCCAGTGATTATTAATTCCCATCTAACCAAGGATCAGGAACTAAGGTTGACTGCAACTCTTTCAGAACATCGGGCCGCCATTGGTTGGACCATCTCAGATCTAAGAGGAATTAGCCCCACCTATTGCACCCACAAGATTTACCTGGAAGACGGGGCCCGACCTTCCCGCCAGATGCAGAGACGGTTAAACCCTAACATGCGGGAGGTCGTTAAAAAAGAAATTATCAAGTGGCTCGACGCCGACATCATCTACCCTATCTCTGATAGCCCCTGGGTGAGCCCCACTCAAGTGGTTCCAAAGAAGGCTGGGCTCACCGTTGTCACTAATGATCATGGCGAATCCATTCCCACCCGCACCACTATCGCATGGCGGGTGTGTATTGATTATAGGAAGCTTAACGAAGCCACTAAGAAGGACCACTTCCCCTTGCCATTCATTGACCAAATCCTTGAAAGATTGGCAGGGCAGAAGTATTTTTGCTTCCTGGATGGATATTCAGGATATAACAAGTCGCAATTGCTCCGGAAGATCAGGAAAAGACCACATTCACTTGCCCGTATGGCACGTTTGCATTCCGTCGAATGCCGTTCGGGTTATGCAACGCACCCGCGACCTTCCAGCGTTGCATGCTAGCCATTTTTTTAGAAATGGTGGGTGAATACTTGGAGGTCTTTATGGATGATTTCTCTGTATTCGGGAATTCATTCGACCATTGTTTGAGCAACTTGAAGAAAATCCTGAAACGATGTATCGAGGTTAACTTGGTGTTAAGTTGGGAAAAGAGCCATTTTATGGTTCAAGAAGGAATTGTCCTCGGACACATCGTTTCGCATAAGGGCATCGAGGTAGATCGAGCTAAGGTTGATTTAATTTCCAAACTTCCTCCACCTAGTTCGGTCCGACAGATTCGCTCTTTCCTAGGACATGTTGGCTTCTACCGAAGGTTCATCAAAGACTTTTCCAAACTTTCCAAACCCTTGACCGACCTTCTAGCCAACGACGCCACTTTCCACATGTCTCCTGATTGCACCCAAGCTTATCATACCCTCCGGGACTTAGTCTCCACCGCACCTGTACTTCAACCCCCAGACTGGTCCCAGGATTTTGAGATTATGTGTGACGCTTCAGATTTTGCCATAGGCGCTGTCCTGGGACAAAGGCAAGACAAGAAGCCCGTGGTGATCTACTACGCGAGCAAAACGTTGGACGAGGCCCAACGTAATTATACGGTCACAGAAAAAGAGTTGCTTGCTGTAGTCTTTGGACTGGAAAAATTCCGATCATACTTGCTGGGATCCCACGTGACTATCTACACCGACCATTCAGCCATCCGGCACCTGTTGGCCAAAAAGGACGCAAAACCCAGGCTCATCAGATGGATCCTGCTTTTGCAGGAATTTGACCTGGAAATCCAAGACAAGGCCGGATCGAAAAATGTGGTGGCTGACCACCTGTCAAGACTTCATCCAGACCACATTGGACCCTCCCTACCTCTATCTGATACCTTCCCTGATGAACACATCCTAGCCGTGCAAGACAAGAAAATGCCATGGTATGCTGACTATGTCAACTACCTGGTTATAGGACAAACCCCGCACAGCTGGTCCAGACAGCAACGGGACAGGTTCTTGGCTGAGGCCAAGCACTATTTCTGGGATGATCCCATGCTGTTTCGCCTCTGTGCTGATCAGATCATCAAGAGGTGCCTCCCCGAAGACGAAGTTCAGAGTGTGCTTTCCTTTTGTCATGACCAAGCATGTGGCGGCCATTTCTCTGGCAAGAAAACAGCTGCAAAAGTTTTGCAGTCTGGATTTTATTGGCCGTCCCTATTCAAGGATGCACACATCTTTGCCAAGACTTGCTCACGATGCCAAACACTAGGGACAATGACCAAAAAAGATATGATGCCCCTTCAGCCCATTTTGATTGTCGAAATTTTCGACGTTTGGGGTATCGATTTTATGGGCCCCTTTCCACCATCCAACAGCTTCGAGTATATCCTGGTCTCGGTAGACTATGTTTCCAAATGGATTGAAGCCGTCGCCACCCGACGATGCGATCACAAGACGGTCATGGACTTTGTAAAGAAGAACATCTTTTCCCGGTTTGGAATACCCAAGGCCATGATCAGTGATGGTGGAAGCCATTTTATCCATTCCCAGTTCCGTGCCCTACTTAGAAAATACGGGGTAAACCACCGCATTGCCACCCCGTATCATCCACAAACAAATGGGCAGACTGAGGTCTCAAACAGACAAATCAAGAACATTTTACAGAAGACTGTGAGACCTGACAGGAAAGACTGGTCCACACGACTTGATGATGCCCTGTGGGCATACAGGACCGCTTTTAAGACCCCGATAGGCATGTCACCTTACCGCTTGGTCTTTGGCAAAGCTTGCCATCTCCCTGTCGAATTGGAACACCGGGCTTACTGGGCTGTTAAGCAATGTAACATGGATCCCCAGTTAGCTGGTGCGCAAAGGACTCTTCAATTATCTGAGCTTGAAGAAATTCGTCGGGACGCCTTTGACAATAGTCGGCTATATAAGGAGAAAATGAAAGCCGTCCACGACCGACTCATTCATAGGAAAACCTTTGAGCCAAACCAACAAGTCCGGCTATTTGATGCACGCCTGAAACTCTTTCCAGGGAAACTTAGGTCCAAATGGACAGGACCATTTCGGGTGGTCAAGCCCTATTCCAATGGGGCAGTCGAAATCGCCGATCTTAATACCGGGCACACCTTTACAGTCAATGGTCAAAGATTGAAGCATTTCCTGGCCCAGGTACCCCCCAAGGAAAGTGTCACCCTTGTTGAGGGCTGACACAAAGCACCGCCCAGCTGGAGGCGTTAAACTCAGCGCTTCCTGGGAGGCAACCCAGCGGATTCAGACTGATCTGGTAGTTTACGTCACTCAGGTACTATCTTTTTGAACCCTTTTGCATCCATACATCTGCCAATGAGGACATTGTCCAACTTAAGCATGGGGGGGATGGTAAACTGCATAATCCTGAGCTTAATTAATCAGTCTGAATGAATAAATTAATTGATTAAAAAAAAAAAAATGAATTTAGGAAGAAAAACTTAGGCATTAGAAACTTGTCAATAGTGGGAAATAATACAAAAAGAACTTAAACACTTAGACTTTTCAGGCCTTCAGGCTTAATTAGCCCTGGTGTCCATTAAAATATGGATTTAGTGGCGAATCCTTGCTATTCTAATCCACCTAATAAATAAGGTAATAAGTATACGACTTATCAACTCACCCTCTAACTCAGGAAAACTTTGAGTCTAAGCATCTACACACATTTTTGCACAGACTCACTTCTCGGAGATTTTGACAGAAATTGGGTAGCTAATGAACTCTCTAGGGTGGTATGGCTGGCAAGTTGTCGTGGGTAACAGCCCATTGGCAGGTTGTCCAGAACCCAGCCACAGGCCATTTCTTTTTCGTTGCCTCTGGGTACATTTGAGATTAGGGAAGCCACCTACGAAAAAAAAAAAAAAAAAAAAAGAAAATAAACCACACTTCACCGCACAAGTATGGCTGGCAAGTGATCGTGGGTAACAGCCCATTGGTCGGTTGTCCAGAGCCCAGCTCAATAATTGCACAAAAAAAAGACCAAAACACCTAAGGACGAAGCGGGGAAGTAGTACAAGCCGGGGAGATATACACTGGAAAATCCTTGTGTTGACCCCAAGTAAAATGAACGTAGGGAGAAAGCTACCAGTCGAACAAATACACCTTCAGGCAAAAATTTATTTTCTTTTCCGGACACCTAGAGGCGTAGAAACTCGAAATCTGTCTCAATTACCGTTAAGTGAGTCTATCACAACATTCACACCAAGATGCTTAGCACTTAGGGTTTTGATCGAGTTTTGGGTGGGTTGGGTAGCCGTAAAAAGTTACCAACCCACATTGAATTCCGAAAATTCTAAAAAGACATATATAGACATATACGTATACATATGTATAGTTATATATACAAAGCAAGGATTTGGGCGATTTGTATTTTGGAAGACACCCGGGCGCTGGTTAGTCTTTGTAGATTAAGATCTTCGTATATTTCCTCTTATTGACGAGTAACGAAGTGCCGAAGCAATTACTTCTTGAATTCCCCAAAGAAATAAAGGCTAGAATAAACCTTGCTAGGGACTAGCAAGGAGTAAGCATGGGGGTATGATAACACCACGCAAGGGGGTAGTAATTAGGCTGAATATGGCCCATCTTTAGAATAAAAGGCACAACATAAAGTAGAATAGGAGCATTGCATGTATCAAGTACCAAGATTGCTTATAAACTGTATTAATGGCCATTTGTGTAAAGCATTTGTCAAAGCAGGCCTCAGATGAGCAATCGGACCGCACGGATGGATTCAGGACGACGAACGGAGTCTAACGGACTCAAGATCGGCCAAATCCGACATCCGGAGCTCCCACAATGGGCCCAAGAAATCCTGACCGTTGATCTGGAGATCAACGGCCTAGAACGCGCCACGTCGCCCCGCCCCCGCCGCTTGCACGCTCCCAAGCCAGCCAAGGACGCATCTCGGCCGTTGATCTTCGATCGAACGGCCGAGATCCGCGCGCTCGCCCGCGGTCGCCGCGACAAAGCGCGAGCGTGGCGCAACGGTTAGCGCGCACGCCCGCGTCGCGGCGACGCGCGTTCGAATCGCGCGGAGCGGAAATCACTTGCGGGCGAAGGGCGCGGTAAAATTGAGCCGCGCGATCAGAAGCGAGCGGCTAGGATTGCGCCATGCGGCGCGACGACAGCGCCCCACCTCCCACGCGCGCGCGCACGCCGGGCGGAAACGCGCACGCGCACGCGCGCCCGAAGCGCGATCCTAGCGCAGGCGCGGGAGGATCTCAGCCGTCCGATCATCAATCGGACGGCTCTCGTTCGACATCCACGGATCGCGCCTGAAGAGAGAGAGGGGCGGGCGGTTGACCGGCGGCAGAAGGCCTTCACCGACGTATCTGGAAGCGGTTTTAGCGACGTTCTGGATGTCGCTAAAGCACATTCTTCTTTTAGGAAGCCCTTAACTCTATTTAAACCCCCTTCTACCACCATTCAAGGCATCCTCTCCCACTTGCAACTACTCCACTCCTCTCCTAGCTAGTCTTAGGCACTCTTGTAATCGCCGGAGACGACGAGCCGCCGACGGAGCCTCCTCCACCGCCGTGGCTGCCTCGTCGCTCTCCACTCTCTCTCTACCTCTCTCTCTCTCTCTTTTAAGCTTTCATTTACTTTTGTTGAAGCATGTATTTAATGTTGTAAACCATGAACTATGAATGCATGTTTAATGAAATTATTTTCCATTTAGTTGCCATTTTAATTTCTGTTTAAAGTGCATGATCAAAACCAAGAGCTTTCTAACCCTAAACTCTCTCTATCTCTCGCTTTTCAAAACTGTCTCTTTCGCAAGCAAAACTCCGCCTTTTTCGTGACAACAAGTGGTAAACAAAATCCGATTTCCACGCCTCCCTGAGATCGACACTCGAACTCACCTCCGTTTACTTCTTTTAAAACCGACGTATCAAGTGTAACTATAACGACACCTCTTAACACACACGCACGAAGGCACGTCAGAAATCCACTATAAAACCAAAGCATAAAGGTTACCTTCCAAGAGTCTTAGCAAAAACCCATGCAATGATAAATCTCGTGCGTTGATGACGCATGATGGCAACCACCTCAAAGTAGGTCACAAAGTAAGGTTGAGCCAATCAGCTCAGTAGGGAACAAATAATTACTGTAATCCAACAAAAACAAGGTGGTGTACAACTTAGCTAACCAACTAGATCCCTAGCCTAAACTCATAGCCCCAGGTTTCAACCATAACCCAGATTAACCCAACCAACCACCGTGATCCTAGATCACTAATCAGAATCTCTTGATTAAAGTAACACATTCTAACATAACTATACTACGATCCAAGATCCTATTACCTGCCCCTCCAACATGGAGTGATAATCAGCCCTTCCTACAGAAGGAGATCTTGACATACCCTCTCCAATGGTACACTTGTTCCCCAACCCCTCCTTGGTTAGAGGAAAGATTAGAACACTCATGTCCACTGGACAAAGGATACTCGCTCTGGTCCTTGAAATGTTGTTTGTACCCGAAGTCCCTGGAAAGCTATCCTACACAAGACATCCCCGAGTACCTAGTCTAAATGATTCGGCGGGAATGACACCCTGCTGCTTGTGATCCCTGGAAAGCTATACCACACAAGACCACACAAGACCACATATTTCCCAATGTTGGAATCCCTAGAAGGCTATTCCACACAAGATTCCCGCACATCGTGCATGAGATCCCTGGAAGGCTATTCTACAAAAGATCTTACACTTTCTCACCTGTCTGGATCCCTGGAAGACAATTCAACACATGACCCGCACGATCCCTGTCATTCGAGAATCCCTTAAAACTATTCTACTCAAGATCCTTCAAGTCACAGACTTGAGATCCCTGGAAAGCTATTCAACACAAGATCTTAGGGTGTCTCTCATCGACTTAGACTTTGGACACCCCTAGTGCCTCATCTCCATGATGGTGCTTGGCGAAACTCCCAACCTGGAACATCTCCAGTTTTGGGGTTGAACTTTGGTAGCCTCTAGCGACCTAGACTCCCAGGTCTCTAACCCGCAACAGTGAAGTCACCGTTCACCAAGTTGCGGTGTCTCACCCTACGAGCTCACCTATTTTACCTAATCGCTTATTAGTCATGTTTCTCTTGATCGGTACCAGATCAGGTGACCTTGGAGACCTATTGGATCACCTGGGGTCATACCCAAGACCTTAGGATCCAAGTATTTCCTCTTATTAGACTTTAATTGAGTCAATAATAGGTTTAGTGTTTTGGATTCATGCCTTTACTTAACCAGATTAAATTTCCTTTTTATCATACTCTTGGAGCTCAAGAGTTCCTTGCCTTTTGGTTCAAACAAGGTGGAACAGTTCACCAGTACCGGTACTAAACCCTAGTATTGGTGCTGGGTACCATCAACCCAACTCAAGCCATAGCGTGCCAGTACTAGTACTGCACTCTAGGACTGGTATTGAGCACCCACATCACAGCCTTAACCTAACTAGCCAGTACCGGTACTAAACTTTAGTACTGATACTAGGCACCCTCAAATTTCAGTTAGTACCAGTATAGGATCCAGTACCAATGCCGGCCACCACACTCTTTTTCAAGAAACCTAGCCAGTTGCATTCTGATATTATCTCTTAGACCCCAAGTAAATCTCTAGACTTGTTCCTCTTTGATGAGGCAAAAATTCATCATGAAAAGATTTGAGTTTTGAAACCCGTTGTCAGTTCGATTCATAAGAAAATCCATCAATCAGATAATATTTATAACCAAAACTTAAAAGGTGAGTCCCGGGTCGAACATGGGGAGGCGAATGTTTGGTTTGAAAAAAATCTACATTTTGTTTTTATTTCTTTTTGTCATTTTTATCTTTTATAATTTTTTTATATTTTTATCAAGCAAGAGATCAGGTCGATGAAAACTTTATCTACTTGTAAAAATAATGTAGAGAGAGAGAGAGAAACAATCATATATTTATGATTAAATGTTTCTACAACTATGAAGGTGGGAAAACTACACTACAAAAGTGAAAAGATAGAGATAGGTGAGAAGAATCCCCCTCGACGATCACTTGGAGGATGGCTCGCTCTGACGACGCCCCAAAGAAGGTGGTGAGGAGTAGAACGAGGGAGAACGATGGCGGAGGAAGGAGGATGGGGCAGGACATTGTCACGGTGAGGATCTTCTTTTGGAATAAGGTGAGAGGACGGCCACGGGATGCTCCACGAATGGGGATGAGAGGTGGGAACGTGTTTGATTTCTACTCTAGAGGAGCATCCTAGGCTTGGAACAAGCTCTCTCTAGAGCCTTGGAGGTGGTGAGGAGAAGAAAGGAAAAGATGGAGAAGAATGGAGGGGTGTAGGCCCTTTTATAGTGGAAGGGGAGAGGACAATTCGTGTATAGGGCATTAGTGACAGCTGCAATCGTCGCTGAAGATCCACGCCAACTCACGCCCGCTGCTGCTGTGATTGCACGCCCATCACGCGCCGTGTCGTGCGCGTGCGCTGGCTGATGCCCCTTGTCTGTGTGCGTCCAATTGCTGATTCGGGGGGGTCCATGGGTCTCGAACTTGTGCCCTTCCCTTAGAAACCAAGCACGCTACCAATGTACCAAGTTTGCCTTCATGTTTCAAGGAGGGCATGGGAGCTACGAGTGTGGAGGAACCTTAGCTGTTGGATCTTGATCCAACGGTTGTGGTGCAAGATCTCTGATGATGAGGGGACGTCTGGCCGGGGTTGGGTGGCTTAGATGGTGCCACGTGTCACCATCTGGGTCGTCCATCTTCTTTCTATTGCAGAGGGTGCCACAATTTTCAAATTGAGATGATTTCCACGTTGCTGGACTGCGAACGTCACTTTGGATCCATCCATACGGTCGGATTCTTCATCGAAAGCTTGTAAGAATGTCGCATTGCCCCCTGGCCATTGATGTTCCTTGGACCGCATAAAGTGATATGGGATTTTGATTAGGACAATCTCAGAGGCATTGGACTCTGATTGTCATTTTGATTAGATTCGTACGGTCGAATCGTCAATCCGAGGCCCCGAAATAAATCTCCTTCTCCCTTGGCCATAAAAAGGATGCAATTAACCTAAAATATACACAACTACTCTAAATGCAAAATGATGCATGTTATGCAATATTTATAATATGAAATGCATATCTAAGCCTAGGAACATGCATGAATAGGCATTTTATCCTCAATAATTGTGTCTACATCACTCTTCATTTTCAAATGCTTTCCTAACAAAGTAATGTAATTCCATGAACTTGACCCTGCACTCTGTTACTGTCATCTTGCCCTATTAGAGATTCATAAACTCATCTTGTTTCTATTCCTTCCACTCTTATGGGTAAAACTAATCATTGGACAACTTCAAGAACCTGTCCCAAGTCACTGGTGACAACTCAGAAACCTACGTTGTAGCCCACCATTACTCTGCATTACCCGTGAGCTGGAATGTGCCAATTGTAGCTTATGTTCTACTCCCATATGGAGAACACCAAAAATTTTCTCAATCTTCAGGATCCAATCCTTTGCCATAGATGAATCACCAGCTCCAAAAAAAGTAGGTGGTTTTAGCTTTCGAAACAGCTCAAACTCCACGCTTTTCGTTACTGTCAATGAATCTGGTTGGTCCTAATTGCTTTTACCCCCATGTGGGGGGAATGCCTAATCCTCCATCACTTGCACTGGCTCCATGTCTTCCTACAGTTGATGCAATTCTATTCATGGCCTCCAACATGCCCTGCAATGTCCCCTGCATTTGTCTCATTGTAGCTTGCAGTTGACTTATAGCTGCAACAGAATTTGTAGGAACCCGATTACTACCTTGAGTGCTCTTCCTTCTCGGAGGTATCCTGCAGCACATCCAAGCAATCAAATGTGCCATCACAGCTCGATCACAAATAGAATCTGGTTGCAATCCTATACTAGCCACAACGTACACACTTCCTATGAAATGCAAGCTCTGATACCATCGAAGGTTTTCACACCTCAAAAACCCAGGCCCCTAACGAGGGTCGAAGTTCAGGGAAATGGCAATAGAAGAGGTGCTGGCCTATTTAATTCATGTTGTACTTAGCTAAGTTGAGTTATCAACAATTCCATTTGATAAGGAAATGGAAGAAAATATCGGGAGAATGGCACATAAATAAAAATGTACAGTACAAGTTAAACATGTATTGATCTGGCAAATAAAACATAAATCCACTATAAAACTAAAGCATAAAGGTTACCTATCAAGAATCCCAGCAAAAACCCATGTAGCGATAAATTCCATGCGTTGATGACGCACGACAGCAACCACCTGAAAGTAGGTCACAAATAGGGTTGAGCCAATCAGCTCAGTAGGGAGCAAAAAAACTACTGTAATCCAACAAAAACAAGGCGGTGTATAGCTTAGTTAACTGGCTAGATCCCTATCCTAAACTCATAACCCTAGGTTTCAACGCTAAATCAGATTAACCCAACCAACCACGATGGCCCTAGCCTACTAATCAGATTCTCTTGATTAAAGTAACACATTTTAACGTAACTATCCTACGATCCAAGATCCTGATACCTGCCCCTCCAACCTGGAGTGATAATCAGCCCTTCCTACATAAGGAGATCTTGACATACCCTCTCTAATGGTACACTTGTACCCTAACCCCTCCATGGCTAGAGGAAAGATTAGAACACTCATGTCCACCGGACAAAGGATACTTGCTATAGTCACTAGAACGTTGACTGTACTTGATGTCCCTAGAAAGCTATTCCACACAAGACATCCTTGATTTCCTGGTTTAAATGATTCGACGGGAACGACACCCCACTGCCCGTGATCCCTAGAAAGCTATTCTACACAAGACCACACATTTCTCGATACTGGAATCCCTGTAAGGCTATTCTACACAAGATTCCCTTGTATTGTGCATAAGATCATTGGAAGGCTATTCCACACAAGATCCCATGCTCGCTCACTCGTCCAGATTCCTGGAAGACTATTCCACATAAGACCCGCACGAACCCCATCACTCGAGAATCCTTGGAAACTATTTCACTCAAGATCCCTTGAGTCACGGACTTGGGATCCCTGGAAAGCCGTTCCATACAAGACCTCAGGGCATCCCTCGTCGACTCAGACTTTGGACACCCCTAGTGCCTCATCTCCATGATGGTGCCTAACAAAACTCCGAACTTGGAACTTTTCATTTTTGAGGTTGAACTGTGGTAGCCTCTAGCTACCCAGACTCTCAGGTCTCCAACCTGCAATAGTGAACTCATTGTTTACCAAGTCCTGGTGTCTCACCCTACAAGCTTACCTATTTGACCTAATCGCTCCTTAGTCCTATTTCTCCTTATCGATACCAGATTAGGCAACCTTGGAGACCTACTGGATCGCCTTGGGTCTTACCCAAGACCATAAGATCTAAACATTTCCTCTTATTAGAATCTAATCGGGTCAATAATAGGTTTAGCATTTTGGATTCATGCCTTTACTTAACCTGATTAAATCGCCTTTTCATCATATTCTTGGAGCTCAAGAGAACCTTGCCTCATGGCTCAAACAGGGTGGAATAGGTGCACCGATACTGATATTAAACCCTAGTGTTGAAGCGATCTATCGGGGAGTTTTAATTATGCTTTGTTGCAGTAAAATCTCCAAAATAGCTCTCTCAACAAAAATAATTTATAACTCAATTATTTAGAAATGAAGTCCGAGGTCGAACATAGGGAGCAAGTATTGCAATTCACGTGATAATCTCAATCAAAATATAAATGAGCATAAGAAATTACATACAAAAGAGATATTCAATGAATAATAACCTGTCACATTAAATATTCAATGAAGTTCAATGTATTGCAAGATTATGAGGATAAAAAGGTAAGAGGATCAAAACCAATGGTGATTTGAATCACCACTTATATCCTCCTTAAGTTAAGCATGCATCCAATCATCAATAATATCAAATAAACCAATAGTAGCTTGAATGCTACAGTAATCAGACGTCTCTTTGGCAAATTAGACGACTTAAATGTCGCTTGCTACACTACTCCTTAGAGTGCCTTTTCACTTCCTTTCTGCTCTGCTTCCTTTCTTCTTCTTCTTCGGCCTCAGCTTCTTTTCTTCACAAAGCCTTCCCTTCCTTCTCAAGATTTCTCTTCTCAAAGCCTTCTTCTTCTCAGCAACCAAGTGTCGCATGGTGCCTGCAAGAGAAAAATCCCCCCTCCCCGACTCTTTCTTTCTTTTCCTTCCTACTTCTTCTCTCTCAGATATTCGGGCTAATCGGGTATATGGGCATGCACAATAACCGGGTCCAGGGCTACGTGCGTGGTGTCATAGTCGAGGAGTGAAGGATTAGGTGGGTCAGGTGTGCGGGTAAGGGACCTCACCCCCTGTGTCTTGAGGTGTTAAGGCCTTAGCAGAAAACACATTTATGCCACTCAAGGGCATTTTCTCTCTACGATGTGGGACTAACAAGTCCCTCTTCCTTTGCACGAAGGCAGCTGTGAAGATGCCTCTAATTAGCGTAGTTGCTGAGGTCGACGCCCTCAATTAAGGACCTAGGATGATGCCTGGAACGTATTCGCTTCCCCTGGGCGTGTCCAGATGAAGAACACAGCCGTGGGCTTGATGAACACAGTCGAGGAAGATGTTGCGGCGGCGGAGCAATGGTAAGTACCTGAAAATCATCAACATGGCCTCTCAGCCACATTAAAAGAGACCATGAGCATCGTCTTGGGGAGTGGAGTGTGATGGCGGTGGTTGCGTGGTGCGAGAGCATGTGTGGTGGTTGGTTGGTGACGGAGATGAAGGTGCGAAGGTGGTTTGTTCAGTGGAGTGTTTGGATGGGTGGATCGGCGGAATAGGAGAGGGCTTTTGGTCATGGTAGAACAACAGAGCTTTTGGAGTAGGTGGCGAGTTGTTTGGTGGGTTGTGGTGGTGGGGTGGACTTGCCGAAGATGTGGCCGGAGCAGAGGAAGATGAAGGTGAAGGGCGACGCCGAGGGTTGTTTTTGGGTTTGAATAAAGGGAATTAACCTAGGAATTTAAGGGAACCTAGCTAACCTAATCTAATGGATGGAAGAGGTAGGATGGTACTGGTGGCTGGCATCGGAGAAGGGAATACGTTTGATGAGTGAGAATGACGAGGAAGAAGACCCTCGCTGGTATTACGAGAGACGGAGGAATGTAGGGAGGAAGATCCAGTCGACTATGGTCTGTGGTGACCGTGAAGAGGGTAGGATAAGAAGCTCGCTGGAGCTCGCGGAGCTTTTGGCTGGAGAGGAGAGAAGAAGGTGGAGAAACCGGCCAAAACGAGCTAAGGAGGTAAGGAAGTCGGGGCGAAGCTTATATAGAGCTCAAGACCTGCTGCAAAGAAGGGGGAAGCTCGACGAACTTCGAAATTTCAGGGGAAGAAATCGCTAAAATTTCAAAGGTTTGCAATAGCTTTTGACTTTGATTCCAGGTCCAAGAAGTTGCTCAAATGATCGGGAATCATCTGAGGAACACTCCTTCCAATTTTGGAGGAGATTGATTGAAGGATTAGAGAGCTTTCCTTAATTGAAGATCGGCTGCTTGATGGGTTTAGGACTTTTTCTCACGTGAAGGCAGTAGGAACCTGTTGGTGAAGAGGACAACGAAGTTAGGGGGGTGAATGCAAATATTTCGAAAGTTGAGGGGCTTGGTGAAAGGAAAAGAATCAGACTGGACTAAAATGCAAACTAGGTCAAGATGATCTCTGATTGGGCCCAAATTTTGGTAAAAACCTAATTTGAACCCAAGGAATCTGATGGTTAAGTCAAATTTTGGTTTTGACCATGTTTGAATGGGTAATTTATGTAAAAACCTAAATTAGGGCAATTGTTTGTTTGAGACTCTATTTTAGGTCAAATTGGGCTCAGATGGTCAAATCAAGGATACCAAATCTTAGAGAATATTTTTCTATGATTTTTAGAAGGTTTAAGTGAATTTTATCATGACCAGAACCTCAGTTAATTAAGTGGGTCTGTTTTTAGGGTTTCAGATGTCCATTAATTCTTGAAATACGTGAAAACCCATTTCTATCTGCATGGACCCTCTTATTAGACATTTATGACCATTTGACCTGTAATTAACCCCGTGATTGCTTTGGATTTAGGTTATATTGTTAAAACTACAGTTTTACCCCTGTTTTAATGCATTTCTCTTGGAATGAATATGCAGTGAGTTATGGCTTTGTAGCGGTTATGTAGGAGCATTTATCTTTTGATTGTGACTAATTAAAGTTATATATGGCTGATGATGATGTTATCACCATACCCCCATGCCTAACTTTTGCTAGTCCCTTGGCAAAATCTTATGGAATTTAACTCGAATTCTAGTCCATGCTTTTGATGCTCAGATCTCTGATGTGTGCTTTCCTTCTAGAGATTAGGTTAAAATGGTAATAATAGGCCTAAAGGTACTCAAGTACCAACCAAGATCCACACCTGACCAGCTTTAGCCTCAGTCTGTTGTGAAGATTTTTCTAAGGCCCACAGAAACTATCCAAAGATTTGTTGGACCCAACGGTTAAATCACCTGTGCTTGTAACATGATTAGTCCAGGCTCAGTTTGTAGTGCGTTTTTGTAAGGGAGAGGTATAGAAGAAATTTTGCATTTTTGTGGAGCTTTCTTACTTTTTTTTTATTTCTAGATTTAGATTGGCTCAAAACACATTTGTATTGGATTTCTGGTTCCCACCATCAATCCTCGCATGGTCCCTGGCAATCAATGCTTCGAGATAGCACCACCCATGGTGTTTGTCGAAAGCAAAATTGGGTTTAAAATAAATGCGTCGTAGTATAACCATAATCACTTTGAAAACAAATGAATTTTATTACTCAAAAAATATAAATCCGAGGTCGAACACAGAGAGCAAATTGGGATTTGAAAATCAAGAATACAACTTTCAAATTTATAATATGCAATGACTAATCAAAGTTATGAAGCAAGAAAATGATATCAATGTATGTAGAAGCTCAAAATAAAAGATGGATGTCTGATGTAAAAATCAGATGTCTTAAGTGCTAAGTGCTTCTTTTGATTCTTCTTTGTTCTGTTCTATCTTTAGCTTCTTCTTTCTTCTTCTTTGATTTCTTCTCTCTTCTTTGGCCTTGGCTTCTTCTTTCTTTCTTCTTTCTTCTTTGCTTCTGACTTCAGCCTTGCCCTTCTCTTCAGCTGGGCCTTCTCAGACTTCTACCCTTCTCCTTCTTCTTCCTTTGGCTTTTGTTGAGGCTCTCTTTCTTTAGCTTTCTCCTTCTTCTTCTGCAGCTTCACCCTTAGCTTTTCTTCTTCTTCAGCTTTCTTCTTCTTCTCCTACAGCTTCACCCTTAGTGTCCTCTTCTTCTTTTTCCCTAAGAGAAAAGCCTACCCTCTACCCTCCCCATGAATTCTTTCTTCTTTCTTCTCTCTTAGGCTCACTCTCCCAGAGCCTTCTTAGGTTAACGGGTTGGGTCAGCACGTTCGGGACCAGGCCCACTGGCGTGTGTTGTTGGGCGAGGAGTGCGTGGGTAGTCGGGTCGGGAACCAGGTCCACGGAGGCGTGGGTCGCAGACGAGGTGAGTGGGATGAGTGGGACCTCACCCCATGTCAGGAGGCGATAAGCCCATGGCACTTTTTCCACTTATAGCGCACCGCTCGCTTGAAAACTTCCGAGGAGGGACTAAATGTCCCACCTTCTTCTCACGCGTGCCCATAGTTGGTGTTCACGAATCAAAGAGGTTGTAGGGGGACTTAGACTCCAATAGCTGGCTGAAAACATTCGCGAAGGAAGCCCGCACGTCTGGGAACCTGGAGCCTGATCCCTGGAGCCTTGAATGAAGCTTGCAAGCTTCTTCGAGCTTGCTCCAATGGCATCGAAGACCTGAACCTGTCCACAAGCAAAATAGCCTTACGGCCTCCTCAAATCACACAACAAGCTTTGCCGTGACACGGTGAAGGTGTCTTGGGGGTCGGCGGGGTGTGGGGCGGCTTGGGCGTGCATGCCTAGGTCGCTCTGTGGCTGTGAAGATGTGTGTGTTTGGGGGAAGTGTTGGGAGCATGTGGTGGTGAATGGGAAGAGGGATGATGATTAGTGAGATGTGTCGAAGCTTTTGAGGTGGTTGGAGAGGTGGGTGGGTCCTTGGAATGGCGGATGCACCTCGCCGATGGTCTGCCGAAGATGGAGAAGATGGAGGTGATGTGTAAGCGTTGGGGCGTGATAACAGAAAATAAATGAGGGAAAATAAAGAGCAGAGAGAGTAGACTTATCTGAGAGGGAGTAGACAAAGGGGAGAGTGGAGGAGGTGGACGGCTCGTATGTGCCATCGCTGGATATGAAGGCCTAGTGAGAGAGGGACAGTGACGATGAGAGGGAGGCAGGCATGTGTGCAGGTGTGGGGCGACGCGAACGAAGGAGGCAAAGATAACTTTGCCATTGGTATTGTGGCAGAGAGACGAGAGGAGGAGATATGAGTCGTCGGAGCTTGCTAGAATTTTTTGCCGGAGGGGAAGAGTGGAAGATTGGGGGTTTTCTCAGGCCAAATCAAGCTTGAGATGAGCGGAAGGATCTGGGGTCCCTTTTATAACCCCCCTGGTAGAGGGCCGCATGAGAGATTTGGGTATTTTCCGACCTTCCAAGTTCGGTAAGATTCGCATGAGAGATTGGGTGGAAATTGGAGCTCAAGATTGGGTTCACATGAAAGGGAATTCCTTAGAGAATTTCCCTTTCAAATTTGAGAGGGATTCTCTGAGGAATCAGGGAGATGTTTCCCTCGAATCCTCACCGGAGTAGGATTTCCTCCACTGTAATGGTGGAGGGACGTAATTGCAAAGAATGATGAGGAAATTAGGGGGGTATCTGCAAGAGTTTTCAAAAGTTAGGGGTATAAATGTCATTGGGCTGGACTGATTTGCAAAGTAGGTCAAGGTGAATTTTCCTTAGGTCCAAATTTTGGTACAAACCTAATTTAGACCTAAGGAATCCAATGGTGAAGTTGGATTTTAGGTTTGACCACGTTTAACTAGGTAATTTACATAAAAACCTAATTTAGGGCAAACATTTTACTAGGACCCCTATTTAGGTTAAAATAGGTTCTAAAGGCCAAATTGAAGGTTCTAAACTCTAGAAGATATTTTTCCATGATTTTTAGAGGGTTTATGTGAATTTTATCCTGACCAGAACCTTGTTGACTTAAGTGGATCTATTTTAGGGTTACCAGAAGTCATTTAATTCCTAGATTTTGCATGAACCCTTTTCTGTTTGAACCATCCCACTTTTTATCTTATTAAGATAATTTGACCTATGTTTAGCCCTTGATAAATCCCGTTGTTGCACTGCAATGGTAAAATTACGATTTTACCCTGTCTCTTGCTTTTCTCTCAGACTGGTTATTCCTTGAGTTAGGCCCTTCATTTGATTATGTAGGAGCATTTATTCTCTTTCCTAGGTCAAAATGAGCTAGTTAGGGCTCATGATGGTGTTCCTATCATACCCCCATGTCTAGCTTTTGCTAATCCCTTAGCAAAATTTTAAGGTTTTAACTTCTGTTCTAGACCATGAATTCCTTTCACATATTATGATGAGTGCTTTTTCTTTTTCTTTTTGATTAGGTTAGAATGCCAATAGTAGGCCTAGAGGTACTCAAGTACCAACCAAGATCCGGACCTGACCAGCTCTAGCCTCGGTCCTCTACGAAGGTTTCTAAGGCCTGCAGGAACTATCCTAAGGTTCGTTGGACTCCGCGATTAAAGCACCCGTGCTTGAGACATATTTTAGCCTCGGTTCAGTTTGCAGTGCTTTTTTTGTGAGAGGGACAGAGGATTTATTTGTTTGGAGAGTTTTCTCTCTCTTTTCTTTTTATTTCTAGCTTCAGATTGGCTTCTCAACATGGTCTATATCGGATTCCTCATCCCCATCATCAATCCTCAAAAGGTCCTTGGCAATTGATGCTTCGTGATAGCACCACCCATGGCAACCCCTAGAACCTTGGCTTTCAAGATTTCGAGATAATCCCGCCCATGGTGTTCTGTAGCTAAATCCAGACCCTGGCAATCGACATTTCGTGATAATGCCACCAATGACATCTGAACCAGTAGGGTGCTTACGTGCCCCCAGTAGGATATGTAAATATCCTAGGAGACAAGCACCAATGAGGCGATATGTTGTTATGCATCTTTAAGGGGAATTTCCCGCCTCTCCACTTTGGGAACTCATCCAAATCAACTTGTGTCAATCGGTCGCTCCTAATCTAGGCAACTTTTTTCAGAACATTTAAATGCTTTTGCATGATTTTGATAGTTATGTGCACTGAACCAGATTGTGTGTGGATTGGGGTGCTTAGGTTACCAAATCCCGCAAACCAAAGGTCAGTTAATGAGGTCGAATACTCCCTAAGCCTTAGACCTAATACTTAAGCTTCGTACTTACCCCAACCTCTTGAGGACTATCAAGATTTTAGCAGATACTTTAATTTTTAAGCCTAAGAGTCTAGCTCGAAAGGCCTAAGATCAGCATTCCTACTAATCTCTTTTTTTTGTCTCATTAGCACTTTTTCCTTCATTTTTCTTTTCCTTGATGTGGTGTAGAAATTTGGTTAATCCCTTAATTTCTTACTAATGACTATCTCTTTTTTCTTTTTCATTTTGTGCTCTTTTTTTTTGACATTTTGCTATTTTCCTCATTTTTTCCTCATGATTTGTATGGCCTCAAAATTTTCTCTCCCCTCAGTTTTTTTGTTCTTTTTCAAGATTTTTTTCATTTTTTTGTGTTTTTTTTTTGTGATATGTGATTTTTTGTTGAAACCTTTTCTTGTGAGATGAGGTTTCATGATGTTTTGCACTTTCATACCCCCCCATGCCTACGATTTGCAATGTCCCCATTGTAAATTAGGTGGGTTCAAATTCAGCCTAGTTCATTCATTAGGACAAGTTTTGGGTGGGCAAACGGGTCGAGGTGACTGTTGCGAACAATTTCTAGACTCGGGTACATGTACCTGAGGTGGGGTTGGCTGTTCTAATGGATGAACCCTAAAGTGCAATATGAATTCAGCATAGGAATGCCAAGAAAGGTTTCAGGATTTTCAAGAATGACGGGTTGCCTCCCGTTAAGCACTAAGTTTTGCGCCATCGGCTGGGCGCAATGAGCTTAGGGAGAATGGAGGGTAAAGGATATCTCAACCAAATTTGTATTAGTCACGTCAATGAACGATTTGAGTCTCTGATCATTCATAACGAAGGGTTCAGAATCGTGGCTGAGTGGGCTGATCTCAATGGCTCCATTTCCAAAGATTTGTCGGACTAGGTAGGATCCGATCCATTTTGATCGTAGTTTTCCTGGGAACAATTTAAGTTTGGCATCAAAGAGTAGGACCTTTTGACCAGGATGGAAGATCTTTCTAGATATGTGTTTTTATGAAAGGCCTTGACCCACTCTTTGTAAATTCGCGAGTTCTCATACGCGTCATGGCGTAATTCATCGATCTCGCTCATTTGAAGCTTTCTATGGGTTCCTGCCTTAGAAGGATCTAGGTTGCAGTTCCATACTGCCCAATAGGCTTTATGCTCCAACTCGACGGGGAGGTGGCATGCCTTCCCGCATACCAATCTGAAGGGAGACATACCTAATTGGGTTTTGTGGGCAGTCCTATAAGCCCACAAAGCTTCCGGAAGTCAGGATGACCAGTCCTTCCTGTCAGGTTGAATAGTAACCTGGAAGATTTTCTTGATCTCCCAGTTTGATAGCTCAGCTAGACCATTAGTTTGGGGGCGGTAAGGAGTAGAGATTCGGTGTGACACCTCGTATTTGGTCATCAGTGACCTGAACTAAGCATTGGTGAAATGGGTCCCTCCGTCGGAAATTATAGCACGTGGAATCCCAAACCATGAGAAGATGTTCTGATGAATGAATTTGATAGCTACCTTATGATTGTTGGTTCGGGTCGGAATGGCTTCGATCCATTTGGACACATAGTCAACAACAAGTAAAATGTACTCAAAGCCGTCCGAGACAGGGAAGGGTCCCATGAAATCAATCCCCCAAATGTCGAAAATTTTGCATACCAAAATTGGCTGTAAAGGCATCATGTCACGATAGCTCATGTTGCCCAACGTTTGGCAATGGGTACATGCCTTACATTGATTGTACGCGTCTTTGAAAATTGTGGGTCAATAGAGGCCGCACTGGAGGACTTTCACTGCGGTTTTATGACCTAAAAAATGTCCACCGTATGCCTGGTCATGGTAGAAAGATAGTATGTCTTGGATTTCCGCTTCCGCGACACATTGTCGAATTATCTGATCAGCACCGATGCGGAAAAGATACGGGTCTTCCCAGATGTAATACTTGTCATCGGAAAGCAATTTGTCCTTCTTAGCCTTCAGCCAATCAGACGGGATTTGATGTGATGCTAGGTAGTGTACTATATCAGCAAACCATGGAAGCCTTGTATTGATAGTCAGAAGGTGCTCATCAGGAAAATGTTCCGTGATGGGTCTGGAAGGGTTGATGATCTCAGAAGGAAGGCAGGATAGGTGATCAGCTACCACGTTTTGTTTTCCTGCTTTATCGTGAATCTCAAGGTTAAATTCTTGCAACAGCAAGATCCAGTGGATTAATCGAGGTTTTGCGTCCTTCTTTGCAAGGAGATGCCTCACAGCTGTGTGATCCGAGTAGATGATAATGAGGGAACCCAGAAGATAAGATCTGAATTTTTCCAGGGAAAATACTATGGCTAGCAGCTCTTTCTCAGTAACTGTGTAGTTACACTGAGCCTCGTCAAGTGTTTTGCTAGCGTAGTAAATGACCACAGGTTTCTCATCTATTTTCTGACCCAGTATCGCTCCTACAGCGAAATCAGATGCATTGCACATGATCTCAAAGGGTTAAGACCAATTAGGGGACTGTAGGTACGGGGCTTGGGTAACTCTATCGCGGAGGATTTCAAATGCTTGAGTGCATTCCTAGGAGATTTTGAAAGGTACATCCTTGGTGAGAAGAGTGGTCAGGGGGCGCACAATTTTGGAGAAATCAGGAATAAATCGACGGTAAAAATCGACGTGCCCCAAAAAAGATTGGATGTCCTTGATCGAGCTAGGCATAGGGAGTTTGGAAATCAAGCTCACCTTAGCTCGATCAACTTGGATGCCTTTTTCTGAAATAAGATGCCCCAGGGCAATTCCTTCAAGCACCATGAAATGTCTCTTTTCCTAGGAAAGAACCAGATTCACGTCAATGCACCGCCTGAGGATTTGGACCAAGTGCAAGAGGTAATCATCAAATGATGCTCCGAATACTGAAAAGTCATCCATGAAGACTTCCAGGTAATCACCTACCATATTTGAGAATATGGCAAGCATGCATCGCTAAAAAGTCGCAGGTGCATTGCAGAGATCGAATGACATCCTTCGAAACGCATACATCCTGAAGGGGCAGGTGAAAGTGGTCTTTTCTTAGTCCTCAGGATGGATTGCCACCTAGTTATAACCGGAGTACCCGTCCAAAAAGCAGAAGAACCTATTTCCCGCTAGTTTCTCATGGATCTGATCAATAAATAGTAGTGGGAAATGATCCTTCTTCGTGGAGGAATTGAATCTTCTGTAATCAATGCAGACTCTCCACGAGTTAGCCACATGGGTCGATATGACTTCTCTGGTTTCAGTCGTGATGACGGTAAGTCTTACCTTCTTAGGCATAACCTGGATTGGACTCACCCACCGATTTCAGAGATTGGGTAGATGATCCCTGCATCCAACCACTTAATGATTTCCTTTTTCACGACCTCCTGCAGATTAGGATTCAAACGTCTCTGCATTTCCCACGAAGGTCGTGTGCCCTCTTCAATGTAGATACGGTGTGTGCAATAAGAGGGGCTGATACTAGTCAAATCATCGAGAGTCCATCCAATGGCTCTACGATGTTGTTGGAGAACAGTAATCAGACGAGATTCCTGGTCAGGTGTGAGTCTAGAGTTTATAATCATAGGAAATGTCTGATTGGAACCCAAAAAGACGTATTTCAGATGGTCGGGAAGAGGTTTGAGTTCCAGAACAGGGTTATCAGCAGCAGCGGGCGATTCAAGGTGTGTGTCAGGAGCAAGGGAAGGAGTTATGGGTGTATCTAGATTAGGGTCAGACTCCTCTGTTTGTGGGTTTTGATCTTTTGGTGGTTGATCGGGAGTAATCAGGTTGTCCTCGTTGTATGGTTCATCAACCATGGCTTTGATATCACATATTTGTTCTATAACACCATAATTAATCCCTTGTTGGGCCTTAAAGATGTCAAGTTTTAGTGTTTGGTTCTCGAATTTCTGTTCTATTTGGCCCTCCTCACAGTTTATATTGGCCCTAGCAGTGGCCAGAAAGGGTCTCCCTAGTATAATCGGTGTATCCCTTGGGTTTTTAGGTGCATCCATATCCAAGACTATAAAATCCACCGGGAAATAGAAATCTCGTACCTTAACGATGACATCCTCGAGTACTCCTTTAGGTGACTTAATGGATCGGTCAGCTAATTGTAATGTCACCTCTGTCGATTTAAGCTCAGATTCTTCAAGGTGGTTAAGGAGGGATGTAGGTATTAGGTTTATGGAGGCACCTAGATCTAATAAGGCTCTGTCGAATTGGGTATCACAAATAGTACATGAAATCAGTGGAGTACTTGGGTCTTTAGCCTTAGGTGGGAGTTTGCTCAAGATTACTGATTGCGCAGCAATCATAGGTCTTAATTGACCTAGATTAAGCTAGGACATAGCATAAGTTAGGGTTATTCATGCATGCATAGGCATTATCTACATCTTTACTGCTTTCCTTTAGCTATGCATGAAATAATGTTATAATGTGTTGATTAAGTGTATTATGTCAATTGCTGGCAATAAGCTGATCAGGAGCTGGATCTGGAGTAGGATCTGAAGTTAGATCAGGAATAACGGGTGTTGCAGCAGAGTTGGAGCAGAAGGCTTAGATTAGATGTAGGAATAATGATGTAAGGGAGTTAAGATTTGCTATTCTATTAAGTAGGAATAAAGTAGCAAAATGTGAAGAGCTTAGGTCCATCCTAGCCCTAAGATAGTCTAGAGACTTCCTCCAAGCTTGGCCACCCTTAGATTAGGTCACAACACCCTAGGAAGCTCTAAAACCCTAGTTCCAACCCTTATTTGGACGTCCAGATAAGTTATAGGATGCCCAGGACCCTTAGCCATCTCCCACACACCTCAAACCCACTTCTGTAGTGTTATTGGACGTCCAGACACTTTGTCAGATGTCCAATTTCTGCAGAATACCCAAAACAGAACCTAGATTCCCCCCTTAATCAGATTGGACGTTCAGAACTGAAGTCCAGACTTTTGATTTTTGAGTATAAGTCGTCTGATTTTATTTTTGGACATCTAGAACTGGTCTCTAATTCCTGTTTTGAGATTCAAGCCTTGATCTTGGATCTCTAGGTCCCTAAACCCAATTCCAACCCCATAGGAACCTAAATTAAGGTGCCTTAATCCTAGTACATCACCTCTAGACCTCCCTAAGAACCTAATTAAGTCCTCACCAAATCCAATGGACTTAGATCAAAGTCAATTACCTTCACCTAAGTCAATTGGACTCATTGAGTCCAATTGAGCTTAGATCTCAACCCACACAAGTTCAATTGGACTTAGTGAGAGTCCAATTGACCTAAACCTAACCTAATTGAGTTATTTCACTCTTAATTAGGTTCACACTCATTCAATTAAACTTAGGTTAAGTCTAATTGCAATTTCCCCTTAGCAATTAGTGTTTGTAACCCTAATTCAAGGCATACACTTACCTAAACCACTTAGGACCTAACCTAAACCACCTAGCCACATAGGGCACGACCCCACACACACACACACACACACACACCCACATTCACGCACTCCCACACATCTAGAGTTCTCTAGAACTCTCTCCAAGTGGCGCCACTCTTGGTTGCCAAATTTAGCAACCAAGAGGCATTCAAATTGAGATCCACATTTTTTGGATCTCAAAACCACTTGGCCGGCCACTCTTGGACTCTCTCTAGAGAGTTCCACACTTCTCTAGAGAGAATCCCTTTGGTCTATAAAAATACCTAAGGGGTGGCCATCTGCACCCATCCACATTCATTGGCTTTCATCCATTTCCTTGGCATTCATTCCACTTAGGCTAGCCACTTCCATCTCCACTCCACCTCCATGAGTTGAGCACCACCATGAAGGTCACCATCTCCATGCCAGGATGCTGGATCAACCTCTCTCCAAGGGCTGGCCTAAGCTCCATTGGCCACGCCTCCTTCTCTTAGCCACTTATAGGCCATTAGAGACCACCTTCGAATGCCCTTCCTTCTACTAGATTAGTAACATAGCTCTTCATAGTTTTACTGCTTATATTTACTGCTTAGTAGTTCAGCTCTTTATTCTCTCCCAATGATGCATGCAAAATCCCTCCATAGATTCATCATTTTCTGGTAGCTAGATTTATATTTTCAAGCATTCCTGTATAAGCTTTCCTCTACATTCCATGTTCCAAACACTTCTCTGAATGAATGAATAAAAGATACATTTTTATATATATCTCTATGTTTGAAATCACCATGAGTTTATTGGTTGCATCTTTTCTGTGTGATTCAAGTTGCCTATTTTTCACTTATATATATATTTTGCAGCACGCATGTCGGTTATGGAAAATATAGAAAACCTAACTATAGATGCATTTTCTATAAACAACCACCATGTAACTAGAATTGTGTGTACCAAAACTCATACTTTTACCTTTGTTATCTATTTAACGCACGTGCACGTAATCAGAATTCATAATAGAAGTGGAGAAGTCTTAATTCGAAGATTGGAAATTGGTGTGCGATTTTAAATAAAGTAAGCGATAAAAGATTGATTTCAGAATTAAACAAACGCCTCCTAGAGACGAACGACCGGGACTTAAAGTCTCGTTATTTTTACAAACTTATTTTTGACGAATGTTTTTGCGTGACTATACTACGATTTCCGATGACTTTAAAATGTGTGAAAATGCTTTCTGTCAATTACAGAGCTGGCTTGCTCTGACAGTACGATCGGACTCTTACTTTTGGTTCGCAACTTATGCTTGGGTGTACACATGTCCTTTAGAAATCGTGCGTAAGCCAGTACGTGGTGGATTGCATCCATCAAGGGGATGTTTATATGGACCTGTTCAAAGAGCTTGACCAGATACTTTTTAGGAGCCACGGGTTTGGTTATCCTCTTTCCCTTGGTCAAGGCCTCTGTAAATGAACCTTGGTTGATTCCTCTAGAATAGGTCCAGGTTCTTGATCTGGGATAGGGGTGTCCTGGATAACTATCCTAGGGCTTGGGTTACTACCAGGCTTAGAGTGGCTTGGGTAAGGTGGGTCTTGAGTTGCTTTACCACTGCGGGTTGTTACGGAATTTAGTCCTGCCTTATTTTAGTCTAGGGTTGGTAAAATAAGTGGCTGCTGTTGAAATCCCGCATAAGATGTCGAAGCTTCCATCCCATCTGGTGATGGAATGGAAGGGGCCTGATAAATCATGTGGGCATGACCCGGATTTGGGTTCATAACGCGCCTCTGGGTCGGCACGTTATTTGGATTTGGCAGAGGTTGCAAAGGGAGTGTGCCAGGTTGGCAGGAATTTGCCATCTGGGAGAGTTGATTGCGAACCTCTGTGATCTCATCCTTATGCTATTTTTGTATTGCCGCATTCGTCTTTTGAACATTAGCCAGAGTTTGAAGGATGAGGGTCATTTGGTCTTCTTGGTTTGTCCCAAATTGATAGGTGGGGTTGGGTCGAGGTTGAGGAGGCTGATATGGACGAGGAGCTTGTGGATGGGGTTGATAAGGTGGTCTTTGATTCTATGTATTTCCCGCCCACAAGAAGTTGGGATGATTCTACCATCCAGGGTTATAGGTATTAGAGAATAGGTCATTCTGGATGGAGTTGAGGTCGTAGCAGGTCTGAGGAACCTCGGGAAAATCAGAGTACAAGGGTTTAGAGTTCCCCTAACTAGAGTAGATTGGATCAAAGTTTCCTCCGGTCCTGGAGTCAGACGGGGGTGGATACGAGTCCATCTCCTGAGAAGATCAATGATAGATGTTCTGCATAGTTTCCCTCCCAAGAGGTGGCTGTGAAAACGGGTTTTGCGTAGAGGTGGCTCACTGCAGATGTTGAGTCAGCTCGTTCACCTTCTTCTCTATGATAGAGACCTTGTCCAATCGACTGGCCATCAGTTCCAAGTCGACGGATGTGGACAGGCCTTGTGTTTTATGTGCTCCCCTAGGATTCATCGATGTGCGGGCATTCGTCTGGTCGAATAAGCCCATGGAGTCATTATTGATGGAGTTCTCACACATTCTGGAGAATCTCCCACACCGTGTCTTCGTGTTGACCCATGATGTTTCCTCTGCAGGTTGCATTGACAAATAATCAAATGTCTTCATGGAGTCCTTGGTAAAAAGACTGGACTTGTTCCCATTTAGGAACTCCGTGATGGGGGCACTTTCGCATGAGATCTAAGAATCGGCCCCATGCCTCATGAAGAGGTTCTCTAGATTGTTGAGTGAAGTGAGTGATTTGGTGGCGCAAGGCATTTGCTCGACCAACAGGGAAGAACTTTTTCAAAAATTCAGACTGGAGTTCAACCCACATGTTGATCAGATGCATCTGAGTCTGATACTAATGAGCTGCCTTGTCCATGAGGGAGAAGGAAAACATCTTCATAAGCAGAATATCCCGATTTTGTACATCTGACCCGAAGGTCTGGGCCAAATGTTTGAGTTGTTTGATGTGCTGGAAGGGATCCTCGGAGTTAAGCCCATGGAATTTTGGGATAGCATGAATCATGTTGGGCTTGAGCTCAGAATCAAGACCTCCAGTTGGGATTTGGACTCGAGGCTTGATTGCCATCGCAGTGGAATTATAGTGATCTCGCATCATAGGATGCTGCGGCGGGTTTACAAAGTTTTGGAATAGATCATTCAGGTGCTGGAGTTGGTGTTAAAGGTTGTTCTCTTCTTCAATTGGTTGTGCCATGATGGAAGAAGGAGAATTTGGTTTTGATGAATCAAAGGAGAGGTCTATGTGGTGGGGTTGCTGCACAAACATGGATGTCGAGGCTTGGCCTCGGTGGGAGTGGATTTCTAAAGGAGGTCCTAAGGATGGTATGGACCTCCTACCAAACATGCACTGATAGATTAGACAAGATTAGAATGTGCTGGACCCAATTGAGACACCCAAAAATTTGGATGACTATAGAGGTTCGGGGTGGATGATACCCCTTAATCAGAAAAGTCGTCCACCTAAGAAATACTTGGGCAGTCAGAGAGGGAGAGTCCCGCAAAGACCCCTACATGGTAGAGCATCCCCACAAGTTACAGGGTTTCCCCTACCTGACCTCTCTTGTCACTGAGATTCCAAGTAGACCAGAATAGGGATCTTGACCTCTTAAGTCTACCACTTTTAATTAAGATCAAAGGTGCTTAGGGTTCCACTTGAACTTTAGATATTTTGAGTGCAAAAGTGACCTAATTTCAAGGTTGGTTGACCCAAGGGGTCAACTCCACCTATTTGTCCTTTGAGAGATTTTAGGTCCTTTCTTTTAGGGTTCAAGTGAACTTAAGAGCTTGATTTTTAAGGTTTCTCCTGGATAAGTCTTTTCAATCAAGGCTTAGACACACCTCTTTTTTTTTGGAAAATCGATTCTTGCTTAGAGAAGATGTGTCTCTAAAAACCCTAGATTGGAATCCTTAAGTTGGCTCTAATTGGTCCAATTTTGTTGCCACAAAGATGGTATCTAGGGCTCAATCAAGAAGGTGCTAGCCCTAGTTACCTTAAATGGATGCACAATTCAAAATGTGTTGAAATCAAACTCAGGCAACTTTGGTGGATTAACTAAATATGGAAAGCAGGTAGCCCTAAATTGATTTTTTCTTTGTTTTTCATTTTCAGAATTGAGGGGATTAAGAGAAAGGGCTAATGAGAAATTACCTGCCCTGGGTGTGGTTGTTGTGCGATTGTCTTCTTTTTGAATCTTTCTCCCCTGAAACAATCAGCACAACAGAAATAGATCAAGTTAATATGGTATCAGAAGTTGTGCTCAAGATTTCTAAATTGCCCATTGCTCCTCGGCAACGGTGCCAAAATGTTTGTCGAAAGTGAAATCGGGTTTAAAATAAATGCGTCGTAGTATAACCAAAATCGCTTTGAAAACAAATGAATTTTATTACTCAAAATATAAATCCGAGGTCAAACACAGGGAGCAAATTGGGATTTAAAAACCAAGAATACAACTTTCAAATTTATAATATGCAATGACTAATCAAAGTTATGAAGCAAGAAAATGATATCAATGTATGTAGAAGCTCAAAATAAAAGATGGACGTCTGATGTAAAAATCAGATGTCTTAAGTGCTAAGTGCTTCTTTTGATTCTTCTTTGTTCTGTTCTATCTTCAGCTTCTTCTTTCTTCTTCTTTGATTTCTTCTCTCTTCTTTGGCCTTGGCTTCTTCTTTCTTTCTTCTTTCTTCTTTGCTTCTGACTTCAGCCTTGCCCTTCTCTTCAGCCAGGCCTTCTCAGACTTTTGCCCTTCTCCTTCTTCCTTTGGCTTCTATTGAGGCTCTCTTTCTTTAGCTTTCTCCTTCTTCTTCTACGTCTTCACCCTTAGCTTTTTTTCTTCTTTAGCTTTCTCCTTCTTCTTCTGCAGCTTCACCCTTAGCTTTTCTTCTTCTCCTGTGGCTTTACCCTTAGCATCTTCTTCTTTCTCCCTGAGAGCGAAACCTACCCCCTACCCTCCCTGCAAATTCTCTCTTCTTTCTTCTCTCTTAGGCTCGTTCTCCCAGAGCCTTCTCGAGTTAACGGGTCGGGTCAGCGCACCTGGGACTAGGCCCACCGGCGTGCGGTGGTGGGCGAGGAGTGCGCGGGTAGTCGGGTCGGGAACCATGTTTGCAGAGGCATGGGTCGTAGATGAGGCGAGTGGGATGAGTGGGACCTTACCCCATGTCAGGAGGCAATAATCCCATGGCACTTTTTCCACTTATATCGCATCGCTCGCTCAAAAACTTTCGAGGTGGGACTAAATGTCCCACCTTCTTCTCGCGTGCACCTGCAGCAGGTGTTCATGAATCGTAGAGGCTGCAGGGGGACTTGGACTCCAATAGCTGGTTGGAAATGTTCGCGAAGGAAGGCCGCGCATCTGGGAACCTGGAGCCTGATGCCTAGAGCCTTGAATGAAGCTTGCAAGCTTCTTCGAGCTTGCTCCAATGGCGTCAAAGATCTGAACTTGTCCATAAGAAAAATAGCCTTATGGCCTCGTCAAATCACACAGAAAGCTTCACCATGACACGGTGAAGGTGTTCGGTGGTCGGCGTGGTGTAGGGTGGCCTGGGCGTGCGTGCCTAGGTCATCCTGTGGTTGTGAAGATGGGTGTGTTCGGGGGAAGTTTTGGGACTGTGTGGCAGTGAATGGGAAGAGGGTTGATGATCAGTGAGATGTGGCGAACTTTTGAGGTGGTTGGCGAGGTGGATGGGTGCGTGGAATGGCGGATGCACCTCGCCGGTGGTCTATCGGAGGTGGAGAAGATGGTGGTGGTGTGTGAGCGTCGGGGTGTGATAACAGAAATAAATGAGGGGTAAATAAAGGGCAGAGAGAGAGGACTTATCTGAGATGGAATAGATGAAGGGGGAGTGGAGGAGGCGGACAGCTCGTATGTGCCATCGCCGGAGACGAGAGGGATGGCGACGACAAGAGGGAGGCAGGCATGTGTGCAGGTGTGGCGCGACATGGATGAAAGAGGCAAAGACAACTCTACCACTGGTATTGTGGCAGAGCGACGGGAGGAGGAGGTAGGAGTCACCGGAGCTTGCTGGGATTTTGGCCGGAGGGGAAGTGAGGAAGATTGGGGGTTTTCTGAGTCCAACACAAGCTTGAGAGGAACGGGAGGATCTGGGGACCTTTTTATAGCCTCTGGCAGAGGGCCTTGTGCTTGGAAGGCAAGCTTCCAAGCACGGCAACCTCGCCAGACTTGGAAGGTCGGAAAAGACACAAATCTCTCATGCGTTCGCATGAGACATTGGGTGGAAATTGGAGCTCAAGATTGGGTTCACGTGAACGGGAATTCCTCAGAGAATCTCCCTTTCAAATTTGAAAAGGATTCTCTGAGGAATCAAGGAGATGTTTCCCTCGAATCATCGCCAGAGTAGGATTCCTCCGCTGTAATGGTGGAGGGACCTAATTGCAAAGAACGAAGAGGATGCTAGGGGTATCTGCAAGAGTTTTCAAAAGTTAGGGGTATAAATGTAATTAGGCTGGATTTATTTGCAAAGTAGGTCAAGGTGAATTCCCCTTAGGTCTAAATTTTGGTACAAACATAATTTGAACCTAAGGAATCCAATGGTGAAGTTGGATTTTCGGTTTGATCACGTTTGACTTGGGAATTTACGTAGAAACCTAATTTAGGGTAAACATTTGATTCAGACCCTTATTTAGGTCAAAATAGGTTCTAAAGGCCAAATTGAAGGTTCTAACCCTAGAAGATATTTTTCCATGAATTTTAGAGGGTTTAGGTGAATTTTATCCTGACCAGAACCTTGTTAAATTAAGTGGGCCTGTTTTAGGGTTACAAGAAGTCATTTAATTCCCATATTTTGCATGAACCCTTTTGTGTTTGAACCAACCCATGTTTTATCTTATTAAGACCATTTGACCTATTTTATTCCCCGAGAAATCCCGTTGTTGCGTTGCAATGGTAAAATTACAATTTTACCCCTTGTTTCTTACTTTTCTTGAGAAGGGTTTTTCCTTAAGTTAGGACCTCCAGTTGGTTATGTAGGAGCTTTTGTTCTCTTTCCTAGGTCAAAATGAGCTAGTTAGGGATCATGATGGTGTTCCTATCACATGGCAACCCCCAGAACCCAGGCTTTCGACACTTCGAGATAATGCTGCCCATAGCATTCTGTAGCTAAATTCAAGCCCTGGCAATCGACATTTCGAGATGATCCCACTCATGGCACTTGAATCAGCACAAGGTGCTTACATGCCCCCAGTAGGATATTTAGATATCCTAGGAGACAAGCACCAAGGAGATGGTATGTTATTGCACATCTTCGAGGGGAATTTCCTGCCTTTTCATTTTGGGAACTTGTTCAAATCAACTTGTGCTTTTAAGCTACTCCTAATCTAGGTAGCTTTTTCAGAATAGAATAAAACCTTTTGCATGATTCTGATTAATTAAGCGCACTGAACCAGACTTGTGTGTGGATTATGGTGCTTAGGTTACCGTGTCCCGTAAACCAGAGGTCAGTTAATAAGGACGAATAATCCCTAAGCCTTAGACTTAGTACATAAGCTTTGCATTTTCCTCAACCTCTTAAGGATTATCCAGATCTTAACGGATACATAAATTTTTAAGCCTAAAAACTAACCCAAGAGGCCTAAGATCAGCACTTATACTAATCTCCGTGTCTCTTAGCACTTTTGACTATTATTTCTTTCTTTTGATTTGGTCTAGAACTTAAGTAATTTCCACAATCATTTACTAAGACTAACATTTTTGTTTCAAATTGTGGCTCTTTTTTGACATTTAAATCACCTCCTCTTTTCTTCCTCAAGGATGATATGCAATTAGTCTCTCAAAATTTCCTCCCCTTTCCATTTTTTTGTTATTTTTTAATTTTTTTATTTTTATGATTTTTTGAATATGTATTTTTTTGTGAGAACCCCTCAAAAACTTAAATTTTTATGTGTTTGCACTTTAACACCCCCCCATGCCTAACTTTTGCAATGTCCTCATTGTAAACTGGAGGGCAGAAAATCAGTTGGGTTCATGAGTTAGAATAGGGTCAAAGGGTGGGTGAACAGGTCGGGATGACTGTTGCAGATGATTTCAAGCTCTGGCATGTGTACCAAAGGTGGAGTCAGCTGTTCTAACACTGAACTCTAAGTGGAGTAGATGTGAAGCTCAAAAGGATAATCAGAAGGGTCTCAATTTTTTGGAATGATGGGTTGCCTCCCGTTAAGCGCTAAATTTAATGCCTTCTACCGAGTAGAAGGTAGTCATGGAGGAGTGGTCAAATCGGAAGAGTTTTGTAGAATAAGTACCTTGATCAATATTCTGGTTGGTCCAACCAGCTGTTTGTTTAAATCAACAGGCTGATGATGCAGCCCAAACCCAATTAGTCTGCTGGGTTGATGGATGTGAATCAGTAGATGTGGTGCCCACTAGATGCTCTGTGACTCAAAAAGATATGGCAGTGCAAATTGCAGGTTTAGCTGATTCCAATCAGCCTGGTCATAGTAGGGATCCTCAAATGCAAATGGATCTATGGAGGATGTGAGATCCCTACAAGAGTTATCAGAGAAGGATGGGATGTCATTTGTAGTCTAATCGATATCCGAATCCCGATCAAAAGATGGAGAAGAATCATGTGCGACCGGATCATAGAGAGGAGAATCAGAGTAGAAATTGATTTTGGTGGTGAGTCAAAGTTTAGAACGGATTTGAGAAGGCTCTAGATGTGGATTTGAAGAGGTGGCTTCTTTGACAACTATGTGTGTTGAGGGCTCCTCTAGAAAGGATTGAAAAGTAGGTTCATTTAGAGAGTCCTCATAAAACCCATCAAAATCAAATGTAAATGCCTAGAGAGTGCTTATAGGATCATGGAAATCTGAGTCAAGAAAAGATTCGAACTCGGGATTGTAGACACTCTCGGCACTTGTTTCTGATTCTTGAAGATTAAAAAGGAATGATTCCATCTTAATGGAACCTGATTTTGAATCAATGATCTTAAGATCAAGGACCTCAAAGTTAGAGTCAAAGAGTGGGTCATGGATGCTGAGGTCGTAGATTGGTTCATAATCGTCAGGAAACAAAGGTTCTTGGAAATTAGAGTAGGATTCAAAATCATCGAAGAATTTGCAAGAATAAGTTTTTGAATTTAATTCTAGATTGGAGTTCCACCACAGAATGAATCAAGGTAAGTAGAATCAACAACTTGACTTGAATCTAACCTAATTTCAGATTCCGAGCTTAAAAAACTGTCCTTATTAGGCATAGGCTCAGTTTCTTGGCTCCTAAGGTAGACCCAATTGATTCCCAACTCTTCCAACTCTTCGATTTCTTTGTCATAGATTGGCGTGACTTTCAAAAAATCAATTTGTATATCTGAGGAGGTTTGAGAGGTGTATTCTTTAAATATAGGCCCTGAATCATATTTCAGATTTGAAATCTATGTCTCATCATATGGGGGCTCATGATTATCCTAAATAGGCTAGAATCTAGATTCTAGGTTAGGGGTAAGGATTGGATCACTAGAATCAAGACTGGGCTCTATTGGGATGTCATAATTGCTCGTGAGTGTCACCTTATCACAGAATAAGGGGTGAAATTTACACCCTCAAGAGGTTCTATTTTAAGCTCATCATCACAGGTGTCGGGGAAATCTAAGCTCGATGGACTAGCTTCTTGGTTTCCAAGGGTCGGTTTAGAATCGGGAACACCTGCATTTGGATCCTCCCAACCCTCATCAAGATCAGGTATGTCAATTGTTATGAAATTTGAATCTAAATTCATTTGGGTTGGGGGTCCACAACAACCTTGATCATCGACCTCGGGATTTAGGAAATTATGTTGATCACTAGAATTACTCCAAGACGTAACCTCTGACAGGTATTTTTGATCAATGTCTTTATATACTGTATTCAGTAATTTTCCCCATTTCTTCATGAGAACTTGATTTTTTTTCCAAAAGTGAAGGATTTGACAAACATTGCAGACACTCATTGCTATGTAATTTCATTAATTCAATGTATTATGCTAAGAGATAATCCCAGGTTGAACCGTGTTTCATTCGTGTCCATATTATTTCGATACAGCTCAGAATGTGGTTTGCTGCTTTTGCAAATTTATCCTGAATGTCCCTATCCAAGGCTTCATGATACTCTTCATGGTGTCTATAGGCAACCTCAATCATCTTATCCTTGATAGTCATTTGGGACACATGTTTTCTAATCACTTTTCCTAACATGTCAGGTTGCATTCTCAAATCAAGTGATGGAATCAAGATATAGAATCAAGCTCAGGTTCAGATTGGAGTTGATCAGATCAGATTAGAAATCCCTGAGAAAATCTAATGAGGTCTCTTAGGTTAAAAACCTAATGACCTTCCTGTGTGTGTGCTCTAGAGAAAGGATGAGGGACTGGATATTAATTGGACCCAATCAAGGCACCCAAGGATTTTTGAATGACTAAGGCTGCTTCGAGGCAGATGATACCTTCGAATTAGAAATTCGCACACCCGAGAATTACCTGGGCAGCCAGGAAGGGAGAGCCTCGCAAAGATCCCTACACGGTAGAGCATCCCCAAGGGTTACAGGGTTTCCCCCACTCGACCTTCCTTTTCACTGCAGTTCCAAGTAGACTAGAATGTATGAACTTAAGACCCTGAGTCTACCAATGTTAACCTAGTTTGTGCCTTGAATTTCACTTGATTAGAAGTTGATTTGACTTTTGACCTAATTTGGAGGTTGGTTGGCCCACAAAGTAGACCAACTTCACTTGACCTACCTTAAAAGATAGAGAATGAACTCTGGGTTAAGACCCAAAGACCAGCCTGATTTGACTCTTAGGTAATTAGGTCCAAGAGTTTGGGTTCAAGTGAAATTAGAGCTTGGTTTTAGGGTTCTTCATGATTAGATCTTTTCAATCCGGGGCTTGGGTAGCACACAACCGTGGGAGGGTTTATTCTCTTTAATGCAGGCAAATGTGAGCTAACTCTTCAAAACCCTAGTGTTGAAACCCTAATTGGCTCTATTTCAACTCCAATGTAATCTCAAAATGTTCACCTTGGGCTTCAAGCAAGAAGTGTGTTATCCCAAAGTGATTTAGAAATTAAGCCTAGTCTTTAATAGGTATAGGCAATTTGGGTAGGGAGTTTATAAACAGAATCGTCTCAAACTTCAATCAGATATGAAAGATTTTTTTGCAAATCAGGAAAACTTGCCTTCTAAATGATGATTTACTAAGAAAATAAGGCAACTAATTTTTAATTGATTTGTTTCCTTTTTTATCTTTCCAAAATTAGAAGGTTGATTAGGGAAGAACAGAAAAGTTACCTGCCCTGGAGTGGTTGAATTGCGCAGAAGTTCTCTACGTGATGTACCTCGCAAAATCACAAGAAAGCACATAGGGCAAGTTAGTGCTCAGATATAGTCAAATAAATAGGAATAGCAGTGAATTGTGCATTTGTCCCCAGCAACAAGGCCAAAATGTTGAAGCAATCTATTAGGGAGTTTTAATTATGCTTTGTTGTAGTAAAATCTCCTAAATAGCCCTCTCAAAAAATGAAATTTATAACTCGAATATCTAGAAATGAAGTCTGAGGTCGAACACAGGGAGCAAGTATTACAATTCACACGCTAATCTCATTCAAAATATAAATGGGCACAAGAAATTACACACAAAGAAATATGCAATGAATAATAACCTATCACATTAAATATTCAATGAAGTTCAATGTATCGCAAGAATATGAGGACAAAAAGATAAGAGGATAAAAAACAATGGTGATTTGAAGCACCACTTATATCCTCCTTAAGTTAAGCATGCATCCAACTATCAATAATAACAAATAAACCAACAGTAGGTTGAATGCTACAGTAATCAGATGTCTCTTTGGCAAATCAGACAACTTAATTGTTGCTTGCTACAGTACTCCTTAGAGAGCCTTTTCACTTCTTCCTTTTTGCTCTTCTTCCTTTCTTCTTCTTCTCTGACCTCAGCTTCTTTTCTTCACAAAGCCTTCTCTTCCTTCTCAAGCTTTCTCTTTTCAAAGCCTTCTTCTTCTCAGCGACCAAGTGTCGCACGGTGCCTGCAAGTGCAAAACCCCCCCTCCCCTGCTCTCTCTTTCTTTTCCTTCCTACCTCTTCTCTCTCAGATATCTGGGCTAATCGGGTATACGGGCATGCACAGTAACCAGGTCTAGGTTTATGTGCGTGTGTCGCAGTCGAGGAGTGAAGGGTTAGGTGGTTCGGGTGTTCGGGTAAGGGACCTCACCTCGTGTGTCTTGAGGTGTTAAGGCCTTAGCAGAAAACACATTTATGCCACTCAAGGGCCTTTTCTCCCTACGATGTGGGACTAACAAGTTCCTCTTCCTTAGCACAAGGGTAGCTGTGAAGATGCCTCTAATTAGCATAGCTGCTGAGGTCGACGCCCTCAATCAAGGACCTGGGATGATGCCTGGAGATGCCTGGAATGTATCCACTTCCCCTAGGTGCGTGTAGATGAAGAACGCAGACGTAGGCTTAATGAACACAATTGAGGAAGACGTTGCGGGGGTGGAACAACGACGAGTACCTGAAAATCATCAACACAGCCTCTCGGCCACATTAAAAGAGTGCACGAGCAATACTGGAGGGAGTGGAGTGTGATGGCAGTGGTTGTGTGGTGCGAGAGCGTGTGTGGTGGTCGGTTGGTGACGGAGATGAATGTGCGAAGGTGGTTTGTTCGGTGGGGTGTTTGGATGGGCGGAATGGCGAAATAGAAGAGGGCTTTTGGTCGTGGTAGAACGGCGAAGCTTTTGGAGTAGGTGGCGAGTTGTTTGGCGGGTTGTGGAGGTGGGGTGGACTCGCTGGAGATGCGGCCAGCGCAGAGGAAGATGGAGGTGAACGGCGGCATCGAGGGTTGTTTTTGGGTTTTAAGAAAGGGAATTAACCTAAGAATCTAAGGGAACCTAACTAACATAATCTAAAAGATAAAGGAGGTAGGATGGCACTGGTTATGGCATGGGCGGCGCCAGAGAAGGGAATACCTCCTATGAGGGAGAACAGCGAGGAAGATGAGGAAGAAGACCCTCGCTGGTATTGCCTATGGCGGAGGAATGTAGGTAGGAAGATCCGATCGACTATGGTTTGTGGTGACCGGCGAAGAGGGTAGGACAAGGAGCTCGCCAAAGCTCGCAGAGCTTTCAGTCGGAGAGGAAAGAAGGTGGAGAAACTGGCCAAAATGAGCTAAGGAGGTAAGGAAGTCGGGGCAAAGCTTATATATAGCTCAAGACCTGCTGCAAATAAGGGAGGAAGCTTGACGAGCTTTGACATTTCAGGGGAAAAAATTCCTAAAATTTTGAAGGTTCTCAACAGCTTTTGGCTTTGATTCCTAGTCCAAGAAGTTGCTCAGATGATGGAGAATCATATGAGAAACACTCCCAATTTTGGAGGAGATTGATTGAAGGATCAGAGAGCTTTCCTTAATTGAAGGTCTGCTGCTCAGTGGGTTTAGGACTTTTTCTCACGTGAAGACAGAAAGGACTTGTTGGTGAAGATATGATGAAGTTAGGGGGGTGAACGCAAATATTTTTAAAGTTGAGGGGTTGGTGAAAGGAAAAGAATCAAACTGAACTAAAATGCAAACTAGGTCAAGATGATCTTTGATTGGGCCTAAGTTTTGGTACAAACCTAATTTGGACCCAAGGAATCTGATGGTGAAGTCAAATATTGGTTTTGACCATGTTTGACTGGGTAATTTATGCAAAAATCCAAATTAGGGCAATTGTCTATCTGAGACTATTTTAGGTAAAATTGGGCTCAGATGGTCAAATCAAGGATACCAAACCTTAGAGAATATTTTTTATGATTTTTAGAAGGTTTAGGTGAATTTTATCTTGACCATAACCTCAGTTAGTTAAGCAGGTCTATTTTTAGGGTCTTAGATGTCCATTAATTCTTGAAATGTGCAAAAACCCGTTTCTTCTACTTGGACTCTCTTATTAGACATTTATGACCATTTGACCTTTAATTAACCCTCGGGAAATCCTATGATTGCTCTGCATTTAGGTTATACTTTTAAAACTACAGTTTTACCCCTATTTTAATGCATTTCTCTCAGAATGAATTTGCAGTGAGTTATGGTTCTTTGGCGATTATGTAGGAGCATTTATCTTCTGATTGTGACAAATTAAAATTAGATATGGCTGATGATGGTGTTATAATCATACCCCCATGCCTAACTTTTGCTAGTCCCTTAGCAAAATCTTGAGAACAGGAGTAGTGGTAGCAATCTTAAGAACAACAATAGTAGCTGCTGCAGTAGCTTGAGTAGTAACCATTGTAGTAACAACTCTTCTGCTTCTTCTCTTTTCTCCTGCGTTAACTCTGGCAGCAGCGGTAGTAGTTGGTGGCCACTGAGGCAAGATGGAGGTGAGAGTGTGCATCGGTGAAGGGATGGAGAGGGGGATCAGCTTAATGGAGGGAGAAAGGAGGGTCTTTGTCTCTTTTATTTTTAATTTAGCTTCAATTATATATAGGATGGAGCATTTGCACCCAATGCCCTTGCACTTCCTTTCTTGCCTTCCAGGAAATGCCATTAAACATTATTCTCATTGATTGTAGCCAGGTTTGAATGATAAAATCCCCTGCCTAGTCATCTAAGGGCAACAACTCTATATCATTTTGATTTGAGAAGAAAACTAGGAATCAGAGTTAATTATGTAATTTTAACAGCACATGACAGACATAGATCAACCATAGGGTCACTCAGGAGTTAACTAAAGGTCAAATGAACAAAAAAGTCTAAAAAGTGGGTCAACACTGACAGAAATGGGGTTTTACGCATTTTGAGGACAAAGACAACACCAAAACCCTAATTGTCAACCCAGTTAAATTAAGAGGCTCTGGTTAGGATAAAATTCATCTAAACCTCCTAAAACTCATAGAAAAATATTCTAAGAGGTTTGGTATCTTGGTTTGACCGTCTGAACCTATTTTGACCTAGAATAGAGTTTCAGATGTAATTTTGCCCTGATTTAGGCTTCTATACAAATTGCCTAGTCAGACGTGGTCAAAACTCAAATCCAAGTTCACCATTAGATTTGTTGAGTCAAAATTAGGTTCAGGCCAAAATTTGGGTCCAATCAGAGTCCATTTGACCTAGTTTGCATTTTAGCCCTTTAAAATCTATTTCTTACATTTTGCCCCACAGGTTTCATGTTTATTGCATTTGGGTCCAATCAGAGCCCATGTTGACCTAGTTTGCATTTTAGCTCTTTAAAACTCTATTTCTTACATTTAGCCCCATAGGTTTCAAGTTTATTGCATTTGGGTCCCTAACATCTCGTCATTTTCCTTACTCAGGTCCCTACCGCCATTAGTGTGAACTGAGCTTTGCCGTCAAGATTCGAAGGAGGATTCCTCCCTCAAATTAAAGCCAAATCTCTTCAAAATTAAAGAGATTATTTGCAAGACAATTCCCAATCGTTCAAGCTCAGGCGAGCTTGAGATTTCAGGGAATCTTTTTCCCTGAAATCTTGAGCAATCCAAGCCCCTTTCCATGATTTTTAGATCGTTTTGGAACTTTATAAAAAGCCCTCGACCCTAGGTAGTCCTTCTCAGCCAAGTTAGAGCCAGAGATCACACATCATTTCCTCTAGCCGTCGCAACTTCAGCTCCGACAAGTCTCCTCCAACCACAACCTCCAGCTGACCAACCATCAAATTAGGTGGCCCTCCACTCTTCTCTCTTAATCTCATCTCTTTGGCCAAAGAGAGAGCACTTCCGTGCTCTTCTTCCTCACCAACACTTCGCCGTCAACCTTGTCTTCTCCGAGCCCAGCCAATCCCCGCCGGACCGACTCCCTCCCTCCCTCTCTCTCTCTCCCTAAGTCCCTCTAACACCTTCCTCTCACTCCCTTGATCTTCTATAACCCCTTAGAATTTAGGTTCACTCATTGTTCCTCCCTCACCACCTTCGTCTTCCCCACGGTCAGCAAAAGTCTGACAAGTTTCCACGACCTCCACACCGCTCCAAACTACACGCCACCACCTCAACGAGCTCCTCTTCACCTCCTCGTACAAAAGCCCTCAATCAATTTCACTTCACACCCACTGAAACACCCTACCGAACAACCCACCTCAAGATCGTCCTCTCCAACCACGACAGGCATCCTTAGACCATTGCACCCTTCCAACCACCACCACCACTATGTCCGTTGCATCACGACGAAGCTCCTGAGCTCTTCTAATTGGGTCGAGAGGCCATTTTCTTATTATCAGGTACCCTCGACGAAGCTGCTGTAAACACCACCCATCTCCACCGTCGCCTGCAGTGCTCTGACCAGCTTCAACCACGTTGCGACCTCCAAGACCTATGGAATTCCATCGTGAAGCTTCGTGTGTCTTCAAATGAGCAACATAGAGAACATAGTAGCCTCAATCAACAAAGCTCTTCCCCACTAAAGCAGGTGAAGAAGAAGAAAGAAGCAAAGTCCCACATCGTGTGTGGGAGATCCTGCGACAATGTATAAGGCACATTCAATTACTCAAAATATTCAACAGTAATCTTCAATCAGAATCCAATGTAAACTTAGGTACTCAAATAACTCAACAGTGCTAAGAATAATCCTCAATCAGACGTCAGGAATATAGCATTAGACGACTTAAGTTTCAATAGAACACAGTGCCTTACAGAAGGCACACAAGCACAACACTTTCTCCTCTAAGCCTTCTTCTTCAAAGCCTTCATAAGATCAAGGCTTCTCTCACGGGAGCCTTCATTCTTTAGCACACAGAGGCAACTTCTTAGAGGTTAAGTGTCAAGGGCACAAGGCACGCACAACAAAACCTGATTAGCCCATATTTGTGGGCTATTTAAGTATTTAAGTGCCTAGACATTAAGTTAATTCTAACATTTATTTAGCATAAATTAGGATGTAAATAGGTTAATTCATATTTCTAATTTAATTACATAATTCATGCATTGCATTCATATTTAAATGCATTTAGAATTAACTTAGAATTGCATTCATTTAATTAGTTAACCAATTAGGTGCATTGCATGCATTAATTTAAGTTAACATAAAAGTTGAGGGTTTGTATATAAATAACCATAATATTTTAACATTATTTTTTATTCTTCTTCTTTCAGCAATGGTTGCATTTCCTTCCACTGCCGCTCCAATGCCACCAGCTGCCGCACTAAAACCTGCAATCAAGGACGAGAGGAGAATGTGGATCTGCTCTCGCCTCTCCATTCAAATCCATGCAGGTGGCTACAAAAAGAGGAAGAGGCAGCCGAGCTCTGGAGGCCACCATCCCAACAATCCACACTGTGCAGAGAGTTCATCTCTCGTCCATTCCACCACCGCCGGCCTCAACCGCGGCGACGAGCCTCCACCACCGTGGGCGTGTGGCGTGATAGGCCACATCGCCATCTAGAGCTCGTCTGCATCACTGTGTCTCACCAGAATCAACATCACCACCCTCACCGTCATCACCAACAACCTCCACTTCATGCCTCCTCATCTCTTCCAGCCTCCAGCGCCATCCCCAGCCTGCGTGCACCTTCCTTGCAACCTCGGCGCATCGCACCTTCTGCAGCAGCAACCGACTTCACGCCGCACCACCCACCCGCGGACCTTGCAGCAACCGCCTTCACGCCTGCACTAGCCCACGCACGCAGCTGGCATGCCCACCAGTGTTCGCACCAGCTTGTAGCACTTCTCCAACGTGCCTACAGACCGTGCACCACCTGCAGATCGTGCACCTCCTACAGACCGCACACTGCTTGCAGAGCGCGCATCTCCTGTAGCGCCTCCAGCATCCATTTCCGTGCCTCGCCGCCACCTCCAGCCCACAGCAGCACGCGCACCTCCCACCTGTAGAACCCGCACCTCCTGCCTGTAGAGCCCACGCCTGTTCCTTCCGCGCCTTGCCGCCACCTCCAGCGCACCTCCACCGTGCAGCAGTACGCACGCCACCTCCATGCGCAACTTGCGGCAGCAGCAACTCTAGAACCGCCGCTACCTATCTCCTCTGGCAGGCCGACTTCGGCCACCGCTCGACGTGCGGCTGCCAACACCGTGATGGCCTCACTTCAGCCAACCGCCTGTGCGAACCTCTCCTCGATTGAACCTCTCTCCCGATCGCGAGGATAGAGGTAAAATCCTCTACTTTTAGTCCAATTAGTAATTACATTTCATGCCATTGCCACAAAAAAGAATTTTGATTTATGAATATTTTATTATGGTAACATTGCAACTTCATACTCAAGCTTTCTTACAATTGTGTGGCTTTTGTAATTAACATTGTTTGACATTGGTTTTGGGATTTAAATGTGCACAAATTTTCTTTAATACATGTCAATGGAAAATTGCATAAAATCATCACATATTTATTGAATATTTCAGTGAGGAAAAATTGCACATCTACCCTTACATTTTCAAGATATTGTGCATCTTCTTTTCGTTGCATTTCATGTCAGAACGAATATGAAATAATTGAGATATTATTGCATTATTGCCTCCCTGTGGACACGACCCACTCTTAATTGAGTGGTTATATTAATTGTTTATTAGTTGATTTTTCCACCACATAGAACTACAAACGACGCGACATTTTATGTAACAAACGATTGTAAAAGCGAAGAATCGACTCGTCAAATGGCGTCGTTGTCGGGGAGGCAACAGACGCAATAATTTCACCTGATTTTATTTTTGATTATTTCTCAATTGCATAGGGATCTGACCATTTATTATTTTTTCTGTGCTAGAAATTTGTGCGAGGAATCAACCATTATGAGAGGCGACCCTTAACGTCGCCAGAGGAGGAATTGGTCGAGCTACCTTGCAAAGGAAGAGAAGGATGAGGACACGGCGATCATTTAGTCGCTAATTTAATTAGAGTAGGATTAAGACTTTAGATTTAATTTTTCATTGCACATTTGGTTTGAAACCCTTGTTCTGGGGTATATTTTGAGGGGTTTGTTCCCTAATTTTATTTTAGGCCCGTGATGGGTAATTTTTGGGAGCCTGTTCCCTTTCATTTAGATTTAGGTTTTTTTTTTTTATTTATTTTGTGGATTGTTTACTTTTATTTGCTTGTGCATAAGTAGTTAAAAAATAAAAAAAATGAGCTGCCTGCCCCTAGGACGAACCATTTAGGTCTGTATGAGCTACCTCTAGATTTATTTCTCTGCATTGCATGCATTCTCGCATCATTGATTGCTGGAAGCAAGGTACACATTCTCTTACCTTGCATTCTATTCTTGATCATGCATTGCATTTGGACTTAATTCGAAGATCACATAATTTTTCATGAAGCGATCTAACAAGTGGTCACATATATTTGTAAAAAAGGACTAATTAAAGGGGGGACACCTAAAAATCAAGGACTTGATTGTCAAACGAGGTGTGCGATTCAAAATTAAAAATCTTTTTGCGGTGAATGCACACTTATATCTTTTGCACCACAACACTCATTTAGACACTCCTAAGTCTTGAAACGACTAGGACAAGAGCCCTCGTACCGTTGGATTCTGAAGTGTTCGGAACTTGAGATCAAAGGTTTTGTAAATCCAAAGAGGGGGATACCCTGTCACGGATTTTTGGGGGTAGTTGAGAAGCACCGCGAAAGTACAGCTTCAAAGGAAGGCTTAGGCCTACTTGCATCCCTCGATCTTCTGTCTTTGGACTTGCTTAACCATTTGAGATTTAGGGAAGAATACCTATGCTCCAACTAGGTCTTTTTAGGCATTTCGAAGGTTGACAATAGGCGCGTAATTGATTGGGCAACTTGCTTTGTCACCTACAATTTGAACTAAAGTCAAAAGCCTAAATTTGTAAAGACCGAACAAGTCCTTTTGAATTGTGTTTGTAGTGCATGCTTGGTAGGCGTTCTCTTAGGAGACAACTTGTGTTTGATCCTAAACCTGAAAGAATCTTAAGAAGAGACCTTCCAAGGGTAGAAATGGCCGGTCAAAGGAGCCTTAAAGAATATTTCATCCCAACCAATCAAGCTGGCCTTGCACTACGAGATGGTACTACTAGGGGATGGGACAATCCTTATGAGATCAAAAGCAGTACCATATCCTTGCTGCCCTCCTTTTATGGTACTACTAGGGAAGACCCTTACAGGCATATAGAGGAATTCACCAAGGTCTGTTCCACGGTGAAGCTGCAGGGCGTTACTGATGACGCTCAAATGCGGACCCTCTTTCCCTTCTCCCTTAAGGACAAAGCCAGGTATTGGTATCACACCCTTGATAATATTAATACTTGGGATGCCCTGAAGAAGGAGTTTTTGAAGTACTTCCCCATGAGCAAAACCAATCACTTTAAGAGGGAAATTATGAGTTTTATTCAAAAGGATGGGGAAGCGTTCCATGATGCGTGGGAGTGCTTTAACAACTTGCTGAGACTTTGCCCACATCACCAGGTGCCTAAATGGCAACTGGTTGAAAGGTTCTACACCGGACTTAATGATTCGCATAAGAAAACTGTGGATGGTGCCTGTGCAGGAACCTTTCTATCTAAAACTGAGGATGAAGCTTGGAACCTATTTGATACTTTGAGTGAGAATTCTATTCACTTGAATTCTGCCTACATGGATAGAAAACCCACTCTCATACAAAGAAAGTTGGAGGCGAATGAGGCAAGGGACACCCAGAATTTAGCCTATCAGATTCAATTATTGAATCAAAACATGGAAAGGCTTATGTCGAACCCGAGTTCATTCGTATCTAACACCTCCACATCCCAAGCTTCCGAATGCTTAATTTGTCAAGGCAATACACATGCCACTATGGATTACCACTTGGCCTCCCAATTCCTTGAGCTTGTACAAGCGAATTTGAATGCCGCTCAAGGGTTTCGTCCTAGACCTCGTAATGACCCTTTCTCCAACTCTTAGAATGAGGGATGGAGGAACCACCCAAAATTTTCATGGAGATAAGGAAATGTCTCAAATTCAGGGAATTATAAACCACAATCCTTTCAAAACCATCAAATGAACCAACCTCAAACCTTTGCCCAACCTAAGACCTCTGAGATGGATGAATTGAAGGCGATGTTGAAAACTATACAAGAAAGTCAAAGTGCCATCATCCAATCTCATGACAAGGCTATACATGAGATGAAATCACAAATAGGACACCTTGTTGAGGCCGTTAGACAGAGGGAAATTGGGAAGCTCCCCAGTGCTGCTACGGAAAATCCTAAAGGAAAAGGGATTGTCTTTACGGAGCATGCTCAGGCGGTGAGTATTTTGAGGAGTGGGAAAGAAATTTCCAAACCCGATGCTCCTATAGTCTCACCCCCTAAAAAACTATCCACCCCGACTTTCACCCCCACCGGAGAAGACTTGCCTAAATCTTCTCCGCTTGAAATCACCTCACCGGAAGAAGTTTCCCCCGTTCCACGCCTTACTCAACATGACAACATTTCCACCCAGAGATCAAGAGTGCCTTTTCCAGAGTGCTTATCCACCTCTAGGTAGACTTCTGCTGGCTCATCTGGAGCCAAAGATAAGACGGATGAGATTATGGAAACTTTCAAGCAAGTGCAGATTAACCTACCTTTGCTTGAAGCTATCAGGTAGATTTCATCTTATGCCCGCTTCTTAAAGGACCTGTGCATGAAAAAGTGGCAATCTAGAAAATAGGTCCAATCAAAAGTTGTCCTTCCTGATTCTGTTAGCTCAATTGTTTAACATGACACACCCCCGAAACTTAAGGACCCAAGAGCCCCATACATCTTAGTAGTTATTGGTGACTTACAAATTGATGAGGCTCTAGTTGATCTGGGTGCGGGGGTGAACATCCTTCTGAGCTACGTGTATGAACAACTTGGGGGAGGCAATTTGAAGCCTAACCCTGTAATCCTTCAAGTTGCTGATCAATCACTTAAAACACCATGGGGAATTTTAGAAGATGTCCTCACAAGAGTGGAGGATTTCTTCTTTCCCGTCGATTTCCTAGTTTTGGACACTGACCCTACCAACAAGCCAACCAAACCCTCCATCATTTTGGGCCACCCCTTCCTTGCAACTTTGCATGCTTCAATCAATTGCAATACTGGGGCATTGAAAATGGGCTTTGGGAATAGGAAAATTCGGCTTAATGTGTTTGATGCTTACAAACAAACCGGACTTGAGGATTGTTCTCAAGTTGAGTTGGTAGATGACCTGATTGAAGAGGCAACCCCTGCAATGTTATGTGATGACCCCCTTCAGCATGTCATGCTAAATAAGCATTCCCATCTCTTGGAGGAATGTGAAGGGGATATACTAGAACTTGAGGAATTGATAGGTGTTTCTGCTGAGTCTCTTCCCCCATCATTTTCGCCGAAGGTAGATCTGCTACCTGAGATGGGGACATCTATTATGAAACCCTCAACCATACAAGCCCCCAACCTTGAGTTGAAACCCCTCCCTGACACTCTCAAGTACGTTTTCCTAGGTGCCAATGATACGCTCCCCGTTATCATTTCGGTTGTGCTATCTGAGGCACAGGAGGGAGCCTTGATTGAATGCTTGTCTAGGCACAAGGAAGCTATTGCTTAGAGCATTGCTGACATTGAGGGTATAGACTCTACACTCTGCGTGCACCACATTTATACTGATGATTCCATCAAGCCATTTAGGGACATGCAGAGACGTCAAAACCCTAATATGAGGGAGGTGGTAAAAAAGGAAATCCTAAAGTGGTTGGATGCTGGGATCATATATCCCATTGCAGATAGTAAATGGGTAAGTCCTATTCATGTGGTGCCAAAGAAGGCAGGCTTTACTGTGGAACTCAACGACCAAGGTGAACAAGTTGTCACTAGACCCTCAACTGGATGGAGGGTCTGTATTGATTACCGCAAGCTGAACACCGCTACCCAGAAGGATCACTTTCCTCTGCCTTTTATTGATCAAATTCTCAAAAAATTGGCAGGGAATAAGTACTATTGATTTCTCGATGGATATTCTGGGTACAATCAGGTGGCAGTCTTTCCTGATGACCAGGAAAAGACGACATTCACGAGTCCTTACGGTACTTTTGCATTCAGGCGTATGCCGTTTGGATTATGTAATGCCCCTGCAACTTTCCAACGGTGTATGATGTCTATCTTTTCGGACATGATTGATGAGTGTGTTGAAGTGTTTATGGATGACTTCTCCATTTATGGCTCGTCTTTCGACCAGTGTCTCCTGCACCTGGAGAATGTGTTGAAGCGATGTAAGGAGACTGGTTTAGTCCTCAGCTGGGAGAAAAGTCACTTCATGGTACAAAAAGGAATTGTACTTGGGCTTGTTGTATCCGAGAAAGGTTTGGAAGTAGATAAAGCCAAGATTGATTCTATTTCCAAACTCCCATTGCCCACGAATGTCAAGCAGATTAGATCCTTTCTGGGCCATGCTGGCTTTTATAGGTGCTTTATTAAAAATTTTAGTAAAATTTCTAGGCCACTTTGTGACTTGTTGGCGAAGGAATCTTCCTTCAATTTTGATTCAAAGTGTGCCGAGGCCTTTGAAACTCTAAAGGAGGCCTTGATCTCTACGCCTATTCTCTAAGCTCCTGATTAGACACTCCCATTTGAGCTGATGTGTGATGCTTCGGATTATGCAGTGGGAGTAGTCATTGGACAAAGGGTTGAGGGAAGACCTCATGTGCTGCATTATGCAAGCAAGACTTTAACCGAACCTCAGCAAAACTACACCATCACTAAAAAAGAATTACTTACTGTAGTTTTTGCTCTGGAGAAGTTTAGGTCTTATCTGCTTGGGTCTAAGGTGGTTATTTTTACTGATCATGCGGCAGTGAAACATCTCATTGCTAAGAAAGATTCTAAGCCATGTCTGATTAGGTGGATCTTACTCCTTCAAGAATTTGACTTGGAAATACATGAAAAGAAAGGAGTAGAAAATGTTGTGGCTGACCACCTGTCTCGCCTTCCTCTTAATGACTCTCTTTCTGGAGACATTCGCGAGACATTTCCCGATGAAACTTTGATGGCGATAACACCAACTTTACCTTGGTATGCTGATACTGTAAATTACTTGGTCACTGGACAAACTCCTGGCTCTTGGGATGAACAAAAAAGAAAGAGATTCATTTCCCAAGCAAGATATTTTCATTGGGAAGAGCCAGAATTATTTAGAATTGGACAAGATCAAGTATTGAGACGTTGTGTACCTGAAGAGAAACAACAAAGTGTGCTGAGTTTTTGCCATGAACTTCATTGTGGAGGACACTTTGGTGCTAAGAAAACTGCTTTTAAGGTTCTCCAGTCCAGTTTCTGGTGGCCTTCCTTATTTAAGGATTCTCATAATTTTGTTAAGGCTTGTATTAGATGTCAACGGACTGGAATGATTGGGAAGAGGAATGAAATGCCTCAACATCCTATTCAATCTGTTGAAATTTTTGATGTGTGGAGAATTGACTTTATGGGCCCCTTCCCGTCGTCCCATGGTTATGAATATAACTTGGTGGTAGTTGATTATGTCTCTAAATGGATAGAGGCCATTCCTACACGCACAAATGACCACTCTGTGTTTTTGAAATTTGTGAAGGTCAATATCATATCCCATTTCGGCTGCCCTAAGACCATTATAAGTGATGGGGGACCTCATTTCTGAAACCACCACTTCAATCGGCTAATCAGGAGTCTGGGAGTGACTCACAAGGTCGCTACCCCTTACCATCCTCAGACAAGTGGCCAGGTTGAAGTGTCGAATAGGGAGATAAAAAATATTTTGGAAAAGATCGTTAGACCTGAGAGGAAAGACTGGTCCCAAAAGCTCGATGATGCTTTGTGGGCATATCGAATGGCCTATAAGACCCCTTTGGGTACTTCTCCCTTTCGGATTGTGTATGGGAAAGCATACCATTTACCTGTTGAGTTGGAACATAAGGCACTTTGGGCTATTCGAAGTGTTAACATGGATTTAGAGAAGGCAGGTAAGGCACGACTTCTAGAATTAAGTGAGCTTGAGGAGCTGAGGAATGATTCTTATGACACCTCACAAGCTTATAAAGAAAGAACTAAGGTCTTGCATGATAAGTTTATACTTCGAAAGACCTTTGAGCCCAACCAACAAGTCTGGCTTTTCAATTCCAGACTTAAGCTTTTTCCTGGGAAGTTAAACTCTCGTTGGGATGGGCCTTACATAATCACCAAAGTATTTCCGCATGAAGCTGTGGAGATTAAAAATCCTTCCTCTTCAGCAACTCCCTTTATCATCAATGGTCAACGGTTAAAACCTTACATAACTTTGGATGGCCATCTGGTTGATGAGGTTACTCTTGAGGAGCCTTAGCTCCTACCATTTTCCGCCTCAGGTAATATCTTCCTTTAACTATTTTTGTTTTCAATGAGGACATTGTTTGAACCAGGCATGGGGGAGAGGACCTGAGGCATTTTGTTTATAGCATGCATACATTTGCATTAAAAATTTTTTTTAAATAAATAAAAATAAAAAAAAATATATAAAAAAGAGTTTTGAGCTTAACTGGCTAGGTCCGGCATTCTTAAGCAAATCAGAACTCTAGGGTAGACTAAGTTAATTTTAGGGTCAAACTTTAAAGGCTAAATGAGCTACTAGCTTTAGACCTTTAAGGTCCTTTGTGGACTTAAAAACTTAAGTAGGAGTTAAGTTGCGGACCATTCCTCAAGAGGTTGAGGAAGGAAAGCTAGGGTTTGAGTTAAAAGGTGGGGTAGTACCTGGAGTCTTATTCTACCTTGTGGTTGACGGGTCCTTGTAACCCAAGCATCCAAATTTCACACACTTGGTCTGGAGTAAATAAGTTATCAACTTAATTCCTTTCTTAAAAGAGATTTGGTTCTCTTAGTTTTGACTTAGGAGAGGATTGAAAACACAATTTGATTGGAAGAGTTCCTGCCGCAGGAGAGGTGGAGTATATACTCACCTTGAGGATGCGATGATAACATATTACCTCCTCGGTGCTTGTCTCTTAGGATATCCATCCTACTGAGGGCATGTAAGCGCATTGTATGGTTCAGGTACCATGGGCGGCCCTATCTCGAAGCGCCGATTGCCATAGGCCTGAATTCGCTTAAGAAATCCATGGGCGATACTATCTCGAAGTGTCGATAGCCAAGAGTTCTTGGGGTCGTTATGGGCGGTGCTATCTCGAAGCATCGAAAGCCAGGCACCCTTCGAGGTATGGTAATGGGGACAATGAATCCGACACAGACCATGTTGATAGCTGATCCGAGGTTAGATTTAGAGGAATCAAACAAAAAATATATATATATTATCAAAAAAAAAATCCCTTTTCCTTTAACTCAAATAACTCAGACCAATGCACATGCACGGATGCTTTAATCTTAGGGATCAATAAACCTTAGGATAGAGTCAGAAATCAGAGAAACTTGTGCCTACAACTCATCTTTAGTTGACCTAGTATGTAACTTAGCAACTACTTGGGAACCTTAGGTCTAGAGTCTGAACTTAATATGTCTCTAAAGGAAGACCGATTGGGTTGACTAGTCTACTTGGAGTGCTAGGTTTTGCTTGGATTTGCTAGGGACTAGCAAAAACTAAGCATGGGGGTATTTGATTAGCCCATATTTGTGGGCTATTTAAGTATTTAAGTGCCTAGACATTAAGTTAATTCTAACATTTATTTAGCATAAATTAGGATGTAAATAGGTTAATTCATATTTTTAATTTAATTACATAATTCATGCATTGCATTCATATTTAAATGCATTTAGAATTAACTTAGAATTGCATTCATTTAATTAGTTAACCAATTAGGTGCATTGCATTCATTAATTTAAGTTAACATAAAAGTTGAGGGTTTGTATATAAATAATCATAATATTTTAACATTAATTTTTATTCTTCTTCTTTCAGTAACGGCTACATTTCCTTCCACTGCCGCTCCAACGCCACCAGCTACCGCACTAAAACCTACAATCAAGGACGAGAGGAGAATGTGTCTCTGCTCCCGCCTCTCCATTCAAATCCATGCAGGTGGCTACAAAAAGAGGAAGAGGCAGCCGAGCTCTGGAGGCCACCATCCCAACAATCCACACTGTGCAGAGAGTTCATCTCTCGTCCATTCCACCATCGCCGGCCTCAACCGCGGTGACGAGCCTCCACCACCGTGGGCGTGTGGCGTGACAGGCCACATCGCCATCTGGAGCTTGTCTGCATCACTGTGTCTCACCAGAATCAACATCACCACCCTCACCGTCATCACCAGCAACCTCCACTTCACACCTCTTCATCTCTTCTAGCCTCCAATGCCATCCCCTGCCTGCGCGCACCTTCCTTGCAACCTCGGCGCGCCGCACCTTCTGCAGCAGGAACCGACTTCACGCCCGCACCACCCACTCGTGCACCCTGCAGCAACCGCCTTCATGCTTGCACCAGCCCACGCATGCAGCCGGCATGCCCGCCAGCGTTCGCGCCAGCTTACAGCACTTCTCCAACATGCCTGCAGACCGTGCACCGCCTGCAGAGCGCGCATCATTTGTAGCGCCTCCAGCGTCCATTTCTACGCCTCGCTGCCACCTCCAGCGCACAGCAGCATGCGTACCTCCCACCTGCAGAACCCACGCCTCCCGCCTGCAGAGCCCACGCCCGTTCCTTTTGCGCCTCGCCGCCACCTCTAACGCACCTCCAACGCGCAGTAGTATGTGCGCTCAAGCCTGCAGCACGCGTGCCACCTCCGTGCGCAACTTGCGACAGCAGCAACTCCAGAACTGCTGCTACCTATCTCCTCCGGCAGGTCGGCTCCGGCCACCGCTCGACATGCGGCTGCCACCACCGCGACGGCCTCACTTCAGCCAACCGCCTGTGCGAACCTCTCCTCGATTGAACCTCTCTCTCAATTGCGAGGAGAGAGGTAAAATCCTCTGTTTTTAGTCTAATTAGTAATTACATTTCATGCCATTGCCAGGAAAAAGAATTTTGATTTATGAATATTTTATTGTGGTAAAATTACAACTTCATACTCATGCTCTCTTACAATTGCGTGGCTTTTGTAATTAACATTATTTGACATTGGTTTTGGGATTTAAATGTGCACAAATTTTCTTTAATACATGTCAATGGAAAATTGCATAAAATCATCACATATTTATTGAATATTTCAGTGAGGAAAATTGCACATCTACCCTTACATTTTCAAGATATTGTGCATCTTCTTTTCGTCGCATTTCATGTCAGATTTGACTACGGATTTCTCACGAGATTGAGCGAATACGAAATAATTGAGATATTATTGCCTCCCTGTGGACATGACCCACTCCTAATTGAGTGGTTATATTAATTGTTGATTAGTCAATTTTTCCACCACATAGAACTACAAACGACTCGACATTTTATGTAACAAATGATTGTAAAAGTGAAGAATCGACTTGTCAAAACCCACCTCCCTCCTCTCACAAATCCTCTCCTTTCTTCTCTTTCAAACCTGGGCACTCAACTGAGTATAAAGATATGCATACTAATTGGGTAATTGGGCGTGAACAGGGAGTAGGCCTGTGGGCGTGTGTCGCAGGCGAGGTGTCTATAGGCAGTTATGCGGGTGAGCGGGGACTCGACCCCTAGTGTCTTGGGTAGAGAGGCCGTTTCACAAAAATAATATAAGCCGCATTGGCTACTGTTAGCTCCACAGTGTGGGGCTATATGTCCCTACCTTCTTCTCACAAGTGCTACAGCCGATGCTTCACTCCATTACAGCTACTGCTGGCTTCACGTCTTCAATTGGAGTTGCAGCTAGATACGCTGACATATTCCACGTCACCTGGAAGTTGAATTGGGCCTTGAGCTCATCAAAGGACTGCAGAATACTTCGGAGAGCACGGCGGTGGCAGCGATCTCCGATGAAGACCTGAAAGTGTGCACACAGCCTTGCAGCCATGTTAGAGCATCTCAAAAGCTTCACCATGAAGCGGCGGGTGTGCTAGGGGTGATTTTAGGGTGTGGAGTGCTCGAATGTGGGTGGTCGGTGACGAAGATGGTGAATGGAGAGTTTGGTGGGAGTTTTGGATGGGTGAAATGTGAATTAGGAAGAGGGGTTTTGATTGTGGTGTGCTGGAGGAGGTTTTAGAGGTGGTTGCATGGAGTTTGGTGGTATATGGTGGTGTGGAGGCCTTGCCATAGCTCGGCTGGAGTGGAGGAAGACGGTGAGGGAGCGGGCGAGTTGGCGGTTGAAATTGGGGAAGAAAGGGATAAGAAGATTTAGGAGGAGAAGGGGGAGAGGATAAGACCTAATTCAAGGATGAAAGGGGGAGGAGCGCGTGCCAGTGTGATTGCCGGCACTAGAGAAGGTGAAAGCTTCTGAGGGTGAGGACGACGATGAGGAGAGGGGGAGGCAGCTCATGAGTTGGCTGTCAAGGAGCGGATGAAGTCAGGGATGAAGGAGAACTAGCCAATTTGGTTGTTGGTTGGTCATAGGAAGAGCTTGTGGAGGTGTCACCGGAGCTTGGTCGGAGACGGCCAGGGAAGGAGTTGAAGAGGATTTTTGGGCCTAAACCTTGCTAAGGAACTAGGTTTGAGATCTAGGAGCTTTTATATTGCTCCAAAATGCTCTTAATTCTTAGATTGAGCGTGCTTTTATCTAGGAAATAGAGGAGTTTCCTATTTCTAAAACGTGAGCTTGGTGGACCTTTTTAGGCTCCAATCAAGCCAAATTTGAGGTGTAATTATCAGAGGATCCTTCAAGGACCAATCCCTCCAAATTTGGAGGGATTTGGTTGCCAATTACAGGTGCATTCCTTCTTTGAAGCCGGTTGCCTTCGAGTTTAGGAGTCTGTTGTGGGATTCAGGCGGTAGAGGGTAGTTGGTGAAGAAGATGACAAAGTTAGGGGGCTGTTCGCAAGGATTTTCAAAAGTTAGGGTCTTGGATCTGAAGAATAGAGTTTTAAGGGACTAGAATGCAAACTTGGTCAAGATGAACTCGGATTGGGCCCAAATTTTGATACAAACCTAATTTGGATCCAAGAAATCTAGTGATGAGGTTGGATTTGAGGTTTGACCAAGTTTGATTGAAAAATTTATGCAAAAATCCAAATTAGGGCAGAACTGTGTTTGTGCCTTTGTTTAAGGTCAAAATAGGTTCCAATGGCCAAATCTCATGGAATATTTTTATATGAATTTTAGAAAGTTTAGATGAATTTTATCCTGACCAGAACCTAAGTAATTCAAGTGGGTCTGAAATTAGGGTTTTGGGTGCTATATTAGTTCTCAAAATGCGTGAAACCATATTTCTGCCTGTGTGGACCCTTTTATTAGACTTTAATGCTTATTAGACCTTAAATTAACCCCTGGGAAACCCTGTGGTTACTCTGCCTTCATTATATGATGTTAAAACTGCAGAATTAACCCTATTTTAGTATTTTACTCTCAGAATGGATATGCAGGGAATTACAACTCTCAGGCAATTTTATAGGAGCATTTGTCACTTGATTCTAATTAATTAAAGCTAGTTATGGCTCATGATGATGTTATCATCGCCAGATTAACATCTCTTTCAAATCCCATATCTGAGCCCACATCTCCATTATCTCCATCCATGGAGAACCAAGAAGAAGAACCCAATCTTCAGAATCAATTACAGTGCCTCAATAATCTATTCTAGGCATTCATGAATCCATCGTAGCATCTTTAGATACAAGATTTCTACAGTCACGCTGTGGTGGCAATCGAACCTAGGGTACAAATCCTAGCTGGAGGTCCTGATAGTGAACTTAAGCCGAATATGATTAATGCTATCCCTAAATTCCACGGCTTAAACTCCGACGATCCCTTCCAGCACATCAAGCAGCTGAAACATTTGGCCCAGACATTTGGGCCTCCTATTCATAATAGGGACATCCTGCTCATGAAGATCTCTTTCTTGCTTATGGATAAGGTTTCCCACTGCTATTAGACTCTGACTTGTCCCATCAACACATAGGAGGAACTCCAATCTGAATTCCTGAAGAAATTCTTCCTGGTTGGTCGCACGAATGCATTGAGGCACCAGATCACTCATTTCATGCAGAATGCAGGAGAACCGCTTCATGAGGCATGGGATAACCTTTTTGGATCTCATGCGGAAATGCCCCCATCATGGAGTCCTAAATGGGAACAAGTCCAGTCTTTTTACTAGGGACTCTGCGAGGATATCAGCCTCTTTGTCATTGCAACCTGTGGTGGAAACATCATGGGTTAGCATGAAGATACAGTCTGGGAGATTCTTGAGAACTTGTGCGAGAACTCCATAAACAATGAATCTATGGGTGTGTTTGATTGGATGACCACCTGCACATTGACAAACACACAAGGGGCACACGAGACTCAAGGCCTATTCTTATCCGACGATCTGGAGTTGGTGGCCAGTCTCTTGGATGAGGTTTTTATCATCGAAAAGAAGGTGGACAAATTGACTCCACATCTACAGAGAGCCACCACTACATAGCAAAGCACGTATGCTCAACCGCCCTCAAAAAGGGAGGCTGTGCATAATATTCACCACCACTCTTAGTAGGGGATGGACCTGTATCCACTCCTGTCTGATCTAGGTTTTGGAGGAAACTCCGAACCTACCTACTTTGGTTGGGGGAACTCTGAACCCTCATACTTTTACTTCTCTGGAGTTCCTCAGACCTGCGAGGATCTCCATGTCATCCAAAATGATCCATTCTCTAACACCATAACCCTGGATGGTGCAATCATCCCAATTTTGCATGGTCGGGTAATAATCAGAACATGAGACCTTAATTCCAAACGCGACCACAGGCTCTATGCCCATATCAGCCTGCTCAGCCTAGGCCCAATTCGAATTACCAATCGGGGCCATCAAGGGAAGATCAAATGAATCTGATTCTACAAACCTTGGTTGACATTCAAAATACCAATTAGGCTATGCAGAAATAGTACAAAGATGAGATCATAAAGGTTTGAAATTAGCTCGCACAGATGGCTGTGTCTCGCTAGCCTAGCGCACTCCCGTTTCAACCTCTACCGAATCCGAATAATGTACCAAACCAGAGGTGCGTTATGAACCCGAATCAGGGCCAAGGTCACTTTGTATATCAGGCCCCTTCTAGTCCATCACCTGACGAAATGGAGGCTTCAACATCATATTCGTGATATCAATAGAAACCACGTCTTTTGTCGAGTTCAAACTAGAACCAGGCAGGCGTTAACGCTGTTACCACCTGTAGTGGCAAATCGACTTAGGATCCACCTTATCCTAGTCACTCTGAACCTGGTAGTTCAGAGAATAATCTTAGGATGGTTATCTAGGACACTCCTATCCTAGATCCAGAGCTTGAACTAATCCTAAAAGAACCTACACAGGTTCCATTTCCTAAGGTCTTGACCAAACGAAAGTGGAAACCCAAACTCGTGGCACTTAAGAATGACTTGGTCAAGATCTTTGAGCAAGTCCAGATAACCGTCCCCTTGATGGATGCGATCCGCCATGTATCGACTTATGCGTGATTTCTGAAAGACTTATGTACACCAAAGCGTAAGCCATGGAACAAAGATGGGAGTCCGGTCGTATTATCTGAGTAAGCTAGCTCAATCATCCTGATCAAACTCTCGCAGAAAGTGAAAGATCTTGGCACCCCTTTGATCTCCTATAAGATCATAAACCTAGAGTTTGACCAAGCTTTATTGGATTTAGGAGCCTCCATAAATCTGATCCCTACATCCCTACTAGATCATTTCGAGGAAACTGAGCTCAAACCGATTGAGGTGAACTTGCAGCTAGCAGACAGATCAATCAAGTCACCTAGAGGAGTTCTTGAGGATGTTCTAGTTAGGATTTAGGATTTCTACTTCACGGTGAACTTCATTGTACTAGATATGGATACTCCTAAAAATCTAAGAGATACCCCGATCATCTTAGGGATACCACTCCTAGCCACCGCTAGGGCAAATATCAATTGTGAAGAGGGCCAAATTGAGTTAAAATTTAGGAACAAGATGTTATGGATTGATATCTTTAATGCCCAGAAAGGAATAAACTGTGGGGCAATCGAAGAGGTATGCAACATCAGTTCTTTGGTTGAGGACCCGATTACAGAAGAAAACCCGATTATTCCTGATCCTCAACTACAAGAAGATCTTGACCCACAGATTGAGAAGCGCAGAACTGACCTAGACCTACAAATAGCTTCCACCCTATCTTTTGAGGCCCATCTCGAACCCCCACCCGCTACTAGAATTGAAGCCCTCCCGGGTCATCTGAAGTATGTTTTCTTAGGTTCCAATCAAACATTTCTTGTGATTATCAATTCCTGACTCACACCATATTAGGAAACAAAGTTGATTTCTGTCCTCCAGCAACATCGAAGAGCCATTGAATGGACTCTAGATGACCTGACTGTGATAAACCTCTCTTATTGCACACATACTATCTACACTGAAGAGGGCTCACGATCATCTCGAGAAATGCAGAGACGACTGAATCCAAATCTTTAAGAGGTCGTGAAGAAAGTGATCATCAAGTGGTTAGACGTTGGCATCATCTTCCCGATCTCTGACAGCCATTTGGTAAGCCCCATCCAAGTTGTGCCTAAGAAGGCAGGGCTCACCGTGATTATGCCTGAATCTGGAGAGACCATCCCGATTTGTATTGCGAATTTATGGAGAGTCTGCATAAGCTATCAGAAATTGAATGCCTCCACGAAGAAAGATCATTTCCTGCTCCCGTTCATTAATCAGATTCTCGAGAGACTGGTAGGAAATCGATTTTTCTATTTCTTGGATGGGTACTTCGGATATAATCAGGTGGCAATTCATCCCGAAGATCAAGAAAAGACCACCTTTACCTGTCACTATGGTACGTACGCGTTCCGTAGGATGCCATTTGGGGTATGCAATGCACCCGCCACCTTTCAACAGTGCATGCTAGCCATATTCTCCAATGTGGTATACCTTGAGGTCTTCATGGACGACTTCTCATTTTTTGGTGAATCTTTCGATGATTGCCTCCTGCATTTGGTCCAAATCCTTTAAAGATGCATTGAATTGAACTTGGTTCTCTCCTAGGTAAAAAGCCACTTCATGGTTCCTGAGGGCATCGTGCTTGGAAACCTTGTCTCTAAGAGAGGTATCCAAGTTGATTGGGCTAAGGTAAATCTGATTTCTAAACTACTTGTGCTTGCCTTGGTCAAAGACATCAGATCGTTCTTGGGGCATGTCAGATTTTATTGTTGATTCATATCTGATTTTTCCAACATTGTGCGCCCCTTGATGAATCTCCTCTTGAAGAACACGCCTTTCAAAATGATGAGTGAGTGCATTCACGCGTTTGAGATCCTAGTGATTGAGTCACCTAAGCACCAATCCTGCAATCTCTTAATTGGTCTCAACCCTTCGAGATCATGTGCGTTGCATCTATCTACCTAGTAGGAGCAGTGCTGGGTCAGAAAATCAATAGGAAACTGGTGGTTATATATTATGCTAGCAAGACACTAGACGACGCTCTGCGTAATTACATGATTATGAAGAAAGAGCTGCTAGCCATAGTATTTGGTCTGGAGAAATTCAGGTCACACCTCCTGGGATCCCACGTCATTATTTACTCAGATCACTCTGCAGTGAGGCACTTACTTACGAAGAAGAATGCAAAGCCTAGATTAATCCGATGGATCTTGCTGTTGCAGGAATTCGATCTTGAAATTCGCAACAAGGTGGGAAAGCAGAACGTGGTAGCTGACCATTTGTCTCGCCTTCCTTCTTTGGTCATTGACCCATCCAGACCTATCACCAAGCACTTTCCGGATGAGCATCCCTTGGCCATTAATGGACTTGGTTTGCTGATATCATGAACTATGTTATGGGGAAAGTCCTGCCAGATTGGGCAACCACCCGGCGGGACAAGCTGATTTTCGATGCCAAGTATTATGTTTAGGAAGATTTGTATCTTTTCCACATCGGTATTGACTTAGTAATTCGAAGATGCATCATCGATGACAAGGTCAATAATGTCATCTCGTTCTATCATGACCAGGCTTGCGGTGGCCATTACTTTGGCCGTAAAACCGCAGCGAAGATTGTCTAGTGTGGATTTTTTTGGCCCACAATGTTCGAAGACACACAATCTTATTGTAGGGCATGTGCTTGTTGTTAGACCCTTAGCAACATGGGCCCGAGCGATATGATTCCCTTGAATCCGATCATTGTGTGCAAAGTCTTTGACATCTGGGGAATTGTTTTCATGGGACCCTTTCAAGGATCTAACGACTTTGAGTAAATCTTACTCGCTGTTGATTATGTCTCAAAGTGAATCAAATCTGTCCCCACCAGAACCAATGATCATGAAGTCATTCTCCGGTTCATTCAGGAGAACATCTTTTCTAGATGTGGGTTCCAAATGCCATCATTAGCGATGGCAGGTCTCATTTCACAAATGTGAACTTCCAGTCCCTAATGAAAAACTTCGGGGTGTCCCATCATATCTCGACTCCTTATCACCCCTTGACTAATGGATTGGCTGTATTATCTAATCGGGAGATCAAGAAAATCATTCAGGCCACTATTCAGCCTGATAGGAAGGACTGGTTTACTCAACTTTCGAAAAGCCTTGTGCACTTATAGGACCGCCTGTATGACCCAGCTAGGAATGTCTCCCTTCATACTCGTGTACGGAAATGCATGTCACCTCCTTGTAGAAATGGTGTACAAGGCCTAGTGGGCAGTACGGAAGTGCAATCTAGATCTCATGAAGTATGGAATCCACCGCCTATTGCGAATGAGCGAGAGGAACTACGCAATGATGCGTTTGAGAACTCACATATCTACAAAGAGTAGGTCAAAGCCTTCCCTAACAAGCACATTTCGTGGAAATCTTTCCATCCTCGTTAGAAAGAATTACTCTTTGATGCCAAACTCAATCTCTTCCCAAGAAAACTCAGATCGAAGTGGATTGGACCATTCCTCGTGCGACGAATCTTTGGAAATGGAGCTATCGAAATCAGCAAACTCAACCATGACTCAAAGCCATTTGTCATGAACAGTCAAAGACTCAAACCGTTCCTCGAACTGACTAATTTGAATCTGGCTACAGTATCTTTTGATCTCCAATCTCCCTGAGCTACATTGCACCCAGCTGATGGCGTTAAACTTCGTGGTTAACAGGAGGCAACTCGTCATTTTGAAAAACTTGAGACCCTTCCGACCTATCCTTTTGCTGAAATCATATTGCACTTTAGGGTTCGTCCATTAGAACACCTGACTCGACCTTTGATACTTGTATCAAAGCTCGAAGTCATCCACAATAGTCATCCCGACCTGTTCACCACCCACCTATTCTAATCTATGATCTGAACTGAACTCTAACCCACCTAATTTACAATGAGGACAAATCTTTGGCATGGGGGGGTGATAACTCTACATCTAATGATGATAATTCCATCAACTCGGGTTAGTTTTGAGGATATATGTGCGTTAATATTTTGCAAATTTTTTTCTCTTTCTTTTTAGATTCCCTTAAATCCAACATCGGATTGGCCCTAAACACAGTCTGTATCAGATTTCTTGTCCCCATCATCAATCCTCAAAGGGTCCCTGGCAATTGATGCTTTAGGATAGCACTACCTATGGCAACCTCCAGAACCCTGGCATTCGACACTTCGTGATCGTGCCACCCATGCCATTCTATAGCTAAATCCAAGCCCTGGCAATCGACAATTCATGATAATGTCGCCCATGGCACTTGAACCAGCATAAGGCACTTACATGCCCTCGGTAGGATATTTAGATATCCAAGGAGACAAGCACCAAGGAGACAATATGTTATAATGCATCCTCAAGGGGAGTATTTACTCTTCCTCTCTACAGTGGGAACTCATCTAAGCAACTTATGTTTTCAAGCCACTCCTAAGTCAAATTTTTGAGAAATCATTTTTTTCTCAGAACAGAACACTTTTTGGAATTATTCTTTGTTAAGCTCATTGAACCAGATCGGTGTATGAATTTTGGGTGCCTATGTTACCAAGTCCTACAAACCAAAGGGTAGACAACGAGGCTGAATAATTCCTAAGCCTTAGACTTAATACATCAGCTTCGCAACTCGCTCAACCTCTTGAGGAATAGTTTAGATCTTAACAAATACATGAGTGTTTAGGCCCAAAATAGGCCCAAGAGGCCTAAAGTCGATATTCCTCACTTATCTCCTTTTCTTTAGCACTTTAGGACTTAATTCATCATTCGATCCACCTTAGAACTTAGGTAGGTTCCCTACTTAATTACTGGGACTAACATGATTTTCTTTTGCTCTAGTCTTCTCTGTTTTTCCCCTCTTTTTGCTCCTCAAAATAGATTTTTCAATTTAGTTAAAAAAGATTCATTCTCTGTTTATTTTTTTTTTTACGAGAACCCCTCAACAGAATCAAATTTCACATCATTTTGCAGTTTAATACCCCTCCATTCCTAAGCTTTGCAATGCCCTGATTGCAAACTAGGTGGGTTCAAGTTCAGTTTAGTTTATAATTTAGAACAGGTTCAGAAGGGTGGGTGAATGGGTCAGGATGACTATTGCGAACGATTTCAAGCTCCAATACGAGTATAGGAGGCGGAGTCAGCGTCTACGCTATGACCCCTCAAGTGTAATAGGAATTTAGCTCGAAGATTGGTAAGAAGGGTCTTGGATTTTCAAAAGATGGGTTGTCTCTCGTTAAGTGCTAAGTTTAACGCTATCAACTGGGCACAATGTTGCTCATGGTGAATGGAGATCAAAAAATTCGACAGCCAGATTTGACTTGGTAAGCTTGAGGAATGGTTTCAATCTTTGACCATTCACTACAAAAGGGTCTGAGTTGTGGCTGAGTTCACTGATTTCGACCGCTCCATTTCCAAAGATCCTTTGGACTAGAAAAGGTTCGGTCTATTTTGATCTCAGTTTCCCAGGGAGGATCTTGAGTTGGGCATCGAAGAGAAGCACTATTTGACCAGGATAGAATTATTTTCGTGAGATGTGTTTGTCATGAAAGGACTTAATCTGCTCCTTGTAGATACACGAGTTCTTGTATGCATCATTGCGTAGCTCATCGATCTTGCTCATTTACAAATGACAATAGATTTCGGCTTCCCTGAGATCCATATTGCACTTCCGTATTGCCTAGTAAGCTTTATGCTCCATCTTTACAGGAAGGTGACATGCTTTCCCGTAAACAAATATGAACGGAGACATTCCTAGTTGGGATTTATGGGTGGTCCTATAGGCCTATAATGTTTCTGGAAGTTTGGTCGACTAGTCCTTTATGTTAGGCCAAATAGTGACCTAAAAAATTTTCTTGTTCTCTCAATTGGAAAGCTTAGCTAGTTTGTTAGCCTATGGGTTATATGGAGTCGAAATACAATGTTACACCCACATACCTTTTCATCAGGGACTAGAAGTGCACATTCACTAAGTGGGTTCCTCTGTTAGATATGATTGCGCGCGGGAGACCGAATCAAGTAAAGATGTGCTCATGAATGAATTTGATTACAGCTTTATGGTCATTAGTTTGGGTCGGAATGACTTTGATCCATTTGGGCACGTAGTCTACAGCGAGAAGAATGTATTCAAAGCTATTCGAATTTGGGAAAGGACCTATGAAATCAATCCCTTAAATTTCAAAAATCTCGCACACAGGATTCAGGTTCAAGGGCATCATGTCACGATGGCTCATGTTGCCTAAGGTTTGGAAATGAGAGCATGCCCTATGATAATTGTGTGCGTCCTTGAAGAGCGTGGGCCAATAGAAGATGCACTAGAGGATTTTCATTGCAGTTTTGTGGCTAGAGAAATGGTCATCACAGGCATGGTCATGACAGAATGAGAGTATGTCATTGACCTCGAAGTTGGGAACACATCTCTAGATGATTTGATCAGCACTGATGCGAAAGAGATAAGAGTCTTCCTAGACATAGTACTTGGTGTCTGAAATCAATTTGCCTCTCTTGGCTTTTGGCCAATCAGATAGGATCTGGTTTGATGCTAAGTAATTGACAATATCGGCCTACCAGGGTAGCCCAACATCAGTTCTCAGAAGATGCTTGTCCGGAAAATGCTTAGTAATAGGTACGAAGGGGCCAATGATCGAAGAGGAAGATGGGATAAATGGTCAGCAACCATGTTTGTTTTCTCGCATTATCTCATGTCTCGAGGTCAATTCTTACAAGAGCAGGATCCATCTAATTAGCCTTGGTTTCGCATCCTTTTTGATAAGTAAGTGCCTCATAGCAGTGTGATCCAAGTAGATAATGACATGGGAACCCAGGGGATATGATCTAAATTTCTCCAAACCAAATACTATGACCAGTAGCTCTTTCTCCGTAATCGTGTAACTACACTGAGCCTTGTCCAGTGTCTTGCTGGCATAATATATCACTACTGGTTTCCCTTAGATCTTTTGCCCAACCACTTCTCGTATAGCGTAGTCAAACGCATCACACATGGTCTCGAAGGGTTGAGACCAATAAGGAGATTGAAGGATTGGAGCCTGGCTTACTTGGTTGCATAGAATCTCAAAAGCGTGAACACACTCTCTCGTCATCTCAACGGGTGTTTCCTTTAAGAGAAGATTCATAAGGGGGCATGCAGTTTTTGAGAAATCAGATATGAACCTTCAATAAAAATCGACGTGCCTCAGAAATGATCATATGTCTTTGACTGAGGAAGGCACAGGTAATTTGGAAATCAAATTCACCTTAGCTCAGTCAACTTGGATACCTTTCTTAGATACAAGGTGTCCAAGCACGATGCCCTGAGGAACCATGAAATGGCTCTTTTCCCAAGAGAGAACCGGATTCACTTTAATGCATCGTAGAAGGATCTGAACCAAGTATAGAAGGCAATCATCAAATGTTTGACTGAATACCTTGAAGTCGTCCATGAAGACTTCTAGGTATTTACCTACATGTTGGAGACTATGGCTAGTATGCACCGCTGAAAAGTGGTAGGCGTATTGCATAGCCCAAATGGTATCCTATGGAATGTGTACGTACCATAGGGGTAGGTAAAGGTGGTCTTCTCCTGGTCTTCAGGATGAATTTCCACTTGGTTATATCCTGAGTATCCATCTAGAAAATAGAAAATTTGATTTCCCACCAGTTTTCCAAGGATTTGGTTAATGAACGGGAGAGGGAAATGGTCTTTCTTTGTGGTAGTGTTCAATTTTTGATAGTCGATACACACTCTCCATGAGTTTGCAATTCACGTTGGGATGGTTTCTCCAGATTCAGTTGTAATCATGGTGAGTCCCACCTTTTTAGGCATAACTTGAATGGGACTCACCCAGCGGCTATCCGAGATGGGGTAAATGATTCCCGCATCAAGCCACTTGATGATCTCCTTTTCCATAACTTCCTGGAGATTCGGGTTAAGTCTTCTTTGCATCTTGTGGGAAGGCCATGAGCTCTCTTCAGTATAAAAACAATGAGTGCAATAAGAGGGACTTATTCCAGTCAAGTTGTCTTGAGTCCAACCAATGGCTCTACAATGCTACTGGAGGACTGAAATCAGCTTCATTTCCTGATCAGAGGTAATCATTGGAAACGTTTGATTCAAACCTAAAAAGATGCATTTCAGATGATCCAAGAGAGGTTTCAGCTCCAAATTTAGGTTGTCAGCAGTGGGGTGGTAGCTGAAGAGACAATATACCATTATTGAATTCCAAGTTTTCAATGGGGCTAAGACCATCTCTTCTCTTTATTGACATAAGTCTTCGGATTTGCCTTACTAAGGACTGGTAACTTTCTCCCTACCCTTTAATATCCCAAGGTCAACCTCTAAGTTATATCTCGGTTGAACCTAAAGGGTTTCTTATTGGACACCTCACTATTCTGGGGAATTTTGAACTCACACTATTTATGGGATTTTTTTCTCTTTTTTCTTGAAAGACACAGAGCGAGAAAATGGATGAGCAAGTGAGAAAACACATGAACATGAAGAAATGAAAAATGGATAGTTGTAGCTGAATTTTTACAAAGTTACACCCCCCATGCTTATCACATGCATTGTCCTTAATGGATAATTAAACAGAAAAATACATAACATAGCATGAGAGAAGAATGATTAAACTCGAAGTCCTTGTCAAAGAATCTAGTTATTCTCAATTAATCTATACACTAAAATAAAATTAGTGGACTAAGTTAGCATAAATCAATATTGGTTTGCCTCCAAACAAGCATTGAATTTTACGTCTACATCAAGACACAATTCAGACATTTACGAGGACCAGTATTTTAATAAAGAAATATTAATCATCTGGTGTGAAAATAATGTAACCTTGTAGCTCAAGTAGGAGGTGTCCGCATAATTGAATCAATTAGTTATGCAGCCCCATGGCAGAGGGCCAGGTATAGGATAGATAAATCAAAAGGAGCTGCACCCGGTGGCATTCAGTACTAAGGACATGAGGTGCAGTGTTGGGATTTGAATTATGCAATCCAAGTGGAAAAGGTTTGTCCTTTATAAAGTTCTGTGCCCAATGATAGAGTGTTGTACAAAAGATTTGGAGGGTGTAGATGTTGGACTAACTTGGGTTCACAAGATTCAAACTTGGATAGGGCATAAGCACCCTCGTAAAGAGTTGGATGTTTTAAGAGTAGAGGCATCCTTAGATTTCTTATATCATCTCCCAAAAAAATTTTCACTTAGTTCCACCACCTCCTTACTGTCTTCCTTGAAATCCAAGTCTTTTGAATCATCAATGTTAAGATCAGACTTAGTTATATCAGATATGAAATCAAAGTCCAAGATACATATTCAATTCAAGTTTATCTGGATCTGATGTAATGGTGAAGCTAATCACTAGAGGTTCATCTAATTCTTGTGTTTCACCTACTTTAGGAAGTAATTTTTTTTTGTATTAGAGATTCTGTCCTCACAAAGCAATGTCTTAGATTCCAACAAGCTATCCATGAAAATTGAGTCAAGCATAGAATCTTCAAATATAGTCATGTGTTCATCTGTTTGGCCTTTATCATCATCCATTCTTATGTCAACTGATTCAAAGTTCAACTCAACATCATGTATAGTGGTAGCCAATTCTTCCTCTTTTGCTCCCAATAATTTCTCTAGCCCTCGAATATCTTCTTCACATCTTTGCAAGTAACTAGAGAAGTCCTTTGTTAAATCCTCAATTCTCCCTAGTTCCTCGATCAAGCTACATCTCCCATTAATATTCTTAGATGGCTTGAAAATGCTCAATTGTGTCATTTGTGTTGTACTTAGGTTCTAATTACATTTATTTCGATGTTTTATGTATTACTATATCATGTCATTGTAGGTTCTAATGAAGGGGGGTGAGATTTGCGTGATAAATAAAGTAGAAATAATATAACCAATCTCACAAATAAAGAAAATACACAAGCACACAAGAATTTTTAGGTGGAAACCTAAACCGGGGTGAAAACCACCACCTAAGCCTCTCGACTTAGGATTTCCTGATCGACCTAGTAGATCAAATCCACTAATGTATTACTTAAATGAGGCTAGTACAACCTTTTACAACCACAGTACTTTGAATGAGGGTTGCGTACCTCAAACCCCTCATCTTCACGAGGAGTATTTTGTCTTGCGAGGGAGACAATAATTTGCAAGGTGAATACCCAATTAAGATGATACAACAAAATCCTGTAGAGCTATGAAGTATGTAAGTAAAACTAGCTACTATAGGCAAAGTAAACTTCCCTTTGATGGAAGTGTGTTGGCTACCAACATGGGTGCGTGAACCATGCGATGGCACTACGGTACACTCGTATGCAACGGGGAGAGCGGGTGCAAAGTGAATATGGTGCTCTCGAATGTATACTTAGGAGCTTAGAGAGCAGGGTGACTTTCTTTCTTGATTTTCGCTTCTCTTGGACACAATATGAGTGGAAGAAGTATTGCTTTTGGTGTGTATTACAAAGGAGGTGCCCTCCTCTATTTATAGAGGCCCTAAGAAGGGCTTAGAAGCCCCTTCTTGTCCTTGGAAGGCTTCTATAGCCATTGGGAATAATCTCAAGGCAAACCAGGCTGAAATCATGGTCATTAATGATTCTGACAGGGTTATCAGACGTTTGTTTATATGGTCAGACGTTTGGGCCATCGTCTGAATTAGGGATTGGTCATTTGATCTAGAAGGGAAAAAGATCTGGATTGGGTTAGATCAAGATAGAGATCTAAATAAGTGTTTTAAGATGCCTAGGAATCTAATTTGATGTCTAATTCTAAACAGGTTTCCTTTCTATTTTGTAAAGATCGAAATAGGGTTCTAGTATTAATTTGCACAGACGACAGATTGGACGTCTGATAATAAGTCTGGACATCTAGAAACACAAATCACTATGGGAATGGATTTCCTGAGACTCAAACGGTTATATGGTCTGATAAGAAGTAATTACTTTCATATCTTTTCTCAATGTCTATTTACTAGACGTTTGGGATGAACTACGTATGTTTGAAAGTGAATGTGAATCATTTTAAGGGTTAATCCCCAACGATTAGATTTGTCAAGCCAATGGTCCTCTAGTTGGATGTTTGGCAAGGTCATCAGACATCTTCTAAGACATCTGGACTAAGGGTTGGATGTCAGAAACTGGTAGAGAGAGTTGGTTTCCAGCATAAGTGGTTTGAACATCTGATCAAATAGTCAGATGTATTAAAGTCTAAGATCAGATGTCTAGATTGGACATCTGATCAGGCTGTCTGATGCCTACTTTGATTTTCTAAGTTCTCTAAGAGTTTGTCCAAGTATCCTAGGGTTGTGTATGTGATCCTAAGACTACTATTTTGTTGCGTTGAGACTCCTTAAAAAATGATCTAAGCAAATAAAAAACAAAGAAAAAGATAAATACATAGAAGAAACAAAAAGAATTTCTATCATATTCTTCATCTTCAAGCTCTAGCTCCACGCGGGCTCCTTCTCCTCCAACAAGCTCCTCCAATCCACCATGGATGCAAGTTTGAGCTCCTTCACACTTGTATTCATTTGCAATTATCCTGAAACCCATAAACTCAAATGCAAATATTAAATACTAGGTGTTTTGTTATTATCAAAATTAACGATCGTGGTGCCCTTACACCAACAATCTCCCCCTTTTTGATGATAACAAAATCATAAATATTAATCCAAAAAATTCTCCCCCATTTTGACATTATTAAAAGGTTTAATCAATTTTAGTTATCTTATACTCCCCCTTAAAACATGCTCTTCTAATTTACTCTTTTTGACATAACAAGATAACTATTCATTTATCTATTATCTCCCCTTTCTAATGGAAATATAGTTATGTTCATTTAAAACCTCTCCCTTAATGATGGACAAAAGCTTTATCAATTTTTAACTCCCCATATCTAAATGATATAGATAAAAAAGTTAGGGTAAAGATTTTACCTCATTTACAAAGGCCAATAGCATGGTCCAAATGGAGGTTGCCAGAATGGATGGGGCTCCCATTTGTAGCTTGGAGGTCCGAGTATCGGAGTCGATTTTCAATCGAATGGTCGATGCATGGTAATTTGACCACCCGCCAGTCGTCTCGCCGGTCTTCTCATCTTCCTCTTTGGTCTATTCCTTGGTCTTTCTGATTCGAGTTGACCATTCTTCATCTTGTAAGTCCAATCCTTGATATTGAAATCTTCTTTATGACCTATAAAACAAGATTCGAGTTCTCTTTTTGGTATCCAAGTCAATTTGGATCCGAACTTGTTAACGGGTCTCCTTGAAGGAGATCCTTTCTCAACCTTTTGTTTGGTGTTAACTCCATTTAACAACTTATCGGATTTTTCTTTAAGATAAGCAAGATCATTTTCAATAACATGCATCATGGTTTCTAAATCATAAATTTCCATTTTTAAACTAGTATTCTCCTCAATCAATTTATTATTTTCATTGATTAGGTTTTTATTTTCTAACAATAATTACCATTTTCAGAATTATTACAACTAGAACTACTTTCTAGATCCTTAATTTTAATATCTAATCTTTCATTTTCAGATTTTAGAAAACTAATATTCGTTTTAATGCTTTTGTTTTCTACTTTTAATGACTTACTAATTTCATAAAGTTCATCAAAAGCATCTTGTAATTCAGAGTTTACCTTGTCATCTTCATCCTCACTATCGCTTGTGATGGCCATGAAGCTTATGCAAGCGACTTCATTTTTCTTCTTGGGATCCTCCTCTTCTTTTTCTTTCGAGGTCGAGTCATCCCAAGTAGTTTGGAATGCTTTCTTCTTGTACTTCTTCTTCTCCTTCTTGAGAAGGGGACATTTAGGTTGAAGATGCCCTTTCTCGTTACAATGATAGCAACGTCTCAGGCTGTCTTGCTCCTTTTCTTTCTTCTCTTTCTTTGAGTTCCTGCAAAACTTAGAAAATTTCTTAAATAAAATCCTAAGGTCTTCATCATCGGAACTCACCTCGCTATCTGAAGCGGCTTTGAAGGTGAGGGTCTTCCTTGGCTTTGGCCTCGGTGTGTCCTTCTGCTTCATATTTGTCTCATAGGCCATGAGATTACCTAAGAGATCCTCCATGATGAGCTCCTCAACTTCATTCGACTCCTTGATGGTAGTGACTTTTTGTTCCAATTTCGATCCAAGGGAACATAGTAGCTTTCCTTGAAGCTCCCCTTTTATGAAGGTCTTCCTTAAAGCTTTCAAATTGTTTACTATGAGAGTAAACATAGTGTTCATCACTTAAAGACTCCTTAGGTTACATAGAAAGAGATTCAAAATTTTGAGATAAAACATTAATTTTAGAGTCTCTTACCTTGGAGGTATCTTCGTGAGTTACCTCTAGAGTGTGCCATACCTCATATGCGGTGGTGCATAGAGATATCTGGTTGAACTCCTCTGTGCTTAGCGTGCAGTACAACGCGTTCATTGCTTTCGCATTGAGGGAAAGCTCGCGGGTTTGCTACTGCAAATACCCTCCTTCGAGTCTTACTGGGACTTCGTATGGGGTTTCACATCGTCGCCATAGTACGAAGTTTGTGGCTTAAAGTCACATCCTCATCCTTAGCTTCCAATAGCTATAGTTGCTTCCGTCGAAGTAGGGTGATTGGACGGTAGATTGCCCCTCCGACTGTCTTGTAGCGAAAATGCTTCCCTCTATAGAATCATTGCCGAGTTGTAACTCCAATTTGCAAGACTTGCTATGATACCAAATGTAGGTTCTAACGGAGGGGTTGAGATTTACGTGATAAATAAAGTAAAAATAATATAACCAATCTCACAAATAATGCAAATACACAAGCACATAAGAATTTTTAGGTGGAAACCTAAACCTGAGTAAAAACCACCACCTAAGCCTCTCGACTTAGGATTTGTCGATCGACCTAGTCAATCAAATCCACTACCGTACTACTTAAATGAGGCTAGTACAACCTCTTACAACCACACTACTTTGAATGAGGGTAGCATACCTTAAACCCCTCCTCTTCACAAGGAGTATTTTATCTCATGAGGGAGATGCGAATTTGCAAGGTGAATACTGAACAAAGACAATACAACAAAATTCTATAGAGCCACAAAGTATGTAAGTAAAACTAGCTAATATAGGTAAAGTAAACTTCCCTTTGATGGAAGTGTGTTGGCTATCAACACGTGTGTGTGAACCACATGATGGCACTATGGCACTCTCGTATGCAACGGGGAGAGCAGGTGCACAGTGAATATGGTGTTCTCAGATATATACTTAGGAGCTTGGAGAGTAGGGTGACTTTCCTTCTTGATTCTCTCTTTTTTTGGACACAATATGAGTGGAAGAAGTATTATTTTTGATGTGTATTGCAAAGGAAGGGTCCTCCTCTATTTATAGAGGCTCTGAGAAGGGTTTAGAAGCCTCCTCTAGCCTTTGGAAGTCTTCTATAGCCGTTGGGACTAATCTCAAGGCAAATCAGGTCGAAATCAGGGTCATTAATGATTTTGATAGGGTTATCGACATTTGTTTATATGGTCAGACATCTGGGCCATTATCTTATCTTGGGATTAGTTGTCTGATCTAGAAGGGTAGAAGATCTAGATTGGGTGAGATCAAGATGAATGTCTGAAGAAGTGTTTTAAGATGTCTAGGAATCTAATCAGACACCTAATTCTAAACGGGTTTCCTTCCTGTTTTGTCAAGATCGAAATAGGGTTTTAGTGTTAATTTGCTTAAACAATAGATTGGATGTCAGGTAATAGGTCCAGACGTCCGGAAACACAAATCACTGCGGGAATGGATTTACCGAGGCTCAAACTGCTATAAGGTCTAATAAAAAGTAATTAGGGTCAGATCTTAGCCTAACGTCTATTTATCAAACATCTAGGAAGAACTACGGACGTCTGAAAGTGAATGTAAATCATTTTAAGGGTTAATCCTCAACGATTACATTAGGGTTGAGTATGTGATCCTCGGACTACTATTTTATTACTTTGAGGTTCTTTAATAAATGATATAAGCAAATAAAAAGCAAAGAACAAAAAAGACAATTACATAGATGAAACAGAAAGAATTTCTATCCTAATCTTCATCTTCAAGCTCTTGCTCCATGCGAGGCTCCTTGTCCTCTAACAAGCTCTTTCAATTCACCATGGATGCAAGCTTGAGCTTCTTTACACTTGTATCCATTTGCAATTATCCTGAAACTCATAAACTCAAAGGCAAATATTAAATAACAGGTGTTTTGCTAACATCAAAATTAATGATTGTGGTGCTCTTTTACCAATAATAAAGTTGTTGGAGATATAAAGTTGAAGATTAAAATAATGATGAAAGGAAGCTTCATTATTATTAAAGATGTTGATTGCAGTAAAAGGAGATTTTAGAAGATTCAATTTAATGATTCCTAGATTGTCCTTCATTTAATTTGATGTTGTAATGCTTTTTAGATATTTTTTTAAGAGCCAAACACATTTATTTACGTGCACAATTTAATTCAAGTGCCTAATTGTAAAATTTCTAATGTATTACATGCACATAAAATAAACAAATAAACTCTAAAATACTTAAAATAAATCCCATGTGGTAACATGCTCTAAAAATATTATAATACTAAATCAATCTTCTAGAATGGTGTTATAACTTCTAGAATATTGTAATTACTAAAACATGTGTAAAATGTATTTAAAATATATCTTAAAATAATAATTATTCTTCTAAAATGGGTGGTTACACTTTCTAGAAGGATAGTTATCATTTTCAAACGTTGCATCCCTTCATAAGGGAAGCTACATGTGTAGTTACACCCTTCTACGAAAGAAAAACTACCCAAATAACTACTTTTGATTCTGCCAGCTACAAAATTAATTGATTAGTTAATCGATTAATTTTGCTGGATAGAACATTGTAATTTTTCTAAAGGCAAATCTGAGTATATTAATCAATCAACTAATCAACTAAATTGGTGCCAAACGATTATACGTGAATTTCAACATGTGCAGATGGCTATTAAATTGGCATCTCTTGGATTCACACCCTTTCATGAGATCATAACTTCCTATCGTTATTCTATATATACCTTACATGGGTTCATTCATTTCTACAATAACATTTATTATCAAAAGCACATTTTCTCTACTTGCAAATACAATCTTAAGAAGTTGCTTCAAGCCTCCACACCATTTTTTTGTGTCTTCAAAGAAGGTTGGGTGGTCACCATGGTGAGAGAGAGAGAAGGGGAGTGGAGAGGAGAGATAGACCATGGTGAGGGATGGTCAACTTGGTGGTTGAGGGCGGGGCGGAGGAGAGATCAGAAAGGGGAAACCCTAAGGGGTAGCAATCGGATGGATGGTGATCGAAAAGAGAGGGAGATGGGAAGAAGGGTTAACAGAGAAGTTGTTTGCTATCGCTGCCAAAGGAGAGGCCATATAGTGGCGATCTGCAGATCCCCTCTTGTTTTCCTGGCTTGTGGTGGACACGGGCATAAGAGAGACGCTTGCACGAGGCGGAGAAGGGGACTTGATAAGTCGTCGGTTTGGCACCCTAAGTCAATGCATAATGTCAGACCACCGCCGCTGCCAGGTAACTAGAAGGGATTTACCATTGATGTTGATGTTCTAGTGTCTGAGGATACAAAGACCTCCGAACTTATGCTCAGAGGTGCTTTGGTAGGGGAGGTGATGGTCGAAAATCCATCGACAGACTGCATCAAAGGTTTGGTAAAATCCCTTTCACTCTCTGTTGAAGATTGGAAGATTTCTACCCTATCACCTACGAGATTTGTTCTGTTTGGTTTGGGTATGATGGACGTGGAGCGACTTCGGTTTAAATCATCTATTTTTGAAAATTTAACTGTGATTTGGAGACTCGTCTTGCCTTTTGATGGGGCCTTGCCAGACAGGCCACCTCAAAGGGTTGCCATTCGATCAGGGAATCTAGAAATCAGTGGTCTGCCTTTGCATGTTAGGTCGCGAAGTGTGGTAGCTGCTATTCTGGCTGGATATGCGACTGTGATTGAGGGGGCGGAGGTTGGTTTAAGGGAAAGGGATGGTAGAACATTACATGTTGATGTGGAGATTATCAAAGGGGGATCATTGTCGGAGAAGATCATTCTTAGATGTGGTGGGAGTTCATGGCTCCTGCAGTTGCAACTTAAGGGGATGGTAAAGGAGGTCTATGAGTAGAAGGAACAACGAACCTATGCAGAGATTGTTCGAGAGGAGCCTCACCTGGATCACATTGAGAAAGGTACATCTGAGGGAGTTCCTGAACCAAAAAAGAGAAAGGATCATCATCATAAGGAGATGGATGAGGAGGAGATGGATGAGATGGGGGATAACCAAATTGCACAAAAGGGTGAATAGTCTGTGGGGGTGCTGTAAAAAATTTCATTGAATTCGGTGGTACAAAATTCTTCCTTCAATATTGAAGGGGAACTGAAATATGAGGCTGGAGCCTTGTCAAAATCAGCCTTGGGGAGATCCCCATATAAACTACGGAAAAGAAAAATGAATTTGACTACCAAGAAGGTGGATGAAAATTCTGTTGCTTTGATACTTGGTTCTGAATGTAGGCTTCAAGCAAACATGGGGGTCTCTCAAAAGTGGAGATAAGAGTTCTCTCCTGGAATGTGTGTGGGTTGCGCGATAAAGTTCGAAGAACCACACTTATGAGATATCTCAGAGAATGGGACATTGAATGTGCTCTCATTCAAGAAACGCATATAGAAAGTGAGAACAACTCCATGTGGATTGATTTGAAGAAGAATGGGTATGCTGGCTGTGTGGCAGTAGAAGCAAATGGCAGATCTGGAGGGATGGCCTTTTGGTGGAAGGAGGCATGCTTGGAGGTGCTGGAGGTCATTAAATCTAGGCATGCTATCTCCTGCAGATGTAAGATGATCCAAGGGGAGATGGAGTGTCTTCTCACTGGGGTGTATGGCCCGTGTGTGGTGAGCAGTCGGTCTGAACTATGGGAGGACCTGACAGACCTTGAGAGACATTACCAGGGACTGCCATGGTTAATCGAGGGAGACTTTAACTGTACCTTGACAGAGTCAGACAGATCAAGCGGGTTAATGGACAACGCCTCCCTTGTCTTTTAGATAACAATTCAAGAACTGGGATTGACTGAATTCCCTACTGCTGAGGTGGAATTCACTTGGAGAAGTGGAAGTGGCTCGTGCTCCAAATTGGATAGATTCTTCAAGAATGCGGAGCTGATGGAAAAGTTTCATTTGTCATCGGTGGCAGGGCTGGAGCGCCCCTTCTCAGACCATACATCGTTGGTCTAGGATAGCAAGGACAGTATACACATGGGTTCCTACTTCAAGTTCAGGAAATCTTGGCTTAGAGAGCCGGGCTTCCATGAGATGGTGGAATGCTGGTGGAGTTCTAACCAGGTTGAAGGCACTGCAACCATCAAATTAGCTGCGAAACTTTCATCTTTGCATTCTATGTTGAAGGAGTATGGTGCAACAGTTGTAGTCTTGAGGAACCAAAAACGTACTGAAGTGCTAGCAGCAATTCAGTATTTGGATGGGAAAGAGGAGGCTACCAGTCTAACTGAACAGGAGAGGAGAGACAGGAAGCAATGGTAGGACATTATGGCCGAGGAAGACTTAAAAAGAGAAATGGATTGGCGTGAGTGCTCATGACAACTTTGGCTCAAAGAGGGGGACGCTAACACCAAATACTTCCACTTGGCAGCCAGTGCATGTAGAAGATATAACCTCATCTCCTCCATTGTGATGGATGGTCAGGAAGCCTCATTTGCCCATAAAATCAGAGCAGCAGCTACCAGATATTTTAGAGACAGTACTCGGGCTACAGCAAGGGGAACATGGAGGATGGCAGGGTCAGTCTTTCCTTGCATCTCTACGCAGCAGGCTGACAACTTGGTGACGTCCATTTTTGAAAATAAGGTTTTGGAAGCAATTAATGATCTGAATACTGAAGGTTCGCCGAGTCCAGATGGTATGCAAGTCTTCTTCTACAAAGAATTTTGGACTATGCTGAAGGGGGAGGTGATGGAGGTAATTGGGGAATTTCAAAGGGGCATTTATGGCTTCGATAAAATTAACAGATCTTACCTCTTTTTACTTCCAAAAAAGTCAGGTGCGAACTGTTTCCAGGAGTTTAGACCAATTGCTCTATCTAACTCCATATATTTATTGGCGAGTCAGGTTTTGGCAAATAGATTAAGGAAGGTTCTTCAAGACATCATTCTCCCAGTACAATCCGCTTTCCTCCCCAATAAGTCATTACAATAATCTTTCATTATGGCATAGGAGATGGTGATGGGCTGGCACAGGGGAAAGTGCAAAGCTTTCCTCTGGAAGGTTGATTTCCAGAAAGCATATGATTCGGTGTCATGGTAGTATCTATGGGAAATATTTAAGAGAAGGAGGGTTTCCAGCTAAGTGGCTACAATGGATGAAAAGATGCATCACCACTGCTTCCTTCTCACCCTTGATTAATGGTAGGCCATGTGGGATGTGGATCCAACCTCAACGTGGTGTCAGGCAAGGATGTCCACTGGCTCCACTTGTGTTCAACCTTGTGGTTGACACTCTGGCGAGGTATGCCTGCAGACTATCAGAGTCTGAACTCATTAGAGGATATTCCATCTCCAACAGGAGTGCATTGGCTCCAGTGTTGCAATATGCTGATGATACAATATTCTTTGTGGAAGGGAATGAACAAGAAGCTCAGGCACTATTCCACAAGGTACAGATATTTGGGGAAATATCAGTGTTGAAATTGAATGGTGATAAATCTTCTTTGGTGTGTTTTGGGCTAACAGGAGAAGAGCAAACAACCATCTCCTCAACACGAGGTACCCCCTTGGTTACTCTCCCAATCAAATATTTGGGCTTACCTCTAAAATGTACTAAACTAAAGAAGAGTGATTGGCATGCCTTATTTGATAAAATCTCTGTCAAATTACAAGGGTGGAGTAGCAGATATCTATCGAAAGGGGGCATACTTATTCTCTTGAACTCAATAATAACCTCCATCCCTATTTTTTTCTTCTCAATGTTTAAAACACCCAAGTCCATCTGGAATCATATTGATGTGATGAGGAAGCGGTTCTTCTAGAAGGGAGAAAATCATGAAGGTAAATTTTTCCAACCAGTGAAGTGGGATAGTCTCTATAAATCGAAAGACCAAGGTGGTATGGGAATTAAATCTCTTAAAGAGTTCAATGATGCTTTGTTGCTTAACTGGGCCATCAAATTATTTAATGGGGAACATAAGAATTGGGTGGATCTTATTAAAGAAAATTATGGAAGTTCGCATAGCTCTCTAGACCGGCTCCAACCATTTAAGCCATCTCCCTTCTGGAAGTCTGTGATACAAGCTATGAAGAACAACTGGTAGATGTTTAAGCCTATCTTAGGTGATGGATGGTCCTTTAAATTTTGGCAGGAGGAATGGTCACCCTTGGGTCAACTAAAGAACGCCTATCCAAGAGTTTATGCGGCTGACATGAACAAAGGGGCATCGGTCTGCAGGTTCTGGTCTGATGGGAGTGATGATTGGAGAATCGAGGGGGCTGACTCTAGCAGAGTAGGCACAAGAACATGGGAGGAAAGAACATGCCTGGAGTTAGACCTGAGGGCTTTTAGAATTTCTTCTGGTAGTGTAGACAAATATTGCTGGGATGGAACCTTCACTCCTGTAAGAGCATACGAGAAACTCATGAGGCATTCCCACTCATTGGAAACGGATATGATAGGAAAAAAATTATGGCTGCTAAAGATCCCAATTAAAATACAGATTTTTCTATGGCTATGCAGGAGGGATGGACTGGTGATAGGTGATCTCAGACACAGAAGAATGGGTGTTGTATTGCAATCTTACCTACTATGTGGTTTGCCGATTGATAGTTCCACCCATATTTTTTCTTCCTGCATAATCACTAATGCGGTATGGAGAAAAGTTTGTAGGGAACCTCTCCCCATTTGGGATGACTTGTGGAAAAATTTTTTGTTACATGAAAAGCTACCTAATCACATGGCGGCAGTCATGTGGTGTGTGTGGAGAGCAAGGAATGATTTTTTGTTTCAGGAGAGACCAACATATGTGGAGCAAATTGTAAATGTTTGTGGGGTTCTACGTTGTAATCATGTTTTATATTGATTAATAAAATGCTCTCCCGGATTTCTATCGGTGCACAATAACTTTCCTTTCTGTTTCAAAAAAAAAAAAAATATTATGCTTTGATTGAAGCATACTCGACACCAACTTAGTGCTTCAAGAAAAGTCTTCAAGCTTCTACTTCCTTGTGTGCACCAACTTTATGATCTTTGAAGAGGATCTCCTTTTCTACTTCCTCCATGCCTACTTCATACTTTTGAGAAGGAAGTTCAAGGGAGTATTATTTTTAGATCATTTGATTTTGCTTCATATACATATCTTGTTAATCTTTAGAAACAAAGTTAATCTTTCAATATCCTCCGTATTAGAATCTTGTGCTTACATCTTTGAACATATTATTGATTCTAAACATTTTCAAATACACTTCCTAAAATATAAATTTTATTTTTCTATCAAAAGAAAGTTGTTAGATAATATTTATCAAAGTTTTACTTGCATATTAATTACATAAAATTCTATTTCCCTTACATCGAGATATATTCAAAGGGAATTGAAAAAGAATATTTCTAAGTCCTATTATACTTGCACATTGGCTCAATAGGACTTGTATCAAATTGTGTTATTCTTTCTACTTGTGGTATTTGGGTGCCAGGGTTGTTAGCTTCTCATTCTTTTGGTAAGTGAAGAATAAAATACCTTCTTGTGGGTTGTACAAGAAGGGGCTTGTGATAGAGGCTCACTACCCTTGGTTGAAGTAGTGATGTTTAGTGGATTTCTTACTTGGAGAGCAAGAGGAAAATCCTAGTTGGGGCATCAACTAGGTAGAGGTTTTTTCTCGATTTGGGTTTTCTCTATAAATCTTGTTGTTATTTGTGGAGTGAATTTTTGTGGTTGCCATTATTTTTATTGAATAGTTGAATTATACAATTCACCCTCCATCTTGGATAATTATCATTTTGATCCTAAAGGTAATTTCCATGATTCCAGATTCACAATCTACATCGGCCTTAGCAGTGTCCAGGAGAGGTTGTCCTAAGGTGATAGGGTTGTTGCTTAATTCCTTGGGTACTTCCATGCTAAGGACTAAAAAGTCAATAGGGTAGAAAAAGTCGTTGACTCTGATAATCACATTTTCCAGCACTCTCATTAGAGTTGTTACTGATCGATCGATTAGCTTTAGAGTAACAAAAGTGGGTTTTAAATCATCGAGTCTGAGTTTCTCATAAAGATCTAGGAGAGCCCTGTTAAAATCCAAGTTACCTATGCTGCAAGAAGTTAGAGGGGCTCCTTGGACTTTCTTCTTAGAAGGTAGTTAGTTCAAAATCAAGGAACTTGATTGTTCATGGAGAACTACCTTCCTAGCAGTGCTTAATTTAGGCTGGGGCTTCTTCTTTCTAGGCCTATCCAGGGCCTAAGGGAAAGGAATGTGGATGTCCTAATCCATTGAGTCATGAGCTTGGGTCCCTTTTCCTTCAATTTCAAGCTCCTCAGTCAATTTAGGTGCACCCAAACCTTTAGAGATCGAGTTAGTGGTCCAAGTAGGGTCTTGGGTGGTCTTCCCACTTCTTAGGGTGATTGAATTAGTAGTAGCTGGTGTGTACGGGTTTGAACCCTGATATGAACTTGGTAGGTCAAGTCCAATTTGCTGAGAAGTCTAATTGTAGTCATTCCAAGATTAGTTTTATTTAGAGGTAGGTTAAAGTCTGAAGGAATTAGGGGAGCCTATTGAATCATATGAGCTTAGTTTTGTGGCTCTCAATTTTGATTAAACCCTAGAGGGAAAGTTACTCTATTAGGTGTATTTCTAGGGTTTTTGTACAGGTTGGGATGGAAGGGAACTAGATGGTCTAACATTAGGTTTAGGCCCTAAGTGGTTTTTCAGATCATTGATGGACTACGTTATTTGTTGCATAGCTTGCAACATCGAGTTGTGTGTGTCCATCAATTGCTAGTTCTAGTTTTGGAGAGCCAACTCAGTTTGGCTTGGTTGACCAATTGGTAAGGGTGTGTGGGTCTAACCTTGGTTGATAGTAATTTGGAAATTAGGATTTACCTAATAAGGTATGGATGGGGAAATTTGCTAGTTCCCTTGCCCTTGCCTTCTCCAAGAGAAATTTGGATGGTTTCTCCAGCTGAGAATATAGGTGTTAGAGGAAGCATTATTTCTATTGTTCCCTTGGATAGCCAAAACATCCTTATATCTAGATGATGATGAGGATAACAGTGTTGAATCAAGATAATAGGGATCAAAGGTCCTTGTTTGGATCCCATTAAGAGAGTCCTGGGTTAGGTTATTCATAAACTCCCTCCCTGAGGAAGTTTGCATAACAGGTGATGGGAGGGTTGCTCCCTTCCTATTTTGGCTCATCAGTTCATCTAGCTTTTTCGATACAACATCAAGTTTATCCGATTTTTCACATATTAGGTTCATATCCACATTATTTGTATTTTCCTGAACCTCATAGATTCCACTCACCGATTTTATGAATCTCCCATAAGTTTCCATGGAGGCATTATTCAGGGAATTCTCACTCGTATTCTCGAAGAATTAAAAGGCATTATTTTCATTTTTACTCAAAAAGTTGCTTCCACAAGATGCATCTACAAAGCTCCTCATTTGATCATTCAGGCCATGATAGAATATTTGTAATAATATCCATCTAGGAACCTCATGATATGGGCATTTTCTAATAAGATCCATGCATCTCTCCCAAGCCTCATGTAATGGTTCTCTTGGTTAGTGGGAAAATGTGATAATTTCTCTTCTAAGTGCATTGGTTTCTCCAATCAGGAAAAACTTCTTTAGGAAGGAACTTCTTAGCTCCCCCCATGTTGTAATAGGCCTTCCTATGTTTCAGTACCAATGGTTAGCTTTTTCTTTCAAGGTAAGAGGGAAGAGTTTCATTTTCAACACATCATCGAGAGATTTGGGATTCTAATAGTCTCACTAACGGCTGTGAACTCTTCTAGGAATTGAAAAGGATCTTTAGTATTACTACCTTGAAAATGAGGTAGGACTTGTATGGTAGAGTGCTTAATCTCAAAGGGTGATTAACAGATGGGACCCTGACATAAGGTTCATGTCTATATAGGGAAAGGTTGTAGAATTCTCTCAAGGGTCTAGCTTATGGATTCTGGATTTGAAGAATCTCAAGCAACTCTTACATTTGGATATGGTGATTCTGCTGGAATTGATTCAGTTGATGTTTGAGATTTTGGATCTAAGCTTGTTGATCCATCTGATTCAGAAGTTGATTCTGGTTGGCTTGGTTAGCCAACAAATCAATGTTAGATTCTGAGTTAGATGTAGAGCTAGATTCACCAATAATTAGTCTCCTCCTTGATTCTCTCTTTAGAGGTGGCACTAAGTACGGATTTTGTGATCTAGTACCATGCATACACTTGGAAGAATTAGAGATGAGAAACAAACATGAGAGAGAAAGTGTATGCACAAATCAAGCAATTAGATCTAGCCCTAAAAAGTTGCAGCTATTGGACCTAATCCAAATCTTGCTAGCCCCAATTAACTTGTCCTAACCCTTCAATTATTTAGCTAGGCAGAAGGGGTGGACCCCCTAGGACACCCCGCATAGTGGGACACCACTAAGAGTTAATGCGATTACTGCACCGACCTTTCTTGTCACCAATTGGTCAAAATAGACAAGGTCTCAGAATAAATCAACTAAGTCTATCTTAATTTAGAAAGAATATCCAACCTAATTGGTGCATCTATCAAATTGATTAAGGCTTGGGTTCTAGAGTGCATAGGACTAGATGATGGGTGTTAAGGTGGTGGGTGCCCAATTAAATCAGTTCAGAAGTGTGTGCATGCCAATACAAGGGTCCACAAACAAGATTATTTCATGATGTATCTTTTAGACTTCAAGTAAATAGAAGTCTAGTTTTAGGGTTGCAATTGCAAGGTATTTTCAAGCAAGTTTTATGTAGATAGATAACAGTTTTGCAAACACATGGCCTTCGCCTTTTCCTTTAAGAATATAAAGTGAGTCTAGCAACTGTAATGTGGCACCCTATTTAGGCAACATCTAGATGAATCAGTTTTAATTTGGATCAAGTGGTGCAGACCAACAAAAACAACTATGACTTCTCAAACACCACTTGATTAGGCACACACAAGATATTTTTTCAGAATTTTTATAGGCCGAAAAATATTTTGAAAAGATTTTACAAGTCAAGGCATCAATTTAGGCAGATTAGACCCCTATCAAGAGTTTTTTAGAAATAGATATGATGCAATCTTTAGAAAATTTTGCCAATTTTATCCGTGAAAGTACACTTGATGAAAAAACCAATGCAATATATCTCATCCAATTTGACTTATATAAAAATAAGGGAAAATCTAGGAAGTTAGATTTTTTAGGAGTCTATTTTTAGAAATACCCACCTATGGTAAAATAATTTTGTAGAAAAAGCTACAATGATTTTATGCTTGAAATTGGTGGGCTTGTTTTTAACTTCAAGAGGATCAATCAGTAAAATTTTAGAATTTTTGGATACATTAAATATTTGAAATAAGTTTTTGAAAATCAAGTTCAAATCTAACTTGATTCAGTTTGTAAAAGATATGATTTTTTTAGTATAAATCATAAGAGATAGAGTTTTTTTTTATCCAACTAATCTAAATACAAATCAACCTAATGTTCAAGAAAAGTATGCCTAAATCTAAGATTGAGGAACCTACCTGGAGATCTTCACCTCTAATCTTTCTGTAGTCGCTTTGTGATTCAATCCCATGCAAGTGAGTGTTTCCTGCATACAAAGAAACAAACAAATAAGAGCAAGTTAGATCTCACGAATACAAACCAAACAGCAAAGAGTGAAAGCAAAAATAATCACCGTGCCTTCCTGGCAATGGTGCCAAAAAGTGATCTACCCACGAATAGATGCGCGAAAATGTGTGTTTGTTGTAGTAAAAAGCGCGTAGATACTTTTAATATTTGTTCAAGTCAAGTTCAACAAATAGGAAAATATGTAGGGAGGCTATTGGACTAAATCGCTTTTATAGATTCTAAGAAATAGGAAAATACAATGATCAATGCGAAATCAAATCGAACTAGAATAACTAGAACTAGAAAAGTAATAACTAGAACTAAGATAGAGGCAAGTAGTAACTAGAATAGGTAACTAGAAATAATACGAATACTTCAAGGAAAATAGAAAATAAAAGCAGCTAGAAACTTTACTGAAATATCAAAGTTATGATACAAGATTGCTACTAGAAGAAATAAGGATTACAATTTATACTAGAACTAGAACTAGAAGAGAACTAGAATATATAAATGAAAAACTATCCAAAGGCCTTCAAGGAGAGGTGTAGACGATGGCGAGGAAGAAGTGGTTGAGAAGGCGCACCTAGAGAATCACCAAGGGGAGGCATGCAAGTAAAGGGAGAAACTTAAGTCTAGTTGTGATTTTTGGAATGCTAAAAGATTCCAGGAGAGAGGGGGTGGCTAGGGTTCTTTTATAGAGAGGGTGGAGGGTTTTGATTGGTTGATCCAAGTTTCCTTGGATCACCAAAATAAAGGGCTAGGATTTGGAGTCTAGGAATCAAGGGGTAGGATGAAGGGTGTTGCAACAACCTAATAGGTTTTTCCTCACTTATCTTGAATTTTTGGCCTCTTTTTGCTCTGAATTTTAAATTGCACATAAAGAAAGTTGTATCTCTCAAAATCATCTTTTAAATACTTCTTGAATCACTCAATGTGAATTTGAAATGAAAAAGTTTTGGCTAAAATACTAAAAATTTGTCAGGTTGTGAATATCGAGGTTAAGTTTAGGATTAGGAATAGGATTTGGTTTAGGGTTTTAACATAGAGATTTAGGTAGGCAATTTAGGATCCTAGGATTTAGATCTAGTGCTGGATAAATTATAGTGTATTTTGGCCATCCAAAAGAGTATTTATTGGAGGATAAAAAGGATGACCAAATAAGGTTTGTTGAGTTAGGATATAGGAATATGTAGGCTAAGGGTTTTTAATGGGTTTAGAAAATCAATTAGGATAGCTGACCAAATTGGTTGATTAATTAGGCTCATGGTTGACTACCTACAGTGGGGAATTAGGCTAGGTAATTTGGTCTTGGGTTAGGATAAATTGGGTTCCTAACTGGGCTAAATCTAGGGTTAATTAGGCTAAGGTGTAGGTAGGAAGGTGGTTCAACCTCCTTACATAAATGGGCTCAATCTAGGTTCTCCTCTCTACAAAGCTCCAATCAATCTCATATCTAGCACCTGCATACAAATAAACAAGGACATCAATGCACCAGATATAGATAAGGGGAATATTAAATAAAAATCTAAAAGAATATAGTATTTACAAAATGCTGCTAAATAACTAATTTAACCTAATCTAATGCAGTATGACTTAATATACCCTTAAACTAACAATAGTTAGGCATAAATAATGTCAATGAATATGGAAATATCATCTACCTAAGGTGGAAGGAGGGTGTTATCATGGAGGTAGAAGTGATCTAATTATGGTGGTGGATGGCTATGGAGATAAGCTAAGTGTGGTAGGCGTGCACAATGTGGTGGAATAGCTATGGTGAAAGAGAAGATGATAGACTAAAGAATGATGTTGAGGTGCAGGAGTCTTAGTGTTTTTATAAGAATGTAATCAAATGTGGACCATTGGATCTAATCAAATGCTATAGTGTGGCCATCATATCAAAGTTCATGCTAGGCCCTTAGATGGGCATCCAAGGGTGGCAGTTAGGGGGCTGGCCATGTTGGAGTCTCCAAGAAGCATAAGTAGCCAGCCATATAGGTGGAGTTTAGGCCCTTGATAGTGAGATGGATGAATGGGAGTAGGTCATGGTGGTTTAGGTTTTTTAGGGAGAGGATATGGCTTAAAAAATGGAGCATTGGATAAGCCTAATAGTCGGCCATATAGGTGGTGGAATGGGGACCTTTGGATTGGTGATGGAAGGTAGATAGGACGATTTTAATGGTCAACTAATGAGTGTATTTTCACGAGGAAAATCAGGGTTTTAGAGAACCCGTCGTTGTAGTCACAAAATATCGCTACGAAATAAAATTTATACCAAAACTCGAAGTGAGTCCCAGGTCGAACACAGGGAGGCGAACGTTTGGTTTGAAAATCACGCTTCGAATTTATTTGTTTTGTTGTTTTTATCTTTTGAGATTTTTTTGGTATTTTGTAAGATAGAATATTAGGTGAATTGTTATCTATTCTACTCTACACTAACAAAATAAGAGAGAGAGAGAGGGAGAGGGGAAGAGAAACATTTCATAAAATCGATCAATGTATATTACAACTAATCGAAACTACACTAGAAAGCGATAAAAGATAGAATGGGTTGAGAAGAATCTCCCTCGGCAGTCGCTTGGAGGATGGCTCGCTTTGATGACGCCCTAGATGAATGTGGCAGGAAGCTAGACGAAGAAGAACAATGTTAGAGGAAGGAGGATGGGGCAGGACGGCATCGCGGTGAGGATCTTCTTCTGGAAGGTGGTGAGGGGATGGCCATGGGATGCTCTACGAATGGGGGTGAGAGGCAAAAAAAATATTTGATTTCTACTCTATAGTAGCATCCTAGGCTTGGGACAAACTCTCTCTAGAGCCTTGGAGGTGGTGAGGGAGAGAAAGGAAGAGATGAATAGAAATGGAAGCAGTAGGGGTCCTTTTATAGTGGAGGAGAAGAGGTTAAATTAGGCATGGGTCTACAGCAACAATAAAGATGTAGCTAAAGCTCCAGCTCAAGTGTCGCTGCAAGTCCAACTTACGCGCCCACGCTAGCGTCCACGTGCATCCGCTAGCGCTGAGGTGGAGTTATGATCGTTGGATCGGAAGCAAACGGCCATGATTGCACACTGATCGTGCCCTTCATATCGCATCAGATGGTGCGTCAATTTGCATGTTATCACCACGTGAAGATCGTGCAGCGTTGATCGTGCCACATTGCTGCCCTCTTCATCACCGAATATCCATCGCATGGCACTAGTGCTCAATTCCTCCCCTCACTATAGCTCAAACTCACGCTCGCAGGTTGAGAGCGTCACTTGGGACCACTGCACCAAGACCGTGGATTATCGTATGGTCAGATTTGTGTGCATACGCTCTCGGCTACTGGATCTCGATCTGACGGTTGAGTTCTCATCTCAATCTTCTCCTTTGAAGCTGAACGTCGGGTGTGCGTGGATCTTAGCCGTTGGATTGAGATGCAATGGCTAGGATTGCTTGATAAGGTTGAGAGGAGGGACTTGAGTGGATTTGGGTGACTATGATGGTGCCATGTGGTGCCATCATGGTTGTCCATCTTCTTTTCTCTGTAGGTGGCCCCACGGACGTTGGATTGGGTCGGTTTCCATGTTGTTGGGCTGTGATCATCGATCTGTACCCATCCATGCGGTCGAATTTGGCATCTGAGGTTCGGATTGGTTCCACCTTGCCCCTTGGACTTTTATCTTCCTCGGACTGCATAATATGCTATGGGACTTCGATTAAGACGATTTCAGAGGCGTTGGACTTCAATCGTCATCTTGATCAGATTCGTACAGTTAGATCATCAATCCGAGGCCCCAAAATAAATCTCTTTCTCTCCTGGCCACAAAATGACACAAATTAACCTAAAACTTATACAAACTATTCTAAATGCAGAATGATGCATGTTATGCAATATTTATAATATAGAATGCGTCTCTAAGCTTAGGAACATGCATAAATAGGCATTTTATTCTAAATAAATGTGTATACAACATTGACTAAGTGGAGTTCTAAGGAAGGTATCATGGCTGGCCATTAGTGGTAGGTTTTGGCTAAAAATAGTAAGTGGTGTTGGACATTAGATTTGGCTTGTGTGGCTTATATTAAGTGGGTTTTCAGTTGCTAAAAATAGGAGGGTTCTAAGAAGCCTTAGGATGTAAGATCAAGGGTTGAGAGGATTTCCTAATTTGGGTTTAGGACAAAGCTATTTGGTAGAATAGATTGTCTTTAGATTTAAATGGTGGAGGGATTAGGAGGGCCAAGTGTCCCTTGTCTTTCTCTTTTTTTTTTCTAGTCTTTTATTTCTCTTGGTGTCTTGATGTCTCTTTGTTCTTCATTATTTGTCTTCAAAACAAGTGCCTCTTGATAATTCAACATTTATTGACATAATTTATGCCTAACTGATGTTAGTTTGAGGGTAAATTAGGTCAAGATGTATTTGTATCGGTTAGATTAGTCATTTAGTGTGTTTTGTAGATAATGCATAATTTTGTATTTTTCTGCAATATTTTCCTTAGTTATATTGTGTGCCTTGATGTTCTTATATATATGTGTAGGTGCCAGGTATCAAGCTGATTGGACCTTGGTAGGAGGAAGATTGGAGATTGAGCTCACTTAGGCAGATGGTTGAGTGATGGACTCATCATGGCTCCTAATTCATCAAAATAAGCTAGTTTACCTAGTTATTAATTGGGAATATCATTAAAACACGGTTAATTTATAAATAAGTCAATATTGTATAAGGACCTTAATTATATGTTCAAATAGTTTAATTAATATATAATAAACTTTCCTATGTATTTAATTAATAACAAGGACTTAAATATAAGCATTTAGCTATTTATAATTAAGTTAAATAAAGTTTATATGTATTACATAATATAAGTTAATAGTATTAACCCTAATATTAATCATAATATTAAATAATGCATAATGAGGCAAAAATGTGATTTCATGCCATAAATATATTATTTAGCATATATTTAACTTATATTAAAAAGTTGGAAAAGAAATAAATTAATTTACATACTTAAAATAATGATTTGCATTTTAGTCCCTCAAATTCATTACAACTAGGTCCTTTTCATTTCTATTCGATCCTTTAAAATTTGCAATCCAATCCTCTGTACACATTCTTCATATTTTCTTCTCTTTCAACGGTCAGCGATGACTGGTGAACTCCCTTTTCGATCACCAAAGATCTGACAGCTACCTGCTCTTTCCTTTGCTGGCTAGAAATCTCCTAGCAACCTGCGTCCATCCTACGACATGGATTGGCCGTTAACCGAATATTCCAACATGGACAAGCTCACAGCCATCGGAGACGACGATGGAAGTTTTGATAAACCTAGACCTATTTTCGTCCCGATACATCCTTCCTCCCTCATCTTTGGCATCTTATAAATACCTCTCCCCACCTACAATTACGATGATCAGTTCCCTTCCTTCTTCCCCCACCGTAACCTGTCAGTAGGCTTCTTTCCAACTCTCGTGAGTCTTCTCACCATATTCTTGGGCTTCCTCCAGCAAGGAAGCCACCTCTCTCACCACCTCTTCCTCTCCTCCACCTTGCCAATGGTGGAAGAGTGCCCCAGCTCTATCATCGTATTCGATCGTTGTCGGCTCTCCTCTCACCTCAACTATTTCGCACTTGGCTCCGGTGTGCCAAAATCAGAGCTCCTTCTCACCATTTCATCTAGGTAACAATAGATTAGCTTGGTCTAGTCTTTATAGTGATTCTAGGTAGTTAATTAGGTAGTTTAGCTTAGTTAAACATCCTTCTTCCCACCTCCTTCTCTGACTCTGACAAGGCCAATTCAGCCTTGTCTAGGCTTCGATCCATCAATTCCACAACTTCTCCATCTTCTCTGACACCTCACAACCATCATACACCTTCTCCCTTACTTGATTAGGTACTACACACCAAATGCCCAATTTCACTCAACCTCTAGACCTCTGCTATTTATGGCAAAGATCAAAGGACTTTTTTCGCTTAATTCGACTATCTCATGACCATTGCTTTGCCTTATTTAGTATTTCGCCTCAAAGTATTGAATGTTTCATCCACTTCTGAGATCAAACAAACATGAGATTTATTTCAAATCAATTTAAGTTCATTGAATTCATTTAAGCTTCCAGTGATCCAATTGATGTATTTTTAAGCTTCACTAGATTCTTAGGAAGTTTTTGAGCTATTTTATGTGTTGTTTCAGTGGGTTCTAAGTCCTGACAATCATTTTCATCGGTCACCGGAGCTCTGATGAGCTCTGATGATAGCAAATCCAAGCTCCAATGTTTAACATAGTTCTCGATGATTTGAAATCATCTAAGAAGCTTCTAAGGAGTAATTTCCATCACTTTAATCTGAATTTCATTGATTATCTTTCTCTAATCATCTCCTTCCCTAGCTCTGATAGCATTGTGCTAAGCATTTCTGACAATCTTTGAGCTTAGGATAAGGTTCTTTAGCTTTAGCGTAATCTACTGAGTCTAAAATAACCTTTAGATAGGTTGTTAGAACTTTGATTTGTTTTGTCGACTAATGAGCTTTTGAATCTCAGGCGACAGGCCTGGAAACCAGTGTTAAATGGATCAACTTAACTTAAATTTTAGTTGATTTAGTTAACTTGGTGTCGCAATTGGAGCTCAGAGCTTCGGAGGTCAAGCTTAAGAGATGTAGCTTGTTCCTTAGGTTATTAGGATTCTAATGAAGTCAATTTCATGAAGATTTAAGGTCATTTAAAATCTGATAACAATTCTATGCTTGTTTCTAAGAGCAACAGGTGAGCTCCTTTGAGTTCTAGATTAGATTCTAAGGCTTCCATAGCTTGAACAGAAGCATTTTTATCTTCTGTAGGTGTTGGAAATGTGTATGGAAGCTTAGAATTAGGTTTTGTTTTGATCTGAACTTGAGATTCCTTCCTTTGTTGTGTTCTGCCTGGGATATCAAACTCTAGGAAGTCTTTAGTTTTTGAAGCATTCCTTTATCCTTCACAAGTGCATTGGGGATTTGTAAGCACTGAGAAAGTCATTAGGTATGTGTGAGAGAGAGAATTTAAGGGTTAGAGGCATAGACAACATGTATAGAAATTCTGTTGCAACTGTGTAGCCATGGTGAGTAGAAGGTGTTCAAAAGATCTATGATGATTGAATTAGGTTTTCGATGATCCAAGATGAAGATATGAGCCTTGTTTGAGTTACTGAAGCTACACAGAAGCTCAATTGAAAGAATTGGACTTGAATTAAAAGGAATTGAAGTTGCTGCTGAAGTTTGTTGGAGCGTGTGAAGAGAGGGAGACTTAATAGTCCCACCTTGGATACTGAAGACCATTTCAAGCAGTGTATTTTGATTCGTGCGCCTTAGTTGTTCAAGTGATTACAACACCTACGGGTGTATTGACCATTGATCTCTTTTGATCACATGCTACACTATCTGATCGTATTGGCTAGAAGGGGTGGCCTATGGGTGTGACACATGGCTCACACTAATGTAATTGTGGTCTGGTTCATCTGAACCGTTGATTCAGTTTTGAGTGTATGCTGTGTCAACCCAGTTTTTTTATAAGTGAGGTCTTGTGTGCTTGTGCTAAAGAAGTTTAAGTGTTCTTTAACACTTAGTGTGAAAAAAGAGTTAATCTGAACTACGCTTGAGTTTAAATAAAAATAAGAGCTTACATTGTTGTTTCAAAACAACATTTCTTTTATACAAGTGATGTAATCTTTTTAATTTTTTTCAATGCATGTTATTCTTTTGGAATTGATTGCTATGCTTAATGCTTAATTTGTGTAATTAATTCATGTGGTTAAAGTATTCTAATTATGCCAATTAAGTAACTAACCTAGTCTACTAATAATTTAAATATTTTAATTAAGCTAAGTACTTAAATAATGTAATAAGTTAATTAAGTAGGTAAGTTAACTAAATTAAGTAGTTATAACTTAATTAGAAGTAGAGTAAGTTAATTAACTATATGTTCATAGTTAATTAACTTAAGTAATTAAGTTAAGTAGTTTAATTTAAGTCTAATTAAATTAAGTTAATTTATTACTTAAATGTTATAGGTTAACTTATGTGTAGTTTAGTTAATAAGCTAAGTAGTTAATTTATAGTTAGTATTAATTAACTTATTAATAGGTAGTAGTAAGTTATATTTATGCAGTAATTTACTTAAGTTGTTAAACTTAAGTTATTTATGCAGTGTAAATTATAAACAAAGTTTAAATAGTATAACTTATTAATTAATAGATCCTTAGTGGTAACTTAACTATGAGAATAAAGAATAAATTAAAGAATATTGGTGAATTTTGCTAATTAGGCCTCCTAGTGAACGACCTGGACTCAACCAGTATAAATTATAAAATATATTGGCTATCTTTCTCACTATACTACGACATAAATAGGACACTTCTTATAAATGAGAGGTAGCTTAACATCACCAAGTCAAGTTGGTGAGCCTAATTCCCTAACCCAATTAGCCCTTAGACCTAACCTAATTAGGAGCCTAATTACCCTCACCTACTTTCCACTTAACCTAGCCTAATTTCCCTATAAAATGGACAAACACCGCACCTCAATTGCTAACCTTATTGGCTAGCCATTATTGACTAAACCAACACTAATTGTCTACCCAACCTCCCAACAAACCTTATTTAATCATCCATTTTATCCTCAAATAAAAACTATTTTGGATGGTCAAATACACTACAATTTATCCACCACTAGATCTAAATCCTAAGGTCCTAAATTGCCTACCAAACTCCCTATCTTAAAACCCTAAACCAAATCCTATTCCTAATCCTAAGCTTAATCTCAAAATCCGTAACGGCATGACATATCTTTAGTATTTTGGCCATAACATTTTTATTTCAAATCCAAATTGAGTGATTCAAGTTGCATTGGAAAGTTGATTTCAAGGTCCACAACTTTACTTTTATGTGCAACTTTAAATTCTGAATAGAAAGAGGCCAAAAATTCAAGACAATCATAGCCCTCCATCAATTCCAACAACACTTGACCTACTCTATCCACTTGTCCCTTCATTCTACCCCTTGATTCATAGACTCCTAATCGTAGCACTTGATTTTGATGATCCAAGGCAACTTGGATCGACCAATCACAAGCCTTCTTGACCTCTATATAAACAACCTACTCACCCCCCCTTAGATAATCTTTTCCTCTTCGAAAAACCAACTAGAACACAACCTTCTCCTACTCTACATGCCCTCCCCTTGGAGATTCTTAGGTGTGCCTTCATATCTGCTTCATCACCACCATCTATTTCTCACCTTCAAGGCTTTAGATAGTTCTGTTACTTTTTATTGTTCTACTTGTAATAATTTTCTTTTTCTAGCTTAGTTCTAGTTGTAAACATTCTTTTATTTTGTATTCCAACTCTTATTTGCAATAAAAAGTTCTAGTATTTTTTTTTCATTCTCTACTTGTCTTCAAGTACTTAGTTTATTTCTATTTTGGTTCTAGTTGCTAGTTCTAGCTATTACTTGCTATTAGTTCTAGTTCCAATTACTGTAGTTCAACTTTATATTATAGTCTTCATCTATTTGCTTGCTCTGCAGATCTTAAGAAAGGATCTAGTTTCTTAACCTCCCTACAAATGACTCGGACTTTGACTATGAAAACCTTGATTTCCATATTTACAAGTTCAACTTGAAAGAAATATTAAAAGATTATACGAGCATTTACAACGACAAATGCATATTTTCGTGCTTATCTTCACAAGTAGAACATCTCATCTCCAATAAAGGATTCTTCAGCTCCTTAGTTTATTCACTCACTCTTAATACTTGGATTATTCACAAGAACAATGATCAAACATTAAAATATGTATAAACCCTAATAATTTATGCATGTCTAGATTACAATATTTACAACCTGAATGCATGATTTTACTAAGGAGTTAATCCTAGATTAAGCATATTAGGGTTCAAAATTATACTGTTATCACACCCCATGCCTATCTTTTGCTAGTCCCTTAGCAAAATAAATGACTACAAATTAATGTAATGTCTCCAACTAAAGTTTCGTACTTTGTCTAAACACTTATTGTCAACCAAATTCTAGAGAATTAGTTAGGACCCTTATTCCATTTGGCTTACAACATAAAGGACAGACATCTAGACTCAAGTAGGTTGAATCTTTTTGTTTCTTTTTAACTTTTGACCTTTAGCCTTAAGTTTGATTTCTTAGGCTCCATTACCTGCTCAAGGTTTGGTATTTGTGAATTTAAAGCATCCATACAATGTGCAATAGATTTGATTTACAGGAAGCCAATGTTGCAAAAATCCAGGTCTCAGGGTAGTAAAATTCACTCCTAATCAACCCACATTTCACTTTGGTTTGGCCTCCCCTATTTCACATTTCCGTGTGTGGGAGCTCCTCGAAGGAGCTCCCCTATTTCGCTATAGCAACCAACCTATTAGTTATTACATTTGTGTGCCATTGCCTAATTATTTGATTTGAATTGAATATTCTAACATATTACATGGGCATTTACTACGAACCCCTCATGATTCTCTCTATTCTCATGCTCAGTATGATCGATTTTACTCTCTCTCTCGCATTAAAGATTGAAAGCATTAAATTCTCCATGAGTTTCTTTAGAAATTTGCGATTGTGGCTGTAAGATTTATGTGAATTTATTGGTTTGTTCCACCCTATGGATACGACATTCTAATTTCGTGGTTAGTTTTCACTAACTGATTATTTTGATTGAGGATTTTTTCCACCATGCACTTTATAGTAGAACGACATATTTTTCTGACACATCATTTTGCAAGCAAAAATTTCTCTATTAGTCACCATTGCTGATTGTCTAGTTTACGCTTTGTTTGACTCAGGTGCTTCACATTCCTTTACTTTATTGAGTTTGCTTCTAGTTTGAGCCCCCTGAGTATTTTGTTAGACAATCCATTTCTGACCAAAGGACCAAGAGGACAACTCTTCGTGGCAGAGTTAGCCTATTAAGGGTGTGCCATTATTATAGGAGGTCACAAGCTCCCTGCAAAGTTGATAGTTCTAGAGTTGGAAGATTTTGACGCCATCATAGGGATGGACTGATTGTTTGTATATCACGCAATGGTTGATAGTTTCGAGCAAAGCGTGATTTTCTCTTTTTCGGGAATTCCATAGTTTGAGTTCATGGGTAGACCAATGGATAGATCTTTTCAGTGCATTTCTGCACTACAGGTAGTCAGGTTACTTGACAAAGGATATACCAATTATCTTGCTTTCGTGGCAGCCATGCCTGAGGAAACGTCTGGGGTGCACAATGTTCCTTTCATGTAAGATTATCTGGATGTGTTTCCAGATTAACTTCTCAGACTTCCTCTTGAGTGAGAGATCAAGTTTGAGATCTTGCTTATCCTTGGCATTGGTCTGGTTTCTATCACTCTATATCGGATGGTGCTTGTCAAGTTGAGGGAGCTCAAGTCTGAGCTACTAGAGAAGGGGTTCATTAGACACAGTGCCTCCTCATGGGGAGCCCTTGTGCTCTTCGTGAAGACAAAGGACGACACCTTGCAATTATGCAACGATTATCGATAATTGAACAAGGTGACCATGGAGAATCGATATCCACTACCACGGATCGATGATCTATTTGACTAGTTACGAGGTGCGATAATGTTTTCAAAGATCGATCTACGATCAGGCTACCATCAGTTGAGGATCAAGGATTCGAATGTTCCTAACACAACATTTAGGACACGATATGGGCATTATGAGTTTCTGGTTATGCCTTTTGGCTTGACATATGCTCCACAGCCTTTGTGGACATGATGAATAGGGTTTTCCGCCCTTACTTGGATCAATTCATGGTGGCTTTCATAGATAACGTTCTCATCTACTCCTAAAATCAGCCTCAACATGAGCAACACCTTCGCACCGTTCTTGGCACTGTTGTTCGTGCTAAAGTTAGGTTTAAAATACATGTCGTAGTATAGTGACCAAAGCGACAAAAACATTTAAATTTACATCTCGAATTTTGAGTTCGAGGTCATTTTAGGGAGCAAATTAATCACAATTTAAACCACTAATCAAATAAATGTAGAACAAGGCACAATAGTTTGATGCAAAAAGAAATAAGTAATTTAATCATTATCCAACTCCAAATATAAATGATTAAGTGTAAGGAAAAAATGTTGTGATTTTCAACTAAGGAGTGCCTTCAACACTTAGGTGAAATTCAACCCAAAATAGGGCCTCCTAAAGCCAAGCCAACATTCGGTCCAAAGCTTAGCCAAAGTCCCGGTCCAAGTCCAACTAAGCAAAACAAAAACTAGCCCAATACTGGTTCATGTGTTCCCACATGTGTGTGGGCATGCGTGCGTGTAGTGAAGTTGGGACCCAACCCCTAGTTCTTGGGTGAGTAGCTTAAGTGCTCCTTCCTTTTTATGCCTAACTCCAGGTCTTGCTGCCAACGATGTGGGACTATACATCCCACTTGTTCTTCATCTTCAACAGATTTGCAGCGAGGAAGCTGCTCTTCAATTGTAGCTCGATTGGCCGTGGATCTTGTATCCAACGACCCTGATGAAGTCCAGAGATGATTCTGTGCAAGGAGAAGAGGTGGTCTTGTCCATGAAGTCGCTAGATGAGGTCACTTGATGTTGAAGAAGATGGGAATACCAGTGAACACCTACACACATAAAGCATGGTCTTTCAGCCTAATTAAGTACACGATAAGCTCTGACGCTACACGTCGGACAAGAGACCTAAGGAAATTGCAGGAGAAGGTGAATGGAGTGGTGGGTCGGAGGAGCCTCGATGGAGCTCCAATGACGACAATGGTGGGTGATCGTGGAGGTGATTTAATGTCAAATTACCTTGGGCAAAAGATTCGTGGAGGTACTTTTGCCCAATACAATTTGATGGGAGGAAGGTAGAGGAGATGGGTCGATGAAGATGGAGGTGACAGTAGCAGGGGAGGTCGGAAAAGGAGGAGCCAATGAATGGAGATCTAGAGCTCCCTAAAGCTAATTGAGGAGAAGAGGAGAAGAAGCCCTAATCTAATTTCATAATAGGAAGACAGAGGAAGGTCGCTGGTGGTTGCCGGTGAGGAAGAAGATGGTGGAGGTGGCTAGAGCTAAAGAAGGTGAATTAGGGGCCAAAGCTTTGTGGGAAGCTTCGTAAAAGTAAGAGGAAGCAAAGCCCTTTACCAATTGTACGTGGCAGAGGGTGAGGAAGGGGGATAAAGAAGCTCTGGTGTTACTCAAATTCTGCTAGTAAGGAAGAAGATGAGGGAGGAGATCCAGTCAATTTGGCATGCTCTTAACTTGTAGAGGATAAGGGCTATATATAGAGGAGAATTCCTCCACAATTAAGCCAAAACTCGCAAGTTTGGCTTGTGATTTGGCGATTTTTTTGAGCTCACGAAGTTGAAGCTTGCTGACTTCAATTCCATCAAAATTTGATCTCAAGAGGTAGTTCATTGGATTAGCCATGACTTGATGAGCAATCTCACCAAGTTTGGTGAGATTTGATTGAAATTTGCTCAATTGAATCTCAACAAGGATGGGTTCTTTCCTTCATTGCTATTGCTGCATTTTTGAAAGGGAAGAGAAAAGCTAACATCATCATGATGTTAGCCAAGGGCTTAAATTTGAGGAAATTCAAAATGTAGGGGTATTTGTGCAATAAATAGAGCAAATCGAGCTAGAGTTCAAACTAGGTCAAGATGAATTCTAATTGGGCTCAAAATTTTGGGGTAACCTATTTTAGACCCATGGAATTAAATGGTAACATCAAATTTGGGGTTTGATGAAGTTTAACTAGGTAATTTACACTTTAACCCAAAATGAAGTAATTTCCCACCTAGGTCTCTGTGTTTGGTCAAAATGGGTTCATTTGGTCAAAGTGAAGGTTCCAAACCTCATGGAATATTTTTAATGAGTTTTAGGTGATTTAGATTACATTTATTTCCACCAAAACCTGTTCAATTGAAGTGAGGCTGTAATTAAGGTTTTTCTTATTAAAATAATCTTCAATTATCAGAAAATCCTGATTCAGTCAATTCAAGCCCACCTTTAGGGAATTTAAGTTCATTTGTCCTTAGATTAGGCACTGATTAACCCATTAGTTAATCTGCATTTGTGATAATGCATTAAAACAACAACATTAACTCAATTTCTTTTCTTCTTCTCAAATTCAACTTAGAATTGAATTGTGCTCTTTTGATGGTTATTAAGGAGCATTTATCTTTGGAATTAGGCAAAAATAAGCTAGTTATGACAGATGATGGTGTTACCATCAGACACCTTGGGACAACGTCAATTATATGCAAAGTTTAACACATGTGAGTTTTGGCTAGATCAGGTTACATTTTTAGGACATGTAATATCCGGGGTAGACTTCTCAGTGGACCCTTCGAAGGTAGAGGCAATTTTTAGGTGGAAACAATCAAAGTCAGTGTCAAAGATATGTAGTTTGCTGTGTTTATTGGTTACTATCGACGTTTTATCCGGGGCTTCTCATAGTTAGCCTTACCGATGATGTAGTTGACTTGGAAGGATGTGCCTTTCTCCTGGATAAAGTATGAGGAAAGTTTCCAGATACTAAAGGAGAAACTAACAAATGCACCTGTGCTTACAATTCTTGACAGTGATGGTGGTTTCCTAGTGTATATAGATGCATCACATCAAGGTTTGGGGTGTGTGTTGATGCAGCAAGGACAGATGATTGCTTATGCTTCGAGGCAACTAAAGCCACATGAATACAACTACCCTACCCACGATCTAGAGTTGGCAACGATCATCTTTGCTTTAAAGATCTGGCGGAATTACTTATACAGGGAGATGCTTGAGATTTATACGAATCATAAGAGCTTGAAATACTTGTTTGATCAGAAAGAGTTGAACCTTAGACAACTACTCTAAATGGTGTTTCTGAAGGACTATGACTATACCAATATGTACCATCCAAGGAAGGCAAACATGGTGGTAGATGCACTAAATGATAATTTATACAAGAGAGGGGGGTGAATTGTATAAACCAAGTATTCAATAAAAAATAATGCCAACCACAAAAAATCAATCCACATATAACACCAAGATTTTTAGAGGAAACTCAAATCAAGGAAAACCCCTACCTAGTTGATCCCCAACCAGGATTTTTCCCTTGCTCTCCAAGCAAGAAATCCACTAAACTTCACTTCTTCAACCGAGGGTAATGAGCCTCTATCACAATTCTCTTCTTGTACAACCCACAAGAAGGTATCTTGTTCTTTACTCACCAGAAGAACGAAAAGCCAACAACCTTGGCACTCAAAATACCACAAGTAGAAAGAAAAACAAAAATTGATACAAGTCCTATTGAGCCAATGTGTAAGTATTTTAATCAAATGTAATAGGACATAGAAATATTATTTTTCAATTCCCTTTGAATATATCTTACTGTAAGGGAAACAGAATTTTATGTAATTGTATACAGTAGAACTTTGATAAATATTTTCTTGCAACTTCCTTTTGATAGAAAGGTAAATTTTATACTTAGGAAGTGTATCTTAAGAATGTTTAGAATGAAAAAATATGTTCAAAGATGCAAGAGCCATATTCTAATATCAAAGATTTTGAATGATTGAGTTTGCTTCTAAAGATAACAAGATATGCATATTAAGAAAGATCAAAAGATCAAAAAGAATACTTCCTTCTCAAAAGTATGAAGTAGGCATGGTGTAAATAGAGAAGAAGATCCTCTTCAAGGATCAACAATGTTGGTGCACACAAGGAAGTAGAAGCTTGAAGACATTTTGTTGAAGCACTAAGTTGGCATGGAGTATGCTTCAATCAAAGCACAATATTGGCATGGAGTATGCTTCTTTAAAGGCATAAAAATGGCATGGAGGCTTGAAGCAATTTCTCAAGATTGTATTCGCAAGTAGAGAGTATGTGCTTTCGATAATGAATGTTGTTGTAAGAATGAATGAACCCATGTAGGGTATATATAAAATAAAGATAGGAAGTAATGATCTTATGAAAGGTTATGAATCTAAGAGGTGCCGAGTTAATAGCCGTTTGCACATGTTGAAATTTGAGTATAACCATTTAGAGTCAATTTAGTGGATTAGTTGATTGATTAATACACTCAGATTTATCTTTAGAAAAACCATAGTATTCTGTCTAGCAAAATTAATCGATTAATTCTACAGCCAGCAGAATCAAAAGTAGCCATTTGAGTAGTTTTTCTTTTGTAGAAAGGTGTAACTACACATGTTACTTCCCTTATGAAGGATGCAATCTTTGAAAATGATAACTACCATTCTAGAAAGTGTAACCACCCATTCTAGAAGAATAATTATTATTTTAAGATATATTTTAAATGCTTTTACACATTTTTAGTAATTTGAATATTCTAGAAGTTATAACTACCATTCTAGAAGATTGATTTAGTACCATAATATATTTTAAAACATGTTACATGCATGGGATTAATATTAAGTATTTTAGAATTTATTTATTTATTTTATGCGCATGTAATATATTAGAAATATTACAATTAGGCACTTGAATTAATTTGTGCATGTGAATAAATGTGTTTGACTCCTAACAAAAATATCTAATAATACAACATCAAATTGAATGTAGGAGAAGCTAAGAATCATCAAATTGAATATTCTAGTATCTCCTTTTGCTGCAATCAAAATCTTTTAATAACAATGAAGATTCCTTTCATCGTAATTGTAATCTTCAACTTTATTTCTACAACAACTTTATAGTATGATATGATATATATAAAATATCAAAAAAAATGTAATTAGAACCTAAGTACTAACAATCTCCCCCTTTTTGATGTTTTTGTCAAAATATAAAGTTGTGTTGAATATGTTAATTAGATTTCATTTACTAGTTCATTTGCTCCCCCTATCGAGCATAATTTGATATCTTGTTAATCACCTAACTCTTTTAATATCTATCTAATCTAACATCTACTTTGTAAACTTCTCCTTTTTGACATAAAACTTGGAAAAGAGAAGTTATGCCAAGAAAGACATAAGTAGTAAACACATAAAAGAGTTTAGTACATGCCATAGAAAAATAGTTTAAAAGAAATACACAGCCAAGCAAATAAAATTAGTTCATTACAATGCATCATGAAACTAAATTAGGAAAGTGCTAACTAAACTACCAACCAAACTAAGTGGAGAGACAACCAAACTAGCAATTACAGAGAACCTAAGGTATGAAATTGCACTAGAGGGGGGAGTGAATAGTACGACATAAAAATATGTGTAATAAAAATTCAATCACACGAAATTATTCACCACAAGAGACACCAAATTTTTAGGTGGAAACCCCAAGGCTAAAGACCACCACCTAAGCCTCTCGACTTAGAATTTCCCAGTCGAGCAAGTCGACCAAATCCACTATTCGAATAACTTAAACAAGTGTAGTTTAACCTTAATACAACCATGCTACTTTACCTCGAGGGTAGCGTACCTCAAACCCCTCTTCTTCATGAAGAGTATTTTGTCTCACGAAGGAGACGAGAATTCACCACATGAATACCCAACCAAAGAAAATGAAAATACAATAAGACCTATAGATCTACAAAGTATAATTTAGACTATGCTATTATAGGAAAAGTGACATCCCTAAGATGGAAGAGAGTAGGAGTGGAATGCAGTAGAGTTTTGGTGCTCTCGAATGTAAGCTTTGAGAGTAAGGACACTTCTCATCTTTGTCTTCTCTTTTTGAACTCTAGAAAGGTGGAAAGTATTAGCTCTAGTGTTTTTAGCCAAGGAGGGGTCCTCTATTTATAGAGGCCTTAGGAACCTTCAAGAAGGCTTGGGGGAACACTCCTAACCGTTGAGATAAAATCCAAGGCAGATCAGGCCGAAATCAGGGTTATAATGACTCTAACAGCATAATTAGATGTCTGACTTTTGGGTCAGACGACGGGTCAGAAGACTGATCAATGTTTTGGTCATCTGATGCAGGGGTTAGACTTTCTAATTTTGTTCGATAGAAACATGGTTCTATGTTAGATGTCTGGGATGCTATTATAGGATGTCTGGACAAAAAATTGGATGTCTAATTTTGTGCAGGTTTGTTCTTGTTTTGGACCAGATCTAAATAGGGTTCTAGATTTTAAGGGTCAGATGATGGACTAGATGTCTGACTGATGGTCTAGACGTTTGATACAAAGGGTGCTCTACGGGAATTGATTTCCCAAGAAGGCAACTGTCATTTGGGTTTGATAAATCTTGAGTTGGGTCATACTTAGCCTAACGTTTACTTGTTAAACGTCTAATGGCCTCTATGGACGTTTGATAATACTATTAAACTAATCCTAAGTTGATTCTTGAAGATATTGGGCTGCCAAGCCAATAGTCTTATTATTGGATGGTTGTTAAGGTCATCATATGTCAACTGGAAAGGTACAGACCATTAATTTCTAGTCGAGGTAATTGGTCATTTGGTCATACAATCAAACGACTTGAACTTCAGGATCAAATGTTTAATTATCATGTTGGATGTGTAATCAGTCAATCTGAAACCTATTTTAGCTTTTTGATTCTATTCTAAGGTTTGCCTAAGTGTCTTAAGCAAGTGTAAGTGTTCCTAGAACTAAAGGTGATATACTTTGGGCTCTTTAACAAGATTATAAAGAAGAAGAAATAACATGTAAAGAAAATATAAAATACATTTTTTATTTCTATCGTATTCTTCTTCTCCATGCTTCTCTAAGCTCTTGCTCCAAGTGAAGCTTCATCATCTCCATACTCCTTGATGCTTTTGTCCAACCATCAAGCTCCTCCATTCCTCCATGGTCTTGAGCTTGAGCTCCTCACACTTTCATCCATCTACATTAATCTTGAAACTTAATCACTAAAATGCAAATGTTAAAATATGTCTGTTTTGTTATCATCAAAATTAATCGATCGAGGTGCCTTGCACTAACAATTTTCCCTTTTTTGATGATGACAAAATCATAAATAATATTCAATAAAAGTCTCCCACTTTTTGACATTATCAAAGAGGTTGGTTTTAATCTTTAACCCTATAGCTCCCCTTTACAACATGCTTTTCTAAAATTTGTTTGACAATAAAGACATGAAAGTCTTTTTTCTCTCTTTTTGACCTAATTCAAGATTATAGTAAGAGTTATAGGTGATCTCCCCCTTTTAGCATACTAATATAAGAGATGTGTTTTTCAAACAATTTGTTATCTCCCTCTTTTAAATGAATTTAAGCACATAAAGAAAAATGTTTATCTATGCCCCCCTTTTTGATGGACATATAGCATATAAAAAATTTTATCTCCCCTTATCTAGATGCTAACAACAATCATCAAAATTAGGGTAAAGGGTTTTACCTCCATTGGTATGGATTCCAACCACCACACTCATTTGGTTCACCAAGAATCCTCATTCCTCCTCCATGGACTTTGTAGAGATAATATCTTGGATCAAATGGAGTGTTATGGTAACCTGCAAAATAAGAGTTTACAAGTGTTTTTGTACCCACATTTTCTTGGGTCCACCATGGTTAACTCTTCTTGACCTTGGCTGGGGTCCACTTGGATTCCAACCATTTGACCTTTGTGCATAATAATTTCTTCTCTTGGTGTGTGATTGCACAGCAATCGTGGGTCCTAATCAACCTAAATAATGTCTGAACCTATCTTAAATTATGGATATTGCACTCATATCTTGCATATCATGCATTGCATCAGTCTATTTAGAATAAGATGAGATATCCTGCTAGTTAATGGTTTTTATTGCTATTTACAGATAATAAAGTGAGCTCTTTTAATCTAGATAAGCCTAGTGAATGACAAATTTGATTAAACCTATCTTTTGATAAAGGTTTTGTGAATATATCGGCTAGCTGTTTTTTGTGTTAATAAATTCTAAGTTGATATCCCCTTTTAAGACAATCTCTAAGAAAGTGATGTCTAATATCAATATGTTTAGTCCTAGAGTGTTGTACTGGATTCTTGGATAAGTTGATTGCACTAGTGTTGTCCAAAATCTTTTAAAATCTATTTCATCACAATAGTTGTGAACATGCTAAGGATGTTGCTACATATTCTGCTTCAGTAGTGGATAGAGATATAGTGTTTTGTTTTCTAGAGAACCAAGAGACTAGGGAATTTCTGAGAAATTGACAAGTTCCACTAGTACTCTTTCGATCTATGAAGCTACCCGCATAGCTAGCATCACAAAAGGAATACAATTCCAAAGTGTCTAACTTCGAATAGAAGAGTCCTAAGTCTTATGTGTTGTTTAGATATCTAAGGATTCTTTTAACTGCATTCAGATGTCATTCCTTAGGGTTTACTTGAAAACGAGAACATAAACAAGTGCAAAATAGAATGTCAGGTCTACTTCCAATTAAGTATAATAAAGAACCTATCATGCTCCTATAAAGTTTTTGATCTATTGACTTACCTTTGTCGTCAGTTTTTAATTGGCTAGAAGCTACCATCGGTGTTTCTTTGCCTTTGACTTTGTCCATTGAGAATTTCTTCAATATCTCTGCTATGTATTTTGTTTGAGATATGAAGATTCTGGAGGATAGTTGATCAATCTAAAGACCTAGGAAGAACTTAAGTTCTCCTACCATACTCATCTCAAATTGATCCTGCATAACCTTTGCAAATTCTCGGCAAAGTAGATCATTAATAGCACCGAAAATAATATCATCTACATATATTTGAATTATTAGGAGGTCATTTTGTTTTCTTTTTGTAACTAAAGTTGGATCGATTTCACCAATTTTAAACTCATTATCAATTAAGTATGTTTTAATCTTTCATACCAAGCTCGTGGAGCTTGTTTTAATCCATACAATGCTTTGTTTAATTTGTATACGTGTTATGGATGATTTGGACCTTCAAATCCTAGAAGTTGTTCAACAAAGACTTCCTCTTTAATGAATCCATTTAAAAAGGCACTTTTGACATCCATTTGGAAAAGCTTGAATTCCATATGGGCTACAAAAGCTAACAACACTCTAATAGATTCAAGTCGGGCAACAGGTGCATATGTTTCGTCAAAATCTATTCCTTCCTCTTGATTATATCCTTGAGCCACAAGTTTAGCTTTATTTCTAAGTACATGTCCTGATTCATCAAGTTTGTTCCTAAAAATCCACTTAGTTCCAATAATAGTTTATTGCTCCGATTTTGGAATGAGTTCCCATACTTGATCTTTCCTGAATTGGTTTAGCTCATCTTCCATAACAATAATCCAATAATTATCTAAGAAGGCTTCCTTAATATTTTTAGGCTCTAATTAAGATACAAAAGCTGTGAAACCTAATGTGTTAAGGGAAGATCTGCTCTGAACTCCTTTTGATAAGTCTCCTATTACTAGTTCTCTAGGATGATCTTTTACAAAAGAGATATCTTTGGGTAGTTCATTAGGAATAATATCTTCTGGAATGTTTGAAGGATCAACTATTATATCATCATCATCAATCTTGGAAGATTTAGGATGAACTAATGTTTCATCAAATGATACATGCATGGTTTCCTCAACGATAAAATTCTTCTTATTAAAGACCCTATAGTCTTTACTTCTGGTTGAATAACCTAGGAAAATCCCTTCTGAGCTTTTTGCATCAAACTTATCAAGATTATCTTTAGTGTCAAGTATAAAACATTGACATCCAAAAATCTTGAAGTAGGAAATTCTAAGTGTTCTTCCATGATAGAGTTCAAAAGGTGTCTTCTTTATAATCGGTCTGATCAGGGTTCTATTTTGGATATAACAAGCAGTGTTTATAGCCTCAGCCCAAAAATATTGAGGCAGCTTTGACTCGCACAACATTGTGCGGGCACACTCTTGTAAGGTCTTATTTTTCCTTTCAACTACACCATTTTGTGGTGCAGCTCTAGGGAAGGCAAACTCATGTTTAATTCCAAATTGATCTCAAAAATTTGAGAAAGATTCATTTTCAAATTCTCCACCATGATCACTTCTGATTCTAATTACTTCTGATCCTTTTTCATTATGTAATATTCTAACTAATTTGCTAAAGGCGTCTAAGGTTAAGTCATTGTTCTTCAAGAAAGATACCCAAGTAAATCTATAGAGAAGTCGTCAATTATGACTAAACAATATCTACACCCGCTTAGGCTTTCGGATTTGGTTGGTCCGAATAAGTCTAAGTGAAGTAGCTCCAGGGGTTGAGAAGTGTTAACCATCCTTTTTGGTTTAAAAGGGTTTTTGGTTTGTTTGCTGACTTGACAAGAATCGCAGACTTTGCTTTTCTTGAAGTCGATCCTTGGCAAACCTTTGACAAGTTCATGTTTCACAAGTTTACTAATGTTTCCCATGTGAACATGACCTAGTCTTTTATTCCACAGAGTTGCTTCTTCGTCAGATACGACTAGACATTCAAGACTGTCGTATTTATCAAAGCTTATGGTGTAAATATCTTTGTGTCTGTTTCCTTTAAAAATAACTTGATTTGTTTCTTCATCATGAATTTTAAAACCTTTTGATGTAAACGTAATTTTGTTCCCCTTATCACATATTTGGCTTACACTTAATAGATTGTGTTTTAAACCTTTAACTAAGTGCACATTATCAATAGATGTAGAAGAATTACCAATTTGGCCAGTACCAATAATACGGTCCTTGTGGTTGTTCCCGAACGTGACCGTACCACCTTCCTAAAGGTTGAGTTGTAGGAATAGGTCTTCCTCACCGGTCATGTGCTTGGAACAGTCGCTGTCCATAATCCATCTTCTTTCTTCTCTTTCCTGTCATGGATTTGCGATTATGAGGCTACGTTTGATATAGTGGCTTCAATGTTCCATTGATTTGTTGGAAAGTCCACTTATAATCTTCTGAGCCTACAAAACAAGATTACAAAATGCTTTTTGGTACCCATTTTTTCTTGGGTCCACGATGGTTAGTATTCATTGCCTGTTTTGGCAAGCTATCTTTCTCTTTGTTTTGACTGGAACTAGATGCTTCATGGCTATTCTTTGGTATATAGCTTAACCAAATTTTGTGGTGCTTTGGGTTTGTGTTCCTAACAATTTATGTAGATTTCTACTTCCGTTTGTGAATTTTGTCAGATCATTTAATAGAACAGTCGAGTTTTCTTTTACTTTATCTATGTCTATTTCTAAATGGTTTATTTGTGATTTTAGTGTTGTAATTTCAATAGATAGCTCTTTGTTTTGGTTGTCAAGTGCTTCTTTTTGTGCTTTCTCTTTGTCTAGTATCTTTACTAGGTTTTTGTTTTCTAATTTTAATGATGTAGCTATCTCATGCAAGTCAAAGAATTCTTCTAATAGTTCATCTTGAGTAAAGGAGGTTACCTCATCTTCTAGTGCCATCAAATCGAGAAGAGCTTCTTCTTCTGATGTTTCTTCTTCTTCTGAACTTGAGTCTAACTCATCCCAAGTTGCAGTAAAGGCTTTTTTCTTTCCATTTTTAGTGAAGTGCTTCTTCTTCTTTTCAGAATCCTTCCTGAGAAGTGGACAATCATTCTTGATGTGTCCCTTTCTCTTGCAATTATAACAGACGACTGCATCATTGTTTCTTCCTTCTTTCTTCTTCCTCCAGTTCTTCTTATCCTTAAGAAATTTTCTGAATTTTCTGGATAAGAGTGTTATGCCTTCCTCTTCTTCTCTGCTTGAAGTTTCTTCAGATTCTTGAGTTGCTTCAAGGGCTATGGCCTTCTTCTTTACTCCTTCGCCTTCATGCTCATTCATGTATTGAAGTTGAACTTCATAGGCCATCAAGCTTCTGATAAGATCATCTAATTTGAGGGTAGACAGATCTTTCGACTCCTGTATTATTGTGGTCTTGGTTTCCCAATCGTTGGTGAGAGATCGGAGTATCTTTCTCACTAGTGCTTCATTCTTGTTCTCCTAATCTAAGTTCCTTAGAGAGTTTATGATGTCCATAAACCTCATGAACATTTCCTTGATCGACTCGCCTTTCTTCATCCTGAAAAGCTCGTAATTTAGTGTTAGTAAATTCACTCTAGTTTCCTTTTCCTTTGTCGTGCCTTCATGGGTTACTTCAAGGATGTTCCATATTTTGTAGGCTGTCTTGCAAGCAGATACGCAGTCGAATTCTGCTCTCGAAAGCCCACAAAAGATTGCATTCACGGCTTTTGCATTGTGAGTTGCCATCTTCTTTTGTTCTGGTGTCACGGCCACTCCTTCCTTGATCTCAGGACGAGTATACTTGGAGGCAATGACATCCCATACTTCGAAATCCATGGACTCTAGGAAGATTTGCATTCTTGTCTTCTAATATCCATAGTTCGTCCCATCAAAGAGAGGAGGACGAATGGCAGATTGCCCCTCAGTGCATGTGATGAGAGCCTCATCATGAGCCCTAACTAGCTCATTTTGACCTAAGAAAGTAAACAAAAGTTCCTGCATAACCTCAAGGAAGACTTAAGTCAAGGGTTTACTATTCTGAGAAGGAAACATGAACTAAAGGGTAAAAATTGCAATTTCACCATTGAAATACATAAATGGGATTTCTCAGAGGCAAAACATAGGTCAAATGGTATGAATAAGATAAAGAGTGGGTTGGTTCAGTCAGAAATGGGTTATTGTGCAATCCAAGAATTAAATGACATTATGTAACCCTAAAACAGACCCGCTTAATTCAACAAGGTTTTGGTCAGGATAAAAATCAACTAAGCCCTATAAAATTCATGGAAAAATATCACTTAGGATTTAGAACCTTCAAATTGGCCTTTGGAACCTATTTTGACCTAGATTGAGGTCCTAGCTTAGTATTTAACCTAATTTGGGTTTTTGTGCAAAATGTCCAGTCAAACGTGATCAAACCTAAAATCCAACTTTACCATTGGATTCCTTAGGTCCAAATTAGGTTTATTCCAAAATTTGGGCCTAAGGGAAGGTCATATTGACCTACTTTGTAAAATAGTCCACCCAATTACATTCTGGCCCAATCTCTCGTGCGAATGCTCGAGAGATTTGGGTATCCTAACTTGTAACGACCCGGTTCCCGAGTCCCTACGAGACACGAGAACCGGACCGACTCGACTAATCCCAAGACCCAGTCGTCCAACGAGGAAGTAACCAAAAGACAGTAAAATAAACCACATTCAGCATGAATATAACTAACAGTAAAAAGTACAGCAGTAAGGAAAGAAACTACTACAGTAGGCACCACCACAACAGTAAAACAACATTTATCATATAACAAAAACTGCAGGTAAAGAAGGTACAGCGGAAACAAAACTACTCACTAGAACAGAAACAAAAGAAGGTACAAAGCTGTGGCAACTCTACTGGACCCTACTCGGCCCAGCGTCCTCTGCAGCCGCCGACCCTGGCTGCTCAACACCTGGTCCTGGAAAAGGTAACGAGTGTAACACGTCAGCAAAACGCTGAGTAGAGTGGCAAACTAACTAAAGGCAACAGTAGAGTGTACAGTAGCTGTTATGTTCTATTACTTCCTTTATTTACATCTTTCAATTTTTCTCACTATTTCATTTACTTCTCAGATCCTTTACTTGATCTCGAATGTCCTCGTGGGACGATCTTGATTGCAGTCTTTTCCAACAGTAGAAGTAGCACGTGGTGCTCTCCTGGCCGGGAGAGTCCCCCGTGGTGATCCTACCCTCAGTCAACCACCCCAAGGTCACTGACAGACGTAACGGTGACTACGGCACGCGCGATAAACGCACAGGTAGCTAGCCCGTACTGGCACGCGGTCAGTCGTTTCCGTTAACGGGTGCGCCCAAAGCACAGCACGGAACCAGGGCAGAGCCCTCTCAGTAACGGGGGTCCAACCCCTCCACAGTAACCAAACCGGGGCCTTGCCCCTCCACAGTCCGCGCACCCTCGTCTGACTACCCTGGTTTGCCCTAGTGGGCCTAACAAGTCGGTGAAGGAGGCTAGCAGAACCCCGGGGCCCGTGGGGTAGCTAGTACTCTCCTAACACTACTAGCTCTCCTCGGTACTACGTACACGAGGGCCAACAAGTCGGTACAGAGCGGCCAAGCCTAACCCCGGGTCCCTGGGGCGGCTGGCCCCACTCTGCACTAAAACAGGTACAGGTACTTCCCTTGGTACTGCGTACCCAAGAGACAGTACAACTACATCTCAGTTCCATTCCTTTTCTTTCCAGGAGTTCCACTCCTAATTCCCCGTAGGGTTCCAGCCCTTTATCTCAGAACATCATATGTTTCACCTTCCAGATTCACGTTCTCAATTTCCATGATCTCAAACATGTTTCTTTGTTCATAACAGGCAGCTGTTAATTAATTTCACAGGCAGCTTATATATTCCTTTCCATTTTTCCAAGACTGCAGTAATATACATTCCACTAGTTTTTCCATCCTAGGATTCATGCCATATCCTAGGATCTATCATACAATCTAGTTTTCCGGCCCTAGGATTCATGCAACACCTAGGAGCTATCATTCCATACATTTCTCATTCCTAGGGTTCATGCAATGCCCTAGGTTCTAGTTATGGTTCCATACTTTAACAGATTTTATTAATGCTTAAAACCACTCTACCAGGTACAACGGAAGTAATGGGGGCGTGGTCGGGAATCCCGCGCGCCTCCGCGACTCTCAAGACGGCAACCGAACGAGGTCCTATCACAAGGATCAAACACAAGGAGTGTCTCAAAACAGTGTATAGCTACTGTAGGCGGGTAGAGGAATAAATTCTGAATCGAACGCAACTCGAATCGTGGAAGACGGAGCCCAAACGGGCCCTAAACGGGTCGAGAAAGACAATACTGTGCAAAATCAGACGTCTGGAACTCCTTCCAGACGTCTTAAACGGTGGATCAGAGAATTACCTGTTCGGCGTGGTTCCCCGGACGTCCAGAAGTCTGTGGCGACGTCTCTCCTAGATCCCAGACGTCCGATGGTCTCTCCGGACGTCTGGAGGTCACTCCCGCCGTCTGGTACAACTTCCAGACGTCGGATTCGCAAAGGATGACGAATCCGAACACCTGCGCACAGCCAACCCTCCTCCTTCAGTACGGTCAGTCGACAAAAGAAGAAGGAGAAAGCGGAACTCACCTTTCAGACGTCTGTATGATCACACAGACGTCGACCTTGCCGTCTGGATATCAGTCCAGACGTCTGATTCTGGAGATTTTTCCAGAATCAGAACCTCGCTCGGCCTCCGCTCGCGACGCCGCCCGCGTCGCACCTCGCGCGTCCGCTGCTCCGCCCGCAGCAGGTCCCTCTTCGCGACGCTCTGCGCCCCCTGCGCCCTCCGCCGGCCGGCCAAGCCGCTCCCGGCGAGCTCGCCCTCACGGCAGAGTCCCGCCCTCGCACGCCGCAGCTCCTCCGCGCCTTTGCTGCGCCGCTGCCGCTGCGCCCTCGCGTCCGCTCGCTCCGCCCGCAGCAGGAGAGGAGGAAGATGGTGGAGACGGGAGGGGAGGCGCGCCCCCTCCCCCTTTTAACGCCGCGCGGAGAGGAGGAGAGAGACGGCCGCAGTCGCCTGCAGCCGCAGAGAAGATGCGGATCGCAGGTCTGCGCGCACAGGCACGCAGACGAATATCCCGTGCGAGTATAACTGTTCTTCAGACGTCTGTAAACTATCCCGGACGTCTGGTCAGACGTCTGGATGTGATCCCAGACGTCTTGACAGACGTCTGGGCCACCTCCCAGACGTCTTAAAAGACGTCTGGGGTACGCGCTCGTTACAATATAACAAACTCAAAGGAAGTTTCGTCCCCGAAACTTGCGCCAACTAGGGTGCGGAAAAAGGATGTCCAAATAACCATAACAAACTCAAAGAGGACCGAAGCCGGTCCGAAAAGACGTACCCGCGAAAAGCTCTGGGTACCGCTCCCCCATTGCCGCCTCAGGCTCCCAGGTAGCCTCCTCGTACCGCTGGCTCCTCCACAAAACCTTTACCAGGGGTACTTGCTTTCGTCTCAACCTGCGGACGGCTCGGTCTAGGATCTGCACTGGCCGCTCGGGGTAGGTCAGGTCGTCGCTCACCTCGACGCTCTCGTGACTCAGTACGTGGCTGAGATCGGCTACGTACTTCCTGAGGTTGGACACGTGGAACACGTCGTGCACACCAGAAAGCTGCGGGGGAAGGGCAAGTCTGTAAGCAACGGGTCCAACCCGCTCCAGGACCTCGAAGGGCCCCACGAAGCTCGGCGCGAGCTTCCCTCTCACCCCAAACCGCTGTAAGCCCTTCATGGGCGAAACACGAAGAAAGACGTGGTCCCCAACCTCGAACTGCACCTCTCTGCGTCTGCGATCTGCGTAGCTCTTCTGTCTGCTCCTGACAGTGCGGAGTCGTCTGTGGATCTGTTCAACTACCTCCTGACTCTGCCGGATCAACCTGGGGCCAACCTCCCACTTGGTCCCCACCTCAACCCAACTCAAGGGTGCCGTGCATTTCCGTCCGTACAGAGCCTCGTAGGGAGCCATGCCGATGCTCGAGTGATAACTGTTGTTGTATGCAAACTCTGCCAGGGGCAGGTGTTCCTCCCAAGAGCCCCTCCAGTCTAGTACACAGGCACGCAAAAGATCCTCAAGTGTCTGTATCGTGCGTTCCGACTGTCCGTCCGTCTGGGGGTGGTAAGCCGTGCTAAACCTCAACCTCGTCCCCAAAGCCTGCTGAAACTCAGCCCAAAACTGGGACGTAAAGCGGGTATCCCGGTCGGATACGATCTCCCGCGGAACTCCGTGTAGTCGCACCACATCACGGATATACCTCTCTGCCAACTGTGCTGGTCCCAAAGTGACTCGGATCGGCAAGAATCGTGCCGTCTTCGTCAACCTATCCACTATTACCCAGACCGCGTCGTGTCCTCGCTGGGTAACAGGTAAACCCACCACCAAGTCCATGGTGATGCTCTCCCACTTCCACTCTGGCACTGGAAGCGGCTGAAGCGGCCCTGCAGGCCTCTGATGCTCGGCTTTCACCTGCTGGCACACTAAGCACTGCTGCACGAACTCACCCACATCCCGCTTCATCCCTCTCCACCAGAACTCGCGTCTCAAGTCATGGTACATTTTCGTGTTTCCGGGATGTATGGTGAATCTGGAACCGTGTGCCTCAGTCAGGAGCTCTCTCAACAGCTCCTCGTCTCTGGGGACGCACAGCCGTCCCCTCAAGCGTAACACCTGGTCTGTGAAAGAGAAGTCCCCTGGGTCCCCTGACAGTACTCTGTCGCGCAAAGACTGCAAGTACGGATCGGCCATCTGTCCCGTGATGATGCGGTCTATCAACTCTGGTCTGGTCTGCCGTGTCACCGTCACTGCCCCACAGTATCCTCGTAACTCTAGAGGTCGCCAACTGCCCACCTCCTCCAAAAGGCTCCAACTCTGTAACTGTAGACTGGCCAAGCGTGCGGGCGCCTTACGGCTCAAGGCGTCAGCCACCACATTGGCCTTTCCCGGGTGGTAGGAGATGCTGCAGTCGTAGTCCTTCAGGAGCTCCAACCAACGTCTCTGTCTCATGTTGAGCTCCTTCTGGTCAAAAAGATATCTGAGGCTCTTGTGATCTGTAAAAATCTCGAAGGTCTCACCGTACAAGTAGTGCCTCCATGTCTTCAGCGCGAAGACAACAGCTGCCAACTCTAGGTCATGGGTAGGGTAGGTATGCTCATGGGGCTTCAGTTGCCGCGAAGCGTAAGCGACCACGTGACCCCTCTGCATGAGCACACCTCCTAACCCCTGTAAGGAAGCGTCCGTGTACACGACGAACCCGCCACTACTGTCAGGAATGGTGAGCACGGGAGCCGAGGTCAACCTCTCCTTCAGCTCCAGAAAACACGCCTCACAGGCGTCTGTCCAAGTGAAAGGCACATCCTTCCGAGTCAACTGTGTCATAGGACGTGCAATCTGCGAAAACCCTCTGATGAACCGTCTGTAGTAACCTGCCAGTCCCAGGAAACTGCGAATCTCAGTGACTGAACGCGGTCTCTCCCACCTGAGCACTGCCTCGACCTTGGCGGGATCCACCGCCAGGCCGTCTCCAGAGATCACATGACCCAAAAAGGTCACCTCCCTCAACCAGAACTCGCACTTGCTGTATTTGGCGTACAGCCTGCGTCGTCTCAGAGTGTCCAGAACCATCCGCAAGTGCTGTCCGTGCTGCGTCCGATCTCTAGAATAGATGAGTACATCATCTATGAAAACCACCACAAACTGGTCCAAGTACGGTCTGAACACCCGGTTCATCAGGTCCATGAAAGCAGCGGGGGCATTGGTCAGCCCAAACGGCATGACCAAAAACTCGTAGTGTCCGTACCGGGTGCGGAAAGCTGTCTTGGAGACGTCGGTCTCCCTGATCCTCAACTGGTGGTATCCAGACCTCAAGTCGATCTTGGAAAACACCGTGGCACCCCGCAACTGGTCAAACAAATCGTCAATCCTCGGCAGCGGATATCGGTTCTTGATGGTGACCCTATTCAGCTGTCTGTAGTCCACACAAAGGCGTAGGGTCCCATCCTTCTTCTTCACAAACAGTACCGGGGCTCCCCAGGGAGACGCACTGGGCCTCACGAAACCTTTCTCCAAAAGGTCCTGCAACTGAGACTTGAGCTCTCGCAGCTCAAGCGGTGCCATCCTGTATGGCGCGGTGGAGATGGGGTTGGTCCCTGGTACTAGTGAGATCTCAAACTCGATCTCACGCTCGGGCGGTAGTCCTGGTAACTCGTCTGGAAACACGTCGGGGTACTCTCTGACCACCGGGATGCTCTGGAAGTCTGCCACGGGGCTGTGCTCTGCCACCACACAAGCTAAGAAGCCCTCACACCCCTGGCTCAAAAGTCTCGCCGCCCGAAGTGCCGAAATGCACCTGAAACCTCCGTCCACTGGCTGCCCGTGAAACTCGAAGGAAGGCAACTCCGGAATGGAGAAGACAATCTTCCTCTCAAAGCAGTCTACCAATGCGTGGTAAGCGGACAGCCAATCCATCCCCAGGATCACCCCAAAGTCCTCCATCTGTATCATAATCAGGTCAGCTGGCAGGCTGTGTCCCCCGATGCTGACCCCGCAACCCGTGTACACCTCCTCAGCTACAAACAGCTGACCACTCGGACCTCTGATTACGAACGGGTTCTCTAACAATGTATAATCCTGGTCCAAACTAACTGCGAAACTGTCTGCGACAAACGAGTGCGTAGCGCCGGAATCGAAAAGCGTGTAAACGAGTCTGCCAGAAACTGAAACCATACCTGCTACCACGGATCCCGAAGCTCTGGCGTCCCTGTGTGTTAGGGCGTTGATACGCCCCTCAGCTCTAGGTGCAGACGAAGCAGCCACACTCTGCGTCGGACGGGTAGGTGCTGGCCGGTACCCTCCTCGCGACTGCGGTCCTCCTCCTCGCGCCTGGAAACCGCGGCCTCCTGCGCGCCCTCCAGTGCTCTGCACGGGAAGCATCTGCTGACCTCCTGCCCTAGATGGGCAGTCCCTCCTGACGTGGCCCGGCTGGCCACACTGGTAGCAGAGGGGAACCCGACTCCCGCCCTCAGTGAGTCCCTGCTGTCGGCTAGGCGGGGGTCCGGTGCTGGCGACTGGCCCCTGTCGAGGGCCCCCAAAGGCCAGTGATGGCCCTGCACAACGTGACGGCTCTCCTGCGGACGCCACGTGTCTCCGTTCTCGCCGGCCCTGTGAGAAGTCTGGCTGAAAGGGCCTCTTCCGCCCGCCGTCGGTCTCTCGCGCGGACGGGTTGGTCTCCTCGAAAGTCATGGCTGCCTCTACCACCCTCGAAAACGTCGGCAGCTTCAGGGGTTTGACATACCCCCGGATCGCAGGCCGGAGCCCCTCGGTGAACCTCCAAAGGCGCTCCTCCTCAGTGGCTACCGCTGTCGCTGCAAAGCGGCACAGCTCCAAGAAACGCGTGCGGTACGCGCTCACGGTCATCGTCCCTTGGCGGAGAGTGTGGAACTCCCGCCTCCTCTGGTCCTGCCACGTCTGGGGAAAGTACTGCTCGCAGAAGAGGGTGACGAACTGGTCCCACGTCGGCTCGTCCCTCTCCTGTCCCCGGACCGCCCTCCACCACCGGTGTGCCGCACTCTCCAGCTGGTACGTGGCAAAGGCCACGCGGCACTCCACCGGGGGGCGAAGGGTGTCGAAGATCTTCTCCAGCTGCTCAAGCCAGTCCTCTGCCTCGGTCGGGTCCTCATCCCCCTTGAAGGAGGGGGGCTTCAGCTTCCGGAACTGCCCGAAAAGCTCGAAGTGGTGCTGTAGGGGAGGTGCTGGTGCACCTCCAGGCGAAGGTGCCTCGTGTACAGAAGTGTCGGAGGAAGGTGGGGGCGGCAGGGGCCCATCCCCTCCCTCGTGTCCGGCGCCGCGTCCGTCGCGTGGTCCCACAGAGGACTCCCCCTCTGCAACCCCAGGAGGAGGTGCTCGGGGCGGTGGGTGGAGCTCCTCTCGTACAATATCCCGTATCAGTCTGGCGAGGTCCTGGGCCTGGATGCCAGGGAGTGGTGGCTGGTCCACCGAGACGTCAACGACAGCACGTCCACCTCGCCGACCTCGCCCTCGGCCGCGCCCGCGGCCAGTCTCGCTAGTCCCACGACGAGGCATCTCCTGCAAGGAGACGCGAAACAAAACGGAAACGTCAAAACAGACGGTACCTAACAACACTTCTAAGAGCTCATGTCAAGAGATATGTTGTGGTGGCTACTCTAGCTATAAACATGTGAATTGGTTATTTTCCAGTCAGTTGATTCACTTCTCGGGACGACCTTGCTCTGATACCATCTTGTAACGACCCGGTTCCCGAGTCCCTACGAGACACGAGAACCGGACCGACTCGACTAATCCCAAGACCCAGTCGTCCAACGAGGAAGTAACCAAAAGACAGTAAAATAAACCACATTCAGCATGAATATAACTAACAGTAAAAAGTACAGCAGTAAGGAAAGAAACTACTACAGTAGGCACCACCACAACAGTAAAACAACATTTATCATATAACAAAAACTGCAGGTAAAGAAGGTACAGCGGAAACAAAACTACTCACTAGAACAGAAACAAAAGAAGGTACAAAGCTGTGGCAACTCTACTGGACCCTACTCGGCCCAGCGTCCTCTGCAGCCGCCGACCCTGGCTGCTCAACACCTGGTCCTGGAAAAGGTAACGAGTGTAACACGTCAGCAAAACGCTGAGTAGAGTGGCAAACTAACTAAAGGCAACAGTAGAGTGTACAGTAGCTGTTATGTTCTATTACTTCCTTTATTTACATCTTTCAATTTTTCTCACTATTTCATTTACTTCTCAGATCCTTTACTTGATCTCGAATGTCCTCGTGGGACGATCTTGATTGCAGTCTTTTCCAACAGTAGAAGTAGCACGTGGTGCTCTCCTGGCCGGGAGAGTCCCCCGTGGTGATCCTACCCTCAGTCAACCACCCCAAGGTCACTGACAGACGTAACGGTGACTACGGCACGCGCGATAAACGCACAGGTAGCTAGCCCGTACTGGCACGCGGTCAGTCGTTTCCGTTAACGGGTGCGCCCAAAGCACAGCACGGAACCAGGGCAGAGCCCTCTCAGTAACGGGGGTCCAACCCCTCCACAGTAACCAAACCGGGGCCTTGCCCCTCCACAGTCCGCGCACCCTCGTCTGACTACCCTGGTTTGCCCTAGTGGGCCTAACAAGTCGGTGAAGGAGGCTAGCAGAACCCCGGGGCCCGTGGGGTAGCTAGTACTCTCCTAACACTACTAGCTCTCCTCGGTACTACGTACACGAGGGCCAACAAGTCGGTACAGAGCGGCCAAGCCTAACCCCGGGTCCCTGGGGCGGCTGGCCCCACTCTGCACTAAAACAGGTACAGGTACTTCCCTTGGTACTGCGTACCCAAGAGACAGTACAACTACATCTCAGTTCCATTCCTTTTCTTTCCAGGAGTTCCACTCCTAATTCCCCGTAGGGTTCCAGCCCTTTATCTCAGAACATCATATGTTTCACCTTCCAGATTCACGTTCTCAATTTCCATGATCTCAAACATGTTTCTTTGTTCATAACAGGCAGCTGTTAATTAATTTCACAGGCAGCTTATATATTCCTTTCCATTTTTCCAAGACTGCAGTAATATACATTCCACTAGTTTTTCCATCCTAGGATTCATGCCATATCCTAGGATCTATCATACAATCTAGTTTTCCGGCCCTAGGATTCATGCAACACCTAGGAGCTATCATTCCATACATTTCTCATTCCTAGGGTTCATGCAATGCCCTAGGTTCTAGTTATGGTTCCATACTTTAACAGATTTTATTAATGCTTAAAACCACTCTACCAGGTACAACGGAAGTAATGGGGGCGTGGTCGGGAATCCCGCGCGCCTCCGCGACTCTCAAGACGGCAACCGAACGAGGTCCTATCACAAGGATCAAACACAAGGAGTGTCTCAAAACAGTGTATAGCTACTGTAGGCGGGTAGAGGAATAAATTCTGAATCGAACGCAACTCGAATCGTGGAAGACGGAGCCCAAACGGGCCCTAAACGGGTCGAGAAAGACAATACTGTGCAAAATCAGACGTCTGGAACTCCTTCCAGACGTCTTAAACGGTGGATCAGAGAATTACCTGTTCGGCGTGGTTCCCCGGACGTCCAGAAGTCTGTGGCGACGTCTCTCCTAGATCCCAGACGTCCGATGGTCTCTCCGGACGTCTGGAGGTCACTCCCGCCGTCTGGTACAACTTCCAGACGTCGGATTCGCAAAGGATGACGAATCCGAACACCTGCGCACAGCCAACCCTCCTCCTTCAGTACGGTCAGTCGACAAAAGAAGAAGGAGAAAGCGGAACTCACCTTTCAGACGTCTGTATGATCACACAGACGTCGACCTTGCCGTCTGGATATCAGTCCAGACGTCTGATTCTGGAGATTTTTCCAGAATCAGAACCTCGCTCGGCCTCCGCTCGCGACGCCGCCCGCGTCGCACCTCGCGCGTCCGCTGCTCCGCCCGCAGCAGGTCCCTCTTCGCGACGCTCTGCGCCCCCTGCGCCCTCCGCCGGCCGGCCAAGCCGCTCCCGGCGAGCTCGCCCTCACGGCAGAGTCCCGCCCTCGCACGCCGCAGCTCCTCCGCGCCTTTGCTGCGCCGCTGCCGCTGCGCCCTCGCGTCCGCTCGCTCCGCCCGCAGCAGGAGAGGAGGAAGATGGTGGAGACGGGAGGGGAGGCGCGCCCCCTCCCCCTTTTAACGCCGCGCGGAGAGGAGGAGAGAGACGGCCGCAGTCGCCTGCAGCCGCAGAGAAGATGCGGATCGCAGGTCTGCGCGCACAGGCGCGCAGACGAATATCCCGTGCGAGTATAACTGTTCTTCAGACGTCTGTAAACTATCCCGGACGTCTGGTCAGACGTCTGGATGTGATCCCAGACGTCTTAAAAGACGTCTGGGGTACGCGCTCGTTACATAACTACATTCCTTCTCCGGCGAGGAGTTTGAGATAGAAGGCTTGCCCTCCCAGCACCAGAAGCTCGACCAGTGACTATAAAAGGATCCCCAGTCCTCTACGAATCCCCCAAGCTTGATTTGGCCGAAGAATCCCCCAGAACTCCTCTTTCCCCTCTCCGGCCAAGTAGCCCACAAGCCCCGGCGACTCTCCCTCCCTCCTCTCGTCACTCTGCTACCATACCAGTGACAAGGTTCACTTCACCTCGTTCTTCCACGTTGCACCGCACCAGCGCACGCCTCTCTGACCTCCTCCCCATCACCGTTATCTCCACCTTAGGGTCGTCTTCTCCGACAACGGCACAAACGCGCCGTTCGTCTCCTCTGCCTCCCCTTCGCTTCAAGTACCCCAGATAAGTTCCTTTTCTCCTACTCTCTATTTTCCCTCCTTTTATTTCACAAACCACCCCTCAATTGCCACTGTCCACCCTCATCTTCCCCACCTCTAGCTGACCTCCGGCGAGATGCATCCATCACTCCGCACCTCCACATGTCTCGCCAACAACCTCTTCACCTCCGCCATCAACCACTGATCGCTTTCCACCCACTCACTGCCTGCCCCACACCTCCACCGAACATGCCCCACACCTCCACCGAACAACCCCACACACACAGACTTAGTCCGACCTAGGCACGCACTCCTAGGCCATTCTTAGCCACGCCGACCCCCGCCTCAACTTCGTCGTGACACGGGGAAGGTTCTCCTGTCGTCTGACTGGGCTGTGAGGCCATGTTCATGCTGACAGGTCTCACCCCTCACCGCCATTGGAAGAAGAACTGAAGCTTGCTTGCGAGCTTGCGTCAGGTGATCCCGCTCCAGGAAGCCAAGTCCCAGGTGTGTGGCTTTCCTCCGCGAGCCGCATCAGCCACCTATCGAGAGCTGAAGCATTCCGCAGCTGCAGCAATTAGGAGGCATTCCCTGCAAAAGCGTGTGAAGAAGCGAGTGGGACTTTTAGTCCCACCTCGGTAAGTTTCGAGCTGCCTGTGTAGTTTAAATTGATTTTGTGAATTGTGTTGTTTCCCTCAAGTCACACAGGGGTGAGGTCCCTCGCCTTCACTCGCCATGCCTCATCCGCGACTTGCCCCCGCGGACCTGGCACCCGACCTGATTACCTAACCTAGCACTCCTCGCGCATCACACCCACGCCGGTGCGCCTGGACTTGGGCGTGACCCAACTGGACTACCTGGCTCTGGGAGAGCGTACCGAAGAGAGAAAGAGAGAGAGAGATGCAGGGAGGGTAAGGGGTAGGTTTTGCTGTGTGGTGTTGTGCAGGAAGAAGAAGCTAAGGAAGGAAGAGGCATAGCAAGAGAAGAAAAGGAAGAAGGTAGCCGTAGCAAGGAAGAAGAAGAAAAGAGACTCACTGTAGCAGAGGAGCAGCGGACCAAGGGAAGAAGAAGAAGGTAACTGAAGAAGAAAAGAAGAGAGGTCAGGACTTAGCTGCAGGAAGAGAGAAAGAAGAGTGAAAGCAAGGGTAGAAGAAGAGAAGAAGGAGCGGCAAAGGAAGAAAAGAGAAGAAGCCAAAAGAAGCATAGTCGCAGAGCAAAGCAAAATAAGAGAGAGAGAGAAGACAAAGAAGGACAACAATTCAAAGCGCTGTAGTCAGAATTTTTAAGACGTCTGATAAAATATCAAACGTCCAATTCTTTTTTAGCACTATTTCACCATAACATTACTCTTTAATTTTGGTTGAATTGGTTATTGCTTTTTATTGAAAGTTGTGTTCTTAAGTTTTGGAATACCCAATTACTCCCTGTGTTCGACCTCGGATACTTTTATTTTCGAGTTATAAATTCCTATTTTTTTTCGCGGAGATTTCATCTATATTACAACGAGACATTTTTTAAAACACGATGTAGCCGCGTAAACATTTTGGCGTCGTTTCCGGGGAGCAATGGGCATTTTTGAAGCTTTTGATCACAACTTCTGATTCAATACTGACTTAATTTCTCTCTTTTGTTGTGCTTGGCTCAGGGAAAGCAGAGAAAAGAAGAGCAGCCGCACAACAACCACACCAAGGAACAGGTAACTTTCATTAGCCCTCTCTCTTAATCCCCTCAAAGTCTGAAAAGGAAAAAATAAAGAAAAATCAACCTAGGGCTACCTGTTTCCATACTTAGTAATTCATCAAAGTTGTCTGATTTTCATTTCAACACATCTTGAATTGCATATCCAATTAAGGTAACTAGGGCTAAAACTTTCTTGATTAAGCCCTAATACCAATTTTTGAGGCAACTACATTGGACCAACTAGAGCCAACCTAAGGATTGCAAAGCTAGGGTTTTTAGAGACACATCTTCTCTTAAACAAAGAAGCAAAAATTTCAAAAAGAGGTGTGCCTAAGCCTTGTTTGAAAAGATCTATACAAGAGAAACCCTAAGCAAATCAGGCTCTTAATCCATTTGAACCCTAAAAGAAAGGACCTAAACTCTCAAAGGAACAAGAGACGAAGTTGATCCTTTGGGTCATCCAACCTTAAAATTAGTTCACTTTTTTTGCACTCAAAAGGCCTAAAGTTCAAGTGGAACCCTAAGCACCTTGATCTTAATTAAAAAAGGTAGACTTAAGAGGTCAAGGTCCCCATTCTGGTCTACCTATAATCTCAGTGACAAGAGAGGTCGGGTGGGGGAAACCTTGTAACTCGTGGGGATGCTCTACCGTGTAGGGGTCTTTGCAGGAGTCTCCCTCTCTGGCTGCCCAGGTACTTCCCAAGTGGACGACCTTCTGACTAAGGGGTATCATCCACCCCAAACCTCTATAGTCACCCAACAATTTTTGGGTGTCTCGATTGGGTCCAACACCTTCTAATCTCATCACATCCTTCGGTGAATGTTTGGTAGGAGGTCCTTAAGACCATCCTTAAGACCTCCTCTAGAAATTCATTCTCGCCGAGGCCAAGCCTTGACGCCCTTGTTTGTGCAGCAACCTCATCACATAGATCTTTCCTCTTATTCAGAACCAAGTTCTCCTTCCATCATGGCACAACCCATTGAAGAAGATAACAACCTTAAGCACCAGCTTTAGTGCCTAAATGATCTCTTCCAAAACATTGTAAACCCACTACAGCGGCCAATGATGTGAGATCACTATAATCCCACTGCGGTGGCAATTGAGCCTCGAGTCTGAATCCCGGCTGGAGGTCCTGATTCTGAACTCAAGCCCAATATGATTCATGCCATACCAAAATTCCATGGGCTTAACTCCGAGGATCCATTCCAGCACATTAAACAGCTTAAGCATCTGGCCCAGACCTTCGGGTCAGGTGCATAAAATCGAGATATTTTGCTCATGAAAATGTTTTCTTTCTCCCTCATGGACAAGGTTGCTCATTGGTATCAAACTCAGACTTGTTTGATCAACACATGGGATGAACTTCAGTCCAAATTTTTGAAAATGTTCTTTCCCGTTGGCCAAACAAATGCCTTGCGCAACCAGATCACTCATTTCACCCAACAAACGGGAGAACCTCTTCATGAAGCATGGGACCGATTCTTAGATCTCATGTGAAAGTGCCCCCATCACGGAGTTCCTAAATGGGAACAAGTCCAGCCTTTTTACCAGGGACTTTGTGAAGACAATCGATTATTCGTCAATGCAACTTGCAGAGGAAACATCATGGGTCAACATGAGGACACGGTGTGGGAGATTCTCGAAAACATGTGCGAGAACTCCATCAATAATGACTCCATGGGCTTATTCGACCGGACGAATGCCCGCGCATCGATGAATCTTAGGGGAGCACATGAGGCACAGGACCTGTCCACATCCGTCGACTTGGAACTGATGGCTAGTCGATTGGACAAGGTCTCTATCATAGAGAAGAAGGTGGACGAGCTGACTCGGCATCTGCAGCGAGACACCTCTGTGCAGAATTCTTTTGCATAGCCACCTCTGGCGAGGGAAACTGTGTAGAACATCTATCACCAATCTTCTCAAGGGATGGACCCATATCCACCCCCATCTGACTCTCAGACCGGAGGGACCTCTGATCCACTCTATTCGAGTTGGGGGAACTCTAAACCCTCGTATTCTGACTTTCCTGAGGCTCCTCAGACCTGCGAGGACCTCAATGACATCCAGAATAACCCATTCTCCAATACCTACAACCCTGGATGGTGAAATCATCTCAACTTTCAGTGGATGAGAAATTCTCAAACTTAAAGACTACCTTATCAGCCCCGTCCACAAGCTCCTCATCCATGTCAGCTGCCTCAGCCTCGGCCCAATTCCACCTATTAATCTGGGCCAAACCAGGATCAAATGACTCTTATCCTTCAAGCACTGGCTGACATTCAAAAGATGGATGCGGTAATGCAAAAACAGCACAAGGATGAGATCACAGAGGTTCGCAATCAACTAGCCCAGATGGCAAATTCCTGCCAAGCTGGCACCCTTCCTTCTCAACCTCTGCCAAACCCAAATAACGTGCTGACCCAGAGGTGCGTTATGAACCCAAATTCATGCCACGCACATATGATTTATCAAGCCTCTGCTGCTCCATCACCAGACAGGATGGAAGCTTCGACATCTTATGCGGGATTTCAACAGCAACCACCCCTCTTACCAAACCTAAACCAAAACCAGGCAGGATTAAACTCCGTAACAACTCGTAGTGGTAAAGCAATCCAAGACCCACATTATACAAACCACTCCAAGCCTAGTAGTAGCCAAAACCCTAGGATAGTTATCCAGGAGACCCTTATCCCAGATCAAGAAACTAGACCTATTCTAGAAGAACCAACAAGGGTTCCATTTCCTGAGGCCTTGACCAAAGGAAAAAGGATAACCAAACTCGTGGCTCCTTGAACCCTCGTATTTTGACTTTCCTGAGGCTCCTCAGACCTGTGAGGACCTCAATGCCATCCAGAATAACCCATTCTCCAATACCTACAACCCTGGATGGCGAAATCATCCCAACTTTCAGTGGACGGGAAATTCTCAGACTCAAAGACTACCTTATCAGCCCCGTCCACAAGCTCCTCGTCCATGTCAGCCTCCTCAGCCTCGGCCCAACCCACCTATCAATCTGGGCCAAAGCAGGAACAAATGACTCTTATCCTTCAAGCACTGGCTGACATTCAAAAGGCGAATGCGGCAATGCAAAAGTAGCACAAGGACGAGATTGCAGAGGTTCGCAATCAACTAGTCCAGATGGTAAATTCCCGCCAACTTGGCACCCTTCCTTCGCAACCTCTGCCAAACTCAAATAACGTGCCGACCCAGAGGCGCGTTATGAACCCAAATTCTGGCCATGTACATATGATCTATCAGGCCCTGCTGCTCCATCACCAGACGAGATGGAAGCTTTGACACTTAAGCAGGATTTCAGTAGCAGCATCCCTCTTACCAAACCTAAACCAAAACCAGGCAGGATTAAACTCCGTAACAACTCGTAGTGGTAAAGCAACCCAAGACCCACATTATCCAAACCACTCCAAGCCTAGTAGTAACCAAAACCCTAGGATAGTTATCCAGGAGGCCCCTATCCCAGATCAAGAACCTGAGCTATTTTAGAAGAACCAACTAGGGTTCCATTTCCTGAGGCCTTGACCAAAGGAAAAAGAATAACCAAACCCGTGGCTCTCGAGGAGGATCTGGTCAAGCTCTTTGAACAGGTCCAGATAAGCATCCCCTTGATGGATGCAATCCGCCATGTACCGACTTACGCAAGATTCCTGAAAGACGTATGTACACCTAAGCATAAGCCGCGAACCAAAAGTGGGAATCCAATCGTACTGTTAGAGCAAGCCAACTCTGTAATCTTGAGTAAACTCCCACCCAAAGACCTAGGAACTCCCCTGATTTCATGTAAAATTGGTGAAACCCAATTTGATAGAGCCTTGCTAGACCTAGGTGCCTCCATAAATCTAATACCTACATCTATCCTTGACCACCTTGAAGAATCCGAACTTAAACCGACTGAGGTGACATTGCAGTTAGCCGATTGATCCATCAAGTCACCTAAAGGAATACTCGAGGATGTCATTGTTAGGGTATGGGATTTCTACTTCCCGGTGGATTTCATAGTTCTGGATATGGACGCACCTAAGAACCCAAGGGACACACCAATTATATTAGGGAGTCCTTTTTTGGCCACTACTAGGGCCAACATAAACTGTGAAGAGGGCCAAATAAAATTAAAATTTGGGAATCAAACTCAGATCTTTGTGTTGGGCCTTAAAGATGTCAATCTTCAGAGTTTGATTCCCAAATTTTAATTCTATTTAGCCCTCTTCACAGTTTATGTTAGCCCTAGTAGTGGCCAAAAAAGGTCTCCCTAATATAATTGGTGTGTCCCTTGGGTTCTCAGGTGCATCCATATCCAGAACTATGAAATCCACTGGGAAGTAGAAATCTCGTACCTTAACAATGACATCCTCGAGTATTCCTTTAGGTGACTTGATGGATCGATCAGCTAACTACAACATCACCTTAGTCGGTTTAAGTTCGAATTCTTCAAGGTGGTCAAGGAGGGATGTAGGTATTAGATTTATGGAGGAACCTAGGTCTAGCAAGGCTCTATCAAATTGGGTTTCACCAATTTTACTTGAAATCAAGGGAGTTCCTAGGTCTTTAGCCTTAGGTGAGGGTTTACTCAAGATTACAGATCTAGCTTGCTCTAACAGTACAATCGGATTCCCACTTTTGGTTTGCAGCTTACGCTTAGGTGTACATACGTCTTTTAAGAATCTTGCATAAGTCGGTATGTGGCAGATTGCATCCATCAAGGGGATGTTTATCTGGACTTATTCAAAGAGCTTGACCAGATCCTCCTCGAGAGCCACGGGTTTGGTTATTCTTTTTCCTTTGGTCAAGGCCTCAGGAAATGGAACCCTAGTTGGTTCTTCTAAAATAGCTCAGGTTCTTAATGTGGGACAGGGGCCTCCTGGATAACTATCCTAGGGTTTTGGTTACTACTAGGCTTGGAGTGGTTTGGATAATGTGGGTCTTGGGTTGCTTTACCACTACGAGTTGTTACGGAGTTTAATCCTGCCTGGTTTTGGTTTAGGTTTGGTAAGAGGGATGCTGCTACTGAAATCCTGCATAAGTGTCAAAGCTTCCATCTCGTCTGGTGATGGAGCAGCAGGGGCCTGATAGATCATATGTACATGGCCAGAATTTGGGTTCATAACGCGCCTCTGGGTCGGCACGTTATTTGAGTTTGGCAGAGGTTGCGAAGGAAGGGTGCCAAGTTGGCGGGAATTTACCATCTGGACTAGTTGATTGCGAACCTCTGCAATCTTGTCCTTGTGCTACTTTTGCATTGCCGCATTCGCCTTTTGAATGTCAGCCAGTGCTTGAAGGATAAGAGTCATTTGTTCCTGGTTTGGCCCAGATTGATAGGTGGGTTGGGCCGAGGCTGAGGAGGCTGACATGGACGAGGAGCTTATGGACGGGGCTGATAAGGTAGTCTTTGAGTCTGAGAATTTCCCGTCCACTGAAAGTTGGGATGATTTCGCCATCCAGGGTTGTAGGTATTGGAGAATGGGTTATTCTGGATGGCATTGAGGTCCTCGCAGGTCTGAGGAGCCTCAGGAAAGTCAAAATACGAGGGTTCAGAGTTCCCCTAACTTGAATAGAGTGGATCGGAGGTCCCTCTGGTCTAAGAGTCAGATAGGGGTGGATATGAGTCCATCCCTTGAGAAGATTGGTGATAGATGTTCTGCACAGTTTCCCTCACCAGAGGTGGTCGTGCAAAAGAATTCTGCACAGAGGTGGCTCATTGTAGATGCCGAGTCAGCTCGTCCACCTTCTTCTCTATGATAGAGACCTTGTCTAGTCGACTGGCCATCAGTTCCAAGTCAACGGATGTGGACAGGTCCTGTGCCTCATGTGCTCCCCTAAGATTCGTCGATGTGTGGGCATTCATTCGGTCGAATAAGCCCATGGAGTCATTATTGATGGAGTTCTCGCACATGTTTTCGAGAATCTCCCACACTGTGTCCTCATGTTGACCCAAGATGTTTCCTCCGCAAGTTGCATTGATGAATAATCGAATGTCTTCACCGAGTCCCTGGTAAAAAGACTGGACTTGTTCCCATTTAGGAACTCCATGAAGGGAGCACTTTCGCATGAGATCTAAGAATCAGTCCCATGCTTCATGAAGAGGTTCTCCCGTTTGTTGGGTGAAATGAGTGATCTGGTGGCGCAAGGCATTTGTCCGGCCAATGGGAAAGAACTTTTTCAAAAATTCAGACTGGAGTTCATCCCATGTGTTGATCGGACGAGTCTGAGTTTGATGAGCAGCCTTGTCCATGAGGGAGAAAGAAAATATTTTCATGAGTGGAATATCCCAGTTTTGTGCATCTGACCCAAAGGTCTGAGCCAGATGCTTAAGCTGTTTAATGTGCTGGAATGGATCCTCGGATTTAAGCCCATGGAATTTTGGTATGGCATGAATCATATTGGGCTTGAGTTCAGAATCAGGACCTCTAGTCGGGATTCGGACTCGAGGCTTGATTGCCACCACAGCGGGATTATAGTGATCTCACATCATTGGCCTCTGCAGTAGGTTTACAAAGTTTTGGAAGTGATCATTTAGGTGATGAAGCTAGTGCTCAAGGTTGTTCTCTTCTTCAATGGGTTGTGCCATGATGGAAGAAGAAGGAGAACTTGGTTCTGAATAAGAGGAAAGATCTATGTGGTGAGGTTGCTTCACAAACAAGGGCGTCGAGGCTTGGCCTCGGCGAGAATGAATTTCTAAAGGAGGTCTTAAGGATGGTCTTAAGGACCTCCTACCAAACATGCACCTAAGGATGTGATGAGATTACAAGGTGCTGGACCCAATCGAGACACCCAAAAATTATTTGGTGACTATAGAGGTTCGAGGCGAATGGTACCCCTTAGTCAGAAAGGTCGTCCACTTGAGAAGCACCTGGGCAGCCAGAGAGGGAGAGTCCCACAAAGACCCCTACACGATAGAGCGTCCCCACGAGTTACAGGGCTTCCCCCACCCGACCTCTCTTATCACTGAGATTCTAGGTAGACCAAAATGGGGACCTTGACCTCTTAAGTCTACCTTTTTTAATTAAGATCAAGGTGCTTAGGGTTCCACTTAAACTTTAGGCCTTTTGAGTGCAAAAAAAGTGACCTAATTTTAAGGTTGGTTGACCCAAAGGATCAACTAAACCTCTTGTTCCTTTGAGAGCTTTTAGGTCCTTTCTTTTAGGGTTCAAATGGATTAAGAGCCTAATTTGCTTAGGGTTTCTCTTGTATAGCTCTTTTCAAACGAGGCTTAGGCACACCTCTTTTTTAAATTTTTGCTTCTTTGTTTAAGAGAAGATGTGTCTCTAAAAACCCTAGCTTTGCAATCCTTAGGTTAGCTCTAGTTGGTCCAATTTAGTTGCCTCAAAAATTGGTATCTAGGGCTCAATCAAGAAAGTTTTAGCCCTAGTTACCTTAATTGGATGTGCAATTCAAGATGTGTTGAAATGAAAATCAGGCAACTTTGATGAATTACTAAGTATGGAAACAGGTAGCCCTAGGGTGATTTTTCTTTGTTTTTTCCTTTTCAAACTTTGAGGGGATTAAGAGAGAGGGCTAATGAAAGTTACATGTTCCTTGGTGTGGTCGTTGTGCGGCTGCTCTTCTTTTCTCTGCTTTCCCTGAGCCAAGCACAACAAAAGAGAGAAATTAAGTCAGTATTGAATTAGAAGTTGTGATCAAAAGCTTCAAAAATACTTGTTGCTCCTTGGCAATGGTGCCAAAATGTTTACACAGCTAGATCGTGTTTTAAAAAATGTCTCATTGTAATATAGATGAAATCTCCGTGAAAACAAATAAGAATTTATAACTCAAAAATAAAAGTATCCGAGGTCGAACACAGGGAACAATTGGTATTCCAAAACTTAAGAATACAACTTTTAATAAAAAGAAATAACTAATTCAACCAAAATTGAAGAGTAATGTTATGGAGAAATAGTGCTCAAAAAGAATTAGACGTCTGATACTTTATCAGACGTCTTAAAAATTTTGACTACAGTGCTTTGAATTATTGTCCTTCTGTGTCTTCTCTCTCTCTTATTTTGCTTTGCTCTGCGACTATGCTTCTTTTGGCTTCTTCTCTTTTCTTCCTTTGTCGCTCCTGCTTCTCTTCTTCTGCCCTTGCTTTCTCTATTCTTTCTCTCTTCCTACAGCTAAGTCCCGACCTCTCTTCTTTTCTTCTTTAGTTACCTTCTTCTTCTTCCCTTGGTCTGCCGCTCCTCTGCTACAGTGAGTCTCTTTTCTTCTTCTTCCTTGCTGCGGCTACCTTCTTCCTTTTCTTCTCTTGCTGCACCTCTACCTTCCTTAGCTTCCTCTTCTTACACAACACCACGCAGCAAAACCTACCCCCTACCTCCCCGCGAATCTCTCTCTCTTTCTCTCTTCGGTACGCTCTCCCAGAACCGGGTAGTCGGGTCAGGTCGTGCCCGGGCCCAGGCGCACCGGTGTGGATGTGATGCACGAGGAGTGATAGGTTAGGTAATTGGGTCAGGTGCCAGGTCCGCAGGGGCAGGTCACGGAAAAGGCATGGCAAGTGAGGGCGAGGGACCTCACCCCTATGTGACTTGAGGCAAACAGTACAATTCACAAAATCAATTTAAACTACACAGGCAGCTCGAAACTTACCGAGGTGGGACTAAAAGTCCCATCTGCTTCCTCGCAAGCTTTCGCAGGGAATGCCTCCTAATTGTTGCAGCTGTGGAATGCTTCGACTCTCGATAGGTGGCTGATGCAGTTCACGGAGGAAAGCCCGCACCTGGGACTTGGCTTCTTGGAGCGGGGTCACCTGATGCAAGCAAGCTTCAGTTCTTCTTCCAATGGCGGCGAGGGATGAGACCTGTCAGCACGAACATGGCCTCACGGCCCAATCAGACGATAAGAGAACTTCGCCGTGTCATAGCGAAGGTGAGGCGGGCGTCGACGTGGCTCAGAACAGCCTAGGCGTGCGTGCCTTGGTCGAACTGAGTCTGTGTGTGTGGGGTTGTTCGGTGGAGGTGTGGGGCGTGTGTGGTAGGCAGTGAGTAGGTGGAAAGTGATCAGTGGTCGATGGCGGAGGTGAAGAGGTTGGTGGCGAGACGTGTGGAGGTGCGGAGTGATGGATGCATCTCGCCGGAGATGAGAAAGATGAGGGTGGACAGTGGCAGTCGAGGGGTGGTTTGCGAAATAAAAGGAGGGAAAATAGAGAGTAGGAGAAAAGGAACTTATATGGGGTACTTGAAGCGAAGGGGAGGCAGAGGAGACGAACGGCGCGTTTGTGCCATTGTCGAAGAAGACGACCCTGAGGTGGAGATAACGGTGACGAGGAGGAGGTCAGAGAGGCGTGTGCTGGTGCAGCGCAACGTGGAAGAACGAGATGAAGCAAACCCTGCCACTGGTATGGTGGCAGAGTGACGAGAGGAGGGAGGGAGAGTCGCCGGAGCTTGTGGGATACTTGGCCGGAGAGGGGAAAAAGGAATTCTAGGGGATTCTTCGGCCAAATCAAGCTTGGGGGATTCGCAGAGGACCGGGGATCCTTTTATAGTCATTGGCCGAGCTTCTGGTGCTTGGAGGGCAAGCCTTCTGTCGCAAACTCCTCACCGGAGAAGGAAGGTAGTTAGGATACCCAAATCTCTCGAGCATTCGCATGAGAGATTAGGCGCAAAATTGATCTGGAGATCGCATTCAATCGATGGAGAAATCCTCAAAAAATCTCCCTTCCAAATCTAGTAGGAGATCTCTGACGATTCGAGGGGATATCAGCCTTGAATCCTCGCCGGAGTGGGATTCCTCTGATGTAATGGCGGAGGGACCTGAATGCAAGGGTGGTGAGAAAGCTAGGGGGCTCTACGTAAGGGTTTTTCAAAAGTTAGGGGTCAAAATGTAATTGGGTGGACCATTTTTCAAAGTAGGTCAAGATGACCTTTCCTTAGGCCCAAATTTTGGTATAAACCTAATTTGGACCTGAGGAATCCAAATGGTAAAGTAGGATTTTAGGTTTGACCACGTTTGACTAGACATTTTGCATAAAAACCTAAATTTGGTTAAATACTGAGCTAGGACCCCAATCTAGGTCAAAATAGGTTCCAAAGGCCAATTTGAAGGTTCTAAACCTTAAGGGATGTTTTTTCATGAATTTTAGAGGGTTTAGTTGATTTTTATTTTGACCAGAACCTTGTTAAATTTAGCAGGTCTGTTTTAGGGTTACAGAATGTCATTTAATTCTTGGATTACACAATAACCCATTTCTGACTGAACCAACCCACTCTTTATCTTATTCATACCATTTGACCTACGTTTTGCCTCTGAGAAATCCCATTTATGTACTACAATGGTGAAATTGCAATTTTTACCCTTTAGTTCATGTTTCCTTCTCAGAATAGTAAACCCTTGACTTAAGTCTTCCTTGAGGTTATGCAGGAGCTTTTGCTTACTTTCTCAGGTCAAAATGAGCTAGTTAGGGCTCATGATGAGGCTCTCATCATACCCCCATGCCTAGCTTTTTGATAGTCCCTTAGCAAAATTTTAAGATTTTAACCTCTGTTCTAGACCATGAGTTTCTTCTACTAGTTGTGACAAGTGCTTTTTCATTTTCTTTTGTGATTAGTTCAAAATGCCAACAATAGGCCCAGAGGTACTCAAGTACCAACCAAAATCCAGACCAGACCCGCTTTAGCCTTAGTCTTCTGCAAAGGTTTTTAAAACCCACAGAAACTATCCTCGGGTTTGTTGGACTCCGTGGTTAAAGCACCCGTGCTTGAGACATTTTTAGCCTAAGTTTAGTTTGCAGTACATTTTTGTAAGAGGGAGATAGAGGATTTATTTGTTTGGAGAGCTTTTTCTCTCTTTTCTTTTTATTTCTAGCGTCGGATTGGCTTCTCAACATGGTCTGTATCGGATTCCTTGTCCCCATCATCAGTCCTCAAGGGTTCCTGGCAATCGATGCTTTGTGATAGCACCACCCATGGCAACCCCCAGAACCCTGGCTTTCAAGATTTTGAGACAATCCCGCCCAAGGCGTTCCGTGGCTGAACTCAGACCCTGGCAATCAACATTTCGTGATAATGCTGCCCATGGTATCTGAACTAGCAGAGTGCTTACATGCTCTCGGTAGGATATTTAAATATCCTAAGAGACTCAATTGGAACTCAATTGGGCTCTAACAGTCCAATTGGCTTGGTGAAGTGTAATTGACTTAGATCCAAGTCAATTGGGCTTAGTAAGAACCTAAATAGGTTATTAAGAGGGTCTTAGGGTAGTGTACTAGGCTTAGGATAACTTAATTTAGGTTCCCTAAGGTGTAGGATTTGGTTTAGGGTCTTAAGAAATCAAGATCTAGGATTGATTTCAAAAATAGTAACTGGAGAGGGGTTCCTGACATCTAATTTAATGATCAAACGATTTATACTTCAAAATCAAAAATCTAAGTCTCTAGTTTGGACGTCCAAAGTTGAATCAGGGTGAAGTTTAGGTTCTATCTTGGATTTCTGTAGAAATTGGACGTCTAATGATGACTCTACAATTATTAGTGTTAATATCATCAATTAGAGTCAATTTCAAGGATACTTGTGCGATAATGTAATATTATAATGGGTTTGGGAGCATTGCATGCTTATTGCATGATCTTTACATTAAATTACTTAGAATCAATGTTTAATGACCTTGTTTACAAGACCATATTGAAATAGGTCTCAGATGAGCAATCAGACCATACAGATGGATTTGGATCGACGAATGGAGTCCAACAGACTCAAAATCACCTCAATCCGACTTCTATAGCTCTACAACAAGTTTAAGGAAGATCAATGGCTAAGGGGCAATGCGACATCCTTACGAGCTTCGAATGAAAAATCCGACCGTACGAATGGATCCGGAGTGACAATTGTAGTCTAGAAACATGGGAATCATCTCGATCTGAGCACCATGGCATCCTCTACAACAAAAAGAAGATGGACGGCCCAGATGGCACCACGTATTGCCATCTAGGCTGCCCAACTCCAATCAGCAGCACCCGTCCACACCATTCATCATCCACGCCCTCCATTCCCAGTAGTTTGATCTTGATGTATGGTCTGTGCATGAGTACTGCTGTGAGCAAGGGTAGGGTCACGGCAGAGGAGGGCGCAATCGTGGGTGGACGCGGTTGCTGGAGAGGAGGCTGATGTGCATACATCTAAATAGCCAAAAATGTCTATTAATGCATGTTCTTAGTACCATATTAGCACCATGCATTGTAAATATTGCATAACACGCATAATCATGCATTTAGGTCAAATTGTACAAATTATATAGTAATTGTCTCCTTTTATGGCCAGGGATAGGATGACTTTCAATCGAGGCTTCGGATGGAAGATCCAACTATACGGTTCTAATCAGGGCAACAACTGGAGTTTAACGACTCCAAGATCGCCCCGATCAGACATCCGTAGCACCAGATATAGTCCGAGGAAGCTCAGAAATTAAGGGCCAAGATGGTGTCAATCCACACTTCAAACGAGAAATCCGACCACACGAAAGGATTCGGATTGATGATCGTAGCCCAACGACGCAAAAATCGATCCAATCCGACATTCGTAACAACATCTACAAGACTTAGAAGATGGATGGCTAAGATTGGCACCACGTGGCACCATCTCAGCCTTCCAAACCAGCCCAGCTAAAAGAGCAAGGCCCGTTGCTGCTCCCTCTCTCCTCAAATGAACATTCGATCTCAACCGTTGGATTTCAATCCAACGGCTGAGATCCTCTCTAACCACGCCTCCTCATTTCTGAAGAGTAAGGCCAAGAGATGATCTCGACAGTTGGATTGATATCCAACGGCCGAGAGCGCTTAGAGGAATTCTGAAGCTCACCTCAAATGGCTCCTCAACGCAGCGGATAAGGTGCTATGTGCCCACCGGTCGCGCATAAGAATCTTTGCAGGGCACTTCCTCCTCACGCACAAGGGCTCGATTGAGCCGTTCAATCTCAAGCGAATGGCAGATAAGCAAGCTGCGTCGTGCATAGTGCAGATGCATGATCAAATGCACGGGGATCACACACGATCGTATGTGCTTTAGCACACACTCTCCACTCGATCAGCACATGATCTCGACCCTCCATCAGCGATCGAATGACTGAGGAGACACAAGCGCACGTTTTGTGAAGGTGTGGGTGCGACACTTTTAAGCCATTTGATCTCAAGATCAGATGGCTTAAAATGCATTAATGTGCGTAAGCATTGAGGAGGCAAAGAGGAAGAGGCGCTTGGGCAAGTGCGCACGTAAGTCCACGATCGGGTCTTTAGTGACGCTTAATTCCGTCACTGAAGACCCCTCATTTAATATTTTGAATTTGTAATGATTAAATTGCCCCCAATCCTTGCAACTATAAAAGGAGACCCCTACCCTACGAAATTCCCATCCTTTCCTTCACCTCTCTCCCTCTCCAAAGCTCTAGAGAAGCTTGTCCCACACCTGGGATGCTCCTTTAGAACCAAATCCAAAGTTTTCTCGCCCCCGTTCTGAAAGTGGATCCCGCGAAGATGATGATGCTCTGCCTCATTCCCGCTTGTTCCTGCTTCATCCTCCTTCTTCCCACCCCATCCTCCGTCTTCCAAACGTCGCTCCGTCCGGCTCGTCCTCCAAGCAACTGTCAAGGAGGATAACATCTCTCTCCCTTCTTTTTATCGCTTTCTAGAATAGAATTTCCCACTTTCTAGCTATAATCATTTTCCACTTTCTAGTTGTAAAACAATATTTATATATCAAGTAATTATTCTCTCTCTCTCTTTCTCTCTCTCTCTTAGTGTTAATATCAATTCCATTATGATTATCTCACTTTTAAACAAAAATACCAAAAAAATATAATCATGGATTTTAGATCAACGTAGCCTCCCTATCTTCGACCTGGAATCTCTTTACGAATTTCGGTATAAATTTATCTATTGACGGATTTCTTCTCAAATCAAACTACAACAACAGGTTTTCAAATCCAACTCCGATCACGTAGTTTTCCACTATCAACAGAGGTCGAGGTTGGGTGGTCACGGTGGCTCGCGGACATGGTGGGTTGTCGAGTGGTGGTGGTGCGGTCAGCATTCAGTGCGAAGAAGGTCACTGACATCGCAGTGGTGGCTGCCGGGCAATGCTGCTGCCGAGCGTAGGCATGGTGGAGGAGAGGAGACCGAGGTCGAGGTGGTGGTCGGTATGTCGAGGGCAGAGCGCGGTTGCTAGAGAGGATGGGTCATTTAGTTGATGCTAAGAGGAGGAGCGGAGGGTAGAATGAGAACGAAGGTGGTCAGGTCGACGCTGGTGTGTGAGCTGAGGGAGAGGGGCTCCACGATCTGTTTCCCCATGTTTGTGAGTTGAGAAGGCCTGGCGCTGTGGAAAATGATGAGCGAGAGAGGAGAGAGATCAGGTGCGTCGGGCGTGGGAAAGAGCAGAGAGATCTGAACGAGAGGGCGTGGGTGGTCTTCCTCTATCTGTGCGTGTGAAAGGAGAAGAAAATCGAAGAGGAGCCGGTCGTCCTCCCCTATGTTCGTGAGGGCCCACGGGTATATGCGGTCAACGAAATTGAGGGGTTGATAGTTGTTTTGTTAAAAGGAAAACATGGAAGGTCGATGCTTAATTTGAGGGAGAATAATGAGGTTTTCCAAAAAAATATGATAGAGATTTAGGAAAGGATTTTTAAATGATATTTTATGCTCATTTAAATTGGACTTTCAAATTGATGATTATTGCCTCTCCAAATAAAAATTAATGAAATATATGGAATGATAAATTTAAAATTTAATTAATTTTATCAACATAATACATATTTTAAATTAAATTACCATCCAAATAAGAAGGTACGTAGGCTCTAATTTTATCTACTAAAGTGAACTTATCACCCATCTTCTTTCTTCCTCATCTTTATTTCTTTTTACTCTAAGCTTTATTAATTCCCTAGCTTCATTACAAGCAACTCAAACTTCACCAATCACGCCTACATTATTCAAGACATTATAATTAGACACTAATTAAACATAAAATATGTATATGGCCTAAGTATGCATGCAGAATTACAATGCAATATGTATAATCTATATACATATCTAGCTATCTAGGAACTTAGCATAAAATAGACAAATTATTCATATAAATTATGTATCTATTAGGGAACCCTCAACCAGGTCGCCGCGCTCACCAAGGGGTACCCACACCTCAAAAAGCTCAGCTTCAAGCAGATGGTCATCATCGACAAGTGCCTTGAAATCGTCACCACCTCCTTCTAGGGCTTCGAGGTTCTAGTGCTCCTCTCCTGCGAGGGCTTCAGCACCACTGATCTCGCCACCATGAACGCCAACTGCAGAAATCTTAAGGAGCTTGGTTTACAAGAAAATAACATAGAGGTATGTAGTAGTCATTGGCTGTGGTTCTTCCCAAAAAGTTCACCTCTCTTGTTTCATTGAGCCTTGCTTTTCTAGAAGAAGATATGAATACATTAATTCTTGAATGTCTAGTGGATCGTTGCCCCAACTTTAAGACCTGCAGGGTCAATTGTACTGTTTCGCTAGAGAGGCTGGTTGGCATCCTCCAAAAGGCTCCCCAACTTGTTGACCTTGGAACTGGGAAGCTCACAACTAAGCCTCACATGGAACTCTACTCCAGGGTTGAGTCATCTTTTGGAAATTGCAATTTTTTTAAAAGCCTTTCTCGGCTCTGGAAGGCTTGCCCTACTTTCCTTTCAACCATTTACCCTATATGTAATGGTCTAACCACTTTAAATGTGAGTTATTCGAACATATAAAGCACATATATCATAAACATCGTCACCAAATGCTAGAATCTACAAAACACTTTGGGTACTGGATTACATTGAAGATGAGGGTCGTTAGGTAGTTGCTTCTTGCTACAAGCTTTTACAAGAGTTATTTGTTTTTCCTTATGATCCATTGGGTGGTGGATAACTTGTTTCTCAATGTGGTTTACTTGTTTTCTCAGTTGGTTTTCCTCTGCTTAATTCGATTCTCTACTTTTGTTAATGGATGAGAAATTCTACCCTAATAGTTGTTGCCCGCAACTACCCAAACCTAATTAAATTCTGCCTCTACAACATTAAGACTCAAACCCCTGACTATGTGACCCTTTAGCCCTTAGATGAAGGCTTCAGTGTGATTGTCTCATCTTGCAAGAATCTTTAGCATCTCTCTCTCTCAAGTCTCCTGACTGATCATATGTATCAAGCTATTAGGTCCAATGCTCTCTATTGCATTTGCAAGTGAAAATGATGCAGGTCTTCCTTACATCCCATTAGGCTGTAGGAGTCTAAGGAAGCTGGAGATAAGGGTTTGCCTATTTGGAGACAAGTCCTTGCTGATTAATGCTGCAAAGCTAAAGACAATATGATCTCTTTGGATGTCATCTTTTTCAGTGCTCTTGGGGGCATGCAAACTACTTGCCTATAAGATTCCACATCTCAATGTGGAGGTTATAGATGAGAGCGGACCAAAGGGAGTCTTGGACCAATGACTACCATGTCGAGAAGCTTTACATTTATAGAATGCTTGCTGGATCGAGATTGGACACTCCAAGTTATGTGTGGATGCTCTAGTCTTAAGCACCTACTTAATGCTGTTGTTGTAGGTATTGCCTATGTATTGGTGCTTATGCATTTACTTTACTTTGTAGTGTTGGTGGTTTTGCTTTAATTTTTCCAATAAATTTTCACTTTAGCTTGGTTGGGTAGAGTGTCAAGTCTCATATTTGAATCCTCTCCAATCTAGTTGGTTATTGACTTGTTGGTCATTGTCATATTTGTGCTCCATCATTTTCTTTGCTAATTAATGGTATCTATGATGGAACAAAATAGTATTCTTTTATATAATACAACACAATATTCGTAGACCTGCAACCATGTGCTTGCATTATGACCTTAGACCCTCCATCAGTTGAGTTTTGAATAAAAAATCAATGGCAATATAAAACTGAATAGAAATTGAATTCTAAATAAAAATAGCACTTGGTTGTATGTTGTGGATCATTTCTTGAGGACTAAATTGATTTTGAATTTTTCTCATTAAATGTTGTGAGGGGCAAGAGCTAATTCTCGCTCATGCTTGAACCTTGTCATGCAACTAAATTTGTTAAAATGGAAATGCGATTTCCAAGGAGGGTGGGTTTCGAAAATTGACATCAAATTTGATTTCTTGAGTTGGTTTTGTATTCCTTTCCTTCCTTTCTCTGTTGTGATTTTTCTAATTAAAAAGCTTCCTCCATATGTAAAAAATGTAGTACTTGGTACTATTTGAAAGTGCTTTTTAGTAGGGAAAAAATAGAATATTCTTTTTGGCTAAAATTAGGATTTCTAGGATTTTCTTCCAAGTTCAAACTAAGGGTAGATTATTAAATGCTTTTTTAGTTAACATTTTCCTGGAGCATTTTTTAGATGGTAGTTGGGAAATTATTTTTGTTCCATGCAAGATACCTTAAGACCCCACAATCATCGCTCTTTTACATTTATTAGAAAATTGAGCTTTTCATGCATGCGTAAATTTGCATAGGATAGTCCAAGCCTAGGATCTCATATCCGAGTTGGGTTATAGCCTTAGCAGGTTTACATGGGATGTGACAAGCCTAGGGGAGTGTAATCATCAATGATTTTGATTTGTCTAATTATCTTTTATTACTGATTCTATTTCTTGAAACCTGATGCAACGTTTCGCATCGATTGCATCTTGTTTTGCATGTTTCCGCTTTTCTGAATTTGTGTATATTCTGAATTCTAATTTTAGAAATTTCTGCAATAGATCAAATTTTTCCTAGAGTTAGGTATTGAAGTTTGGAAGAATTGTACCAAATTTCATAGCCTAATTCGTAGTAGAAAGAAAGATAAAATTCGCACACTGACTTAGGATCGCATTGAAAACAAAACCTATAATTTATGACTTGTTTGATTTTTAGCGAATTATTTACAACTCTTATTTGCTCAAAATTAGTCGCTAATTGTTCCTTACCAAGTCTAGTGTCTGGAATAAATTCGATAAATTTTTCTGGGGCCTTAGGTTTAGATTTCTATTTGTACAATCAGAACGAGTTAAAACAATCACAATCACAGATATAGGATGGCTTTGGTCCTATATGATCATCATCGTCATCCCTACGACGCGGAATATGAAACAAGGAATGGTTGAGTCCTCTCCATCGCAGATATGACATCAGGTCATTCCACTGCTAGTTCTGCTACTATAATAACTCGTCTTGATGCTGCATTCTGCGAGTGGCTACCTGCAACATGGAGGTGACCTTCACAAGCTTCTTCTCCCTCTCCTGCTCTCGATAGAACCTTTCCTTTTCTTGACGTTCTATTGTCTCTATCTTCTTGTGTAGGTGCTCCACTTGGGATGTCGACGACAACAATCCTTTCCTTCCAAACCAAGAAGAGATGATCGCACTCCTTCCTCCACTACGAACAAAGCCTCCATGCTCTGACGACATCACGGTTCTAAATGCCTCCTCTGGTGTCATAGCAAATTGTGGAACGGTCGCAAAGTTCTTGTCCGTGACCTCAGGAGGATGGGTCAAGTCCACCATACGACCCTATATAAATAATTGTAATTAATTTATATGTGTTGATATGAAATTAATGTAAAAAACTCTAAAGTACAGTGGATTATGTAACTTACATGTCTCTTCTGCTATGTCTCATGTATCCATGTATAGAGGCCCTCAAGTGTTTCTTTGCTATGAGTCTACTCATAAACTCCCACTCAATCTAGCTCGACACCCTTATGCGTGTTTGACTAAAAGTTTAATAAAGCTATCAGCTTCTCTTAATCTCTGATTTATGTATAAATTAATAATTAACAATTAACGATTCTTACATGTTGAACTTTCAATGAATCTATACTCATTCGACTCAAGTAGTGGGTCTGTCAAGGAGCTTGGGCCCTATTGGCCTTATTCTTCTTGGCTTGCTTCTATAGCAAAGGAAATTTTTATTAGTAAATAATTGTATTACATGTTATAAAATATAAATATTAATCGCATAATTATTTATTTACCTCAATTGTCAGATCTCTCCAATGCTCACAAGCCTCCCTCCAAATGTCAAGTGCAATCATTGGAGGCACATTCCTTAATGCCTCCTCATGAAACCTGTTGTTATAAAATTGAAATATTTATAAAATTTATTAACACAAATGTAAGATTTCATACACAAGATAATAATTCCTCATTTTAACAATTAAGGAATTTCTTACCTTGCTCTTCATCTCCTCTCTCCATCCATAATGTATCTTGCCTGAATGCTGTAGGATATACTTGGGCACATTCAGATCAGAACCCTAATCAAAAGTACTGATGAGAACCACATCATGAACCCTAACTAGCACAATCTAACCTAGATATGCAAGAAAAAGCTCCTACATAGCTCAAAGAAAGGCTTAACTCAGAGAATTCTGAGTTCAAGAAGAAAACAAGTCATAAGGGGTAAAAATGCAATTTCACCAACACAATTTGCAAACAGGGTAATTAAGGGTCCAAACACAGGTTAAACTAACCTAATAAAAAGGAAAGTGGGATGACCTGATCTAACGAGGGTTGCAGCAACTTCAAGAAATTAAATGACATTCTGTAACCCTAAAGCAAACCCACTTCAATTCACGAGGTTCGAGGCAGGGTAAAAATCAACTAAACCCTCTAAAATTCATAGAAAAATAATCTCTAGGGTTTAGAACCTTCAATTTGGCCTGAGAAATCCATTTTGACCTACATTGAGAACCATGCCTAATTAATGATTTAATTTGGGTTTTTACGTAAATTAGCCACTCAAACATGATCTAACCAAGAAAAAAAATTCACCATTAAAATCCTTAGGTTCAATATAGTCATGCATAAAAACATGAGCCTAAGAAGAGACCTCCTTGACCGACTTTGCAATTTGGTCCTCTTCATTTACTTTTTGACCCTTAGCTTTCGAAACCCTTGCATTTTGGCCCCCAACTTTCTCGCCGTTCTTTGTAGAACGGTCCCTCCTGCAAGTCTCTACGCAGCACCATGCTCCGGCGACTTTGCGCGGAGCATGGCGCCGTGCAAGGAGAGGGGATCGTCCTGCAAAATGTACGCGGAGTTCCCTGCGACGTCTGCTGTCGCAGGGACTCAGCCATGCTGCCTGACGACCCCCACACCTTCCATGCGAACGCGCGAAAGGTATGGGTCTCATCTCCGACCACACTCCGGCGAGGCGCGCACGTCGCTAGCCTGCGTCCGCCACTCCGCCACCCCCTTTTTAAGAACCAGCACTCCCTGCCGATTCGAGCAGACTTGTCTCGATGGAGAAACCCTCAAACATTCCTCTCTTCCCTCTCCGGTAGGAAACCCACAAGCTCCGGCGACCACTCCTCTTCCTTCTCGTCACTCTGCTGCCATAGCAGCAGTAAAGTCCACTTCATCTCGTCTTCCTGCGTCGCGCCGCACCAAGCGCACGCCTCCCTACCCACTTCCTCGTCGCCGCTCCCTCCCTCTGGGTGTTTCTTCTGAGGCGACAGTCGATACGGCTGGCCGCCTCTCCGACCCCCTTCGTCCCTGCAAGTAGGTTATAATTACTCCCCATCTTCCCCTCTTTCTTTTCCCCACATTATTTCATTCAAACCAACCCTCGACTGTCCCTGACCACCATCACCTTCCCCGTCTCCGGCCAACCTCCGACGAGTTGCCCTCATCGATCCGCAGCTCCACACAACTCGCCGACCGTCCCAGAAGCTCCGCCTCATCACACTGAATGCCCTCCACCCCCCCCCACAGTCCCTCCACACTCACTCAACACGCCACCGAACACACCCAGTTTTCCGGCCACAAGACGACCTAGGCACGCATGCCTAGGTCGCCCCGCGGCCTGTCGCACAGCTCAACACCTTCGTCGTGCCACGAAGAAGGTTCATCGGTGGTTTGATTAGGCCGAGAGGCCCTTTTAGTACTTGACAGGTCTGCTGCCCCGGCTGCCATTGTCGACGATTCGAGAAGCTCCCAAGCGAGCTCCAGGCTTCCAGCTTCTGCGGATTGGGGAGACTCCTATGAAGGCAGCCAGCTAGCAAGCGAAGGGAATCGAGGCTGCAGCTGAGGAGATGGCTGGAGGTCTTCCTGCGGGTGCGCGCAAGGAGAAGCAACCAATTAGTCCCACATCGTAAGTTCACGAAGCGCCGCACTGGTTTAAATTGATTTTGTGAATAAGCCTTATCACCTCCGAATCCACTAGGGTGAGGTCCCTCGTCCATCACACCCTCCTCGTCCGCGGATTCACCTTGCGGACCTGGCGGATCCGACCCAACACTACCGAGCACACCTCGCGCACTATACACACGCCAGTGCGCCTGGTCACGGGTACGCTATCCGACCCGTTAGCCCGGCTCTGGGAGAGCTTCATGTGAGCGGTTTACAGAGAGAGAGAGATACGTGTGAGAAGAGGGAAGGGTTAGGTTTTGCTGTGCCTTGTGTGCAGGAACAGAGCGCCAAAGGAGAAAGGCTAACTACTTAGCCGCAGGAAGGAGATGGAAGAAGCTCTGAAGAGAGGCTGAGTAGAGAAAAGGCAAGGCAGAGAGGAAGAAGAAGAAGCAGCGAAGGAAGAAAGAAAGGAAAAGAGGAGAAGCACTGTAGCAGACCTGCAGTTAAGTCATCTGACCACTGCATCAGACGACGGTTGAGCAGCGGCCAGAGGAGATAAAGCAGAGAAGAAGGAAGAAGAAGAAAAGAAGAAGACTCTGCAACTAAAGAGAAGAGAAGAAGACAGGATGAGCTGAAGAAGAAGACAAACAGCCAGGAAGAAGAAAGAAGAAGACTTGGCCGCCAGAGAAAAAGAAATCAAAAGAAAGAGAAAGAAAGAAAGAAAGAAATAGGAAGAAAAGAGAACAAAAGAAGAAGAAAGAAGAGGGAAGAAGACAAAAAGCACAAAAAGAAGAAAGAAGAAGGCGCAGCCGTGAGAGAAGAAGAGAAGAAGAAGAAGCCAAGACAAACAAAATTCTCTCTCTCTCTCTTATTTTTGTAATCCAATAGAGAAACTTTGTACTTCTAGAATTCCAGTGGCTCCCTGAGTTTGACCTCGGGAAAACTATTTCCGAGTAAAAAAAATCTATTGTAATGACAACCGTAGCTGTCTTGTCTTATACTATAACGATTGTACTATAATAAACATAAAGACGCCAAAAATAGCGCCGCGGTTAGCCACTACCAAGTACCATGTATTAAATAATAATATTATAAATGTTATATAAATCAATTTTAATTAATGCATATAAAAAATAATTTATATTTAATATTTACCTCCAACTCTCGAATAATTGCCGCCTTCAACTCAGTGACCTTCCTTCAATCAAAGTAGGCAAGTGGCACGATTTCCTTCACAATCGTTGCAAACCTAATAGTAAGCCTGGGGTAGTACTCTACTTCCCTAGCTGTGGTAATTTTCACTACAATCCTAGTGTCCTATGGTAGTCTATCGAGGTCATTATTTTGTGTCTAACCTGACGTGTTTTTTTAACTAAACACATTGAACATTATATCATAAATAGATTAAATAGAAATTTAGAAGAAAACTTAAAAAATTAAGAAAGTCTTTGAAATTTTACCACCACTGGTGCCTGCCTCAATAGCAAGCTGCTGGGATGGGCATGCATCAATCGTAGGCTGTTGTGGCAAGCTGACATCAGTAGTAGGCTACTGGGACCAAATTGCCTCAGTATCCATTTCATTTTATCTCCCATTAAAATTTCTCTCCAATTGATTGAATCTGTTGTCTAGATTATCCATATACATAGCACAAAAGTTAATGCATTCCTCCACGAGATAGCTTTCAACAATTAATCCTTCTGGCTTTGCTTTATTTAAGACGTAATCTTTCATCTTTTTCAGAAACCCCTCAACTGAGTACATCCATCTACATTGTACAGGCCCATAACTCTTGCTTCATTTTAAGATGAAGAGTTTGATGCACCATAACATTAAAGAAGGCTGAAGGAAATTAAAAATTGTTCCATCTTGTAAAGTGTGATGACAATTTGCTCGTTCCAATAGTCTAAAAGTTCATAGTTAAAAGTCTTCGAACAAATGGCTTTAAAAAATCAACTCATCTTTGTGAACAAATCGTTCACTCAATCAGCCAACACTCCACGAATAGTTAGTGGAAATAATATTTGTATATAAGCATGTGAATCATGAATTTTTAGTCCACTAATTTTCTTCTAAACTTCATTCACACAGCATGAATGGTGTGAAGAGTACCCGTCCGAGACTCATATTCCCTTCAAGAAGGAGAATATTCTTTCCCTCTGATCTTGTTAAGACCATTTGACCTATGTTTAGCCCTTGAGAAATCCTGTTGTTGTACTGCAATGGTAAAATTGTAGTCTTACCCCTTATTTCTTGCTTTTCTTTCAGACTGGTTATTTCTTGAGTTAGGCCCTTCATTTGGTTATGTAAGAGCTTTTGTTCTCTTTTCTAGGTCAAAATGAGCTAGTTAGGGCCCATGCCTAGCTTTTGCTAATCCCTTAGCAAAATTTTAAGGTTTTAACTTCTATTCTAGACCCTGAATTCCTTTCACATTTTATGATGAGTGCTTTTTCTTTTTCATTTTGATTAGGTTAGAATGCCAACAGTAGGCCTCGAGGTACTCAAGTACCAACCAAGATCCGGACCTGACTAGATTTAGCCTTGATCCTCCGCGAAGGTTTTTAAGGCCCACGGGAACTATCCTAAGGTTCGTTGGACTCTGCAGTTAAACCACCCATGCTTGAGACATATTTTAGCCCCGGTTCAATTTGCAGTGCATTTTTTGTAAGAGAGAGACAGAGGATTTATTTGTTTGAAGAGTTTTCTCTCTTTTCTTTTTATTCCTAACTTCAAATTGGCTTCTCAACACGGTTTGTATCGGATTCCTCATCCCCATCATCAATCCTCAAAAGGTCTCTAGCAGTCGATGCTTAGTGATAGCATCGCCTATGGCAACCTCCAGAACCCTAACTTTCGAGATTTCAAGATAATCCCGCCCATGGCATTTTGTAGCTAAATCCAAACCCTGGCAATCGACATTTCATGATAATGCCGCCCATGGCATCTGAACCAGCAGGGTGATTACGTGCCCCGGTAGGATATGTAAATATCCTAGGAGACAAGCACCGAGGAGACGATATGTTGTTACGCATCTTCGAGGGAAATTTCCCACCTCACTACGCTGGGAACTCGTCTAAATCAACTTATGTTGATCAACCGCTCCTAATCTAGGCAACTTTTTTCAGAACATTTAAACGCTTTTACGTGATTTTGATAGTTATGCGCACTGAACCAGACTGTGTGTGGATTGGGGTGCTTAGGTTACTGAGTCCCGCAAACCAAAGGTCAGTTAACAAGGCTAAATACTCCCTAAGCCTTAGACCTAATACTTAAGCTTCGTATTTTCCCCAACCTCTTGAGGATTATCCAAATCATAGCGGATACTTGAATTTTTAAGCCTAAGAGTCTAGCCCAAGAGGCCTAAGATCAGCATTCCTACAATCTCTTTTAATGTCTCATTAGCACTTTTTTCTTTCATTTTTCTTTTCCCTGATGTGGTCTAGAACTTCGGTTAATCCCTTAATTTCTTACTAATGACTATCTTTTTTCTTTTTCATTTTGTGCTCCTTTTTTAACATTTTGCTCTTTTCCTCCTCATTTTCTCCTCATGATTTGTATGGCCTCAAAAATTTTCTCTCCCCTCAGTTTTTTTGTTCTTTTTGAAGATTTTTTTTCATTTTTTGGTGCTTTTTGTGATATGTGATTTTTTTGTTGAAACCTTTTCTTGTGAGATGAGTTTTCATGATGTTTTGCACTTTCATACCCCCCATGCCTATGATTTGAAATGTCCCCATTGTAATTTAGGTGGGTTTGAATTCAGCTTAGATCATTCATTAGAACAAGTTTTGGGTAGGCTAACGGGTCGAGGTGACTATTGCGAACGATTTTTAGACTCAAGTACAAGTACTTGAGGTGGAGTCGCCTATTCTAATGGATGAACCCTAAAGTACAATATGAATTCAGCATAGGAATGTCAAGAAAGGTTTTGGGTTTTTCAAGAACGACGGGTTGCCTCCCGTTAAGTGCTGAGTTTTACACCATCGGCTGGGCGCTATGAGTTCAGGGAGAATGGAGGGTAACGGATATCTCAACCAAATTTGTATCGGTCACGTCAATGAACAGTTGAGTCTCTAACCATTCATGACAAAAGGTTCGAAATCGTTGCTGAGTGGGCTGATCTCAATGGCTCCATTTTCAAAGATTCGTCGGACTAGGTAGGGTTCGATCCATTTTGATCGTAGTTTCCTGGGAACAGTTTAAGTTTGACATCGAAGAGTAGGACCTTTTGACCAGGATGGAAGATCTTTCTAGATATGTGCTTGTCGTGAAAGGCCTTAACCTGTTCTTTGTAAATTCGTGAGTTCTCATACACGTCGTGGTGTAATTCATCAATCTCGCTCATTTGAAGCTTTCTATGGGTTCCAGCCTTAGAAAGATCTAGGTTGCAGTTCTGTACTGCCCAATAGGCTTTATGCTCTAATTCAACGGGGAGGTGACATGCCTTCCAGTACACCAATCTGAAGGGAGACATACCTAATTGGGTTTTGTGGGCGGTTCTATAAGCCCACAAAGCTTCCGAAAGCTGGGATGACCAGTCCTTCCTGTCAGGTCGAACAGTAACCTGAAGGATTTTCTCGATCTCCCGATTTGATAGCTCAGCTAGACCATTAGTTTGGGGGTGGTAAGGAGTAGAGATTCGGTGTGACACCTCGTATTTGGTCACCAGTGACCTGAACTGAGCGTTAGTGAAATGGGTCCCTCCGTCGGAAATTGTAGCACGTGGAATCCCGAACCATGAGAAGATGTTCTGATGAATGAATTTAATAACAACTTTATGATCATTGGTTTGGGTCAGAATGGCTTCGATCCATTTGGACACACAGTCAATAGCGAGTAAAATGTACTCAAAGCCGTCTGAGACAGGGAAGGGTCCCATAAAATCAATCCCCCAAATGTCAAAAATTTCGCATACCAAAATTTGTTGTAAAGGCATCATATCGCGATGGCTCATGTTGCCCAAAGTCTGGCAACGGGTACATGCCTTACAGTGATTGTACGCGTCTTTGAAAATTGTGGGCCAATAGAAGCCACACTAGAGGACTTTTGTTGCAATTTTATGACCTGAAAAATGTCCACAACATGCCTGGTCATGGCAGAAAGATAGTATGTCTTGGATTTCCGCTACCATGATGCATCGTCAAATTATTTGATCAGCACCGATGCGAAAAAGATGCGGGTCTTCCCAGAAGTAGTACTTGGCATCGGAAAGAAATTTCTCCTTCTTGGCCTTCGACCAATCGGACGGGATCTGATGTGATGCCAGGTAGTTTACTATATCATCAAACCATGGAAGCCCTGTATTGATAGTCAGAAGGTGCTCATTAGGAAAATGTTTCGTGATGGGTCCGGCAGGGTCGATGATCTCAGAAGGAAGGCGGGATAAGTGATCAGCTACCACGTTCTATTGTCCCGCTTTGTCATGAATCTCGAGGTCAAATTCTTGCAACAGCAAGATCCAACGGATTAATCGAGGTTTCGCATCCTTCTTTGCAAGGAGATGCCTCACAGCTGTGTGATCCTAGTAGATGATGACACGGGAACCCAAGAGATAAGATCTAAATTTTTCTAGGGTAAATACTATGGCTAGCAGCTCTTTCTCAATAACTGTATAGTTACGCTGAGCCTCGTCAAGTGTTTTGCTAGCGTAGTAAATGACCAAAGGTTTCCCATCAATTTTCTACCCCAGTACCGCTCCTACAGCGAAATCAGATGCATCGCACATGATCTCAAAGGGTTGAGACAGGGGACTGTAGGATCGGGGCTTGGGTAACTCGGTCACGGAGGATTTCAAATGCTTGAGTGCATTCCTTGGAGATTTTGAAAGGTACATCCTTAAAGAGAAGAGTGGTCAGGGGGCATGCGATTTTTGAGAAATCAAGAATAAATCAACAGTAAAAATCGACGTGCCCCAGAAAAGATCAGATGTCCTTGATCGAGCTAGGCATCAGGAGTTTGAAAATCAAGTTCACCTTGGCTCGATCGACTTGGATGCCTTTTTCTGAAATAAGATATCCCAGGATAATTCCTTCATGCACCATGAAATGGCTCTTTTCCCAAGAAAGAACCAGATTCACGTCAATGCACCACCTGAGGATTTGAACCAAGTGCAGGAGGCAATCGTCAAATGATGCTCTGAATACTAAAAAGTCATCCATGAATACTTCCAGATAATCACCTACCATATCTGAGAATATGGCAAGCATGCACCGCTGAAAAGTTGTGGGTGCATTGTAGAGACCGAACGGCATCCTTCGGAACGAATACGTCCCGAAGGAGCAGGTGAAAGTGGTCTTTTCTTGGTCCTCAGGATGGATTGCCACCTGGTTATAACTGGAGTACCCATCCAAAAAGTAGAACCTATTTCCCGTGAGTTTCTCGAGGATCTGATCAATAAACGGTAGTGGGAAATGATCCTTCTTCATGGAGGAATTGAGTCTTCTGTAATCAATGCAGACTCTCCACGAGTTAGCCACACGGGTCGGTATGACTTCTCCGGTCTCAGTCGTGATGACGGTGAGTCTTGCCTTCTTAGGCACAACCTAGATTGGACTCACCCATCGACTGTCGGAGATCGGGTAGATGATCCTTGCATCTAACCACTTAATGATCTCCTTTTTCATGACCTCCTACAGATTAGGATTCAAACGTCTCTGCATTTCCCACGAAGGTTGTGTGCCCTCTTCGGTGTAGATACGGTGTGTGCAAAAAGAGGGACTGATACCAGTCAAATCATTGACAATCCATCCGATGGCTCTACGATGTTACTAGAGAATAGTAATCAAATGGGATTCCTAGTCAGGTGTGAGTTTGGAGTTAATAATCACAGGAAACGTCTGATTGGAACCCAAAAAGACGTATTTCAGATGGTCGGGAAGAGGCTTGAGTTCCAAAACAGGGTTATCAGCAGCAGTGGGCAGTTCAGGGTGTGTATCAAGAGCAAGGGAAGGAGTCATGGGTGTATCTAGATCAGGGTCAGACTCCTCTGTTTGTGGGTTTTGTGCTTCTTGTGGTTGATCGGGAATAATCAAGTTGTCCTCGATATTCGGTTCATCAACCATGGCTTTGATATCACATATTTGTTCTATAACACCACAATTGTTGGGCCTTAGAGATGTTAATCTTTAGTGTTTGGTTCCCAAATTTCAGTTCTATTTGGCCCTCCTCACAGTTTATATTGGCCCTAGCAGTGGCCAGAAAAGGTCTCCCTAGTATAATCGGTGTATCCCTTGGGTTTTTAGGTGCATCCATATCCAAGACTACAAAATCCACCGGGAAATAGAAATCCCATACCCTAACGATGACATCCTCGAGTACTCCTTTAGGTGACTTAATGGATCGATCAGCTAACTGCAATGTCACCTCTGTCAATTTAAGCTCAGATTCTTCAAGGTGGTCAAGGAGGGATGTAGGTATTAGGTTTATGGAGGCACCTAGATCTAATAAGGCTCTGTCGAATTGGGTATCAGCAATAGTACATGAAATCAGGGGAGTACCTGGGTCTTTAGCCTTAGGTAGGAGTTTGCTCAAAATTACAAAGCTGGCTTGCTCTGACAGTACGATAGGACTCCCACTTTTGGTTTGCGGCTTACGCTTGGGTGTACACACGTCCTTTAGAAATCATGCGTAAGCTGGTACGTAGCAGATTGCATCCATCAAGGGGATGTTTATATGGACCTGTTCAAAGAACTTGACCAGATCCTCCTCAGGAGCCACGAGTTTGGTTATCCTCTTTCCCTTGGTCAAGGCCTCAGGAAATGGAACCTTGGTTGGTTTCTCTAGAATAGGTCCAAGTTCTTGATCTGGGACAAGGGTGTCTTGGATAACTATCCTAGGGCTTGGGTTACTACCAGGCATAGAGTGGTTTGGATAAGGTGGGTCTTGAGTTGCTTTACCACTATGGGTAGTTACGGAGTTTAGTCTTGCCTGGTTTTGGTTTGGGGTTGGTAAAATAGGTGGCTACTGTTGAAATCCCGCATAAGATGTCGAAGCTTCCAACCTATTGGGTGATGGAATGGAAGGGGCCTGATAAATCATGTGGGCGTGGCCCGGATTTGGGTTCATAACGCGCCTCTGGGTCGGCACATTATTTGGATTCGGCAGAGGTTGCGAAGGGAGTGTGCCAGGTTGGCGGGAATTCTCCATCTGGGTGAGTTGATTGCGAACCTCTGTGATCTCATCCTTGTGCTGTTTTTGTATTGCAGCATTTGTCTTCTGACTGTTAGCTAGAGTCTGAAGGATAAGAGTCATTTAATCTACTTGGTTTGGCCCAGATTGATATGTGGGGTTGGGCAGAGACTGAGGAAGCTGATATGGATGAGGAGCTTGTGGACGAGGTTGATAAGGTGCTTATTGATTTTGTGTATTTCCCGTCCACAGGAAGTTGGGATGATTCCGCCATCCAGGGTTATAGGTATTGGAGAATGGGTCATTCTGGATGGCATTGAGGTCCTCGCAGGTCCAAGGAACCTCAGGAAAATCAAAGTACGAGGGTTCAGAGTTTCCCTAACTAGAGTAAATCAGATCGGAGGTCCCTCCGGTCTTGGAGTCAGACGAGGGTGGATATGGGTCCATCCCCTGAGAAGATCAGTGATAGATGTTCTGCACAATTTCCCTCCCATGAGGTGGTTGTGCAAACGGGTTTTGCGAAGAGGTGGCTCGCTATAGATGTCGAGTCAGCTCATCCACCTTCTTCTCTATGATAGAGACCTTGTCCAACCGATTGGCCATCAGTTCCAAGTCAACGGATGTGGATAGGCCTTGCATCTCATGTGCTCCCATAGGATTCATCGATGCACGGGCATTCGTCCGGTCAAATAAGCCCATGGAGTCATTATTGATGGAGTTCTCTCACATATTCTTGAGAATCTCCCACACTGTGTCTTCGTGTTGATCCATGATGTTTCCTCTGCAGGTTGCATTGACGAATAATCGAATGTCTTCAAGGAGTCCTTGGTAAAAAGACTGGACTTGTTCCCATTTAGAAACTCCATGGTGGGGACACTTTCACTTGAGATCCAAGAATCGATCCCATGCCTCATGAAGAGGTTCTCCAAATTGTTGTATGAAGTGAGTGATCTGGTGGCGCAAGGCATTTGTCCGACCAACGGGGAAGAACTTTTTCAAAAATTTGGACTGGAGTTCAACCCACGTGTTGATTAAATGTGTCTGAGTCTGATACCAATGAGCTGCCTTGTCCATGAGGGAGAAGGAAAACATCTTCATAAGTATAATATCCCAGTTTTGTACATCTGACCCGAAGGTCTGGGCCAGATGTTTGAGTTGTTTGATGTGCTGGAAGGGATCCTCGGAGTTGAGCCCATGGAACTTTGGAATAGCATGAACCATGTTGGGCTTGAGTTCAGAATCAGGACCTCCAACCAGGATTTGGACTCAAGGCTCGATCGCCACCGCAGCGGGATTATAGTGATCTTGCATCATAGGATGCTACGGCGGGTTTACAAAGTTCTAGAATAGATCATTCAAGCGCTAGAGTTGGTGTTCAAGGTTGTTCTCTTCTTCAATTGGTTGAGCCATGATGGACGAAGGAGAACCTGGTTCTGATGAATCAGAGGAGAGGTCTATGTGGTGGGGTTGCTGCACAAACATGGGCGTCGATGCTTAGCCTCGGTGGGAGTGGATTTCTAAAGGAGGTCTTAAGGATGGTCTCAAGGACCTCCTACCAAACATGCACTGAAGGATTAGATGAGATTAAAATGTGCTAGACCCAATCGAGACACCCAAAAAAGTTGGATGACTATAGAGGTTCGGGCTAGATGATACCCCTTAGTCAGGAAAACCATCCACCTGAGAAATACCTAGGCAGCTAGAGAGGGAGAGTCCCGTAAAGACCCCTACACGGTAGAGCATCCCCATGAGTTATAGGGTTTCCCTCACCCGACCTCTCTTGTCACTGAGATTCCAGGTAGACCAGAATGGGGACCTTGACCTCTTAAGTCTACCACTTTTAATTAAGATCAAAAGTGCTTAGGGTTCCACTTGTATTTTGGGTGCAAAAGTGACCTAATTTCAAGGTTGGTTGACCCAAGGGGTCAACTTCACCTATTTTTCCTTTAAGAGCTTTTAGGTCCTTTCTTTTAGGGTTCAAGTGAACTTAAGAGCTTGATTTTTAGGGTTTCTCTTGGATAAGTCTTTTCAATCAACGCTTAGGCACACCTCTTTTTGGAAAATTTGATTCTTGCTTAGAGAAGATGTGTCTCTAAAACCCTAGATTGCAATTCTTAAGTTGGCTCTAATTGGCCCAATTTAGTTGCCACAAAGATGGTATCTAAGGCTCAATCAAGAAGGTGGTAGCCCTAGTTACCTTAAATGGATGCACAATTCAAAAATGTGTTGAAATCAAAATCAGGCAACTTTGGTGAGTTGGCTAGATATGGAAAGCAGGTAGCCCTAAATTGATTTTTTCTTTGTTTTTCCTTTTCAAAATTGAGGGGATTAAGAAAAAGGGCTAATGAGAAATTTACCTACATCGGGTGTGGTTGTTGTGCGGCTGTCTTCTTTTGAATCTTTCTCCCCTGAAACAATCACCACAAAAGAAATAGATCAAGTTAGTATTGAATCAGAAGTTGTGATCAAGGTTTCTAAATTGCCCGTTGCTCCCCGGCAACGGTGTCAAAGTGTTTTGTCGAAAGCGAGATCGGGTTTAAAATAAATGCATCGTAGTATAGCCAAAATTGCTTTGAAAACAATTAAAGTTTATTACTCAAAAAATATAAATCCGAGGTCGAACACAGGGAGCAAATTGGGATTTGTAAACCAAGAACACAACTTTCAAATTTGACAAAATATGCAATGAAGAATTAAAGTTATAAAGCAAGAAAGATTATCTCAATGTATATAGAAGCTAAAAATGAAATATGGACGTCTGATGTAAAAATCAAACGTCTTAAGTGCTCAGTGCTACAATGCTTCTTTTGATTTTCTCTTCTATTCTCTATCTTCAGCTTCTTCTTTCTTCTTCTGTCTTCTTCTTCTTTGATTCATCTCTGGCCTTTGCTTCTTCTTTCTCTTCTTTCTTCTTTCTCCTTCTTGCCTCTGACTTCAGCCTTGCCCTTTCTCTTCAGTCGAGCCTTCTTAGACTTCTACCCTTCTCCTTCTTCTTCCTTTGGCTTCTGCTGAGGCTCTCTTTCCTTAGCTTCCTCTTCAGCCTTCTTCTTCTTCTCCTGCAGCTTCAACCTTAGCTTCTGCTGTGGCTTCCTCCTTCCTCTTCTTTGGCTTCACCCTCTTTTTCCCTTGAGATCAAAACCTACCCCCTACCCTCCCCACGAATTCTCTCTTCTTTCTTCTCTCTTAAGCTCTCTCTCCCAAAGCCTTCTCGGGTTAACGGGTCAGATCAGCGCGCCCAGGACCAGGCCCACCGGCATGGGTGGTGGGCGAGGAGTACGCAGGGAGTCGGGTTGGGAACCAGGTCTGCGGAGTGTGGGTCGCAAACGAGGCGAGTGGGATGAGTGGGACCTCACCCCGTGTCAGGAGGCGACAAGCCCCTGGCACTTTTTCCACTTATAGCGCTCTACCTGCTTCAAAACTTCCGAGGTGGGACTAAATGTCCCACCTTCTTCTCACACACTTCCACAGCAGGTGGTTGCTCAATTGTAGTAGGTGCGGGGCTTTGGTCTCTAATTGCTGGGATGGAGTTGTTCGCAAAGGAAGCCCGCACGTCTGGGAACCCGGAGCCTGATGCTTGGGCCCTGGAATGAAGCTTGCAAGCTTCTTCGAGCTCGCTCCAATGGCGTGAAAGCACCTGTACCTGTCTACAAGCAAACGGCCTCACGACCTCATCAAATCACACAGAAAGCTTCACCGTGACATAGCGAAGGTGGCCCGGTGGTCGGCGTGGCATGGGGCCGCCTGGGCATGCGTGCCTAGGTCGTTTTGTGGCTGTAGAGATGGGTGTGTTCGGGGGATGTGTGTGAAGCGTGTGGCGGTCAGTGGAAAGAGGGATGATGATCAGTGGGATGTGGCAAAGCTTTTGAGGTGGCTGGCGAGGTGGATGGGTGTGTGGAATGGAGGAAGCACCTCGCCAGTGGTCTGCCGGAGGTGGAGAAGGTGACGGTGGTGTGTGAGCGTTAGGGCGTGATAATAGAAATAGATGAGGGGAAAATAAAGGGCAGAGGGAGAGGACTTATCTACAAAGGGATAGACGAAGGGGGAGCAGAGGAGGCGGATGACTTGTATGTGCCATCGCCGGAGATGAAGACCCAGTGAAAGAGGGATGGCGACGACGAAAGGGAGGCAGGCGCGGGCGCAGGTGTGGCGTGACGCAGACGAAGGAGGTAGAGGCAACTCTGCCACTGGTATTGTGGCAGAGCGACGAGAAGAGGAGGTAGGAGTCGCCGAAGCCTGTTGGGATTTTGGCCGGAGGGGTAGAGAGGAAGATTGGGGGTTTTCTCAGGACAAAACAAGCTTGAAAGGAACAGGAGGATCTGGGGACCTTTATATAGCTTCTAGCAGAGGGCCTTGTGCTTGGAAGGCAAGCTTCCAAGCACGGCAACCTCGCTGAACTTGGAAGGTCAGAAAAGACCCAAATCTCTCATGCGTTCGCATGAGAGATTGGGTGGAAATTGGAGCTCAAGATTAGGTTCACATGAACGAGAATTCCTCAAAGAATCTCCCTTTCAAATTTGAGAGGGATTCTCTGAGGAATCAGGGAGATGTTTCCCTTGAATCCTCACCGAAGTAGGATTCCTCCGCTGTAATGGCAGAGGGACCTAATTGCAAAGAATGATGAGGAAGCTAGGGGGTGTCTGCAAGAGTTTACAAAAGCTAGGGGTATAAATGTTATTGGGTTGGACTATTTTGTAAAGTAGGTCAAGGTGAACTCCCCTTAGGTCCAAACTTTGGTATAAACCTAATTTGGACCTAAGAAATCCAATGGTAAAGTTGGATTTTAGGTTTGACCACGTTTGACTGGGTATTTTACACAAAACCCAATTTAGGGCAAACATTTGACTAAGATCCCTATTTAGGTAAAAATAGGCTCTAAAGGCCAAATTGAAGGTTAGAAACCATAGAGGATATTTTTCCATGAATTTTAAAGGGTTTAGTTGAATTTTATCCTGACCAAAACCTTGTTGAATTAAGTGGGTTTGTTTTAGGGCTACCAGAAGTCATTTAATTCTCAGATTTCACATGAGTCCTCTGTTTGAACCATCCCACTTTTTATCTTGTTAAGACCATTTGACCTATGTTTAGCCCCTGAGAAATCCCGTTGTTGTACTGCAATGGTAAAATTGTAGTCTTACCCCTTATTTCTTGATTTTCTTTCAAACTGGTTATTTCTTGAGTTAGGCCCTTCATTTGGTTATGTAGGAGCTTTTGTTCTCTTTTCTAAGTCAAAATGAGCTAGTTAGGATTCATGATGATGTTCCCATCACTAGATTAAATAAGTGGTGATCTAAATCACCACTATTTTTATTCTAGATTTCTTTTTGATATGCCAAACACTTGTTAGACTTATATTCTACATTGATGATCAATTTTGAGTAATTAGTATTCATTGCTTAGCATTATTTGGCTCATTTTCTTGTGCTCATTTACTTGTTAATTGAGATTAGTGCTTGAATTCCTACTTGCTCCCTGTGTTCGACCTCGAACTTTCATTCGAGTAATAAATCTTATTTGTTTTCAAGCGATTTCGACCTATACTACGACGCAACTTGTATAACATCGATTTCGCTCGATTAACATTGTGGCGTCATTACCAAGGAGCAACGCGCAATTCACCGCTATTCTCTAGAGTATTTGATTATATTTGAGCACTGACTTATCCTATTTGCTTTCTTGTGATTTTGAGAGGTACTTCACGAGGAGATCTTCCATGCAAATCAACCACTCCAGGGTAGGTAACTTCTCTATTCTTCCCTAATAAACCTCCTAATCTTGGGAAGACAGAAAGGAAACAATCAATTAGGAATCACCTGCCTTATTTTTCATAGTAACTATCATTTAAAAGGCAAGTTTCCTAATTTATGAAAATTTCTCAAATTTGATTGAAGATTGAGATGATTCTATTTAGAATTCCCTACCCCAAATTTCCTGTGCCTATTAGGGATCACGCTTAATTTCTGATCATCTTGGACTACTCACCTTCTTGTTTGAGTCCAAGGTGTACATGTTGAGATCAAATTGGATGCAAAATAGAGCCAATTAGGGTTTCAATTTTTATGATTTTGGAGTGCTAGTTCACACTTACTTGCATAAAAGGAAACAAACCCACCCGCATTTGTGTGCTACCCAAACCCTTGGTTGAAAAGGTCTAATCAACAAAAACCTTAAAAATTAGGCTCTAAATTCACTTGAATCTTAAAACCCTTGGACCTAATAACCTGAGTCAAATCAGGGTGATTTCTAGGTCTTAACCTAGATCTCATTATGCCATCTTTAGGGCATGTCAAGTGAAGTTGGTCTACATTGTAGGCCAACCAACCTCCAAATTAGGTCACAAGTTGAATTAACTTCTAATCAAGTGAAACTCAAGGCACAAATTAGGACATAAAATTGGTAGACTTAAGGACTTAAGTTCGTACATTCCGATCTACCTGAACCCTCAGCAACAGGGAAGGTCGGGCGGGGGAAACCCTGTAACCCATGGGGATGCTCTACTGTGTAGGGGTCTTTGAGGGGCTCTCCCTTCCTGGCTGCCCAGGTATTTCTCAGGTGTGTGAATTTCTGATTCAGAGGTATCATCCACCTCGAACTGCCTTAGTCATCCAAAAATCTTTGGGTGCCTTAATTAGGTCCAAATAACATCCAGTCCCTCATCCATTCTCTAGAGCACATACACAGGAAAGCTATTAGGTTTTCAACCTAAGAAGCCTCATTAGATCTTCTTAGGAATCTCTTTCAGATCTGATCAACTTCAATCTAACCTGAGTTTTGATTCTACATCTTGATTCCACCATTTGATTCAAAAATGCAACCTGACATGTTAGTAGACCCGTTTAAGGATATACAGGTTAATGTGTCAAACACAACAACATTCATTTCAGAATGAGCACAGCTGATTTTGACACAAGTAGAAAACAGGGCAACTTGGGATGTTCTCATGACAAAATACCAAGAAATTGAGAGATGGTATAATGGTGAGTATATCTTGTGTAGATTTGAGCCATCACTATGGAAAGTACACCGAGATGACCTTGAAGAAGAGACAAGATAATGCAGATGTTGAAACGTGTTATTGATCATAGGCATCAGTACACCCTTGTGACATCTTGGATTAACCAGCACAATCTCCCAAATCCCGGGTTCGATAATCAAGCTTGTTATGGACCCCCAACCCAGAGGAATTCCAATTCAAATTTCATAGCAATTGACATACCTGATCTTGAAATGGGTGGGGAGGATCCAATTACAGGTGATCACGATTACAAGCCAACCCTACCATGCCCTAATATTCCAGACACCTGTGATACCAAGATTGAATCAAAACCTCTCGAGGGTGTAAATTCCGTCGCTTATTCTAATAAGGTGACTCTCGAGAGCAATTCTGACATCCCTGTAGAACCCAATCTAGATTCTAGTGATCCAACCCACACCCTTAACCTAGAATCTGGATTTAAGCCTTATTGGGATGATTATGAGGCCACATGCGAAACGAATCAGATTTCGAATTTGGATTATGATTCAGGGCTCATATTTGATAAGTACACCTCTCCAAACTCCTCAAAGATACAGATTGATTTTTCAGAAGTCATGCCAATCTACGATACAGAAACCAAGGAGTTGGAAGAGTTGGGTTTTGATTGGGTCTTCCTTACAAGCAAAGAACCCGAACCCATCCCTAATAGGGACACCTTTTGAGCTCGGAATCTGAAACTAGGTTAGATCCAAGTCAAGTTGCTGAGTCTACATCTTTTGATTTGTTCTGTGGTGGAACCTCTGATCCCAAATCAGATTTAGAACATGATTCTCGCAAGTTCTCCGACGATGTCGAATCTTACCTTGATTTCGGAGAACTATTGTTTCCTGACAACGCTGAGCCAATTTACGACCTCAACAACTACGACCCATCTTTTGATTCTGAGGCTGAGGTCAATGATTTGAACACCTCTTCTACACATGCAGAACCTTCCCAAACCCGTTTTCAACCTTGACCCGCAACCGGACTCAATTTCTACTCTGATTCTCCTCTCGATGATCTGGTTGCACATGATTCTTCTCATTTCAATCGAGTTTCGGACTTTGATCAGACTGATAATCACAACCCATCCTTCTCTGATTACTTTCATAGGGTTCCTACATCCTCCACCGACCCTTTTTCATTTGAGGATCCTTACTCTGACCAGGCTGATCCAACTCAGCCAAACCTTAATTTTACACTTCCACATCCATTTGAGCTCCACAGTATTTGGTGGGTGTTCGTGTTATCTCTCAACTCAGTTAATTAAGTTAATTTTACTTAATTAAGAGTAGAAGAAAGTAACTTAGGTTAACTCGGAATTGTGTTGGTTTAGTAGTACAAGGTTGAATTAGCCTAACATTTTAGATTTTTTTAACTGGTTGAGTCCAGGTCATTCGCTAGGAGGTATACGTTATTTTAAATTCATCAATTAATTCTAAACATCCTATAGTTATAGGAGGTAAAATTAAGTTAATTTTAATAACATGAATTTTGCAAAATGATTTAAATTGAGAAAATATGCAAAATTCCATATGAAATTGCATTTACAATTTTTATTTCAAAAGAATTAAGGCAAATAAAAGTTTATCTAGACAAAGTATGCCTTTTTACAACATTTAAAAACAAAGAGAAATTACAAGTATAACAAGAAAATAATTTCTTTATTTCTTTACTCTTCAGCCTCTCTCTCTCTCTCTTTTCTTCTTCTTTCTTTCTTTCTTTCTCTATTTTCCTTTTCTTTTATTTATCCTTTATCATTTTCTTTCTCTTTTTTTTTCTCTCTTATTCTCGAGCTTCTTTTCTTTTCCTTCTCTTCTGTTCTGCCTTCTTCTCCCTTAGTCTTTCCCTTAAGCTTCTTTTCCTTATTCCCTTAGCCGCTTTAGCCTTTCTTCTTTTCCTTAGTGATTCTCCCTTCAGCACTTAGCTTTCAGCCCTTCTGCTCCTTAACTTCAGATGAACCGAACTGATTTTTCTTCCTCAACCAAAAATTGGTTTTTGATTTGCGGCGATGACCTTTCAGGGATACACAGCACCCTGTACAGGGTGGAACCAGACCCTACTAGGTCCTCACCTGGTTCAATTTATTTCGATTTATTTTCTCGAGCCAAACCGGCCCAACCACCTCCCAGGCCTTGCCCTCCCAGGGCCACACACATCACACACCCACATAGGCGCTCGCAGGCACACACTCACACACACACACATATGCTCGGTTTCCATTTGCGCCCAGCGCTTGACGACTGAAGTAGCCACCTAACAAAAACCTTTTATACTAAGGTGGGCGCACAAGGGTTTCCGATGTGGGACTAATGTTCCCCCTTCCAGAGCTGACTTCAACTGAGGATATCTCCTAGCTCAAAGCTCCAAATCAAGCGAATCAAAGCTTGTTGGAAAGCTCTTGAGTAGCTCTACAAGATTACAAGGTCAATTTAATGCTAAGGGGAGGATTTCCTCTTCGATTTGAAGGGTAGAGTTATGGGTTTCCTACGATATATTTACTACCTAGAAGTGAAATGAGAGCTAACAAGTCCACAAACTGGACTTCCTCTCTTAACTAAGGTTCTAAATAGGTCATACAAGTATTTCCGCAGTTGCTGGAATGAGTTTTGAGCTCTTGAGAGCTTCAGGAAACACACAGGAAGGTTGAAGCTTCTCTGAAAGCTTCAGAGATAGAAATTAGACATAAGAAAGGTGTAACAGACATATATAATCATTCTCAATTGATTGGAGCAGCTTCTAAGGGATGTAACAAACTCATCTAGGCAGAAATCGTATTCAAATTTCATCAAATAACCACTGCCAATAGTTTGGGTTTAAAAACAACCCAAACTGGTAGTGTTTAAATTCCAACCAAATTACATATCTAAGCTTAACCAAATCACTCTAATATTGTTCAACAGAATCTCAGAATCAACTCAAGCTTCTCAAATCATCAAACCACGCTCAGAATCAAAATATCCATCTTAGGTTTGACTATAAGGCTCGAAAATTGACTTTCTGTTTTAAGCCTCTTTACAAGAAATTGAAGCCTAGAATAGGATTCTTTCAACCTCAGGAACTCGTTCAACCCCTTAGACAGATGATTGAACCTAAGAAGCTAGGGTCCACACTCGTCGCCTGCACTCGAAATGTGCTTTGTTCGTCAGAGGAATTAGAATTTTGTTATTGTGTTCTAAGGACATGAATGGCTTTAGTGCATTGCACTGACCCCTTAAATGTGGCTTTTAGTCTTCTGTACAGACTTCTCCAACTCTGCCGGAGTTGGAGAAGATGAATCAGTAATCTAAGCTCCAGGTGTTAAAATTCCAAATAAACATCTTCAAACAAATCAGTGATCAAAATTACATAAGTTTGGAGCTTCTTGCCAACTTCTATAGGTTGAAGATCAAATTTCACTCGTCGGAGCTCCGATGAGTCCAGTAAAAGGTTAAATTCATGTACAGGAAGATAAATCATGCCATGTTTTATTTGAACAGGTTCCTGAGGTCACAAGGAACCTCAGGATCGCATTAAATTCTTCATTAACTCATTAAATGTAAGATTTGGCAGTGAATCTAGTTTGAATAGGATTTGAATAGATTAAGGCACAGGACTTGATCTCCCACTCAGATGAGTGGTTAAGACAAGTCAAAGAAGTATTACGATAATAAATATATAAATAATTTTAAGTTTTAACTACTCCTGACCCGCCATTAACAGTGAGCTCAGGAGCTTAGATAAAATTAGGCATTTAAGTTATATAAAGTATTTAATCAAATTAGGATGATAATTAGGATCCTTAAGTGATGAATTAATGATGGGGGATCCGATGAGTGTGAAATTAAGTCAACTACTGCTACCATGGACAGCAGAGTAGTTGATGAAAGTGGATTGTGGATTAGGCGAATCAGTGATCATATTAGAGATTAAATGTGATAGAAATGATCGTGAATGATAGAGAAAGGTGGACAATGGATTCAACAGACAAAGTTAAGGCTCTGGCAAGCTCAAGGAGCTCACCGGAGTTGAAGAAGATGAAGTTTAAACTCTGACATTACAACTAAACTACCTAACTAACTACCTAACTAAACTACTCTACTCCTACTCCTACTCCTATCCTATTGTTACCTGGATGAAGGGGACAGAGGAACTCCTTCGAAGGCTCATGATGGAGGAGCGAAATTAGAGGGGAATTAGGAAGATCTCTAGCGGCAGTTTGTGAGATGAGGCAGAGGTACTCCTTGGTCAGCACCTGTGTCCAGAGACACGGCTGACCTCGACAAAGTTCCTAAGTCGATTGAGGTGGACAGAGGAAGTCAGAAGATGAGGTGGAAGTTTGCCGGAGTAGCGGAGGGAATAGCCTATTGGGTTGGCTATAGTGAAGAAGAGGGAAGGGAGCCAACTTGAAGAAAATCAAGGGGGTCAGGGGGTATTTATAGTTGACGGTAACGAAGAGGGAGGAGGAATCTAGACGTGTATGAGGCTAGGAGGAGGTTAACCACCGATGTCTTCTCCGATGACAGTGAGGTTATCTCCTACCCTAAATTAAGACAAAAGTGTCATCCAGACCGATGGATGAAGATGGGATGGTGAGCGCAAGCTCTAGGAGCTTGAAGAAGGTGAAGTGACGTCGGATGGGCGGTGATCGTGCGGTGGAAGCACCCTCGGTCGTCAACCGTTCAACTAGCTGAAGAGAAGAAGAAGAAGAAGTCAAGGATCTATATGTGATGAAACCTAAGGACTTGTATGAAAAATAAGGACCCTATTGAAATGAATTGTAAGGACCAAAATGTAAACTCAGGTTTTCAATGTTTATTTTAATTTAGATTTTTTTCAACTTTTTATATATGATTGTAAATAAGGTAATTATTATATTTAGACCTTGAATTTACATTTTTGATCTTTTTAGATTAATTTATTTAATTAACTAATGTTACTTAAGTTATTATATACTTATGTATACATTATGCTTAGGTTAATTAACTTATTAATTAGGGGAATGATTGTTAATATCTTGAGTCCAATTACTAATTAGATTATTAATAATATTAATTGGATGTTAAAATAGCATTTTTAACTTATTTTAAGGTCCTTTACTATATATCTCTTATTTTATAATTAACCCATATATTCACATATTCTTAGCTAATTAACTAGGAAGACTAGTTAATTAGGAGTAATTAGAGATCATGATGAGCCGCTCATCAGTGGGCACCGCATCTGTTGATCCACATCTATCAACCCACCAGATTGATTGGGTTTAGGCTGCATCATCATCCTGCTGATCTGAACAAGCACCTGGTTGGACCAACCAAGCTTTTAATCAAGGTGCTTATTCTACAAAACTCGTCTAATATGACCACTCCTCCATGACCATTTCTGCTCGGCTGAAGGCATTGAATTTAGTGCTTAACAGGAGGCAACCCATCAATCCAAAAACCCGAGATCCTTCTGATTATCCATTTTGTACTTTACGTCTATTGCATGCCGAGTTCAGTTTTAGAACAGTCGACCCCACCTCTGGTACTCGTATCAGAGCTTGAAATCGTCCGCAACAGTCATTTCTGACCTGTTTGCTCACCCGATAATCCTGTTCTAATTCCTGAACCCAAAACTATTTCATACCATCTGTTTACAATGAGGACATTGCAAAACTTAGGCATGGGGAGGCGGTAACGTGCAAACATACAAAAATTCACAATTTAGAAGGGTTCTCACAAAAAAATACATAGTCTAAAAAACCAAAAAAATAAAAAATTGAAACAAGAAACAAAAAAATGGAGAAGGGAGGAAATTTTGAATGAATTAATTGCATATCATTCTTGAGGAGGAAAAAGGGGAAGTGATTTTAAATATCAAAAAGGATCAACAATTTGAACAAAAAGTAATAATCATTAGTAAAAGATTAAGGAATTTATTTGAGTTCTAGACCAAATCAAAAGAAAGAAATAAAAGTTAAAAAGTGCTAAGAGACATAGAAGTTGGTATGAACGCTAATCTTAGGCCTCTTGGGCTTGTGTTTAGGCTCAAAAATTCAAGTATTCGTTAAGATCTAAATAGTCCTCAAGAGGTTGAGGAAAATGTGAATCTTAAGTATTAGGTCCAAGGCTTAGGGATTATTTGGCCTAGTTAACTGACCTTTGATTTGTGGGACCTGGTAACCTAAGCACCCTAATCCACACACGGTCTGGTTTAGTGCACTTAATTATCAAAATCACGCAAATGAGTTAAATCTATTCTGAAAAAGCCACCTAGATTAGGAATGGCTAATCAACACAAGTTGATTTGGATGGGTTCCCGGTGCGGAGAAGTGCGAAATTCCCCTTGAAGATGCACAATAACATAACGTCTCCTCAGTGCTTATCTCCTAGGATATCTAAATATCCTACCGGGGGCATGTAAGCACCTTGTGCTGATTCAGGTGCCATGGGCGGGATTATCCCGAAATGTCGATTACCAAAGCCTGAATTTAGCTACAGAACACCATGGGCGGCACTATCTCAAAGTGTCGAAAGCCAAGGTTCTGGGGTTGCCATGGGCGGTGCTATCTCGAAGCATCGAAAGATAAGGACCCTGCGAGGATTGATGGTGGGAGCGAGGAATCTGATACAGATCATGTTGTAAAGCCAATCCAAAGCTAGAAATAAAGAAGAAAAAGAGAGAGAAAAGTCTCCAAAAATGCAAAAAAATTCCTCTGTCTCTCTCTTACAAAAACGCACTGCAAACTGAACCAGGACAAACATGCTTTAACTGCGGAGTTCAACGAACCTTAGGTTAGTTCCTGTGGGCTTTAGAAACCTTCGCAGTGGACTAAGGCTAGAGTTGGTCAGGTCCGGATCTTGGTTGGTACGTGAGTGCCTCTAGGACTACTATTGGCATTCTGACCTAATCTACAAAAGAAAGCACACATCAGAGATCTGAACATGTGGTCTAGAATTTAAGTTAATTCCATGAGATTTTGCTAAGGGACTAGCAAAAGCTAGGCATGGGGGTATGATGGGAACATCATCATGAGCCATAACTAGCTCAATTTAGTCATTATCAAGGAATAAATGCTCCTACATAACTGCCAGAGAGCCCTAATTCATTGCATAATCATTATGAGAGAAAGAAAGAAAAGAGGGTTAAAACTACAAATTTTATCATCATATCTCAATTGCAGTATAATCACAGGTTTCTCCAGGGGTTAATCAAAGGACAAATGGTCTTAAAAGTCTAACAAGTGGGTTAGTACAGACAGAAAAGGATTTTCGCGTATTTTGAGAATTAAATGACATCTGAAACCTTAAAAATAGACCCGCTTAATTAACTGAGGTTTTGGTCAGGAGAAAATTCCCCTAAACCCTCTAAAATTCATAGAAAAATATTCTGTAAGGTTTGGTACCTTCAATTTGACCATTAGAACCCGTCTTGACCCAAAATAGAGTCTCAGACAGATATTTGCACTAATTTGGGTTTTTGCAAAAATTACCTCATCAAACTTGGTCAAAACCTAAATCTAACTTCACCATTTGATTCCTCAGATCTAAATTAGGTTTGTACCAAAATTTAGACTCAATCTGAAATCATCTTGACCTATTTTGCAATTTGGTCCTGTCTAATTCTTTCCTCTCACAAACATGCCCTTAAGTTCAAAATCCTTGCAAATAGCCGCCCAGCATTGTCATCATTTTCACAAATAGGTCCCTACCACCATGAAATCCTATTCCTACAACTTCAACGACCTTTGATTGAAGAGAACTCCTTCTCTAATAAATTAATCCCTTCCAAAATTAAAAGGAAGATTCCTTAAGGAGTCCGCTTTCCATTGAATCCAACCATGAGCCCCAAAACCTTCCCAATCTCTCATGCAAATGCATGAGAGATTCAGGTATTTTTAAGTTTCCAACTCCAGCGAGCTTTCTAAACTCCATCTAGAGCCCTATGTAAGGATCCCCAAGGCTTGGCCAAAGTCTTTAGCAAGGTCCGGGGCAAAAACCCTCTTCAAAACTCTACACCAGCCCTACCCTGCCTTAACTCCAGCGAGCCTCTTCCTCCATCATCTTCGGCCTCCCAACTGCCAAATTGGGAGCTCCAATATCTCCCTCTCCTTCATCCGCTCCTCGAAGGCCAAATCAGGGGCGTCTCTACCTCGTTCTTCGCCGCCGCTACCTCACAGAGCAGTTCCCTTCTCCGGCGCTGGCCTACAACGCCGACGTCATTCTCCCTCCTTTCGTCCACTTAGAATGGATAGTTAGTTTCCTTAGATCCTTAGGTTAGTTTTATACCCTCAAAACCCAAAAATATCTCCTCAACGTCGTCAACCACCCTCATATTCCCTGTCTCTGGCAATCCCTCTGGCAAGGCGCTCCCATCACTACACCACTCCATATGCCTCGCCATCCATCCCTACACCTTTACCTCGATCTCAGGAGAAAAATCCCTAACCTAGTTGGTCTATTGCCCCTTTAAACCCTCTGCCGAACACCATGCCCTCTGCACCAACAGTCCGAGGTTGTCAGACCTCCTCACTCCGCCAATCACCTCTGCACCACCACGGTTACATTTGTCGTCATCCGGCGACCCCTCCTGAGTGCTTTAACACAGCTGAGAGGCCTTATTCTTGGTTTCAGGTTACAAGTCTTGCCCACCATTAAAGGTAAGCTTCAAGCAAGCTTGAAGCTTGCTTCACGCTCGAGAGCACCAGGCATCATGCCTAGGCGACGCGGAACCACTCCAGGTTCCCTTTTTTACCGTCAATTGGACCCTTTGACCAGCAGAGAACATGAATTCGATGAAGGAGCTGCTGTTGCCTGCTGTGCGAAGAACAAGGGACAAGATAGTCCCACATCGGAAAGCACCGAAGCCCTGTGCAATTTAAATTGATTTTGTGCATCTAGCTTATCACCTCAGCACACACAGGGGGTGAGGTCCCCACACGCATGCCCCTTGTACGCTCTCGCCTTCGACCACGCCACGCAGGTCTGAGCTCTGAATCATTTACCCGAGTACCTGGATCCGATTAGAATATATCTGAGAGGGGTTAAGGAGAAGAAAAAAGAGAGAGGGGAGGGAGTTTTGCTCTTGCAAGAAGTTGTGAGACACTTAGTCACGAGAAAAAGAAGGAAGAAGAGGAGAAGAGGTTGAAGAAGGCACAGGAGAAGGACTTGAGAAGATTAAAGAAGAAATAAAGAAGACTTGTGAAGAGGAAGAAGAAGAAGGCACAACCAGAGGAAGAAGGAGAAGAAGGCTTGAGAAAAGAAGTTCTAAAGAAGAGGAAGCACTTAAGCCGTCTGATTATCAAATTAGACGTCCGAGGCACTGTTCATTTATTTAATTGCTTAAGTGGTCCTGGATATTGTGGGTTTATTTAGCATTCTTGCTTAACTATTATATGTTTATTTAGATTAAATAATTGGTGATCTAAATCACCACTATTTTTATTCTAGATTTCTTTTTGATATGCCAAACTCTTGTTAGACTTATATTCTATATTGATGATCAATTTTGAGTAATTAGTTTTCATTGCTTAAAATTATTTGGCTCATTTTCTTGTCCTATTTGACGAGCATGGAAATCGCGTATTTTGAAATCGTTGGAAATCGTAGTATAGTTGCAAAAACCACTCGTCAAAGATATTTGTGATAACGAAACTTGCATAGATTTTTATTCTTTTTAGAACTTGAGTCTCGGTCGTTCGTCTCTGGGAGGAGTGAAAACAAGTCGAGATTTGAATCGGCCTAATCTAACCTAAATCTAACCTAAGCTACTATTTTTTTCTTTTTGTGTTTTTGATTTTTTTTATTTTGAAAAGCGAATTGAAACCTAGATCTAGATAAACTAGCAAAACCTAAGTGACTATGTGCATCTAAATGAGGCCATGGTGGCCATGCATGGTGTGAACAAACCTAAGTGTCATATAGGCAAGCAAACATGAGGATAATCAATCACAGAAACATAATGAAATTATTTATGCATAAAAAATTATCACATATCATCTACACTAGAAAGCATATAAATAGAAGAAAATCCCTCACGCCAGAAAGTTGCCACTAAGGCCATCAGCCTTGTGTGAGGGTGTAGGCTAGATCTTGGGTATGCAAACCCGTCTACACGCCTACCAAAAGAGATGGCCGGCCACAAGAGGCTATGGGTGAGCCTTCATGGCCATCCAAGAAGAAGAAGATGGGGGTGAGTGCACCCAAGTGGAGAGAGGAGGGTGTTGCACCCTTTCTCTACCAATGGCCGTCCTTGAAGCTTTGGAGAGAAGCTTCTCTAGCTAGCTGTCCATGGAGCCTTGGAGGAGGATGAGGAGGAAGACCTTAAGGTTTTGGAGGGTGGAAGCAAGTTTTGAGTGGAGAGTATGGATGGGAGAGTGTATGGAGATAGTCCCATTCCGTGGCTCTCTCTTTGTCCTTATGGAAGGCTCCATTTGGTTGCCACTTTTGGTGGCTCCAAAAATAGCCAATGCCACATTTTTTGGATCTAGGTTTGACACAAGTTTTTAGGGTTTCCAAGAGAGTGTGCATGGGTTTGGTGGGAGTAAAATGGGAAGGTGTGCGTGTGTGTGTGGGTGTGTATTTTTCGTAGGGCTAGGTTGTGGGTTTTGGTAGGATTAGGTGCTAAATAGGTTGGGTCAATCTAGATTAAGTGGGTGTGGACCTAATTAGGCTTAGGAAAGTCTAATTGTGTAGGAGTGAACCTAATTAGGTCTAGGTCAAGTCTAACTAGATGAGTGCATGTGATTAGGCTAGGGTAACCCTGATAGGTATGAGTCAATTAGATCCTGAGTGGATCTAATTGGGCTCGGGTGCACCCAATCAACTGTAGATGCACCCAATTAGGTATGGGATAGTTCAATTGGGTTAGGGATAGGACAAGTAGGGCTATGGATAGTGGACTATGCTTACGAGGGCTCTACTTAGGTTTCCTAGGGTGTCCGGTGGGGTTCCTAGGTCAAAATAGGCAAGCTAGGGCTTCCAACACCAAAAGCAGCAACCAAACAACAGTATCAGACATCCAGGATAGTGGTTAGATGTCTTATACTACAAAATTGGATGTTTGGACACTAAATTAGATGTCCAATTCTGTGTCAGTATGAGTTTTGGCTTCCTGGATTGTTATTCTGCAGAAATCAGACGTCCAGCTAGATGTCTGGATGTCCTAAAAGGTGCTGGAGAGTGGGTTTTAGGTTTTCTAAGGTTGGTTTTGGTTCCTAAGTGTTTGGGAGAGGGATAGGGTGGATAAGAACATGGATAGTGCTATCCATGTTTGGGTTTTGAGTTTAAGGTGCCCTAATGGAGGTTGTTTTGGGTTTGGGAAGGCTATCCTAGGGTTTCTAAGGGTAGGGATAAGGCTATCCTCCTTACTCCTCTTATCTGGATTAGTCTTCTTCCTTTATTGCTTTATTCCACTATCTCCATCTTGGATCACTTTATTATCTGCAAATAGCAATAAAAATCATTAACTAGTAGGATATCTCATCTTATTCTAAATAGACTAATGCAATGCATGATATGCAAGATATGAGTGCAATATCCACAATTTAAGCTAGGTTCAGACATTATTTAGGTTGATTAGGACCCATGATTACTGTGCAATCACTCATTTACTTGTTAATTGAGATTAGCACTTGAATTCCTACTTGCTCCCTATGTTCGACCTCGGACTTTCATTCGTGTAATAAATCTTTTTTATTTTCAAGCGATTTCGACCTATACTATGACTCAGCTTTTATAACATCGATTTCGCTGGACTAATAATGGTCCACAACAGTGCTGTGTACATCTGAAAAATTCTTTCTTATGTGTGTCGTATGTATGAACACCATCATGCCACAATTGTTTTAGTTCATCAACCAACGATTGTAAATAACCATCAATGGCATTTCCTGGTTGCTTTGGACCTGGAATGAGGAGTGTTAATATCATAAATGAGGATCACATATAAATCCAGGGAGGTAGTTGTAAGTGAAAAAGCGATCTTCGTTTTCGTTGAAGTTTGCAACACAAAATGTCATGTCATTGTATTTAATCACGTGGTAGAAAATCACTTTTCAAAACTTTAAATAATTCAAAACTAACCACGAAAATAGTTAGGTCGTCTCCACAGGGAGGAATTAGCCTATTGTAAAGTGAGTGGTGCCTCTTTTATTCAAAAATCTCAATAGATGTGAATATTAATTTAAACAATTCATTTTCAACATAAGATATCATTTTATTTAGTTAATCAAGAATATAGGTGTTTACATGCAAAATCACCACCAGGGAAATACGTCAATCATCATCTTTGTACTAACAAGCACCATCAATCTTAATCAAAACAGAACTCATTCCCCATAATTAATATCCCCTACGCTATCATTTATGAGATAAATGCAACTATATGTAATTTGAATAAATCAGAGGGATATTCTTGCAAATGTGCCTTAATAAATTAAGATGCTAAATAAAAGAATAGTGCTTCTTGCAATGGCAAAGTTCGTAAATATTAATAGGCCTGTTACTGTAGCGAAACAGGGGAAACGAATCCCCTGCTCGCACGCACGGAGGAGAGGAAGGCTGATGGCATGAACACCGGTGGTGATGTGCTGGAATGTGGGCTTCTCTTTGACGTTGGTCTCGTGGCAGGAGGCGGTCGGAGGTGTCGTCGACGACGAAGAGATGACAGCCAGCGGTGGCTTGCATTCGTGTGCGCGTGGATGGCGGGAAGGGTTGCCGCGGGCGTGGGCGAGTTAAACGACATCGATGGAGCGAAGATTGGCTATTCGTGGAGCTGGCTACGTGTGGAGAAGTTGGCATGGGTTTTGGGTTCTTCTGGGGAAGACGATGAATAGTGATTGGAGAGGAGGTGTTCACATGCATGCACGTGCGAAGAGAACGATCGTGCGTGACTGCTAGAGGCTTGCATGCGCGAGGAGGAGGGGAAGGCTGATGCTACGTTGATGGCACGCACTACATGCGAGGACTCACACGTTGTTGGTTACACAGAGGCTGCACGTGACCGTGGGTCGACAAAGGAGAAGAAGTAGATGAGGGTAGATGGGTGCAGTGCATGGCTGTTGGGTTAAGGTGAGGGGCGGTGGCATGCATACACTGTCACTACGTGCATGAGCGGAGATGGAGGCAATGTCGAAGCACGCGGTGGTCCACGATGTTCGCTGAAGTCCACGATGTACGCCTGCTGCATGGTGGAGGAGAAGGAAGATCCCTGCCAGGGGGAAGGGATCAAGAACACAAGGAAGAAGATGATCCTCCTCATTTTAAAATCCACGACCCGCCTGCTTGTTTCCTCGGTCGAATTCTCCAACCACTCGCGAAGATTGCGAGTGGTTGGAATAGAAGGATAAGTGTTGTACAGTTCCCATCAGACAGCTAATCAACACTCCAGATGTCTTAAAATGTTTGGTTAGCAAGGAGTCCACGCTGGAGATTCTAGACGTCCAGACTAGGTTTTAAATGTCTTAGGGACTTTGAATGTCTGACTGCTGCCTTCAAGTGTCTTGCACCTAGCCTGCATCCACCAAATGATTATCATAACATATCATATGTTATTAAGCATAAAATTGGTGCATGAGATGATACACAGACTATGTTGAATTCCCCCTTAATTCCTAATCAAATATCAACTAAGAATGACTAATTAAAGAGTACTTAAGCCAAATAATGGTCCACAAAAATGGACTTATCAGTAAGTAACCATCATAAGTAGCCCAATAGAGTGTGACGGGTACATGTTCTTAAAGGAATTAAAGTCGTCACTTGCAAGACCCAATCTAACATTACGTGAATCCCTTGCAAATAACAAATGTGTTCTATTGAATTTATTCCAATCTTCTAAATATGTTGGATGACCAATACGCCTGTCTCATGACTTGTTGTTGTGATGCTATGTCATCCACGTTGCAGCGCTACTAGATGTTAAAAGTCATTGTAACCTTAGAATAAATGGAAAGTATCGAAGAACCTTCTTAGCTTGTTTCTTCCCTCCTCTATACCTTTATTGACTACATTCTAGACAAAAAGTCAAAGCAATTTACTCATTCTATATAACATGCAATCATTCAAACATGCATGAATCTTCTCGCAATTCATACAAAGCATCAAATCTGTTTCTTTGTCTCATGACACACCTCTGGAAAACCACCGAGATTATTCAACAACTCCCATATAAACTAAAGTACCTCTAACATTAACTTCTTCATCACTTTATTCATAACTTTCATCTAAAATAATGTGTAAAGGAAAGACAACCTAGTCATGGAACTGATTCCAGGAGCAATACACTCCTTTGCTTCCTTCATTGCATTGTAAAACTTATTACAACTTAATATTTCTTCCTCCTTCCCAATATTAACATGAGCTATTCTCATCTCATGAAGCAATTCATCAATTTGATCAACCTCGACATCATCATCATACTCATCCACTTCCATTGTATTCTTTGTGTCATCCTATGTCAGTTCCTCTCCATTTGTAGCCCACTTCGTGTAATGCTGCCACCAACCATTATAAATCATGTGCTCGAACACAATGTTTCTATCTTGAACAAATCCATTGAAACATTTACTACACGGACAAAATTTTCTTGAAATATTCTCATTTGTATTGTTTCCTATCATCATGGAAGTCCGAATCCAAGAATGAAATGACTCTACTCATATATTGAGTGTAATCCAAAGTCCCCAAACCAATCCATGACTTGTTCATCATATCCTAAAATTTACAGTAAAGCACCCACAAGTTAGAAAGAAATATAGGCATGATGTGTGTATTTTGATGAAGGTTTTCACTTGATAGCCCATACTTGAAGATTTGATCACAACGTTACTTATTACATGCAACCAATGTCTGAAGAAATTTCAACAACATCTCTATGCACTTCTCTAGTATATCCCCCAAGGCTAACTAATGTAGACACATTTATATAGCATAAAATTTCTATCTATGAGTGTTCCTAGATTTATAGATGCATTCAGCATTACAAATATTGCATAGCACACATCATTTCATATTTAGAATAATTTATGTAAATTGTATAATAATTCACCTCATTATTTGGCCAGGGGACAAAGAGACATAATTTTTGGCTTCAAATTAAAGATCTAACCATACGATTATCATCAAGGCGACGATCAGAGTCCAACGCCTCCGAAATCGCCCTGATCAAACATCTGTAACATCTTCTACAAGCCACAAAAGATCAATGACTAGGAGACAAGGTGACGCAAATCCAGGCCTCAAACAACAAATCCAACCGTATGGATGGATTCAGGTCGATGATCGTAACCTACCAACGTAAAAATCGACTCGATCTAACACTCGTAGCATCACCTACAAATAATAGAAGATGGATGGCCCAGATGGCATCATGTGGTGCCATCCTAGCCACCTACAGCCGCATGCCCTTCCTCTCCTTGTCTGTGCCATTAATCTTTAGTAGTTGGATCTTCCAATGGCTAAGATGAATTCGTGCCCACCCCTTCAAAAATCTAAAGAAGTCCACATTAGATCTCGATCGTTGGATCTCGATCCAACGGTCGAGATCTTGTAAGGCCACCGCCTTCGGATGACCATCTAATGGACACAAGAGCGGCCTCATCATAGCAGCGACGCAAGTTCGACTCGCAATCCGCAGGTGCTCGTGGATTTAATTCGACCGTGTGATCAAGGATGGACGGCAGAGATCGAGCCACGTCAGTGCTTTGGAAGTCTCCAAAGACTAAACGCATGAGGCACATGTGATTGACGCCATTGATTTGCGATCAAGTGGCATGGAAGCTGACAAGTGGTGCCACGAATGCACGAAACACAAAACGCGCAATTGAGGAGCGATTTAGAGCACACGATCTTCGTCTAACATTCGTCAACTCTCCATGCCTCACCTTTCACAAAGCCAACGGTGCAGGACTAGAAGCGTGTGCGCGTGCTACACTGCACGTAGCTGTGAGTGGGCATGGCACGTGCATGCGTGTCTCCCGCATGCACTTGAATACTTGATGCAACAAATCATTTGCCACAACCCTAATTCTCCACTATAAAAAGGCCATGACCCTTCCTCTTGCTCACCATCCCTTCCTTCTCCATTCTTACCCTCTTCAAAGGTCTAAAAGATACTCTAGAGCTAGTCCCAAGCTCGGGATGTTCCATTAAGTAAAAATAATTTTGTAATTCCCTCTCTCTCAACCCCTTTGTGGAGCGCCTGTGGCCGTCCTCTCACCCCCCCTCTGCGACGCCATCCTTATTCGTCATCATTTCTTCTGGCTTCGCCCTCCCTCCAACTCCTCACCACCTTCTTTTGGGCGTCACATCAATGTGGCTCGTCCCCTAAGCGACCAACAAGGGGATTCTCTCCCTCCTCTTCTTTTTAGCGCTTTCTAGAATAGTTTTATCTTCTGCAATTAGTTGTAATAAACATTGATCTATTTTTATAAAATTTGTTTCTCTCTCTCTTTCTTTCTTTTATTTTGCAAGTAGAGTAAAGTAGCCTAGAATTATTCTGGCTTGATTTCTGCCTGATAAAAACACTAAAAAATATATAAAATCACAAAATACCAAAAAGAAATAAAATAAACATGCATTTTCTTAATTAAACGTTCACCTTCCCGTGTTCAACCCGGGACTGACTGAGTCTCAGTAATTTTTATCTGATAGCTAGATTTTCACAACTACAACGATGGCTTTTCCAAGCTTTGATTTTTCCTGCAAATTTCCTACTTATCACTAACATTAACTACATTTCAAATAACCCTCATTTAAGGGTATTTTAGAAATGTAGCTAAAATCAGCTGGTATACTAGAGAAGAACAAGAAGATGACACCAAAATTTCACCAAACACTAGTTATATGTAACTAGTAACACCTAAGTTGTGATCAAACCTTCAAGGACCCTCTTTTGTTTGAGGCTTCACCAAACTAAAGATGCTCAAAGCTTATAGTATATTATAATGACAACGCATCATGCATGTAAGATATACATACACTAAGACATTATCCGTATAACATAATCATAAGTCTCAAACGGGTGAGTATTTTGACATAATTATATCCCTCCCACAACCTATACTTTAAGGGTTAGAACTCCTATTGTTTGTCATTAAGTGCATGAAAATTTGTGCAAGTGTGTGTAACTAAATGATATAATACTAAAAGCTAATAATCAAACATTTAAGTTTTAAATTAAATTTTTATAACTAAACTTCATCCACAAAAGCTCTGAACCTTAACCCACAAACCCTAAACTCAAAACTCAACACCCTAAGCTCTAAACTCAAAGCCCTAAAACATAAACCCAAAACCCTAAATCCAAAACCTAAAACCCTGAACTCAAAACTACAAACCCAAAACCCAATATCCTAAACTCAAAACTCAAAACAATAAACCCAAGACCTTAAACTCTAAAGTTAAAATCGTAAAACTCAGGACCCTAAACTCTAAAGACAAAACCTAAAATCCCATCCCTAAACTCTAAACCCAAAATTTGTAAATTTTTTTTTAGATTCCAAAATCTGTAAATTGAAAACCTAATACCTAAAGCAAAGAGCCTAAACCCTAAACTTAAAATCCTAAACACTAAAGGAAAACCCAATATCCTAAACCCTAAATCTAGATGCTAAACTCATACTAAAAAAAAACTTGATAAAAGTTTCCCCTATAATATTACACGTATTCCATTTCTTGCATACATAACAAAATAAATCATGATATATGTAGGCACAGCCCACATTTAACTCAAATGACATAAAAAATTAAACAGGTAACATGTGGGTACACCCGACATTTCACATCACAAATTTATGCAAATGAAACTTTTTTTTTTGACAAAGAGAAAGGACCACTACCATTCACAGTAGTCGTCCACTTTTATTCATAAACAGTCTGGTTACAAGTTTTCTAGCCATATCTTATCATTAAAAGTTACATTAGCAGAAATATTCTCCACCTACACATTCCCACCCCGAAAGGTCACATCATTTCGCACTCTCCACATCGCCCAGAGAACGACAGCCATATACATATGAGGCTTTTCTGTAGACATGAAGGAAGACCACAGAACATCCCACATAGGTAGAGAAGATGAATTGAATCTCTGCCACACTGAATTAGTAACCAGGCATGCACTCAAAAGATGATGAGCATCGTCTTCCTTGCAACCACAAAAAGGACAAGACATGTTTGGAGTCCCCAAAATCCTCCTCCTGTAGGAGCCGTCATCAGGCCTTTACACCTTGTCAGCCATAAGAAAATCTGGACCTTCAAAGGAATCTTTAGCTTCCAGAGATGGTCGCAGAACTTGCAGTGTTTGTCATTCCCCACAAGCTCTGACACGGCCTCGTAGGCCTTAAATGGTATGTACACCCCTCTCCTCCAATCAAAACTGTCAAGTCCATCTTTAGGCTGAAAAGCCACCAAGGCCTCCCTCAATCTACTTGTCGCATCTCCAATTCTAGTAGTATGTAGTCTACCAGACTGGATCCTCCACTCCTCTAACTCTATATGCCACATATCTGCCACTGACACCCTCTTCAAATCTGAAGCCTCATAGACCAGCAGATAGAGTCCCATAGCCTCCCGATTCCACACCAATCATCTCCTCAAAAAGAAAACTTCTCTCCACTACCAAGCACAAGGGTGAACAACCCCCAATGCTCCTCAAGAGACTTGGAGACCGACTTCCAAAAGGGGGATGTGTCCATAGGGTGAATTACATCCCTCAATTTGGTCATGCCCCTATACGAGTCCCTAACCACCTCTTGCCACATTCCATCCTCCCCCCTCATGATTTTCACACCCCACTTCAGCAAGTATGAGTCACTGAACTCCCTAAACTCTTAGCCCCCAAGCCATCATGCTTCTTTGGAGTGCAAACAATGAGCCACTTAACAGGTTGCATAAAGTGGCCACTATGCGAAGGTCCCTTTCAAAAAAATCATTTTCGCATGACGTCTAACTTCTTCAAAATAGAGTTGGGGGGCCTAAACATTGAGATAAAGAAGATCGAGATAGCAGACAACACTTAATTGAGCAAAATCAGCCTTCCCCCTTTGGACAAAAAACAACCACACCACCCAGCCATCTTAACTGACATGTTCTCGAATAGCTATGACCAGTCTTTTTTCTTCATCCTCTTGGCTTGGAGGGGTAAGCCAATATATCTAATAGGCAGGCTAGTAACTAGTGTTTGTAGAATTTGTGATAGGGCTTCCTTCACACTACATGCTTGACCGATGCAGATAAGAGAGGATTTCACTCCATTTATTCTCAAGCCAAATATCTCACTGAAGATCTCCACCACATACTTCAGGCCCTCCACCTCCTGTTCCCCCCACTAAAAAACATAGTGTCATCTGCAAACTACAAAATGGGCATCAATGCTCGCTGTAAAAAGAGGGTGTAGCCATGCAACAAACCACCCAAGCACGCTTTAAAAGCGAAATGTGCCAATGTGTCAACAACCAAAATAAAAACAAGGGGGCAACAAGACACCCCAGTCTGACACTCTTCTGTGGTTGTATCCATTGTCCTATGGGGCGGCCACTGATTAATCGAGAGAAGGAAGAGGTGGTGATGCATCGTTTGATCCATTGAACCTACATCTCTAGGAAGCCCCATCTTCTGAAAATTTCCCAAAGGTATGCCCAAGAGATCGAGTCATAGGCCTTTGAGAAATCCACCTTCCACATGAAGGCCTTCTTCCTTCTCACCCATGCAAACACCATTTCCTATGCCAAAATAAAGTATTCCTGCAAAGATCTACCCTTCAAGAAGGCTAACTGCACTGGGCTGATAATTATTTAAATAACACCTCTCATACAGTTGGCTAATATCTTCCCGATTATTAAATAAATGGAATTAGACTGTGCTATGGGCCTAAAATCAGAAAGAGATTCAGCACCTGACTTTTTAGGAAGAAGGAATAGGAGGGACCTATTAATCTTTTCCATCTCGAAGTTGCCCCTCTGGAACTCCTCAATGACAGCCAAGACATCTTTTTTAATCATATGCCAAAAATCCTTATAAAATAGGATGAGGAAGCCATCTGTTCTAGGAAAACCTTCAACCTTCAAGTCCTTCAGTGCCACAACGACCTCCTCTTCACCAACCGCCCTATAGAGAAGTTGCTCCTCTTCCTCATTCAGATGTGGCATGTCTAAGCTGGATAGTCTTCAGCCCTCCCTTGGACTTGCACGTGTGGTTCTGTATAATACTTATTTTCCAAGTTGCATAACTCTAAATAGGTGTCTGCCACCCGATCTTCATAATGGAGTGTGGAAATCAGATTGTATCTCCTTTTGGCACTGCTCATAGCATGAAAGAATTTGGTGTTTGAATCACCTTCTTTAAGCCAAAGCTGTTATGACCTCTGCCACCAATCTATCTCCCTTTGCAAGTCTTCTTTTGTAATGACATTTTGCAAGTCCTTCTTTATCCTCTATTCCTCCTCATTTAACACCCCATGACCCTCCTTCTGATCAAGAGATTTCATGCCTACCATGGCTTCCAACCTTTTCTGGGCTCTCATCTACTCCAGGGATTTTTTAAAATCAAATAACATAAGTTAGAGGCCCCTAGTGGCAGAGCCTTCTCCCTCCTAAGACTCCCACCAAGATGTTACCATGTCTTTGAATCCTTCCTCCTTGAGCCAAGATTTTTGGAATTTAAAGTAGGTGCATGCCTTAATCCCCTCCCCACTCTCCCAAACAAGAGGGAATAATCAGAGAAGGGTCTTCCCATTGGCACCACAGATGCCATGTGGAAAGACCCCATTAAATCCACGTCGCCCAGGAAGTAATCAATCTTAGAAACTAGACTAGACCATCACCATTCCTCCACATGTAAGGTGCACCTGATGATGGAATGTTCACCAACTCCAGATTTAAAACCACGTTCTGAAAGCCAAAAGTACAGGAGTTTGTTCTTCCATCTGGCCTGTCATCTAAATATAGAGTGGCGTTAAAGTCCCCCCCCACTAGCCACGCTGCTCCCTGCACCCAAGCTGACATATCTCTTAACTCATCCCACAAAAAGCGGTCTATCATTCTGAGTGCATGGTCCATACACTAAGGTCACATAAATGTAACAATTATCTGAATCTATGATAAATCTACTTGTGATAGAAAATCTTCCAACCTTACTATCCTCCAAACGAAGAACATTAGATTTCCACCACATGCATAGGCCCCCCGATCTCCCTGTTGATCCTATGCACTTCAAGGAGGCCTCCCTCTTCTCTAATGGGAACCACATCGCCTCTTCATCCCCTTCAATGTCTGTCTCCTGCAATAGTGCACAATCAACCCTCCACTCCTTGAGATATCTGGCCAAAATGTTTCTTCTAGTGCGGTCCCTCAAGCCCCGAACGTTCCACGTTAGGACTCTCAACATAAGGACACCTACTTATCCCCCTTTGACTTGCCCATTAGTGACACATTCAAGATGCTAGCAACCTGGTTCACATCAGCCTACAAAGACCCACGGTTGCGGAGGTTGTATCTTCCCCTACTCGATGAACCCCCTCTAGATGGCACAACCGAACCTACATTGTATGCGACCCCCTCTGGGGTAGAAAAAACAAAGGTGCTGCCATTAGCTTTCCCATTCTGCTGCACAGGAGGCTGAGGTTCTTCATTAGTGGTGAGTGCTCGAAACTTCACTTCCTTATGGATCACCATGGCTCTGTCATTTCCACAGTCCATCGATCCACTATCTCCCATCTCCTCCTCCACCCTTGTATGCTCTGTCGATGAGTCATCACTTACTTTTCTTCTCTTTTGAGTGTTACTCCCAGAAGCCTGCATCTCCTGCACCACCTGACGCCACTACATGTTACCTTCTCTCTCCCTCGCCTCAAGAGCTTCTCTCTTCTTCCCAACTTCCACCATAGGGTGCACACACATGCCTTCTCATGGAATGGCCCCACTTGTCTTAGGTTGACCTCCACCTTCACCATATTGCCATCACCTTCCACGAGGCCCACAACCGAGCCCTCCTTCAGTGAGGCAAAACCGGCTATCACACTTCCAACAACAGCATTGGAGCACAAGTGCAAGTGTAGACCTCTGATCTCAACCAAGCCTTCCCTGAAATAAACACACTGGGGGTATTTCACTCAAAGCCCCATCGAAAGGATAAACCAATCAGCACATAATGGAAACAGAACCAAAACACAACGATCTAAATTTCAAAACATCCACATCTACATCCGACAAACCAAAAGCCAGGAACCTTGAAGGGTTCAATATCGAGATCCCCCACATCAAAGAGGAAAGGGATAGGGACCTTACAAACCTTGGAGTTCAACCAAGGACAATGTGCCAGCCATGATCTACGCAACAAGAGATCCACACAGGAGTGCTTCTGCAGCAAGTAACATCCGGCGAGAGGGGTACCTCCACGTCCAAGGAGGGCTTTGTAGGAGGAGAGGGAGGATTCCATGCGCATCCACATCGAGCGAAACCCTTCCCCTGGTGCGGTCCTCGATGGTCCTCACCCGTGTCCCCCACATGGCAATTAGGTTTTGTCCCATTTCCATGTTGTGTATGGATGACCCCACCTTGACCGTGTGTGTCTCCATGCAACTCATCCTACCACGCCTTCTTCTTGCACGCACCTCGCCTATGCCCTAGCCCCCCACATGCAAGGCATACGAGATCATTGCAACACACAGCTGCCACATGCCCTTTCTCCCAACATCTATAGCATAGCACATCTCCTCCAAACCCTCTTCGACCTCCTCCTCCCATGCTACCCCCAGCCTTGCCAACATCCCCTCGTCGGCCACTGAACCCCCTGTCACTCGACGAACCCCTTCCTCCATCACAACATTGCCTCTTGACCCTCCTCCACCCGTCATCATCTTCGCCATCACCCCTTCTTTCCCTACGAGTAGCCATCCCTCCTTCTTAATCAAATGAAATTTAATTCAACAATGTGAATATTCATAAATATTCACATTTACTTGCAATTAATGACTTAATTAACAATTTTCACAGGAATTTCTAACAAGTAACTAAATTCAATTAATTACATGCAAATTTAACAAAATTTAATTTTCATGCAAACTAATTTACATTTAATTAAGTTAATTTAATCAACATACAACTTTAATTCAATCTAACATGCAAATATAATCTAACATGTAAATTTATATTACATGCAAATTTAATTTAACATGTAAATTGAATGCAACAAATAAAAGACAATTATATTACAATTACAACACACATTAATTTCAAATAATTATCAATAATTGAAAAAAAAGTAAGGAAGGGGGTTATGAAGGGGAAGGGAAGAGGGAGCGAGGAGGGGCATCAGGGGAGGGTAGGGGGGAGGGTGATAAATACGCATTGATTCATGGTAAAATGCCTACTTATGTCAGTTCCTAAGCTTAACATTGCATTTAGCATTGTAAATAATACATAATATTCATTATATTGCATTTAGGATGACTTGTACAAATTGCATAGTAATTTGTAAATTATTGTGGCCAGGAGACAGGGTGATATATTTCGGAGCCTCTGATTGAAGATCCAACCATACGAATCTGATCAGGGCAACGATTGGAGTTTAACGCCTCCAAGATTGCCTCAATCAGACCTCCGTAGCATCATATGCAGTTTGAGGAAGATCAAAAGCCAAGGAGCTAAGTGATGCAATTTGAAGCTTCAAACAATAAATCCAACCACACGGATGGATTCAGATTGATGATCATAACCCAACGGCATGAAAATCAATCTAATCCAACATCTATGGTGGCATCTACAAGGCAAAGAAGATGGACGGCCACAATGAAGCCACATGGTGCCATCATAGCCGTCCAATGCCGTCGGCCTCCCCCTTCTCATCAAGGCGGCCTTAATCTCTACCATTGGATTTTCATCCAATGGCTAAGATCAAATCCTCGTTACGCCAGGAAACACACCTTCTCGACTCATTTGAAGGCGTAGCTCAACAGTTGTGAGTGGCATTCTCAAGCCGCAAGTGCGAGATCGATCTGCTGTGAGGGGAGGAATCCAGTAGTGGTGGAGCGCAATTGAAATTGAGTTGTTGATGAGCAATCTGGTGGCAAAGAAGGCGGCTATGTGGTGCATCAAGCGTCGCACAATGCAAACACACGATCCAATATGGGATTAGACGCCTCATCTAGTGCACGCTTGAGGTGCGATCCATAAGCACGATCTCTACATCATCTCAATTGTCCGTTACTGATCCAACGACTGCCATTTGTCCTCGCTGTAGCCAGCAGTGCATGAGCACTGCACTCACTTCAGCGATGATTTAAATGTCGTTGTTGACCTGAACATGTTTTTGGCTTTCATATCTCCACTATAAAAGGACCACCACCCCTCCCATTCTTCTTCATCTCTTCCTCTTCTTCCCTAACCTCCTCTAAAGCTCTAAGGAGCTGGTCCTAAGCCTGAGATGCTCCTTAGAGTAGAAAAGTAAAATATTTTCCCACTTCTCACCCCCTTCATGGAGCATCCCGTGGCCATCCTCTCACTCCGATCTAAAAGTAGATCCTCGCCAAGACGTCATCTTGCCCCATCCTCCTTCCTCCAGCTCCATCCTTCTTCATCTAGCCTCTCATCATCTTCGTCCATGCACCATTAAAACGAGTCGTTCTCCAAGTAGCCTTCGAGGAGGATTCTTCTCATCTCTCTCTATCTTTTATTGCTTTTGTAGTATAGTTTTCCACTTTTATATCTGTAACAAACTCTTTTAGATATATATTGATATTCTCTCTCTCTCTTTCTTTTATTTTTCAAGTAGATTAGCTAGATATTATAGAATTGATCTCTTGCCTTATAAAAATACCAAAAAATCACAAAAGATAAAAACACCAAAAATAAATCAAAGCAAATGTGGATTTCAAAGAATCAAACATCACCTCACTATGTTCAACCTGGGGCTCACCTTGAGCTTCGGTAAATTTATTTGGTAGCGAACTTTTGCAACTATAACGATGGGTTTTTTATAACTCCAATTTTTTCTTGCAAAAATTACGTTGATCAAAGGGCAAGGGGAGGGAAAAGAGGGGGCATAGGGGGAAGGGGGTTGGCGGCGGAGGGCAGGGAGGAGGGGATGTCAGGGGGGGAAGTTGGGGGCGGATGGGGACGGTAGGGAGGGGGTCAGAGGGGAATGGTAGGGAGGGGGATGGCCAGATGGGGAGGGTTGGGAGGGGGATGGTCAAAGGGGAGGAGGAGGCAACGAGGGCGAACGAGGAGGGGAAGGGAGAGAGGAGGTGAAGAGTACAGGAGAGGGGAGCGGAGTTGACGACAATGAGGAGGAGGCGAGGAGGTCGGAGGGGAGGAATCGACAGCGACGATGACATGGAGGAAGAGGAAGACAAAGATGAGAGGAGGGGAGGAGAAGTGAGGTTGATCGCAAGTGGCAATCTATTGTAGCAAAATTCGTCACAGTTTAGAAAAGTATTGTGTCATAGTATAGCAATGAAAATCAAATCAACATTTAAATTTGTAATTGCTCGAAAAACCATGAGTTCCAAGGTCATTCGTGGGGAGCAAATATAGCAATTCAATCCACCAATCACAACTATCAAAAATAATAAAGTATGCAATTAATATTCAATCAGAATAATCAATTAATTCTCAAAATTGTATCTAAGAGTAAAAATAAAGAGAATAAAAATGGTAGTTGGAACCACCAATTATCCCCAACAATTAGGCATAAATCCCAAATCAAATCAACAATACTATCAGCACTCTCAAACCACAATCAAAGCCTCAATCAGAATCAATTTCTTTCTCAAATCAGACATCAAAGAGAGACCCCAGACACCTTATGTGTCAACTGTAAATCACCTCAAGAATGTGCCTAAGTGTTAAGCACAAATCCTAATACACTATGCAAAAGCCCACCTCCTTCCCTCAAAATTTCCCTTCTCTCTCTCTCTCTTCATAATCGAGTCAGGCGATAGTTGGGTAATCGAATCTAGGGTCTAGGCTCGCATACATGGGCACGGGCGAGGAGTGAGCAGGCAGGTGAGAGGGGGCCCGACCCCCATGTCTTGGGCAAACAACAGATGCGCGAAATGCCTTATGAAGAGAATTCCAAATCTTCTTTTAACGATGTCGGATTATCTCCCACACCCTTCTTCTACTGCAGCTGCGAAAGGTTGCTGGGCTTGATTGTGGCTGCTGCTGCGATGGGTTCGCTCAATTGAAGGCCCAGATGAGTTGATGGAGGGATTCAATGCCTAAGGAGGTTGGTGGCGAGGTGAAGTATGGTCGAATGGAAGCTAAACGGCGTCGGAGATGACAACCGGAGACGACGAATCCTACATTCATGAATACGGCCTATTGACCCAAATTAAGACATTCAGGAGTATCGCCGGAGCTGTGGTAGTGGTGTGAATTTGATGAATGAGCATGTGAGATGGTCGGCCAAAGTCAGTGTTGATGACGGCGAGGTGCGGTGCTTGGCCGAAGGTTAGAATGATTAAAGCCCTCAATAAGTTAAGGGCTTTTGATCTTTGAGGCAAGGTGGAGGTTGTGGAGGTGTTATGGAGTGGTTTGGTGGCGTGTGGCACTGGTGCGAGCTTGCCGAAGCTCATGCCAAAGGTGTGGAAGACGATGGTGGAACAGAAGCAACAATAGTTAAAATTAGAATCTAGGGGTGTAGAAAGTGGCTAGAGAGGGAGAGGGAGTGAGAAAGATTGGATTTTGGATGAGTGGAGGCGGGGAGCATCTGACGTTGACCGGACGGACGCGAAGAAGTCAATGAGGTCCAACAGAGGTATCGACAAGGAAGAAGAGGTCGGCGGCGCCCTTGCTTTGGTTGGCAAGGCACGCAAGGAACACGAGAAGAGGCTGAGCCTTCCAAGTAGGCAGTTGGTTGGCCAAAAAAGGGAGGTGGAGGAGCTTGTTGGAGTTGAAGAAAGTGGTGGCTGACTCGTCGATCTTTCGCTTTTAAGTCGTTTGCAGTTTAATGTGGTGGAAAAAATCGATTGATCAATATTTAAGAAGAAATAACCACTCGCAGAGGAGCGGGTCGTATCCACAGGGAGGCAATGACGTATTAAAATTCACACAAGCTAAAAACGTTTGTTCGTAGTTAGTTTGGACAAGAATCAAGCCAAAATTGCCTTCAGATTAAGGTTTAAGCAAGAAACAATGTTGAAATAGCAATTCTGAGAAACTAGAGGATATTTTCCGCAATGCAGAATCAATAAAATATGATTAAAAATTGACAATGGCAGAAAATGTAATTTCTAATTGACGGTTTACTGTAGCAAAACAGGAAAATTTTTCCCCTTTACCTTGCACGACGAGGAGTGGATGGCTAGGCGCGGGAAGCTCGGAGGAAGTCCCTTGGACCAAGAGCTTCGAATCGGTGGTGGCGGCGAGTCGCGCGGCGGCCGGAGGTGGCCGGACGAGCTCTGGCGGAGGTGCTGCAGCCGGTGAGCGTGCGCGGCCTATTGGCGTGAGAACTACCGCGCGCTGCTGCTGGCAGCTCTACAGGCATGGGCGGAGGAGGCTGCAGGCATGGGAGTGGGTGCGCAAGCTGCCGGCGCGGGCGGAGGCGTGCGCGGTTGTGCGGATCTGCAGGTGCAAGGGTGGCTGCTGCTGCTGGCAGGCGCGGGGGCGAAGGGCTCTGCAGGCACGGGTGAATGGCGCTTGTCTGCAGGCGCGGGGAAGGGCGGTTGGAGTTCTGCAGCTGTGCGCGGGTGGCTGCTGCTGGTGGCGGGCGCGCGGGCGAAGGTGTGCGCTGGTCTGCAGGCGCGGGAGGATGGCATGGACTGCAGGCGCGTGGAGAGCGGGTCTGCAGGTGAGGAGGGTGTGGGTTGTTGGAGGTGAGCGGATAGCTTCAGACGTCCGGGAAATTTCCCGGACGTCTTAAGTTACTGAAAGGGTGGTTGACGGTTGTTGCGGCGGTGGTGGTTGGTGACGACGGCGAGGGAGATGCACGGTAAGGTGCTCACGGTAATGCGGGCGAGCTCCGGATGGCAGTGTGGCCTGTCACACCACACGCCCACGGTGGTGGAGACTCGCCGCCACAGTAGAGGCCGGCAATATGGAGTGGAAGAGAGAAGGTCTCTCTGCACAGTGGTGGGTCGGTGGTGGAGGCCTCCCGAGCTCGGCTGCCCCCCTCCTCCTTTTGTAGTGGCCTGCACACATTTGAAATCATCCGCCCGACCAGATCCACCACATCCGCTCTCCCTTGAATGGGTTCTTCACTGCGGCCGTTCGGCGTTGGAGCGACAACCATCCGTTCCTGCAAGAAGAAGAATAAAGAAAATAATGTTAAAATATTAGGGCCATTTATATACAGACCCTCAACTTTTATGTTAATAAAAACAATGTACCTAATTGGTTATCTAATTAGATAAATGTCATTCTAAGCTAATTCTAAATGCACTTAAAATATGAATGCAATGCATGGATTATGTAATTAAATTAAAACTATGAATTAATCTATTTACATCCTAATTTATACTAAATAAATGTTAGAATTAACCTAATGTGTAGGCACTTAAATACTTAAATAGCCCACAACTCTGGACTAATCAGTGGCCGGAGGAGGAAGAGGAGGAATTCTAGTCGATTCTTGGCTGAAATTGACCGCAAAACAACATGGAGTTTATATAGAGCTCGATTAGAGTCTCAATTTAGAAGATTGAGTGCATAGGATTAGGATTTTAGGAAGAAGAAGAATTGGCAATTCTTGAGCTCACCAGAGTTTTCCTCTTCGAGTTGGGATCTGGGATTTGTCTAGAATGGAAGAGGATCTTATGTTCATCAATCCCTCCAAATTTGATGGTATTGATCTAGAAATCAAGGAGCAATCTCAAATTGAAGTCGACAGGTAGCGGGTTTGAGATCTGTTCAAACGTCTCAGGTGGCAACGACCTAATCATGGAGACAACAAAGTTAGGTCCCTTTTGGTAATAAAATTGAAACCTAGGGGTCTGGATGTGAGAAATAGAGTTTGTGAGAAATAGTTTTTAAGGGCCAAAATGCAAACTAGGTCAAGATGGATCATGATTTGACCCAAATTTTTGTGTTAACCTAATTTGAACCCAAGGAAACTAATGGTGAACTTGAATTTGAGTTTTGGTCATGTTTGACTGGGAAAATTGCATAGGAGCCCAAATCAAGATAAATTCCCGTCTGAATCTCTATTCTAAGTCAACATGGGTTTAGATAGTCAAAACAAAGATACAAAACCTCTCAGAATATTTTTCAATGATTTTTAGGAGGTTTGGATTGAATTTACCTTGACCAGAACCCTTTCAATTTAAGTGCGGCTGAAAATTAGGGTTTTTAGGACTATTTTTATCCTTGAAATGCGTGAAACCCTGATTTAGTCAATGTAAGCCCACTTCTTGGATATTGAAGTTCATTTGAACTTTAATTCACCCCTGATCAACTGCTTGGTTAATCTATATTTGTGATTAGATGTTAAAATGGTAGAATTAACCAGATTTTCTTGTCTTTTTCTCAGATTAGTTCAACACGGATTTATGGTCCTCAGAAGATCATTTAGGAGTATTTATCATTGCATTCTGACTAATTCAAATTAGTTATGACAAATGATGGTGTTACCATTACGATCATAATCACATTTTTAGCAATGGTTATAAGACAAGCCATCGCTTAATGGATTTAAAAATAATAATCAATGTGTCCTTTCGTATTACTTTTAACAACTGTTTAGGCAAAACCACCGCTAATTTCTTACAACAATGGTTACAAAACTATAGTAAATTACATTGTTAAATAATATCTAATACAATTGGAAACTGTTCTTTTAAACATCGTCACGTATTTCATGAAATTACCCCTTTCAGGGTTTGTTCCTGCATTATATATTCGATAATTAGCAATAGCTAAAATTAAAATCGTCGTCAATTATCAATTATTTCCTCCTGCATGCATGAATTCCCACCATATAGATTAGGCAATTCGACAATTGGAGACGGTTTTAATTTTAAGTCACCAATTGTTGAATATTTCCTCTTATGGAGAGGCTACACCACTTTATTTCTGACAATTAGCAACAATTGTTAATTCAAACCAATGCTAAAAGTCATTCCATGAATGCACCTTGTTAGATTTTGTTGAGGCGAGTTGGAATTAAATTTAGGTTATGGTTATTTATAAAATAGTCACCAAAGCCAACATTTCACAATGATTTGACAACCACCACCGAAAAACCATCGCAAAATGCACCTTTTTTTGTAGTGTTATATGATTTGTAGGTGATCAAGAAAGTTCTCAAAGTAGTTACACACCCTACAAGCTAACCTATGAAGTATCCTAAGAGGACCTACTACCAAGACTAGGAAGGGCTTGAGTCGAGCTCGCTCACTGATGTAGACACATCTATTTAGCCTAAATTGCCTATTTATGCATGTTTTTAGGTTCATAGAAGCATCCAGCAATGTAAATATTACAAAACATGCAGCATCATGCATTTAGAACATTGTATAAATTGTGTATTAATTTACCCCTTTTAATGGCCAAGGGAGAGGGTGACACATTTATGGGCCTCGGATTGAAGATCCAACCGTACAGATCTGATCAGGGTGATGATTGAAGTCCAACACCTCCGAAATTGACTTGATCGGACCTCCATAGCATCATATGCAGTCTGAAGAAGATCAAAGGACAAGGGACTAGGTAACATGATTCAGAGCCTCAAACAACAAATTTGACGACACGGATGGGTCGGGTCGATGATTATAGCCCAACGGCAAGAAGATCAACCCATTCGAACATCCATGGCATCCCTTACAAATATTTGAAGATGGACGGCTGATGTAAACACATTTACACTACTTAAAATGTCTATTTATGCATGTTCTTAAGCATAGGATTGCATTTCATGATATAAATATTGCATTACATGCATCATCTTGCATTTAGAGTAGTTTGAATAAAATGGAGGTTAATTGTCTCCTTTTATGTGCTTGGACAGGGCAAATATTTTATCGGGGCCTCGGATCAAAGATCCAACCGTATGGATATGATCAGGGCGACGATTGGAGTTCAACGACTCCAAGATCGCCCTAATCAGGCATCCGTAGCATCAGATAGAGACCGGGGAACCCTAGAAGATCAAGGGCCAGGATGGTGTAAATCCGCACTTCAGATGGAAAATCCGACCACACGGATGAATTCGGATCGACGATCGCAGTCGAACGACACAAAAATCGAGTCAATCCGACATCCGTGGCACCATCTACAACTTCCAGAAGATGGACGGCCAAGATAGCGCCACGTGGCGCCATCCCAGCCGCCCAATCGGCCGCAGGAGTCCTGTGAAGACCGCGCACCGTCTCCTCTCCGCCGTTGGATCTCGATCCAACGGCTGCGGTCGCTCGCGTTTAAAAACGTCCGCGCGACCATTTCGCCCGCGTAGCGCAGCGGCGACGCAGCCGCGGGCGAAGCGGAGGTCGCGGGTTCGAGCCGCGGTGAGGGGGTCGAAGGCGCGGGCGAGCGGGCGCGCACGAGCGTCAGATGAAGATCCAACGGCCGCGCGCGCCCGATAGCGCCGACGCGCAATTGGACGCTCTGGTGGGCGCGCGATCACACGCGGGCGGCGCGCTACGCAGCGGGCGCGGACGCGTTCAAGCCGTCCGATCTCGCGATCGGACGGCTGAGACGACGCGGACGTGCGTATGCGTTACGCGCGCAGGCCAGCCGAGCGGGCGCGCGTGGGCGCGGCGGCGACGGCGGGGCTTTAGCGACGGTTTTATCCGTCACTAAAGACCCCTTATTTATTATTTTGAAGATGTAATGTCCATTTTGCCCCCACTCCTTGCAACTATAAAAGGAGACCCCCTCCATACGAAATTTTCATCCCTTCCTTCTCCTCTCTACCTCTCCAAAGCTCAAGAGAAGCTTGTCCCACACCCGGGATGCTTCTCGCGAGATAAAGTCCAAATTTTCGTCCCCCTTCGGAAGTGGATCCCGCGACGACGACGGCGTGCTGCTTCGTTCCCGTTCTTCTGCTTCGTCCTCCTTCATCCCGCTTCGTTCTCCTTCGTCCAGGCGTCGTCCCGTCCGGCTCGTCCTCCAAGCGACCGTCGAGGAGGATTTCTCTCTCCCTATTCTTTTTACTGCTTTCTAGTATAGATTTACTGCTTTCTAGAGTAGTCTATTCGTCCTCCGAGCGATCGTCGAGGAGGACACTTCTCCCTCCATTCTTTTAATGCTTTCTAGAGTAATTGTTTTATGTTTTCTAGTTGTAACGAAAGAACTCTTTTATGATAAATTCCTTGTCTATTCTACATCTCATTTTGATTTCCATGTATAGTATTCTTTCTCTCTCTCTTACTCCCTCTGTCTCTTTTATTTGTTGTAGATACTTAGATAGTTTAAATTGAATTTCTTTGTGACAAAATAAAAAGAAACGCGAAGTTTTTAAATCAAACGTTCGCCTCCCTGTGTTCGACCCGGAATTTTAATTTCGGTATAAATTTTATTTGTTGAACACGAATCCTTCGCTTTCGAACTACAACGACGGGTTTTCCAAAACCAAACACGTTAGCGTAGGTGCGTAAAATACGTTCAACATTTTGGCGCCGTTGCCGGGGAGGCAACGCTCTTTGATTTCTCTTCGCATTTTGTAACTTACAAATCATTTACCTCACTTTTTTTTTTCCTTTCTTATTGTAATTGCAGGTACTCTTTTGAGACAGGCAAAAGCGGTAGATCGGAGTAAAGTGCTGTGGAAGGTTTTGTAAGTTATCCCCCACCTCCCACCCATTAGATTTCATTTCATCACATAATAATTCAAACATCAATCAACCTAGGTGTTCTTATAAACTCTAAGGTTAGATTGTTTGTTGTTTGACATCCATACTCACTCCAACCCCCACATTAAAAAAATAATAATAATAATAAAAAAAATCTCACAGAGGTACACAACCTCATCTGATTTTCTAACTCAACCGGTAAACCAATCTTAGGAGCCGGTACACACATCCAAACACATAATCGAGTAGAAATCAGATTGGGTAATCATTTGTGTGCCTAATTAGGTGGTGCATCAGGCCAGTTGTTTGAGTTGTTTGGGTCGCACCACTTCAAATAAAATCAACTCATCAAGTAGCTGCCAATTAGGTTCAACTCTTAGGGATCTACCAAGCACTCCACATTCTTTTTAAACTTTAAAGGAAAATATCTTCACCTGTGCTTGCAAAACCTGGTGTGCCAATGAAACTTGATTGAAAACACCTAAAGTTGAATCCTAAAAGCTACTAAGCAAGATTTGAACCTTAAAATTCATCACATCAAAAATAATCTTGCTTGAAAACCACTGGTTGTGCACGCACACACAAAGCAATCAATCATTAAGGGCACAACCCATTTAAAGGGCCCATCACATTCCAAAGCACATTCAAACCTAGCCCTAAATAAAACAGAGTAGACGTTGGCCTTAAGGATTGGACTCGCTCTTCAGAACTCAGAACGAGATTATTTTCGATTAGTCTGTTTCTACTGTTCAATCTGATGTCTAGCTAGGGGAGCAGAGTCAAACGATCGCGGCTGGGGGGTACACTAGGAACCGGAGGCGCAAGCCAAAGGAAGAACCTTCTCCCCAGTCCCTCCTTCTAACTGGTTGGATTGAACAGACAGAAGTAGATCAAATCGTTCCTTTATCTCAAGACGGGTTTTGAGAGTCTGTAGGCTAACCCATTTAAGGACAGGTTTGATTGTTTGTATTGCAGGGCACCTTTCTTCCTCCCGTGTCTCATGAATCCTTCCACATATTTCACGCATTCCCGCTCTTTTCCTCCTGTTGTAAATTATCCTCAACATGACGATTATCCCAACTCGTATTGTAATCGACCATCAGTTAGTTGGGATAGTTCGGATTGGGGATACAATTCCGGACCCCCGTGTTTAGGGTCTAACCCTGAACACTTTGATTCTCAATTCTATCCTTCTCAGAGTTGCATCGATTATAGATCGTCCTCCTTTCATGAACAACCTAATGCGATCTACAATCAAGAAGGATACACTGATCCTTACCCATCCTCTGATTTCACTGCCTTTAGGTCATCTCCATCTTTTGAACAATCTGAAATGACCTATTATCAGGATGGGTATAACGAATCTCAATTCGTTAATTCCTCTACATTGATGTCAAACCCGCCCAACCCTGAACCAACTCATTTGGTTCAGGTTAATCAGGTTCAAGATAAGGTTCTGGCTAACTTGAGGAATATCATTCAATCTTTAGAAGTTCAGCCAATACCTTGCATTGAGAGATTGGAGCCCCTGATTGAAATGATTGATGATTTAAACAAGTCTTTGTTGGATTGGCTCCAGGATGTTAAGGATAAGAACCCGGGTGAGTTTCTACTTGGGAAATTAGCGAAATTGAGGATGAGATTCGTGGTTGCTTTGATTCAATCTTGGAATAATTCCCAGGATGAACTCTCTTCAGGAAAGCCAATGACAGAACCCGCTCAGGCACCTGTTGGGGGGGACACGTGTTATGAAGCTGACCAGATTGAATTAAAACAACCAATTAAGGATGATTTGATTTCTTCACCTGAAATCCCTGAGCCAGGTTACGAGGAAACATATGTCTCCTTGGAACGCAAAGTGACAAATGATTTTGGGACATACATTGATACGGATCCTGATGGTGAAGATTCAAGATGCGAAGTCTCACACGAGTTTTCAGATCACGATTTTTGTGAGACGATTGGGCCTGAGGAATCTGATAGATCATTTGATAGCCCAATAACTGAGGAAACTGATCTTATTAGGGCACACGATACGGATCCAGAATCGCATTTTCTGGAGGAATTAATTCAATGCCCTGATTATCAGTTACACCCTGTTGAGCTTATTGATGATTCTAATTCTGAGATAATTAGACCCAAGTCAATTTTGATTTTGCCACATCATCTAGACTTGGAGATTTCAGACGGGGTGATGAATATACAAGAGGTCATGGAATTTGATATGCCGAATGAGGAGGATAGGAGCTGGGAAATTCTGATTTGGGAAGTCAATTTTGGAGGAAATGGAAGATTGAGTCGAAGGGTTCCTTTTAAACTGAAACCATCAAATCAGAACCCTTACGACATTTGTTTCGAGGATGTCAAACTCAAGCACACATTTAACGATTATCCTTTTGAGCTTCAATTCTCTGTAACCCGACATTTTGGCCTTGGGTTGCATCCTCACAAATCGCAGGCCCGACCCCGCTTGCATTCTGATTTTAGGTTTTGGGTAATTTTTATCCAGAACCTAAGATATTCTCGATTATGGGGTGTGGGTCTGCACCACAATCTGGTCCACATCTGTGGACCTCTGCTGATAGGTCAGAAGATTCTTCTGTTCATTCTAATTCTGACCTGCACATGTGAATTCTTCATTTCTTTTCTTTGTATAGTGTGCCTAGCTGAAGGCACTAAACTCAGCACATATACAGTTCTTTTTCATTTTCATCTCGGAGCGGACCCGATATCCACGCAATTCAGGTGCTTTCTACGCTTTTCCACTCTGTTTTATGTCTTTTTAATACAATGAGGACATTGCATTAGATAGGCATGGGGGGATGGATATTTATCTTTGAATTCATTCGTCAGCTCCGTAGATTTGTTTTATTTTATATAAAAAAAAAAATCAAAATTAGGAAAGAGAATTTGGGTTTAAGAAAATTTTCGATCTTAAGAAATACTATATTATGTTCTGAACACAAAGACCCTTCAGGTCTTTGGACTTAATCAGCCCGTATATCCACTAAAATGTGGATATGTTTTTCGAGTTCTCGCCAACTTGAATTTTATTTTAATTGGAGTAAATAAGTTTGGGTGATAAGTACACGACTTATCAACCCGCCCTCTGATGTGAGGGAATTTTGAGTTTTAAGCATCTACACACTTTCTTTGCACTGACTCGTTGTTTGGCGATTTTAACGGAAATTGGGTAGCTAATGAACCTTCTAGGGTGATATGGCTGGCAAGTTATCGTGGGTAACAGCCCATAGGTAGGTTGTCCAGAGCCCAGTCGCTGGACCTTTCTCTTTTTGCTGCCTTTAGGTAAATCTTAGACCAGGGAAGCCACCTACTTAAAAAAAAAAAAAAAAAAAATCAAAAAGGAGAAAAGAACAAAAAGAAATAAGCCACACTTCGCCGCACGAGTATGGCTGGCAAGTTGTCGGTGGTAACAGCTCATCGACCGGTTGTCCAGAACCCAGCTCAGAAAATGCACTAAAAATTCCCAAAACACTTAGGAAGAAGCGGAGAAGTAGAATAAACCGGGGAGATATACACTGGATTCACCCTTGTGTTGACCCCGTTAAAAAAATAAAAGTAGGGAGAAAGCTACCGGTTGTAAAGATACACCTTTAGGCAGAATTCTTTTTGAGGTCACCTAGAGGCGTAGAAATCCGAAGTCCGTTTTAATTGCCGGTCAACGAGTCTATCACAATCACAATAAGATGCTTAAAACTTAGGGTTCTCATCAAATCTTGGGTGAGTTGAATGGCCGTAGAAAGCCACTCTTAGACCCTAAAATTTGAAAATCCAAAAAAAAAAAAAAGAGAGTAAAAACAGAAAAAGAAATTTTTCTTTGAATAAGGCGAGGCTTGAGGCGGTCTGCATTTTGGCTGATACCCGGGCACTGTTGTGTCTTTGAAAGTTCAATTCTTAAGTAGACAATTTCTTAATGATTGAAAATAACTCAGGTCCAAATAATCTAACCTAATTCTTTTATAAATAGCATATAGTTTTTGCTAGGGACTAGCAAAAGATAGGCATGGGGGTATGATGTAAACACATTTACACTACTTAAAATGTCTATTTATGCATGTTCTTAAGCATAGGATTGCATTTCATGATATAAATATTGCATTACATGCATCATCTTGCATTTAGAGTAGTTTGAATAAAATGGAGGTTAATTGTCTCCTTTTATGTGCTTGGACAGGGCAAATATTTTATCGGGGCCTCGGATCAAAGATCCAACCGTATGGATATGATCAGGGCGACGATTGGAGTTCAACGACTCCAAGATCGCCCTAATCAGGCATCCGTAGCATCAGATAGAGACCGGGGAACCCTAGAAGATCAAGGGCCAGGATGGTGTAAATCCACACTTCAGATGGAAAATCCGACCACACGGATGAATTCGGATCGACGATCGCAGCCGAACGACACAAAAATCGAGTCAATCCGACATCCGTGGCACCATCTACAACTTCCAGAAGATGGACGGCCAAGATAGCGCCACGTGGCGCCATCCCAGCCGCCCAATCGACCGCAGGAGTCCTGTGAAGACCGCGCACCGTCTCCTCTCCGCCGTTGGATCTCGATCCAACGGCTGCGGTCGCTCGCGTTTAAAAACGTCCGCGCGACCATTTCGCCCGCGTAGCGCAACGGCGACGCAGCCGCGGGCGAAGCGGAGGTCGCGGGTTCGAGCCGCGGTGAGGGGGTCGAAGGCGCGGGCGAGCGGGCGCGCACGAGCGTCAGATGAAGATCCAACGGCCGCGCGCGCCCGATAGCGCCGACGCGCAATTGGACGCTCTGGTGGGCGCGCGATCACACGCAGGCGGCGCGCTACGCAGCGGGCGCGGACGCGTTCAAGCTGTCCGATCTCGCGATCGGACGGCTGAGACGACGCGGACGTGCGTATGCGTTATGCGCGCAGGCCAGCCGAGCGGGCGCGCGTGGGCGCGGCGGCGACGGCGGGGCTTTAGCGACGGTTTTATCCGTCACTAAAGACCCCTTATTTATTATTTTGAAGATGTAATGTCCATTTTGCCCCCACTCCTTGCAACTATAAAAGGAGACCCCCTCCATACGAAATTTTCATCCCTTCCTTCTCCTCTCTACCTCTCCAAAGCTCAAGAGAAGCTTGTCCCACACCCGGGATGCTTCTCGCGAGATAAAGTCCAAATTTTTGTCCCCCTTCGGAAGTGGATCCCGCGACGACGACGGCGTGCTGCTTCGTTCCCGTTCTTCTGCTTCGTCCTCCTTCGTCCCGCTTCGTTCTCCTTCGTCCAGGCGTCGTCCCGTCCGGCTCGTCCTCCAAGCGACCGTCGAGGAGGATTTCTCTCTCCCTATTCTTTTTACTGCTTTCTAGTATAGATTTACTGCTTTCTAGAGTAGTCTATTCGTCCTTCGAGCGATCGTCGAGGAGGACACTTCTCCCTCCATTCTTTTAATGCTTTCTAGAGTAATTGTTTTATGTTTTCTAGTTGTAACGAAAGAACTCTTTTATGATAAATTCCTTGTCTATTCTACATCTCATTTTGATTTCCATGTATAGTATTCTTTCTCTCTCTCTTACTCCCTCTGTCTCTTTTATTTGTTGTAGATACTTAGATAGTTTAAATTGAATTTCTTTGTGACAAAATAAAAAGAAACGCGAAGTTTTTAAATCAAACGTTCGCCTCCCTGTGTTCGACCCGGAATTTTAATTTCGGTATAAATTTTATTTGTTGAACACGAATCCTTCGCTTTCGAACTACAACGACGGGTTTTCCAAAACCAAACACGTTAGCGTAGGTGCGTAAAATACGTTCAACAACGGCCAAGATGGTGCCACATGGAGCCATCCTAGCTACCCGAAAGCTACCTAGAGCCCCCGCTCAACTCCAACAGCACACCCAATGTTCAATCTAAATCGTCGGATTTGAATCCAATAGTGGAGACATGGCCACGTAGCTCCTCCATCGGATCACACCTCCAAAGATCACCTCCTCATGGATTGTGGGCTATCGGAACTTCATCAAACGATCACAAGTGCATGGTCATCAAAACTTCCTTGTGACACAGTGGCACCCTTGGCTTAATGGTCACCTATGCACCTCTTAAACAAAGAGGCGTAGGTTTGAAACTCCCAACGTCCTTCTTCAGCACACAATAATTGAAATTCAATTACTCGATTGCAATCGAGCGGTCGAGAAGCACCCACATCGCCTGGGCATGCAATGAGGCGTGAGAGGGCACACAATTAGTGGCATTGATTCAACTACGTGGAGCTACAAATGCCTTCAACCGCAATCACACACCATCCAACGTGCATGTGAGCGATTTGAGGGGAGCACGCGTACGCAATCTGTAGCATCCAATGCTGATTCAATAGTTGTAGATCTCCCTTTCCAGTGAGTGCATGAAAGCGATCGAAAGTGAGCGCACGATGAGCGCTACCTCCTCAATCGTTTGGTGAAGATCATACAGTTGGCCTTTCTCGTCACATTACCAGTAGTGAATATGCAGCACAAGCATGCGAGGGGCACTTCCTGCTATGCACGGATGCCCTACATGCGTCCCATGGCCAATGCGTGTCCTTTAATCCCTCAAAGTCGAATTTAGCCTTTCCCTTCACCTCCCATTGATCCTCATCTCTACCTTTGCTAATCCTACCTCCTCTAGAGCTTCAAAAGCCTCCCAAGCTCCCAAGAGCTCACTCCAAAGCCATTAGGCCACCTATTAGCTTAGATAATCCTATCCTCCACTAAATATTCATCTCGCTTCTCAACCCCTTAATAAGTGACGTAAAGGTTGTCCCCTCATCCCCATTCAGGTATTAGATCATCTCCACCTTCTCCCCCCTTTCCTATAGCTTGGTTAAGCCTTCCTCTAGCCGGATTCCTCCTGCATCGCATCCTCGTTGTCCCCCATCTCACCTCCTTCATCCAGTTGCCGCCGAGTGTAGCCTTGCTAGACATCCACTTCAGGAGATTTCTTCTCAACCCCTCTCTCTTTTATTCCCTTTATTCTAATCTTTCATCTAGACTTAATAAACATTATTTTTCTCTAACATATCAGATTCTCTCTTGTTATTTTAATTGCAAGTAGATTAGCTTAGATAATGATAATCGAGATTTGAACGAGAAAAGATTTGAGTTGAAAACCTGTTGTCGTAGTGTGTAAAAATCCACTACCAGATACAATTTATAACCGAAGCTCGAGGTGAGCCCCGGGTCGAACATGAGGAGGCGAACGTTTGGTTTTGAAATCCATGCTTTAATTTTATTTGTTTTTGGTGTTTTTATCTTTTGTGATTTTTTTGGCATTTTTATAAGGCAAGAGATCAAATGGACAAAATCTTTATCTAGCTAATATACTTGCAAAATAAGAGAGAGAGAGAGAGAGAATATCACTGTATATCTAACCAGAGTCTATTACAACTAATCTGAAAACATTAAACTACACTAGAAAGCAATAAAAGATAGAATGAGTTGAGGAAATCCCCCTCGACGGCTGCTTGGAGGATGACTCGCTTTGACGGTGCCTGGATGAAGGTGGTGAGGAGTTGGAGGAAGGAGAATGGCATTAGAGAAAGAAGGATGGGGCAGGACGGTGTCGCGGCAAGGATCTACTTCTGGATAGGGGTGAGAGGATGGCCACGAGATGCTCCACAAAGGGGGGCAAGAAGTGGGAAAATATTTTACTTTTCTACTCTAAGGAGCATCCCGAGCTTAGGACCAGCTCCTTAGAGCTTTGGAGGAGGTGTGGGAAGAAGAGGAAGAGATGAAGAAGAATGGGAGGGGTGGTGGTCCTTTTATAGTGAAGGAAAGGAGACAAAATAAGATCACGGGTCAATAGCGACATTTACAATCATCGTAGCTCTACTGCAAACATCACTAAAGGTCCGTTGGCACTCGCACACACGCGTGCGGTGCACGTGCACTACTGGCACTGAGGTTGGAGGGGCCACGGCCGTTGGATGCTTAATGAGTGGCTACGATTGTTTGGAGATTGAGCGCTCAGATCGCGCACTACTACGTGTCCGATGACCCGTATAATCCTACGTTGGATTGCGTGTCTACATCGTGTGGTGCTCGTCACGCCACGTAGCCACCTTCTTAGCCACCAGATCTCCATTACACGATCCAATTTCAATCGCATGCCACCGCTACTGGATTCATCCCCTCACCCCGGCTCAATCTCGAGCTCGCAGGTTGAGAACGCCACTTGCGACCACTATGCTACGTCTTCGAATGTGTCGAGGAGATGAATTGGTGGAGGCGGCTTCTCAGCCATTAGATCTTTATCCAAAGGCTGAGAATAGATAGCACGAATGAAGATGAGGTGCTGTTGCAGGCTTGGATGGTCTGGATGGCATGACGTGGCGCCATCTGAATTGTTCAACTTCAGATGCTTGTTGGTGGTACCATGGATGTCGGATTGGGTTGATTTTCACATCGTTGGGGTGCGATCGTCAATTCAGATCCATCTGTGTGGATGGATTTGTTGTTTGAAGATCCAAATTGCATCACCTGACTACTTGGTCGTTGATCTTCCTCGAACTGCATAATGTGCTACGAGACTCCGATCAAGGCAATTTCGAAGGAGTTAGACTCCGATCGTCATCCTAATCAGATCCGTACGATCAAATCATCAATCCAAGGCCCTAAAATAAATCTCCTTCTCTCCTGGCCACAAAAGAACACGAATTAACCTATAATTTATACAAATTATTCTAAATGTAGAATGATGCATACTATGCAATATTTATAATATGGAATGCATCTATAAGGTTAGGAACATGCATAAATATGAATTTTAACATAAATGGATGTGTATACATCAGGTAATATTCCGTTTGATCTTCCATCTGTCTTAAAACACTAAAAAAATTACGAAAGACAAAATTCTCCAAAAACAAATAAATGTAAATGCGAATTTTAATAAAATCAAGCGTCAACTCCCTACATTCGATGTAGGCTTTACCATTCCTATTATAAATATTATATAACAGGTTGGAGTTTTCTGCAAAAATACGACAACGCAGGTTTCTCTTCCCGAAACTCCTATTGGAGACCATTTGGGCTCTCCCTGCACCATCAGCTTGCCACTTTCATTAATCATCTCTTTGGCAAGCCTACTCCTACCCTCCGGGACCCATATCTTGGGTCTTGGAAAATCTACTCTAGCAGCCTCAATGTATATATCTAATATCTAAGGAATGTGCCTAGCTGAATGCACTAAATTCAGCACATGTTTATATTCTATTTGAAGCTAACCCAATCGTCATTAAATTCAGGTGATATCTTCTTTGTTCTACGCTTTTTCATGTCTTTTTAATACAATGAGGACATTGCATTACCTAAGCATGGCGGCTGGATGTATTCATCTCTAAATTAGTTTGTCAACTCCAAATTTATTTCTTTATAAAACACTTTTGCAAAAGTATAAAAAATTGATAATTAGTTAGAGAGGACTTAGGTATTAGGAGTTTTTCAACTTTAGGAAATAATATGATAGGACCTAAATGCTTAGACACTTCACTTCTTCAGGCTTAATTAGCTTGGGTGTCCACTAAAATTTGGACATATTTCTCAAGTCCTCACCACTTTAAGTTTATTTTAATTTGGTTAATAAGGTGGGGTGATAAGTACAAGATTTATCAATCCACCCTCTTATTTAAGGGGACTTATAGTCTAAGCATCTACACACATCTCACATCTCACATTGACTCACTACTCAAGTGGTCTTAACGGAAAGTAGATAACTAATAAACATACTAGGGTGGCATGGCTGGCATGTTGCTGTGAGTAACAACTCATAGCCAGGTGTCCAGAGCCCAACCATGTGACCCATTCTCTTTAGTTGTTGCCTTTAGATAAATCTTAGATCAGGGAAGCTAGCTACTCAAAAAAAAAAAGAAAAAAACTAGAAAAATACCCAAAAGAAGAGAAAAAAATGAAAAAAAAATAGAAAAAAGGAGAAAAAAAAGACTAATATGCCACACTTCACCGCACGAGTATGGCTAGCAAGTTGCCATGAGTAACCTCCCATTGCTGTTTGTCTAGAGCCCAGCTCACAAAATGCACAAATAATTCCTAACACTTACAGAGAAGCGGGAAGTAGAATAAGCTGGGAAGATATACACTGGGTTTACCCTTGTGTTGACCCCATAAAAATAAAAGTAGGGAGAAAGCTATTGGTCAAATAGATACACCTTTAGGTAGGATTTTTCGTTAAGGGTCACCTAGGGTTTGTAGAAACCTGAGGTCCATTTTGATTACCGTTTAGTGAGTCAATCACTTTTTCACAATAACATGCTTACACTTAGAGTTCTTTCGAGCCTTGGGTGGGTTGAGTAGTCGTAGAAAGCTACCCTGAAACTCTAACTCAAAAAGACCAAAAAAAATTAGAAAAGAACAAAAATAAAAAATATCTCTTCTCTTTTATATGGAATAAGGTGAGGACTTGGGTAATTTACATTTTGGCAGGCACCCAAGTATTATTGAGTCTGTGAAGTTTAGCTCCTTAGTTGAAATTTCTTATTATTGATAAATAACAAGTGCCTAAGTAATCAGATCCTTATTCTATTTTATAAATAACACGTAGTTTAGTTTTACTAGGGACTAGCAAAATATAGGCATGGGGGTAGGATATAAACACATCTATTTAACCTAAATTGTCTATTTATGCATGTTCCTAAGTTCATAGAAGCATCCAGCAATTAATGTAAATATTGCATAACATGCATCATACACATTTAGAATAGATTGTATAAATTGTATATTAATTTACCCCTTTTAATGGCCAGGAGAGGGCGACACATTTATGGGCCTCGGATTGAAGATCCAACCATATGGATTTGATCAGGGCGACGATCGGAGTCTAACACCTCTGAAATCGCCTTGATCGGACCTTCGTAGCATCATATATAATCTGAGGAAGATCAAAGGCCAAGGGGCTAAGTGACGTGACTTGTAGCCTCAAACGACAAATCCAACTGCACGGATGGTTTCAGGTCAACGATCGTAACCCAACGATGCGAAGATCAACCCGATCAGACATCCGTGGTGTCCCCTACAAATATTTGAAGATGGACGACCAGGATGGTGCCACGTGGTGCCATCCCAACCACCCAAAGGCTACCCAGAGCACTTGCTCAACTCTAGCAGCATGCCCAGTGCGCAATCTAGACTGTCATATTTGAATCCAACGGTGGAGATGCGGCCACATAGCCACTCCATCGGATCACACCTCCAAAGCTCGCCTCCTAGCGGATTGTGCATCATTTGATCTTCATCGAACGGCCACAAGCGCATGACCATTAAAACTTCCTCATGACACAGCGACACTTTTGGCACAATGGTCTCCCATGCACCTCTTAAACAAGAGGCGCAGGTTCGAAACTCCCCACGTCCTTCTTCAGCACGCAATTCGACCGCTTAATCGCAATTGAGCAGCCAAGAAGCACCCACGTTGCCTGGGCATGCGATGAGGCGTGAAATGGCATGCAATTAATGGCCTTGATTCGGCTATGTGGCACTACAGATGCCTTCAAGCACGATCACATGACATCCAACGCTTGTATGTGCGATTTGAGGGGAGCACGCACATGCAATCTAAAGCGTCCAAACCGATCCAACAGTTGCAAATCTCCCTCGCCAATGAGTGCATGTGCGCAATCGATTGCGAGCACGCGATGAGCGCTGCCTCCTCAATCGTTTGATGAAGATCGAACGATTGGCCTTTTTCCTCTCATTACAAGTAGTGAATACGCAGCACAAGCATGCGAGGGGCGCTCCCAGCTACGTGTGGACCCCCTACATACACCTCATGTCCCATGCATGTCCTTTAATCCCCCAAGGCTGAATTTAGCCTCTCCCTTCACCTTTAAAAACCCCCCTTCACCTCCCATTTATCCTCATCTCTACCTTTGCTAAACCTACCTCTTTTAGAGCTCCAAAAGCCTCCCAAGCTCGTAAGAGCCCACTCCCAAGCCATTAGGTCACCTATTAGCTTAGATAATCCTATCCTCCACTAAATATTTGTCCCGCTCCTCAACCCCTTCATAGGTAACCTAAAGGATGTCCCTTCATCCCCATTTAGGTATCAGATCATCTCCACCTTCTCACCCCCCTTCCTATAGCTTGGTTAAGCCTTCCTCTACCTGGATTCCTCCTACACTACATCCTCGTCATCCCACATCTCACCTCCGTCATCCAGGCACCGCCAAGCATAGTCATCTCACCGGACATCCGCTTCGGGAGATTTCTTCTCACCCCATCTCTCTTTTATTCACTTTATTCTAATCTTTCATCTAGCTGTAATAAATAGTATTTTGCTCTAATATATCATATTCTCTCTCTATTTTCTCTCTCTTTATTTTAATTGCAAGTATATTAGCTTAGATAATATTATATTTGATCTTCCATCTATATGAAAACACCAAAAAAATTACAAAAGAGAAAATTCTCCAAAAAAAATAAAAATAAAGCGTGGATTTCATAAAATCAATGTCGCCTCCCTACATTTGGCCCGTGATTCACCATTCTAGTTATAAATATTATCTGATATGTCGAAGTTTTATGCAAAAATATGACAACGTGGGTCTCTTCCTAAAACCCTAAAATTGATTTCTTCGCACAAAATTTCTCGACAATCACTCACCACCAGACTCCACAAGGTGCAGGTGAGATGGACTTGTTGACCTCCAACCATCCTCTTCCTGTGGTGCAAAAATATGAGATAGAAAGACCTAGTGGCCTTATGTGTAGTGCACGTGAGAAGAGCACGTGTCAAGAAACACTGAGCAATAAAAAGCACAAGCAAGGTCTTTACCAAATCGTGATCCTCTTTTAGGGTTCCTTCTTTATTTAATGGACTTTTAGATATTCTCACTTAAGGATACTTTTCAATGAAATCAAAGTGAGATTCCTTTTCCCTTAAATACAAGTCCACAACTATGCAAAATGAATGACAGCCAGCTAAGAGGGTTTGGAGATGTGTACTTGACTCCTGCTCTCTTCAAGTATGCAAATTGATAGGAATTAAAGTCTAGGGTAGCTCAATTAGTCTTAATATGAATGCCTAAGGATATGTTGGTTCTAAGTATAAATGAGTTGCTTTTACATGCAAGTGTTCGCTTTTAATGCACATGTAATCACGCAAACAATTAGTTAGGAAATCACAGATAGATAGAGAGAGAGAGCCTAGAGTCTAAGTTATTACAATAAAAATAATAATCACTCTCCCACCAAAGAAAATAAAAAAATCTAAACTAAATCCTAATCTACGAAGCCTCCTCGTGCATGAACCCATGAACAACCCACTCCCACTCGCTATAATGAGTCCTACGAACCTACACAAAATGGACAAAAATGAGGCTCATGAATGCAAGATGAATGCAACTAGAATACCATAAACAAAAATACTTGTTAGCTAGCAAAGAAACAATACGAAAGATCCTTGGCAACAACACCAAAATTTGGTGTGTCACGCTCAAGTTGGAAAAATAGCGCACCAGAAAATTGACTTAATTATATTACGAATAGTACGAATCGGGTTAAATCCTCATAGAGATTATAGGATGTGTTCTCTGATGAGTTAGACAAGTTTAGGAATTTTTTTGGAATTTTTGAAAACATTTTCTGATTTTTTGGATTTTTCTAAGTCAAGAGAGTCAGAAAGACTATTCTTACCCCCTTCTAATGTGCAGACTCAACACTACATCTAGGGACCCCAGAAAAATATGTCGAATTTATCCCTGATAGTAGACTCATTAGGAAAGAAATAGCCACTACTTTTGCACAAATCGAAGTTGTATATAATTTGTTAAAAATTTGACAAGTCAAAAAATTTAGGTTCTTTTTTCAATGCGACCCTCAATCAGTGCACAAAATTTATCTGTTTTTCTATAATGAACTAGGCACCAACATTTGATGCAGTTCTTTTCTACTTCAATACCAAACTGTAGATAAAATTTTATGAATTTTGGGCTCCTAGATTCTACCACAGAAATGTTATAAAATAAAAATTAGAATCAATGAGAATGAGGAAAAATGTAAGAACGCAAAATAGGATCCAATCAATGAGAGAATTCACGGCGGGTTTCGAGAGATAAAATTGACAACTAAAAAGTGGTCACACAAGTTCAAATTGCTGATGATTTCTCCCCCCTAGCTTGTCTCATCCCACACAAACCTACTAAGGCTATAACCCAACTTGGATACGAAATCCTAGGCTTGGACTCTCCTATGTATGTTGCACATGCATAAAATAACATGATTGTCTAACAACCATACAAGAGCGAATAAAACCCATCTATGATTAAAACATGTTGATCCTACCACCTCACCTGCACTCAAAAAGAAAATTAGCCACCCATAGATATAACAAGAAAGCAATTAATCTCAAAAGAAATATTAATCATCATTAATAATAAATTCAAGGTTCTACAAAAAGATAACGACAAAGAGACTAAGAGAAAACCTTGAAGCTTTCGAGATGAACATCGCTCCACATGCAAGACTCCTCATAGAAGATATTGTGTGCTTTGAGTCTCACCAAGTTCTCACAATAGCTCCTCCTCAAGGTCCTCCTCCAAGAAGTAGTCTCCATGCGAAAGATGTTCGTGGGATGCAGCCGTAAAGACGAAGATGGAACCAATGGAGAGAGGGGGTGCCCAACCTTAAAGGAAGGCTTAATAATGGCCATCTAAGGTGGATGAAGGTGGTGGTGATTAGCCAACAATGGTGGAAGAAGGGTGGTGGGTGTAGCCTTATGTAGTGGTGGTCAAGGTTTTAGAGATGGTTGATGTGGTGGCTATGGAAGCAAGGGAAGAGATGATCTCAAAGGGGGTATGTACATGTATATTTATAGAGGAGGTGAGTGGCCAACAAGGTTGCTTGGAGGAGGCTTTCTTGGTCCTTAAGTTAGGTTTTCTAGAATACGCAATTAGGATTCCTAATAGGATTAGGATTCCTAAATAAGCAATTAGGATTTGCAATTTGGAATGTAGACCTTCTTTCAACATGGTGGATGGCTAAGGCTCTTTTGGAAACATCAAAGGTGGCAACCAAGGTGTTACGACCCGGTTCCCGAATCCCTATAGGACACGAGACCGGATCGACTCGACTGATCCCAAGACCCAGTTGTCCAACGAGAAAGTAACCAAAAAGCAAGAAAGTAAACCACATTCACTATGCTAAGCAACTAACAGTAAAAAGTACAGCAGTAAAGAAGTAAAACTACTACAGTACATATCACCACCACAACAGCAGAAAGTAACAAAATACAAGAACATAAAGTACAGAACGTAAGAGTGCAAAATGTAAAGGTACAAAAGTCTACTCACTACTACAAAGAGTACAACAAAAGCGCTACAACTACTGGGCTCTACTGGGCCCAGCACCCTTTGCAGCCGTAGGCTCTGGCTACTCAACACCTGGACCTGAAAAGGGTTATAAGTACATGAGTAGAGTGGCAACCAGCTAACTAAAGCAGTAAAAGTGGATAAGTAGATTTGGTTTTCCAATTATATTATTTCACAAATTATTTATTTTTCATCCATTGATTTAATTATCAAATCTCTTTCTTGATCTCGATTGTTCCTTGTGGGAACGATCTTGATTGCAGTCTTTTTCGAAGAGTAGAAGGCACACATGGTGCTCTCCTGGCCGGAAGAGTCCCCCATGGTGATCCTACACCCAGTCAACCACCCCAAGGTCACGGACAGACGTAACGGTGACTACGGCACACGTGATAAGTGCACGGGTAGCTACCCTGCACTAGCACGCGGTCAGTCGTTTCCGTTAGCGGGTGCACCCCAAAGTACAGCATAGAACCAATATAGGGCCTAGCCCTCTCAGATACAGAGGTCTAGCCCCTAAGAACCAAACAGTGGTCTCGCCCCTCCACAGTCCGTGCACCCTCGCCTGACTACACTGGTTTGCCCAGTGGGCCTAACAAATCGGTGTAGGGCGGCTAGCTGAATCCCGGGCCCCGTGGGGTGGCTATCAGGAAACTGCGAGTAATCTGGCTCTGGTATCGCATGATCAGGGTTATGCACCCCATGTCAATTTCAATGCATACTCCTGTGATGAGTATACATCTCAAGCATCTTCGACCACGAGGATGTCAACACTATCCAAGGTTATGAGCATAATAACCCGTATTCGGAGACGTATAATCCTGGTTGATGCCAACATCCTAACTTTTCCTGGTCTGGTAACTCACAGAGACCAAATCAAGTCCACACTACCAAACCAAACAATATGGGAATGCACAATACACAGACCCGAGGCAATAGCCATTCCCATCTCAGCAACAGTCACGTCCCATTTATCAGCTGTTGCACCATGATACCAATCATCCTCCAAAGCGATCCAACCCTTTGGAGGATTTAAGAGAGGAGTTACAAGAATCCATGAGGAAATCAATGCATGAGAATTTAAAGCTCATGAAAACAATGGCTGATCAGTCTCAAAACATTTAGAGTATGCAAAGCCAGATGCTACAGGAACATAGAGTGCAGGGAGCCTTGCCCTCCCAACCTGTCTCGAATCCAAGGTATATGGAGGACTAGGGTGCCCCACCTAGGTTCCAGGCACCATAAGGACAAGCGCATGCTGTATTACAGGCACCTCCTGGTTATCCTCCAGCTCAGCCTGCTCTTTTGCCAACCCTGTCCCAATCTACCCTATCTGCTCCTCCCCCACCTTATGGACAGTATACCGATGCAAATGCTGCCACATTGAGGAGCGATAAACCTACAAAGGACCCACCATATAGGCAAGAGGATCATAATACTTCTCTATCCTCTTCTCAAGCTAGCTCCTCCCCATTCTAACCCTTCCAAGGGACATACTAAGGAGAAGAAATCTTAACAGAAGGAACCAATCACTAACATCACCAACATCCCTATACCCTTCCTTGGAGCCTTGACCAGTGAACCTTAAGGAAAGATAAAAGGAATCAAAAGTAGTAAGGATGTAAGGGAGATTTTCAAAGAGGTTCACATTAAAATCCCTCTCCTCGATGCCATTAATCATATTCCTACTGTCGCTAAATTCTTCAAAGAATATTATACACCCAAGCGACAGTCTTGGAAGACCAACAAGGTGGTATTATCTAAGGAATCTAGTGCATTCATTTTGTCTGAGCTACCACTTAAGAAGAAAGAGCTGGGAGCCCCACTCATTTCCTATCAGCTATAGGACTCTCCTTTTGATCGAGCCTTCTTAATTTGGGTTCGTCCATTAATTTTGCCCCCACTGCTGTATTTGACCACTTCCAATTTGGGGAGCTAAAACCCACTTCGGTCACTATCCAGTTGGTTAACAGATAAGTCGGAGTGCCCTGAGGTGTGGTAGAGAATGTCATTGTAAAAATCCATGGACTTTGCTTCCCAGTGGATTTTTTTATCCTGGATATAGACATTCCTCCTAGTCTCTGCAATGCACCTATCATCTTAGGTTGCCCATTTTTAGCAACGGCCCAGGCTAACATTAACTGTGCATCCAGGTTTATGGAGATCGCCCTAGGAAATGAGAAACTCAGATTGGATATTTTTAGGGAGAACAAGAACCCACATTGTGATTTTATTGAGGACTCAGATGATGAATCTGAGCATTGTGCAAACATAGAGCTTCTTTATGAGTCAACTCTACACACAGCTTCTGTCGGGCTCATTGATTTGGTCCAAGTTAGGGTAGCCAAAGATCTAGATGAGATGACTACAATTGATCCTATTTCTATTGTACCACTCCCTGACTTTGACACTCCAGATTTGATTAATAATGATTCTGGTACCATGGTGGACACTGATTTGCCAAAGGCAATTGATGAGGCACATGATTCGGATTCCAAAAGATCTGGAGTGGAATTGCCTGAAAACTCCCATGACAAGCTCAAATGATAAATACATTGAAGACATAGATGTACATGAGATTCCATACATCCATGGGGTTAATTTTGAATTATCAAAGAATACAATCGAAGTTACGGAAGAATCTGATAAAAACCCCATTTCTGATTATGAGGAAAATTTGAAAAATCTTGAGGCATTTTTGCATTTAGGGTCAGATGAATCTATTACGTCCTCTTTCACATCCTCATTCTTGGATTCCAACATTGAGGAGTTCACAGAAGCCACAGAATTGAAGATGAAAGAATTAGAGGCTTTATTGCATCTAGATTCTAATTTTCCACACCTTGGGGATAATGAATTGTTGCCCATTATATTTGAGGATTCGCACCATGAACAAAATTCGGGCGATTTGTACGAGATTTCTAATCAAGCCAAGGATGAGATTGATTTGGGCAAATCAGGAGCTGTTGGGATGGAACACTGTCTTATTTGATACACCTACTACACACCCACCCACACCCAGATCCACTCATGAAATGGTTCCTTATACCATTTCAGGTTACACCACTCGGGTCCCTCCTTTTATTTCTCACCACTTTTACGACTCATATGATTTGTTTCCCACAACCGCCTCTGTATCCACCTCATCTGCATTACTCGCACACCCTAGCACTCGAATTTATCTTTATTTCTCTTGTAACACTTGGCTACAACCCACTCCAAGTCCCATTATTGTATTTTTTTAAACTTATGGGCTTGGTATTCACGGGCAATTGATCTATGTTTATAGCTTGCTATTGGCAATGGAACACAAAGTCCTATCATTTTTATTATCCTCTCTTCTGCAGTCACTGATCCATCTAGTTGAGTTTTTCACCCAGCTGGAGGCATTACCTTAGTATTTATACATAACATCTGCTTTCTATTTTATACATAGCATATTTCATTTTTGCATATTGTTCTTATCATGTTTGTGTTGGCATATGCTGAAGGAAGAACCAGGAACAATTCCAAGTGATTTCTATCCATTTACCCCCTATCTTGCTTTATTTTCCTTTTATTCATGCATGAGGACATCAAGAACTTAAGCATGGGGGGGGTAGTACACAAACTGAAAAATTTTCCTACCAACACCTTAGAAAGCATATTTTTATCAAGAGTTTTTATTAGGGATTTATTCTTTAGTTGATTCATGAATTTAGAATCCAGTATAATTTCACACTTGCACATAGAATTTGCAATGGATCTACTATGAAGATCGATAGACATCCTTAGTTTGTCTAGAAGAAGCATTACTTCTTTTCCTGAACCCTTAGACAGTAATTAGGGAGTCGCTAGTGCTCTAAATCATCTTCTATTAGATCCACCAAACAATTGTGAGGTGAAATTAGAGTGTCTAATAGTGCTCTAAGTCTAGTACAAGGGATCTTAGTTTCTAGATAATTGAATAATGATACTCGGAGTTAGGCATAGTTTTCGCTCTCAGTTCCAGCATACAAATTCATTGTATGAATTTTTTAGAGCCACCAAATAAGGTAAATACGCAAAGAGTGGGTTCTAATAAAACTAGGACTAAGGTGGATGGTTACGACTGTCCTTTACAGAATCCTCGGCTGAAGGAGGGTGTTAATGTCAAAGGTCAAAAAGTATGTTGTCCCATCCATTCCTTTCTCGATGTGGAGAGTAGACACTTCCACCAAATAAGCCACCAGATATCCTTTTGAATATCACTAATCCCCAATAATGCCTTGTGAATAAAAATTTGTGTGTGTATTGCATTGTGTTGGTAGATATAAAAAAAAAAAGAAAAGAAAAAAAAAGAGGAAAAGACTGATAAAAAAGTGTTGAGCTATGTTTATTTTGTGTCAAGTACATTGACGCAACAATATCTACTACCATTACGATCCACCAAATATAGCCTTGACCTACTTTTCTGTATTTCTGACCGCCCAAATACTGGCTGAGGAATTCTAACTTAGTTATAGAGTTATCAAAACTTAATTAAAGTATTAATGTCATGAGAGACCACCAAATATATTTATAAATCTAGTGAGATTGTGAGCTCGAAAAGAAAAGAAAAAGAAAAGAAAAAGAGAAGGAAAAAGAGAGTGTGTGGGTACAAAGGAACTAAAGAGAGATTAGTTTCTCTACCTCTCTCTGAGTTGATTTATTTAACAGCATGAAAATTTAGGTTCTATAGTACTGGTCTATATGTAGAACTAGAGGAGTGTGAGTCGCCAAATACAAACCCACTTAACTAAGACATTTTCTACCTAAGCCAAAAGTCGTGGCTGAAATTATAGATTATTTTGTTATACCCCCGAGGGAAGAAGTTTGTCTATCCCAATAAAGCTTTACTAGGGTTCAAGTACGAGCTTTAGTTGTGGATTGACTTTTCACTTGGATCCGTTGCATAGGCTACAGCACTACACTTTCATGATTATCTAGATTTCTAAATTTTTGGATGAAAACAAAAGAAATGGATCGCTAATAAAACTCTTGATAGAAATCAGCCATTTAGGGACCACTTTGCATTTAGTCTTGCATTTGTTAGGGACTAACAAGATTTAGTTATGGGGGTATGATTGCACATAATCATAGGACCTAATCTACCTAAATTAAGTTAGATCCTAGCTTAACTTAGGACTAATGCATGCATGAGCAGCATACTTTGCATTGTAGTTGATTTGTTTAGCCATGTAAATAATAATGCTATTTTATGTTCTAATTGAGAGGCAATAATAATTGCAGATGATTCAGAGGCATGGATGATAAATCCGACTGCATGGATGGACTCAAAGCGACGATCGCAGTTCGATGGTGCAAAAATCACCTCAATCGGAGCCCTGTAGCACCAACTACAAAGACGAGAAGATGGACGGTCAAGATGGCGCCATGTGGTGCTACCCCAATGGCCCTCTACCATGCCCTCAACCACTGAAGCGAAATGCAAGGTCGTTGGATCGTCATCCAACGGCCACGGGTGAGCTATGTCGTCTGCTTCCCCACGCTCTTCATCAAAGGACTTCATCTCAGCCATTGGATCTTCATCTAATAACTAAGGGCGCTCTCATGCTAAAATAAAAATGCAACCATCCGTCCGCGTAGCGTGTTGGTCAACCTCCTAAAGGTGAATCACGAGTGAGTGTTCGAGGAGTGAGGAGCAGGTCGAATTGAAGGAGATGGCGTGTGGCTAAAATTGCACCGCACGATCGGCAATCAACAGTTCATGAACTAGACATGTGGCGCATAGAGGCATGTCAAATCAGCACGTGCATGATGACGTGTGGCTGCACACATGATCACACGTGATCAGCGGTGAAGCTGTAGCATGCGCTATCTCAGTCATCGATTGTCATGATCGAACAACTGGATTTGAAATATCACGAGCATGCGATGAGCGGCAAGGTGGTTGTTATGACCCGACATTGTTACGAACGCGCGGCTCCAGACGTCTTTTAAGACGTCTGGGATGTGGCCCAGATGTCGGACCAGATGTCTGGAACCCCTTCCAGACATCTGGGATTCGGTTTCAGCGGCACGCGCGGTTGCGTCTGCGCGCCTGCGCATGTAGACCTGCGGTGCTTTTTTCCCTCTCTCCTGCGGGCGCAGGCTGCCCTCTGTGTCGCTCTCTCTCTCTCTCCCCGCGCGGCTTTAAAAAGCCTCGCCCACTCCCTCACTCTCATCGCCTCCACCCCTTCCTCTTCTCCTTCCAGCCAGTGCGAGAGTGAGCGAGCGGCGGCGGTGGCAGCCGCGACGAGTGCGGGAGGAGGTGTTGCCCAAGAAGAGGAGGCGCTCGACCGTGAGGGCGAGCTTGTCGGGGCTGTTAGAGCCGGCCGGCAGGGGAGCAGCAGACGCAGGGTGACGCGGGAGGCCTACTGCAGCTCGAGCAGCAGGCGAACGAGGCGCGGCACAGCCGTGCGTCGCGGGCGGAGGGCGAGTCGTGCTCTGATTCTGGAAGTTTTTCCAGAATCAAACGTCTGGGTTTCCAACCAGACGACGGGGAAGACGTCTGGAGGACTGTCCAGACGTCTAAAAGGTAAGTTATTTTCGAACCTTCTTCCTTTCCTTCGACCGTCCGTACTGAGCGCGAGGAATGGGTACGCGCAGGTTCTGAGATTCGCATCCAATGCGAATCAGACGTCTGGCAATGGTGCAAGACGACTGGAGGGACTTCCAGACGTCCGGGGTGACCATCGGACGTCTGGGAACTAGGCCAGACGCCCCCGCAGGCTTCTGGACGTCTGAGAGACCACGCAGGACAAGATACCATCTGATCCCATTTTTTTAAGACGTCTGGAAGAAATTCCAGACGTCTGATTTTGCACTGTTTCGTCGTTTTCGACCCGTTTAGGGCCCGTTCGGAGTCCGTTTTCTGCATTTCGAGTTGCGTGCTTTTCGGAATTAAATCCTCTACCCGTCTACAGTAGTTGTATACTATTTTGAGAAACTCCTTGTGTTTGATCCTTGTGATAGGACCCCGTTCCGTTGCAGTCTCGGGGGCTGCGGAGGTACGCGGGATTCCCGACCACGCCCTCAGTATGCCTGTTGTAACCGGTAGAGTAGCTTTTAAGTTTATTAGTATAATCTGTTAAATTATGGAACCATAAATAGAACCTAGGACATTGCATGAATCCTAGGGCTAGAAAACTAGATTGTATGATAGATCCTAGGATATGGCATGAATCCTAAGATGGGAAGAACTAGTGGAATATATGAATACTGCAGTCTTGGAAAATGTGGAAAGGAAATAATAGCTACCTGTAAATTGGTTTAACAGCTGCCTGTTATGAATAAATGAGCATGCCTGAGAATATGGGATGTATGAACGTGAAACTGGAAAGGTGAAACCTGAATGTGCTGAGTTAAAAGAACTGGAACCCTACGGGGAATTAGGAGTGGAACTCCTGGAAAGAGAAAGGAGTGGAACTGAGAAAGAAAGACGTGGTAGTGTGCTGTCTCTTGGGTACGTAGTACCAAGGGAAGTACCTGTACCTGTTTAGTGCAGAGCGGAGCCAGCCGCCCTAGGGACCCGGGGTTAGGACTGGCCACTTTGTACCGACTTGCTGGCCCTCCTGTACGTAGTACCGAGGAGAGCTACTAGTGTAGGGAGGTACTAGCTACCCCACGGGCCCTGGGGTTCTGCTAGCCTCCTACACCGACTTGTTAGGCCCACTGGGCAAACCAGGGTAGTCAGGCGAGGGTGCGCGGACTGTGGAGGGGCAAGGCCCCTGTTTGGTTACTGTGGAGGGGTTCGACCCCTGTTACTGAGAGGGCTCTGCCCTATGCTGGTTCCGTGCTGTGCTTTGGGCGCACCCGTTAACGGAAACGACTGACCGCGTGCCAGTGCGGGTTAGCTACCTGTGCGTTTATCGCGCGTGCCGTAGTCACCGTTACGCCTGTCCGTGACCTTGGGGTGGTTGACTGAGAGTAGGATCACCACGGGGGACTCTCCCGGCCAGGAGAGCACCACGTGCTACTTCTACTTTTTGGAAAAGACTGCAATCAAGATCGTTCCCATGAGGAACATTCGAGATCAAGTGAAGGATCTGAGAAATAGATAAATTTTGAAACAATAGAAAGACGTAAATAAAGGAAGAAAGAAAATTAAAACAGCTACTATACACCTTACTGTTTCTTTAGTTTAGCTGCCACTCTACTCTGCGTTTTGCTAACGTGTTACACTCATTGCCTTTCAGGACCAGGTGTTGAGCAGCCAGGGTCAGCGGCTGCAGAGGACGCTGGGCCGAGTAGGGTCCAGTAGAGTTACCACCGTTCTCTTGTACCTCTTTTTGGGTTCCACTGTAGTGAGTAGTTCTTGTTACCGCTGTACTTTTCTTTACCTGCAGTTCATATTATGTTATGAATGTTGTTCTACTGTTGTGGTGGTATATACTGTAGTGGTTTCTTTCCTTACTGCTGTATTTTCTTACTGTTAGTTATATTCATGCTGAATGTGATTTATTTTACTGCTCTTTTGGTTACTTCCTCGTTGGACGACCAGGTCTTGGGATTAGTCGAGTCGGTCCAGTTCTCATGTCTCGTAGGGACTCGGGAATCGGGTCGTTACAGACATCAAACGTCGTTTAAGACTTCTGGGGGTTAGTCCAGACGTCTGGTCAGACAGCTGGAAGCCTTCCCAGACATCTGGAAATTAATTTTTTCGGCGTACGGGATCGCGTCTGCGCGCTTGTGCGCGTAGACTGAACCGCCGCCCTCCTTCTTTTCTTTCCTTCCTCCCTGCAAGCGCAGACACCTTTTTCTCTCTCTCTCCCCATGGTAGCCTTCAAATACCCCTCTCCTCTCCCTCACCCTCACCCTCACTCCACCGCCTTCTTCTTCTTCTTCTTCCTGTCAGCGAGCGAGTGAGCGAGCCAGGGCAGCAGCAGCTACTGCTGTGAGTGCGTGGGGATGAGGGGCTGCTGCGAGGGTGCGAGCTCGCCGGAACAACCAGGGTCAACCGGCAGGTGCACAGCGAAAGCGTAGTGTTGGGGAGGAGCTGCTGCAGCTCAAACAGCAGGCGAGCGCAGCGCGGCACGGCCGTGCGTTGCGGGCGGAGGGCGACGAGGTCCTGATTTTGGGAAAATTTCCCAGAATCAGACGTCTGGACATATGTCCAAACGATGCAGGAGTTGTCTGGAGGAAGGTCCGACGTCTGAAAGGTATGATATTTTTTGATCCCTTCTATTTTCGCGTGTACGGCCATGCAGCCGTCCTGCCAAGGAGTTCTGCCTCATTTCGTGTTGAGGACGATCGCGTGTGCGTGCAGGTCTCGTTCGGGAAGGCGTAAGGGCACGCCCTCCCACGCAGATTGGACGTCTGGGCACAGCACCAGACTACGGAGAGGGTCTCCAAACGTCCGGAGTGACAGTCGGACGTCTGGAAACTAAGTTCAGACGGTTCAGTGAGAGTTTGGACATCTGAAAGATCGCGCAGGATCAAGGTATAACCTGAGCCACCGTTTAAGACGTCTGGAAGATGTTCCAGGTGTCTGATTTTGGGCAGACTTGTCGTTTTTGACCCGTTTAGGGTCCGTTTGGAGTCCGTTTTCCACATTTCAAGTTTCGTTCTTCTCAGATTTAGTTCCTCTACCTGTTTACAGTATTTGTATCCTATTCTGAGTAGCTCCTTGTAATTGATTCTTGTGTTAGGACCCCGTTCCATTGCGACTCTGGAGGTTGCGGAGGCGTGCGGGCTTGCCGATCACGCCCCCAGTACTCCCAATTTTGTGGGTAGAGTGGCCCTTTTAATTATTTATCAAAAATTATGCACTTGTGAAATAATTAATAGAGTCTAGGGTGTTGCATGAATCCTAGGACTGAAAAACTAGATTGAATGATAGATCCTAGGGTATTGCATGAATCCTAGGACTGGAAAACTAGATTGAATGATAGATCCTAGGATATGTCATGAATCCTAGGACTGGAAAACTAGATTGAATATATATACATTGCAGTCTTGGAAAAGTAGAAAGGAAACGATGACTACCTGTAATTGGTTAACAGCTGCCTGTTTATGAATGGATAATTACTGTTGAGAACATCGGCTATATGAATGTAAAGCTGAAATGATGAAACCTAAATTGGCTGAGTTAAAAGAGCATGAACCCTAAGAGGAATTAGAAGTAGAACTCCTAGGAAGTGAATGGAATAGAATTAGGGAAGTGAGCTGGCCCTTGAGTACGGAGTACCAAGGAGAGCGACTGTCCCCCTGTTTAGTGCAGAGCGGAGCTAGCCGCCCTAGGGACCCAGGGTTAGGTCTGGCCACTTTGTATCGACTTTTGGCCCTCGTGTACACAGTACCAAGGAGAGCTACTAGTGTAGGGAGAGCACTAGCTATCCCACGGGCCCCGGGGTTCTGCTAGCCCTCCTACACAAACGTGTTAGGCCCACTGGGCAAACCAGGGTAGTCAGGCGAGGGTGCGCGGACTGTGGAGGGGTTGGACCCCTGTTACTAAGAGGGCTCTGCCCTATACCGGTTCCGTGCTGTGCTTTGGGGTGCACCCGTTAATGGAAACGACTGACCACGTGCCAGTGCAGGGTAGCTACCCGTGCGTTTATCGCGCGTGCCATAGTCACCATTACGTCTGTCAGTGACCTTGGAGTGGTTGACTGAGGGTAGGACCACCACGAGGGACTCTCCAGGCTAGGAAAGCACCACGTGTTACTTCTACTTTTCGGAAAAGACTGCAATCAAGATCGTTCCCACGAGGAACATTCAAGATCATGAGAAAGATCTGAGAAATAATTCAATAATTGAGTAAATGGGAAAATAAAGAAAGTGATTAAAAATATAACAGCTACTGTCCACCTTACTATTTTTCTTAGCTTTTGGTTGCCACTCTACTCAGCGTTTCGCTGACATGTCACCTTTGTCACCTTTTAAGGACCAGGTGTCGAGCAGCCAGAGCCGGCGGCTGCAGAGGGTGCTGGGCCTAGCAGAGCCCAATAGTTTTTACTTATGTAGCACCCACTGTACCTTTCCTTCTGTTATAGTGAGTAGTTTCTGTTACCACTGTACTCTTTTATTGTAAGCATCATGTTTATGTACCTGTTTATTTCTTTACTGTTGTGGTGGTGTATACTGTAGTAGTTCTTTTCTTTATTGCTGTATTTTGTTATTACTAGTTATATACATGGTGAATGTGGTTTATTTTACTACTCTTTTGGTTACTTTCTCATTGAACGACTAGGTTTTGGGATCAGTTGAGTCGGTCCGATTCTCGTGTCTTGTAGGGATTCGAGAATTGGGTCGTAACAGTGGTGGATAGGGTGGCGCACACAATCTGGTGCGAGCGCGTGATGGAGGCATGTGGATGTTGGTTTTTTATGCGATCTGAGCCGTAGATTGCCAGATCGACAGCTCTTGTTGCTCCAAAGTGTTTACACGGATTGGGGATTTAAAAAAACTCATTTTGTCCCTCACTTTGGTTATAAAAGGGCCCCAGATCCCCCCCCATTTAAGAGACAATTCCACAGCGCATCTCTCTCTCCCTTCTCCTCCGAATAACTCTCTTCCACCGAGACGTCCACCAAGGCCACCTTTAGTGCATTGCTACTGCTCCTCCACGCCTCTCCAAAGGTCACTAAGGACCACTCCTTGGTGCCCTTGTTCTAGTAGAATAGATAGTCATTTTTTTTTCTAGTTCTAGTTCTAGTAGCTTTCATTCTGGTTGTTTTAATTTAGTTTTAGTTATTCTTCTTATCAAGCATTCAACTAGATGGAAACTTGCCTGATTATTATCTGAATGGAGTTGATTTGCTTTATATCATATATCTATCTTTCTTACTATTTTAGTTCTAGTTAGATTAGATCGTTTTTAAATCAAGTCGCATTTCCACCTCCCTGAGTTCGACCAGGACTTACCAAATCTCGTTATATTTATTTGTCGATGTATTTTCGCACTATACTATGAAGAAAGTATTTCAAAAACACGATCTCACGTTCTGACACTTATCCATCTGCTCTAGCTAGTCCTCTACCTCAAAAGGGCTCTCCTCCCCCTTAAAGGAAGGGGCCTTATATCCAGAATCTTATGAATAAGTCTTGGTGAAGCTGAAGAGAGGTCATAGCTCGCCTATCGACAAGGAAGACTCCTACTTCGTGCTATCCTTAGGAGGTGGGTAAGGTGAAGGGTCACCTCCTCCACAATTGCCTCCTCATCCCCCATCTCATCTCTTACTACGAAGGCTCCTTTTCCTAATAGAGGCTACCCCTCAGACTCCTCCGTCTCACATGGTGGCAGCTGTGGTAGGAGAAGGTGCTACTAAACGAAAGACAAGAGCATCTGGGCAAGTTCCTGTGCCTGGAGGCCTTGAGCCAACAATGGCACAGATGCAATCGCCTCTACAATTTCCTCGAGCTTCACGAGCTGCATGTCGAGGCATCTCCTACGAGGGAGGAATGACAAGGTTAAGGAAGTAGTTTAACAAGAGGAGACTCAAATTTACGAGCAAGAAAGGAAAGCAGGTTAATATGATGGCTATGTTCATTAGTGAATTTAATTTGTTAAGTTCGTCAGGTCTGCCTTAATTTCACATGGGACGATGTTAGTGCGTAATTTCCATCATAGTTTTGGAAAATGCGTCGTAGTATAGCGATGAAAATTGAATCGGCATTTAAATTTATAAGTGCTCAAAAAATGTGAGTTCCGAGGTCATTCGCAGCGAGCAAGTATTGCAATTCAATCAACTAATCAATTATAAACGATGAGCACAATAAACAAGTCACAAGAATAGTGATATGCAATGAATAATCAATCACAAATATATTCAATAAATAATCAAATTATATCCCAAGTTCAATAATCAAAAATATAATAAAAGCCCAAACAAAAGTGGTGGTTGAGACCACCAATTAAGCGTTTGTACCGAGGCTTAATTCCCAAATTAGACTCTTCTTAATTCTTAAGCAAATAGCTCATTAACACTTAACCAAATTCAGAGCCTCAAATCAAAGCCACATACTTAGCCAAATATCTCAAGTCAAACATCCTATGAAGGCCTCAAATGTCGTAGGTATCAATTCAAAGCCTCTCAGTGCAGAACCCCCCCACTCTCTCACAAACTCTCTCTCTTAGACCCAAATCTGGTTCACTTTTCAAACCCAAATTAGACCGGTTCAGGCCAGCCCAGGCCCACGTTCGTGTGGGCACGGGCGAGGGCATGTGTGCATGCTCGTGGGTAAGGTGGGACCTGACCTCATGGTTCGAAGGTGATAAAGGCACCTATGAAATTCCTTAAATATGCATTTTAGATTTACAATCTTTCGATGTGGGACAAAAGATGCTGCTTCCTCCACTTGCAGCTGTGTAGAGACGGCGAGGCCAATTAGACTACTTGCTAGTGGTGCCTTGCTCAATTGATGATCTGGAGCTCTTCGTGAAGTCAAACCACAATTCCTGGAGGTGGTGTTGGGGTTGATGAATGGCGGTAGACGGCAGAGCGACGACGGACAGTGGTCACGATGGCAGCGACGGCGACAAGATCTAAAAATATCAACATGAGCCTTAAGCCTCAATTAGATGGTTCATTAGGGTTGCCGAAGTGCGTGGAGTGTGATGGCGGTGTTGTGTTGATGTTTGGTGGCTCGTGGTGACCGGACGATGTCAGAGAGAGGCGCGGTTGATGGGTTTGGTCAATGGGGATCAAGAGTGGTTGAAGCTCCAAATAGTGTTAGGCTTTTGATTAGTGGAGGGAGAGGAAGGTGTGGGTGGTGGCAGCAAGTCATTTTGTGAACTGTAGCATGGTGGCAGCCTCGCCGAAGGCGTGGTTGGAGCCGGAGAAGACAAGGGGACAGATAAGTGATTTCATGGTCTAATCTAAAAACTAAGGTCCTAGAGCTAATCTAGAGGATAAGGGGGAGGAGAACACCTACCTTATTGGATGAAGGAGGGAGAGGGTCACACCAACTTGCCTCCCTGAATATGAGGGAGATGAAGCCTCCGGTGGGGGTAGATGATGACGAAGACGAGGGAAGAGACTCTTGCTAATGTGTGAGAGGAGCAGACGAACTTGAGGGAGACAATGGACCTCCCAATTTGGCCATTGGGAGGCCTGAAGAAGCCAAGTGAGAAGCTCACCGGAGCTCAGGTCGGAGATGGCCAGAGAAGGAGAAGATGGATTTTGGCCTGGAACCTGGCTCATTTAGACTTGGAAACATGGCAAAGTTTATATAGAGCTAAAATTTGAGCTCAAAGCGGAAGAATTCACACGTTAGGGTCGAGGATTTGGAAACTTGAATCCCATAAATTTCGTGAGCTCCAAATTAGTCTTCAAGATCAAGTCCAATGGGAAGAGAATCTCTTTCTAATCAATCCCTCCAAATTTGGAGGGATTTGATCTAGGAATGAAGGAGAGATCTCTGATTGATGTCGGCAATGTTGGGTGCTTTAGGAGTTCCAGATGTCAATGGCAGTAGGGACCTATGTGCGAAAGTGACGAGAAGTTAGGGGTCTTTTGGTAAGGAAAGTTGAAACTAGGGGTCTAGATGTGAAAAATAGAGATTTTAAGGATAGAAATGCAAACTAGGTCAAGATGGACTCAGATTAGGCCTAAATTTTGGTGTTAACTTAATTTGGACCCAAGCAATCTAATGGTGAATTTGGATTTGAGTTTCAACCACGTTTGTCCAGATAAATTGCACAAAATCCCAAATCAAGGCAAATTCCCATCTAAATCTCTATTTTGATTAAAATGGGTTCAGATGGTCAAAGTGAAAGTATCAAACTTCTTAGAATATTTTTCAATGAATTTTAGGAGGTTTATATTAAATTTATCTCTACCAGAACCCTTTAAATTTATGTGCGGCTGATAATTAGAGTTTTTAATACTGTTTTAGTCTTCAAAATGAGTGCAACCCTGATTCAATTAGTATAAGCCCACTTCTTAGTCATTTAAGTTCATTTGACCTTTAATTAACCCCTGATCAACCCCGTGGTTAATCTATATTAATGATGAGATGGTAAAATAGCAAAATTGACCCTATTTTCTTATCTTCTCATATAAGTTTGGTACGAAATTGCTATCCTCAAATGATTATTTAGGTGCATTTAACATTAGATCCTGATTGATTTAAGTTAGTTATGACGAATGATGGCATTACCATCAGATGACCTTGCTCTAATACCACCTGTTATAACCCAATTCGACCCGAACCCAAATATGGTCTGGGTCGGATCCTTTCCATTCCCTAAGATCTAGTCATCCAACATGCGAGAATCAAGACATACATCAAAATAATGCATTCATCACAAGGAACAAGAACTAACTTAATGGAAATAGGAAGGTTTGCATATTAAAAGTTCTGTCACCACATAGCCCATCACAAAACAAAAAATGCTAACCAAAAGACGTATCATCTCATAGGGGTTCTACAGCAAGAAAAACAAGAACAAAGAAAACACTGTAGAGTACCACTATGGTTCTCAATTGTGTCCTACACCATCTCCCTCGGTAGCAACTGGAGTTGTCTATCTAGTAGCCTAACTTGACTACACAAAAACAAGGGTAGATGATAGCTTCACTTCAATGGACTAATATTTGGCCTAAGAATTGTTAAGTCAACGTGATCGTATGCATATGCATACAAACATTAGCATGAAATTGGATGCTTTGTTTGATTACTAAATTCATGCATTTTTATGGGTTATGCATCTTTTGATTAATTGCACTTTAGATCCCATTTGCAAATATTATGAGATTTCATTATTTGATATTCTCTAAGTCAATGTGCATGCATGCATTCTACACATTACATTAGAAGAATTGAGCATCACATCTTATGTACATTCAATTAATTGATTAATGTTTCTATTATACAGGAAGGGCATTGTGGGAATTCCAATGTACAAGAATTTCTAAGGAGTTGTGGGCACCCTCACAATTTAGCGATGACAACTTGGAAGGATGCTTGGCCGACTCCTCTACATGGCCACATGATGCTTGGATGTCCTCCTCTTGACCTAAAATGGAAGGTTGCCTGGATTATGATCCCTTGAGTTAGGATGAGGTGATTGGGATTTTAATTACATAGCAACCCTTCTTTATCCTACCTACCCAATCCTTTCCTAATGGGGATTATACCAACTCATGCCTCCTCCCCTTTCTTTCACGGTGGAATTCAATTTCCATCACCACTTTTTGTGGCATGGGAATATTTAAGAGAAGAGAGAGAATAATATAAGGGCATTCACTTCCTCATTGATTCATGACCACCAAGGACCCTTTCCCTCTCCCATCACTCGATGCCCACTGATGAGAGACTCATCATGGCTCCTAATTAACACTAATTAGCTAATTTCATTAGCTAATTACCAAAGAATAACATCAATACAGGGTTAATTATAAAATAAAGGTAAAATAGTGAGAACCTAGAAAATGTGTTAAAATAATGTAATTAAGGTTAATTAATGTTAATCTAAGTTTAATTAATATTTAGGACACAAATCATAACCATTTAGCTATATATTAAGTATTTAAGATAACTCATATTAATTAATGACCTAAGTTGTTAATTAACCTATTTAAGTTAATCACCTTAATAAATATAGTTAAATTGGGAAAAATGTAATTTCAAGGCATAGATATTATATTTACATTATTTATAATTATATATAAAAAGTTGAAAAAGAAATAAATTAAAATAAGCCTTTAAATCCATTGTTTACAATTTTACCCTTAACTTTCATTTCACATGAGTCCATTTTACTTCGAATAGGTCCTTCTATATTTACATTTAGGTCCCTGTGAAGACCTTTTCCAAACCTTCTTCTTCCTTCTGGATGACTAAGGGTCTCCGATATCCACACTCCACAATCACCGCTCATCTGACATTGAATGACCTGCGGAGCTTGAGTCTAAGCTCCATTGACCTCCCTCTTTTCATCCACCAGTCCTGATACCCTTTTAATCCTATGTTTACTAGGAGATTAAGCTTGCCAATGTCGGAGAAGACGTCGATGGTTACCATGAACCTAGACATGTATCCATTTTGGTACTTCCCCCTTGAGCTTCGCCTCGACCTATATAAACCCCTCCACACCTCCAATTTGAAGGGTCGATTCCTATCCTTCTCCAAACTGTAGCCGACGATAGGCTATTCCTCCATCTTCGGTGACTCTATTTCCTCTTCTCGGAGCTTCTCCAGCGGAGAACTCATCTCTCTCACCACCTCTTCCTCTCCAGCGGTTGTAATAGGACCAAGGAGCGCACCATCTCTTCTTCTTTCATGCTTTGATCGTCACTGGAGTTTCCTCCAATTATTATCAGAGTTCTTCCTATTCTGGCCCTACCACAAGTGAGATCCCTTACCCCATTCTTCAGGTACGTAGTTGTAGATCTTTAGATTAGTCACTAGTTTAGTTTTATGTCTTTATTTTCTAGGAGTAGGCTGTAGGTAGTTCTGATTCCTTTCTTCTTCTCCGACTCTGACGAGGCAATTCAAGCTCACTGGACTCCCATTTTCCTATCCAATCACCTAATCACCTTCTTTATCACTTCATGAATCCATTTCACCTTCTTATTCATCGATTCTATCACCTAATCCGCCTAATCCACTGCACCTTCACTTGAGAGATCCACTGTCTAAGGCGGAGGTCTCAGATCCCTTAACACACTCATCTGGGGCCCTACATCACCTCCACTCATCATAAGGGCCCTGTTCTTGCCCTTAATTAGATTAATAACCATCGCACATTAAATACCTAATTCCACCTCAACTTATTGAGCTCGCTAACAATGGTGGCTCATGGAGAGTTCTATCACTTAAATAGACACACACAGAGCATCGTCGTACTCTCATAAGTGTTTTCCCTCACTTAATTGAGTGAAAACCTTTTCCCTTAGTTCTGGCAAACTCAAGTTGATTCTCTGATTAATTCCTTGATCAATCTTGAATCTAGTCATCAATTAGATTAATTGATGTGTTATTAAGACTACTGATGGTCTTAGGAACCTTTTGAGACTTCCCTTGATCAATTTAGTGGAGAGTTGATCTCTGTTGTTATTTTCTAGTCTTCAACGGAGCTTCGACGAGTTTAAGCTAGCATCACTGCACTTGGAACAATCTGTTAAGCTCCAGATCGCTTCTTTATGATCTAAGGAACTGATTCCAATAGCTAGACTTGAGTTCCATTGATTATCTCTCTCTTATGATCATCATCTTGCTCAGCTCTGGAAGAGTTGAGGAGACGTGTCCACTGATCTTTAGATCCTGAAACCAAGTCCATAAGTAAGATTAGACTCTATAGAGTCTAGATTAGCCATCATTTAGGTCCTAGAACTTCGCATTTGATCTGATGATGGTAACACCATCATGAGTCCTAACTAGCCACAATTATTCTGATTCAATTGATAAATGCTCCTACTTGATCATCTAAGGGTCACAATTCCACAATAATTTGATTTGAGAAGAATACAAGAAAATAAGGTTAATTATGCTGTTTTAACAACACATCATAAGTGTAGATTAACCACGAGGTCACTCAGGGGTTAATTAAAGATCAAATGAGCATAAAATACTAAAAAGTGGGTTCACACTTATTGAATCAAGGTTTCACACATTTCGAGAGTGAAAACATTACTGAAAACCCTAATTATCAACCCCACTTAAATTGTAAAGGTTCTTATCAGGATAAAATCAATTTAAACTCCTAGAAATCATGGAAAAATATTCTGAGATGTTTGGTACCTTCACTTTGATCATCTAAACCCATTTTGACCTAGAATAGAGTTTTAGACAGGAATTTACCCTGATTTGGGCTTCTATGCAAATTACCCAATCAAACGTGGTCAAAACTCAAATCCAAGTTCACCATTAGATTTCTTGGGTCCAAATTAGGCTAACACCAAAATTTAGGCCAATCAGAGTCTATCTTGACCTAGGTTGCATTCTGAGCCCTAAAAACTCTATTTTTTACATTCAGAGCCCTAACTTTCAATTTTCCTTACATCCAAGCCCCTAACTTTTCGTCATTCTCACATAAAGGCCCCTTCGACCATGTTCATGTGAATAGGCTTCAAACCCAAAGAGCACAGACTTCAATCAAGGATTCCTCCTTGATTTGTCGACCAAATCCCTCCAAAATTGGAGGGATTGTTGATTGGAGGATCCCCAACCATCTGAGCACCATCAAGGATCTCAAATCAGACCACACAATCCTAGTGAACTCATGAAACCAGAGGATCTTTCCTTGCATCAATTGCATGGAATTCGCGAGGATTCCTTGCAATTAAAGGCCTAGAACGCCTCTATAAAAGCTCCCCTACATCCCTGCATTTTAGCCAACCAAGAATTAGCCGAGAAACAACTCTCTCCTCCTTCTCTGGCCAACTCTGTCTTCAACTTCGACAATTGTCTCCACCCTCCTCATCCGACCGTCCAACCATCAAATTGGACGGTCCTCCATTCTTCTCTCTCTCTTCCGTCTCTCGTTGGACAAAGTAGAGGTTCTCTCCGCCTTCATCGTCATCGTTCTTCCTCGCCATCGCTCTCGTCTTCTCCGCATCCAGTTGGCCAATGCCGGACACATCCCTTTCCCTCGCTCCTCCTAATTCCCCTCGAAATATCCCTCTCCCTCTCTAGATCACTTTTTCACCCTTAGCTTCTAGGTTTGTCACCATATCACCAACTCCCCATCGTCTTCCCCACTGCCGGCACGACCTCCAACGAGCTCGCATCGACACCACACCACACCAATCAACTTGCCACCACTTCTATAACCCCCATCACACCTAACTGACCAAAAGCCCCAACCTAATTGGGCTTATTGGTCACTCTCCTTCTTTGTGAAATAAGCACACATCCGCACGTCCTCTCCGACCTCGACACAGCACCACACACACGTGCACACCAAATCACCACCACCACAAGCTCCACCACTTCACAGCGGAGCTTCCTAGTTGTTTTAATTGGGTTGTGAGGCTGTATTGGGCGTTTCAGGTTTCCACCGAAGCTCTGCCGTTGCCGTTGATTCTCCGCCTCTATCTGTTGCACTCCCTCCACCTCCACCTTTGCTACAACCACTAGCGGTTGCGGAACATCTCCACAAAGGCCCTTGTAGTAGCAATTGGGCAAAAGTAGGGGGGCACAACTCTAATCTGATAGAGAAAGCACATGCGGCTTCACACAAAGGAGATAGCTCACAATAGTCCCACGTCATAGGCATTTGAAATTTTTTTGTGCATATAATGTTTTTGCGTCGCTGCTTAGTTGCCTCGACACACCGGGGGTGAGGTCCCCGCTCACTCTCTCTCAGCCCCACTCCTCGCCCACCACTGCACGTCGGCGGGCCTGGTCACCGATCTCAACCCGATAATCCGTACCCAGTTCAGCGAAGGAAGAAAGAGAAATTTTGAGGGGGGAGGAGGGAGGTTTTACATTGTTGTGCCTCGGGAAATGTGCGTGCTTGCTTAACACTTAAGCAAATTAGAGGCTTTGTGATCTAAGCTACTCCTTAGAATGTCTAGCCCTTGTGTCTGACATTGGTTCTAGTTACTGTGGACTTATTGAGAATTATGCTGACATGGATAAGTGGTTGAAGGTTACTATTGACATATTGATCCTTGGGAATTGTGCTTAATTGTAGGGCTTAATTGGTGGTTTCAGCCACCATTTTTAGGCCTTGATTTATATTTTTTGTCCCTAACTCTTGAGACACATTATTGCTTTTAATTGAATATCATTTTAGTTATTTGATTCATTTGCATTATTATCTCTTATTATTGTGATTAGTGATTGATTTGTTACACTTGCTCCTTGCGAACGACCTCAGAACTCATAGTTTTTCAAGCATTATAAATTTAAATGTCATATCGATTTTCGTCACTATACTACGACGCGATATTTTCCAAACTACGATGAATTTCGACTTCAACTCGATTTGGTTTAGTGAGCTTGGAGTGATCATTGGCTGAAGTTCTGACCTGGAATGGAGTCTCAATGAAGGAAATGCAGTGGAGAAATCACCACTTCATTGGATAATAGAGTGACGCATGCCTATTTAAGTCCCAGCGCCAGTAGTCCCACTGGTTGTCAGCGCTCAGCACATATTACGAGCTTATATGGGTGTGTGCATGTGTGCGTGCACGTGCGGATGAGCATGGGTGCGTATGTGTGCAAGAAGAGAGCCCATTTGTGAGCATATTGTGGGCTTATTAGGCCTAAATTGATACGAAAATAAACCTAATAAACTAAGGTCTACCTTGTAATGGTTTGATCCAGCCTTAGTAGCTATAGATCCTATGAAAGGTGAGCCCGCCCACCTAAAACCTAATTTTTGTCTAAGAAAAAGAGAAAAGGGCTCCCTAAAATGACTAGGTGTTGAGAATGAAAAGGGCTATTGGTGTTGGGAATGTAAGGGCTATAATGAAGGCCGAAGGATTAAAGGCAAATGAGAGTTAATTGTTTAATTCATTTTAAATGCTTATGTGTAGTTATTTTGTTGTAATTCTTTTTCTTGCTCTTAATTCTAATATCATTCTTTGTACATTTGCAATATATGGAATGATTGCCAAGTTTAATTGTTCAAATTCTTATGCAATTGTTCATGTGGTTAACATATTTAGCAATTATGAGATAATTAAACTACTAATTAAGTATATTCTCTTAGTATAATAACCTATAGTATAGAGTAATGTAAGATATTTAGCTAAGTATAAGTAGTTAGTAAGTAAATAACTTAAGCATAGTAGTATTTAATGTAAGTAATAAACAATAAAAGTAATTTAGAATAAAATGATGAATAATTAAGCTGATATGCTTCCCAGTGAATGACTTGGGCTCAACCAGTTAAAAGAAAATATTCTAAATGTTAGGTTATCTTGTTCCCTTTACTACAATTAACGACAATTTAATTAAGCGAGGTAGCTTAAGCATCAATTTTAGTACGATTAATTAAGACTCATAACCTTAATTAACTGTGTTGAGAAATGTTACATCACCCACCACCCTCCAAGAAGAGAGAGAGCCATCCTTCATCCTCTACCTTGTAGTCTAAAGCCCTCAGTGTACCAAGAGATGCAAGCAAGGAATCTATAGAACCACAACACGCCGGTTAATTCTTCGACTCTCCTGTCACAACGATCCAAGAAGGACCACGTCGTCGCGTTCATGCTTAAGGCATAGCACACTATGTCATCATCGTCGCCCCTCCACCTCTCTTGATGCTACGAAGGACACCTCGCATCCCAGTGGTGACAGCATTGGGGAGCATCGCCATCGTCATCTCCCCATTAGGCTACTCCTATCCTTTTCTCTCATTTTTTTTTCATTGCTTTATTGTGATATGAGATGTATGATTGATTTTTCTTGTGATTAAATGAAAGTGTGACGATGTTATTTTTCACCTTACCGTGGATCGACAAATTTTGCTATACGTGGTTTTCAAAACACATTTTCTAATCAAGGATTTCGTGACAACAACGATGATTCTCCTGTACTTTATTTCCCAAAGACGCAAATGATCAGATCATGCCACTGTTGGGGAAGGTGAGGCATTATCACACTGATTTTGATCTTTTATATATAGCATATTAGGTTTCATATAGGTTAGATTTGCATTTAGTTAGGTTTAGGACGTTTTTGTCATGAGTTCAAATTGAATCTTCCGATTTTCAAAAATATATATCTGGAACAATAGGCATCAAAAAATATTGAATTTTCTTTTCCTTCTTTGGCTTGGAAAAGTGCTTTCCAATGTTGGGTGTTGTTGGAACCTAGTTTCACTTTCTTCTAAGTTTTGGTGTCAACAAAACCATGTTTAATCTAATAACTTTTTGTGAGTGAAATTAAGAAGCTCTTGGAATTGTATGGCCTGGAGGTTGATGAAGATGTTGATGGCTACTTTGAGCTACTTTGAAGATTTGATGATGAAGATCTCTTTAAGTCTTTCTTAGAATTTTAGTGTCTTAGAATTTATATGTCTCCTAACAAAACAAATGAATATAGGGTTAAAAGTAATTAGAGATAATTAGTCCTCAAATTTGCAACAAATGTTCATTTTCAAAAACCTAAAATCATTTCGGAATGGACTTAGAATCAATTAGTTGTGATAGTCCTTAAATCTTAGATTAACAAATTAAAAAGAATGTACTTGTTGTAAGTACCCATATTGTTCATAAGTACCGCTACATGCAAAGCACAAGTTTGAGTTCTAAACTCAAACTGTGAACAACAAGTACCGGTACCCATCATGACTACTAGTACATGGTACTCATAGTTTGTGGCTTATATTCTAGCCTGAACCTTACAAGTATCGAACCCATCATGAGTATCGGTACATGTAGGTTACACTGATCACTCTACCTGAAACCTATGAGTAACAAGTACTGGTACTTATGATAAGTACTAGTACCTATTTCCTAATTGGTACTCAACTGAGAGCTTGGAGTACCGGTACCTATGATAAGTACCGATACCCAATCTCCTTTGTATTGGCTGCTGGTAGATTGTAAGTAGCTAGTACCAATACCACAACTTTAGTACTAGTACCAACTACCCGTTAAGCCAGATTTGAACGACTGATTTGTATTAAAAGTGATTTAAAACACACTTAATCAATACCCAATGGCTATGGAGCATAGGGGGGTGTATTCTGTCCTATAAAAAGACCACTTTAGGTCATTTTCTCAACAAATGACACTCCTCTCTTCCTTGCTTCAAAATTCTAATTCATACGATTTTTCTAAGCAAGGTACTAAACATGTGGCCTAATAATTGCAAGAAAATTCTCTGAGGTTTCAACAAGACTTCAGGCGTTCAGTTTACATTCTTACAATTTTCTTACGCACCAATTCATTCCTTGGTTTCCACTGGTAATATTTTTAAAGTTATATATTGTTGGGAGACTTAGGATTCAAGTTGTAAGCCATTTACTTTTGCTTGCACCTATACTTTTTATTTGTCTCTATTATCTTGTAATTGGGTAGAGGTAACACATTAATTACCTTTTGTTATAGTGATTTGATTGCCTCCAGGTTGAGGGCACCGAGTTAAAAATCCTAAATCGAGAGACTTAGGTAGTAGAATACCTAAGTAAGGGGAACCACTGTATATTTGGTGTCAATTTGTGGTTTGAATTATTTTATTTAAATTTTTTATCACACTATTCAATCCCCCCTTCTAGTGTGTTTGTGCTCTTAGATCATACGGGTGTTAGGTTGCCTAGTTTGAAGTACAAAAAAAATGAAAAATAGAAAAAAAAAGCACGGGGTCAATTCCACGATCCTCTTTATTTTGCCAACTTGCCAAAATTGTTTCTCCTAACTCCAAAACTCAAATTAGGCCAAAATTTTTCTTACCGGTGATCTCATTTTCTAAGAACAATCAGCACAAATTTCGAGCAAGTTTTGATCAAGGAATCACAAAAAAATATTCAGGGGCTCATTCTGCCTAATTTGGAAAGTCTAACACACCTTGATTTAGAAATTTTTGGAAAATTTATTTTGGGCATCAGAAAAATCTAGGAAAATTCTTGAATCTTTTTTGCTTAGTGAAAAAATGAATGAGCCTAATTTCAATGTGTTTGTGTTCTAAGTGTGTGATAAGTACGTAAAAATACATTTTTCATCGTAGTAAAATCACGTTAAAAACTTTTAAATTTATTTCAATCGAACTTGTAAGTATGAAAATTATAGTTCAAAAACAGAATCTGAGTCATTTGCAGGGAGGAAATTGGAATAATTTTGCTTTCCTAATTAACTATGCTAACAGAACTACAAGTAGGTAAAGAATTACTAGAACTAGAACAAAGTAGAAATCTACTGGACTATTAGCATGAAATTACTAACTATAGTACTATTAGAATAAGTAGACAAATAACTCGAAGGTGAGTTGAAGAAAACTATTATAACTTTTATTACAATAATAATAAGAATTTTGCACAAGTAGAAGTATTACAACTAGAAGAGTGATTTAAACTATAATTAAAACTGGAATGAAAATAATGAAAAGTAGGGGCTTCGAAGGCAAAGTCCAGAGCGACGGTGTAGTAGCAAATGTGAAGGCGCACCCAAGAACTCCAAGGGGAGGAAGAAGTAGGAAGACTAGTTCTAGTTGGTGAAACTTATTTCGAAGTAGGAAAGGTTAGGTAGGAATTGAATGACCTAAGAGGGGGCAGCTAAGTGCTTTTATTGAAATCATGGAGGCTTCCTATTGGTCCACTTAGGTTGCCTAGGATCACTAATTTGGATGGCCTAGATTAGATCCTAAGAGGTAGGATGAGGGCCATAGGATTAGGAATCAAGGGTAGAGATGGTGGCACATGTTGTTGGGATTTGGTTTATCATATGGTGGCACACATGTTGTTGGGATTTGGTTTATCCTATGGTGGCCAACCATTGTAGGTGGGTTTTAGGTAGATAAGGTGGCGACTAGGATGTTTTTAGGGTTTAGGATAAGGGGGCGCCACCTATAGGTTGTTGTGAACGGATAAGGTCTAGGTTTTTCTAAGTTTTGTTGGGATTTTAGGTGGATAGGATCATGTAATCTAGTGGCCGACCATATAGGATAGGACAAGGTTTTGGTTGGTCCTAAAGGGGGTTTATAGGCTAGGTAATTAGGTTCCTAAATTGGGCTAAGGTCTAAGTTAATTGGGTTTCCAAATAAGTCTACCAATTAGGCCGAGTCCTCTTCCAAGTGAGATCAATTCAAAAAGTCCACTCAGCTTTGCTCCAAACAACCTAAAATTATGTACCTAAACATATAAAAATATCACATCAAGGTAACGGATACAACTGCAAGAAAAATTGCACAAAAGCCCACAAGTATGAATTATTTATAGAATGACCTAAAATGCTTAATCTAACCTAACTAAATGCAATCTAACCCAAATTACCCTTAAACCAACATTAGTTAGGCATTAATTAACATAAATAATTATGGAAAAACCACATAATTATATCTTATTCTAGTGCTTAATATGATTTAATTATTTCCATTCTTGTGTGCATTGATTGACTTGTTTATATATGATTTCAGGGCTGAGAAGAAGGTTGGGCAACTGCGTGAACCTTAAGCGATACCTAGAAAAGGCAAGCCATTGGCGATTCATGATGTAGAAGGAAGGGCCTGAAGAGCTGAAAGGAAAGGAGGCATTCACTCCTATTTGTACTTTCTCTTTAGAATAGAGTTAATTTAGACAATATATTAGTTTAGACTTTAATTTTAGTTTTGTCACCCTTGTAGTATTGGGGCTGATTTTTAGGCTTTGTTCCCGAATTTTATTGGTATACCTCTTGTTCTTGGGGTCTTTTGGGAGTATGTTCTTGTTTCTTTAGTTGGATAGGGTCTCATTTTTCTTGAGGTGGTGTTGATAGCGAAAATCATCGTAGTTTAGAAAAATGCGTTGTAGTATAGCGACGAAAATCGAATCAACATTTAAATTTGTAAAGCTCGAAAAATCGTGAGTTCCAATGTCGTTCGTAGGGAGCAAGTATAGCAATTCAATCCACTAATCGAATAAGCAATGAGCACAATAATTCATCACAAATATAATATGCAATAAATCAATCTACTAAAAAGATATTCAATTAGAATCAAGAATGTATCTCATGAGTCAAAGACAAAAAATATAAAGAGAAGCTTAAAAAATGGTGGTTGAAACCACCAATTAAGCCCCTCAATTAGGCAAGAATCCCAAGTCAAATTTCTCAATAGTGGGTCAATATCAGTGAGTCAATTCCACAATCAGACATCAGGAACAAACTCTAGACAACTTAACTATCAAGCCAAGAGCACCTCTCAAATTTTTCCTAACTGTAGGCACAAATCCCAAGAATCCATAGTGCAAACCCCCCCTTCCCTCAGAATTTCCTTCTCACTTTCTCCTTCCAGAACCAGGTTTAGGGTAATCGGGTAAACAGGTCTGGGTCCAGACCCGCCGGCATGTGTGGTAGGCGAGGAGTGTTAGGATAGGTAAGGGGGACCTCACCTCGTGATCAGAGGCGAACATCTATCGCACGTAAAACTTTATTAATCGATTTCAAATTTAAAATGCCATGATGTGGCACTATTTAGAGGGGCTCTCTCGCATATTGTAGTAGGTTTCCTCATTGAATTGGAGCTACTACTGCTACTTGTTGCTTCAATTGAGAGCCTAGAGGGCTTCGCGATCCTCATTCGCGTTAGCTGGAGCTGGTGGCAAGGTGTATTGCAGCCGAAGATAGGCGAACAATGGCGGTGAATTGACGGCAACAGGAGGAGGTTCAGCAAGTACCTGTGGTCACGAAAATAGGCTAAAAGCCTAAATTAAAGTGCTCAGAGGTATCACCAGAGCATGGCGAGCGCGATGGCAGTGGTTTCGTGGCATTCGGTGATTGATGGTGTGTGTACGGTGATGGTAAGATTGTGCGGAGGTGGGTGTGTTCGACGGGGAGAGGGAGAGACCAAAGCCCCAAATTTCTTTGGAGCTTTTGATCAATGGGGCATGGCGGAGGTTATGGAGGTGTTGTGGGGTGGTTTGGTGACGTGTGGTGCCAGCGCGAGCTCGTTGGAGCTCACACCAGAGGCATAGAAAATGAGGGTGAACGTGCATGTGCCGTGTGTGAAACCTAGTTTTAAGGACCTAAAAAGATGCTAGAGAAGGAGAAAGAGGGGCTAGAGTGCTTAGGAGGGAGAGAGAGAGCGCAAGACCACATCCGACATTGACTAGCTGAATGTGGGGAAGACGATGTTGACGGCGAAGGAAACAATGTGGAAGAAGAGGGCGGCAGTGCCCTTGCTTTGGCTGGCAAGGCGCATGAGGAAGAGAGGAAGAAGCTAGGCCTTCCAATTTGACAATTGATCGGTTGGAAGAGGGAGGCAGAGGAGGTTTCCAGAGCCAAAGACAATGATGGCCAGAGGAAGAGGAGGAAGGTTGTTTTTGATCCAATCTTGGCTAAGGAAGACACTAGGAGCTTGTAGAGCTTCTATAGCTGCTAAATTGGACCTTAATTGCAAGGAAATCACTATATTTCCTCGCAATTTCTTTAATAAAAACCCACTAAAATCATGGAGGTCGCTGGAGGTCTTGGGTCGAAATTAAGTCTTGTCAGATGGTCCATTCTGTAGAGGATCTTCATGGGAACAATCTCTCCAAGTTTGGAGAAATTCCACCTTAGATTGGAGGATAAATCTCCATTCAAAGGTGACAGGTTTGGGTGTGGAGGTTCTATTCACACAGTAATGGCAGCAGGGACCTATCTACAAAAGTGATGAGAAGTTGGGGCACAGATGTAAGGAAAATTGAAAGTTAAGGGTTTGAGTGTGAAAAATAGAGTTTTAGGGCCCAACATGCAAACTAGGTCAAAATGGACTCTGATTGGGTCTACATTTTGGTGTTAACCTAATTTAGAACCAAGGAATCTAATGGTTGACTTGGATTTGAGTTTTGACCACGTTTGACTAGGTAAATTACATAGGAGCCCAAAGCAAGGCAAATTCCCGTTTGAAACTCTATTTTTGGTCAAAATGGGTTCAGATTGTCAAAGTGAAGGTACTAAACCTCTTAGAATATTTTTCAATGAATTTTAGAAAGTTTAGATTGATTTTATCTCGACTAGAACCCTTTCAATTTAAGTGGGGTTGATAATTAGCATTTTTAGTACCATTTTCACCCTCGAAATGCGTAAAACACTGATTCAGTTGATGTGAGCCCACCTTTTAGTCTTTTATGTTCATTTGACCTTAAATTCACCCTTGATTAATCTGCATTAATGATGAGATAGTAAAATAGTAGAATTAACCATGTTTTTCTGACTTCTCAGAACAGTTCAGTGTGAATTGTGACCCTCAAATGATCATTTAGGAGTATTTATCATTTGAATCTGAATAATTTTGGCTAGTTAGGATCAATGATGGTGTTACCATCATACCTCCATCCTAACTTTTGCTAGTTCCTAGCAAAATCCTATGGACCAAACCAAATCTCTAAGATAAATTTTAACCGTCAAGATGCCTTATCGAGTCGTATCTCTAGAAATTGATTAAAATACCAAAAATAGGCCAAGAGGTACTCAAATACCAACCAAGACCTAGACCTGACCAACCTTAGCCTTAGGTCTGCTGCAAAGGTTTCTAAGGCCCGCAAAAATTGTCTAGAGGTTCGTTGACCCCAACGGTTAAAGCACCCATGCGTATTCATAGCAAGTCCAGGTTCAATTTACCAGTGCATTTTTTATAAGAGAGATAAAGAAGGATATTTATTTTGAATTTTTCCTCTCTTTTCTTTTCATATTCCCCTAAATCCAACATTGGGTTGGCCCTAAACACGGTCTGTATCAGATTCCTTGTCCCCACCATCAATCCTTGAAGGGTCCCTAACTTTCGATGCTTTGGGATAACACTGCCCATGGCAACCCCTAGAACCCTAGCTTTCGACACTTCGTGATAGTGCTGCCCATGTCATTCTGTAACTAAATTTAGGCCCTAGCAATTGACATTTCGGGATAATCTCGCCCATGGCACCTGAACCAGCACAAGGTACTTACATGCACCTGATAGGATATTTAGATATCTTAGGAGACAAGCACAGAGGAGACAATATGTTATTATGCATCTTCGAGGGGAGTATTTTTTCACTCCACCTCTCTGCGACAACTCATCCAATCAACTTGTGCCTTCAAGCCACTCCTAAGCTAGATCTTCGGGAAAACATTTTCAGAAGAGAACACTTTTGGCATTATTCTTCATTAAGTGAACTGAACCAGATTGGTGTGTGATTTTTGGGTGCCTAGGTTCCAAGTCCCACAAACCAAAGGGCAGGCAATGGGGTCGAATAATCTGTAAGCCTTAAACTTAATACATCAACCTCGCAGTTTCCTTAACCTCTTGAGGATTAATCCGGATCTTAACAAATACGTGAGTGTTTAAGTTCTAGAATAGGCCCAAGAGGCCTAAGGTTGGTATCTGTCACTTATCTCCTACGTTTTAGCCCTTCAGATCTTAATTCATCATCCGATCCAGCTTAGAACTTAGGTAAGTGGTCGGGCTCGGATAGGTTGTGTTAATATGGTGATTTAATTATTGAAATGAGTATAGTGGTTAACCTAAATCGAGCCTAACCATCTTTTTACAAAATTTTTAACCTGGCAACTTGATTTTATCTTGGTCACTTTTAGGCCCAGGGTCGAACTCAGGGAAGCGGGATTAGAGGTGAATAAGTTTCTACGCCTGTTCTACAACGAATCTCTTCCATTCGCTTATTATGTTTTGGTGTTTTTCTATTTAAAATTTTTTTCTGATAATTTTTGTCCTTGAGGTAAATCCTCAAAATCAGGTTCTTGGCTTTGAGCCAAATTAGGGTTCCAAAACTGGTCTTGCTATTCGCAAGACTGAGTACCTGCAAGTCAAGGATTATCTTTTCTCTTTTATATATTTTTTTATCTTTTTGATAGTAGGAAAGAGAAATAGAAATAAGATAAATATAGTATATATATATAGATATATATATATTATATATATGTATATAGGGGTGAGGGTGGAGGTGGAAATGGCGTGTAGCACGGTGTCGAGTTGATCGTCGTCTAGGAAGACGCAACCAACAGGACGAAGTGCCGTGTGGAGTGTAAGATGGATGGGTGGAAGGTGTGCGCGGAGACACTTTCTGTACTAGTGTATCGGGGAATATCAGCAACTGGTGCAGATATTCCCACGATACAACGTGTGGTAGGTGATATAAAAATATATATTTATATGTATATATATAGATATGGTTATAATTATATAGGTGTATATATATATATATATATATATATAAAGGTATGTAAATATATATAGATAGATGTATGTATATATATATATATATATATATATATATATATATATGTATGTATATATATGTGTATAAATATATATATAAATATATAGATATATATATGCATATGTATGTATGTATATATAGATATCTAAATATATATTTAGATAGATGTATATATATATATATATCTATTTATCTATTTATAATTAGATATATATGTATGTATATATATAACTATATAGATATAGATATATATATATATAGTAATATATGTATATAGTTATATATATGTATATATGTATATAGATATATTAGTATAAGTATCTATGTTCTTTCTCAAAAAAGTATAAGTATCTATGTGTATATATATATATATATATATGTATGTATGTATATATACTTATACTTAGTTGTATAGGTAATAATATATGTATATATATATATATATATATATATGTATATAAATATGTATATATATAAGTATATAGTCATGTACAAGTGAGTGAGTAAGTGTACATGTGAGTGTGTACAAGTGTGGTGTGTGTGTGTGCGTGAGGTGTGTGTCTGTGAGAGAGAGAGAGAGAGAGAGAGCATCTGTTGGAGTGAAGAAGGCGCGGGCGTTTAAGCCGTCTGGAGGCTACGCCCGTCGTCTGATGGCGCGGGCTCGCACAAGCGCAGGCGCGCGAAGATGCGCGTGCACGCTGGAGGGAGTGGGCGTGAGGGAGACTACAGTGCAATGCGTGACACAGCGCACTACGCTGCGCGCTGGAGCGGGTGCGAGCGAAGGTGCAGGCACTAGCGGACGCTGGAGCGGGTGCGCACGTAGAGCAGGAACGGGCTGGAGGCGGTCGCGGCCGTGGAGAGAGAGCGCGCGGTGACCGGATAAGTGAGAAGCTTTCCGATCACCGCACTGTAGCTACAGTGTCGCGCTCTCTAGCGTGAACAGTAGCTACAGTGCCACGTGCTCTGGACAGCCGATTGCAGCTGGTGCGGCGTGTGCGGGCGCACTGGAAGGCGCCTGCGCGCGTGGAAAGAGGCTATGGTCGGTGCCTGCGTGCGCGCGGGATGCTGCTGCTGCTGATGCCTTGCCGCTGCTGCTGCGGAGCTTCAGAGCTCGACTCTGTGGCAATGGCGGAAGAACGTTGAGCGGGTGAAACAACGAAGTGAACCACCACGCCCACCGGCTCTTGGATGAGCTAGGCGGTGGTGGGACTCACAGTGGTGGATGTCGACCACTGTAAGCTACTCCTGCCCGCAGCGTGTCTCTTCAGGAGGAAGAGATGCTGTGTATGGAGGGGAGAGGGGAGGAGATGGCCTGGAGAAGGAAGGGTGTTGTGTGTGTTGGACCAGGCTCTCCCCCAAGGAAGATGGTTGTGCCCTTTTTAAAGAGGAAGGAGGCAAGCACAGCCATGCCCTGGGCTGTGCATGGCTATGCATGCGGCTGGCAGGGCAAGCTGTGGCAGAGAATGGCGCGAAGAGCAAGACATGCCCTAAGCCGCGCGGAGAAATTCAAAGCCAAATAAAAATAAAAATAAGATGCTGAATTTGCGAGGCAGCACTTGAGGAATACGTTAATTTCAAGGCCATTTTATTCACTCTCCTCCCCTCTCAAATAAATGCATGCATGCGTTTATTTTTACAAATGCGACTATGGCTACCTAATATGCAATGGCAATGCTAGGAAATAACACAAGATGGCACAATTGTTGGTGTATTTTTGCTGTGCAATCAATAAGTTCCGTGCTCAATTACAGGGACTATCACAATTTTTTCTTTTATTTACTCCTTTTTCTCTATTTTTTATTTTCTCCTCTTCTTCTTCCTTAATTTAGATCTTTCAATCCAGCTCAAAAAATTGTCCTCCCCTTTTTTGCTTTTTTTTTTTGAATGAAACCCCTCCATGAATCTAATTTCATAATGTTTTGCACTCTAATACCTCCCATGGCTTAGATTTGTAATGTCCTCATTGTAAATTAGGTGGGTTTGAGTTCAACTTAGATCGTACATTAGAACAGGTTTGGGTGTGTGGCGAACGAATCAGGATGACTGTTGCGGACGATTTCAAGCTATGATACAAGTATCAAAGGTGAAGTCAGTTGTTCTAATGGATGAACCCTAAAGTGAAATATGACTTTAGCTTAGAGATAGTTCAGAAGGGTCTCAGTATTTTCAAAATGACAGGTTACCTTCCGTTAAGCACTAAGATTAACGCCATTAGCTGGGCATAATGTGGCTCAGGGAGAATGGAGATCAAAAGATACCACAGTCAGATTCGAATTGGTGAGTTCAAGGAACAGTTTCAATCTTTGACCATTCAAAAAAAATGGTTCTGGGTCATGGCTAAGTTCACTGATTTCGACAGCTCCATTTCCAAATATTCATTGGATGAAAAAGGGTCCGATCCATTTTGATCTTAGCTTTCCTAGGAAGAGCTTGAGTTTGACATCAAAGAGGAGCACTTTTCGACTAGGTTGGAATGATTTTTGCGATATGTGCTTGTCATGAAAGGCTTTGACCTACTCTTTGTAGATACGCAAACTCTCGTACACATCATTGCATAACTCCTCGATCTCGCTCATTTGCAACCAGTGGTGGTTTCCATCCTTCATGAGATCTAGATTACACTTCCGTATTGCCCAGTAGGCCTTATGCTCCACTCTACAGGAAGGTGACATGACTTCCTATACACAAGCCTGAATGGAGACATCCCTAGTTGGGTCTTATGGGTGATCCTATAGGCCCACAAGGCTTCCAGAAGTTGGGCAGACCAATCTTTCCTGTCAGGTCGAAAGTGACATGAAGGATTTTCTTGATTCCTCGATTGGATAGCGTAGCCAATCCATTGGTCTAGGGGTGGTAAGGAGTTGAGATACGATGCGACACCCCATACTTTTTCATCAGGGACTGGAAGTGTACATTCGCAAAATGAGACCTACTATTGCTGATGATGGCTTTAGGAACCCCAAATCTAGAAAAGATGTTCTCCTGAATGAACCGGAAAACTTTATGATCATTCATTCTTGTGGGTACGGCTTCAATCCATTTCTAGATGTCGTCAACAGCAAGTAAGATGTACTCAAAGCCGTTAGATCTGGGAAAGGGTCCCATAAAATCAATTCCCCATATGTCAAAGATCTCGCACACGATAATCAGATTCGAGGGCATCATATCTCACAGACCCATGTTGCCAAGGGTCTGACAACGGGCACATGCCCTATAGTAGGATTGTGTGTCTTTGAACATCATGGGCCAAAAGAACCCACATTGGAGGATCTTCAATGTGGTTTTACACCTAGAGTAATGGCCACCGTAGGCCTAGTCATGACAGAACCGGATGACATCATTGACCTCATCGTCGGGAATGCATTTTCGGATTACTTGGTCCTTACCAATATGAAAGAGATAAGGATCTTCCCAGACATGGTACTTGGCATTAGAAATCAGCTTGTTCTACAGGGAAGTCGCCCATCGGGCAGAACTTTGCTCATAACCAAGTAATTCATGATATCATCGAACAAGGGAAGTCCATTAATGGCCAAGAGTTGTTAATCCAAAAAATGCTCGGTGATAGGTTCAGATGGGTCAATGATCAAAGAAGGAAGGCAAGAAAAATGGTCAGCTACCTCGTTCTGCTTTCCCGCCTTGTGGCGAATTTCAAGATTGAAAACTTGCAATAGCAAGATTCAGCGAATTAGTCTAGGTTTCACGTCCTTCTTCGTAAGCAAGTGCCTCACTACAGTGTGATCGAGTAATTGATGACATGGGATCCCAAGAGGTATGATCTGAATTTCTCCAGATCAAATACTACAACCGACAGTTCTTTCTTTGTAATCGTGTAATTACACTAAGCATCTTCCAACGTCATGCTGTCGTAATATAATACCACCGATTTCCCGTTGATTTTTTATCCCAGCACCGCTACTACTACATAGTCAAACGCATCACACATGATCACGAAGGGTTGAGACTAGTCAGGGGGATTGTAGGATTGGGGCTTGGGTCACTCGATCACGTAGGATTTCGAATGAGTGAATGCACTCACTTGTCATCTCGAAAGGCGTGTCCTTTGAGAGAAGATTTGTTAAGGGGTGCACAATCTTTGAGAAATCATATATGAATCGTCGGTAGAATCCAATGTGTCCCAAAAATGATCTAACATCTTTGACTGAGGGAGGCATATGTAATTTGGAAATCAAATTCACCTTAGCACGATCAACTTGGATACCTCTCTCAGATACGAGGTGTCTAAGCACAATGCCCTCAGGAACCATAAAGTGGCTCTTTTCCCAGGAAAGAGCCAGGTTCACTTTGATGCATCTTCGGGGGATCTGGATCAAGTGTAGGAGGCAATCATCAAAAGATTCACTGAAAATAGAGAAGTCATCCATGAAGACTGTAAGGTATTTACCTACCATATCAGAGAATGTGGCTAGCATGCACCACTGAAATGTGGCATGTAAATGTGGCTAGCATTGCAAAGCCTGAATGGCATCTTGCGGAATGCGTACCTACCATAGTGGCAGGTAAATGTGGTCTTTTCCTAATCTTCGGGATGGATTGCCACCTGGTTATATCAAGAGTACCCATCCAGGAAATAGAAGAACCAATTTCCCGCCAGTTTCTCAAGAATATAATCAATGAATGGAAGCGGGAAATGGTGTTTCTTCATGGAGGCATTCAGTTTCTGATAGTCTATGTAGACTCTCCATGAGTTTGCAATTCTAGTAAGGATGGTTTCTCCATATTTGATCGTAATCACGGTGAGCCCTGCCTTTTTAGGTACAACTTGGATGGGGCTCACCCAGCGGCTGTCAGAGATCGGGTAGATGGTTTCAGCGTCAAGCCACTTGATAATCTCCTTTTTCACGACCTCTTGCAGATTTGGGTTCAGTCTTCTCTGCATTTCTTAGGACAGTTGTGAGCCCTCTTCAGTATAAATACAATGTGCGTAATACGAGGGACTTATTCCATTTAGGTCATCTAGAGTCCATCCAATGGCTCTTTGATGTTGCTGGAGGACAGAAATCAGCTTTGTTTCCTGATCAAGAGTGAGTCGGGAGTTGATAAGCATAGGAAACGTTTGATTTGAACACAAAAATATGCATTTCAGATGATCCAGGAAGGGCTTTAATTCAAGCACTGGGTTATTAGCAATGGGTAGGGGTTCGGGATTAGCCTCAAAAGCCAAGGTGGAAGGTAAGGATAGATCTAAATTAGCTTTAGGCTTCTTGACCTGTGGGTTAAGATTTTCTTGTGGTTGAGGCTCTGGGAGATCAGGTTTTCCTCTATAATTTGGTCCTTAACCAAAGAACTAATGTCGCAAATTTCTTCAATTGCCCCACCGTGTATTCCTTTCTAGGCCTTAAAGATATAAATCCTCAATCTCTTATTCCCGAATTTCAACTCGATCTAGCCTCCTTCACAATTGATGCTCGCCCTAGCTATGGCTAGGAATGGTCTCCCTAAGATGATCGATGTGTCTCTCAGATTTTCAGGAGTATCCATGTCTAATACAATGAAGTCTATCGAGAAGTAAAAATCTCGTATCCTAACTAGAACATCCTCGAGAACTCCTCTTGATGACTTTATTGATCTATTAGCTAGTTGTAGAGTCACCTTAGTTGGTTTGTGCTCGGTTTCCTCAAAATGATCTAGTAGGGATGTGAGGATCAAATTTATGGAGGCTCTTAAATCCAATAATGCTCACTCGAATTATAGGTTGCCTATCTTACAGGAGATCAGAGGGGTGCTAGGATCTTTTACTTTCTGTAGGAGTTTGCTTAAGATGATAAGTTGGCTTGGTTAGACAACACAATCGAACTCCCATCTTTGTTTCACGGCTTACTCTTTGGTGTACATAAGTCCTTCAGAAATCACACGTAAGCCGGTACGTGGCAGATCGCATCCATCAAGGTAATGTTTATTTGGACTTATTCAAAGAGCTTGACCAAGTCTTCCTTAAGTGCCACGGGTTTGGGTTTTCTATTTCCCTTGGTCAAGGCCTCAAGAAATGGAACCTCTGTTGGTTCCTCTAAGATTGGTTTAGGCATTGGATCTAGGATAGGTGTGTCCTAGATAACCATCCTAGGGGTAGGCTCTGAACTACCAGGGGTAGAGTGGCTAGGATAAGGTGGATCCTAAGTTGTTTTGCCACTATGCATAGAAACAGCGTTTAGGCCAGCTTGATTTGGGTTCAGAGTTGGCAAGAGCGGTGGTTGTTGCTGATATCCTACATACGATGTGGAAGCCTCCATCACGTCGGGTGATGGTGCAGAAGGGGCTTGATAGACATAATGAGCTTAGCCCTGATTCAAGTTCACAACGCGCCTCTGGTTCAGCACATTATTCAGATCCGGCAAAGGTTGGGAAGGGAGTGCCCTTGGTTGGTGAGTCCCAGCCATTTATGCAAGTTGATTTCAAACCTATGTGATCTCTTCCTTATGTTGTTTCTGCATAGCCACATTAGTCTTCTAGATGTCAACCAGAGTCTACAAAATCAAGCTAATTTCATCTTCCTTGGTAGGCCCGAATTGGTAATTCAGGTTGGGCCTAGGCTAAATGGGCTAATATGATCGCGGAGCTTGTGGTCGGGGTTGGAATTGAGGTCTTAAGTTCTAATTATTTCCTGACCATGCGAAAAATGGATGATTGCGCCATCCAGGGTTATATGAGTTGGAGAATGGATCATTCTGGATAGCGTGGAGGTCCTCGCAGGAACTCCCGAGTAATTAGAGTATGAGGGTTCGGAGTTCCCCCAACTAGAGTAGGATGATCTGGAGTTTCCTCTGAAACCAGGATCAGACGGGTTTGGATGCGTGTCCATCCCCTGATATGTGTGGTGGTGAATGTTATGCACGGCCTCCCTAGCTAAGGGTAGATGTGCATACGTGTTTTGTTGTGAAGAGGTGGCTCTCTGTAGATGTTGAGTCAATTAGTCCACCTTCTTATTGATGATGGAGACCTTATCTAGGCAACTAGCCACCAACTCCAAGTCGATTGATGCAGATAGGTCGCATGTCTCATGTGCAACTTATGTGTTTGTTAATGCGCATGTGGTCGTCTGGTCGAACACACCCATAGACTCATTGTTTATGGAGTTCTCACACATGTTCTCGAGAATCTCCCAAACAGTGTCATCATGTTGACCCATGATGTTGCCACCACAGGTTGCATTGACAAATAATCTAATGTCCTCACGGAGTCCCTGGTAAAAAGACTGGACTTGTTCCCATTTAGGAACTCTGTGATGAGGGCATTTCCGCATGAGATCCAGAAATTGGTCCCATGCCTCATGAAGTGGTTCTCCTGCATTCTGCGTGAAATTCGTGATCTGGTGCCTCAAGGCATTGGTGCGACCAACTAGGAAGAATTTCTTCAAGAATTCATATTGGAGTTCCTCCCATGTGTTGATTGATCGAGTCAAGGTTTGATACCAATGGGCAGCCTTATCCATAAGAGAGAAGGAGAACATCTTCATGAGCAGGATGTCTCAGTTCTGAACAGGTCATCCAAAGGTCTAGGCCAGATATTTTAGCTATTTGAATTCCTGGAAAGGATCTTCGGAGTTCAAGCCATGAAATTTGGCAATGGCATTGATCAGATTCAACTTTAATTCAATGTTAGGTCCTCCAGCTTGGATTTACACCCTAGGTTCGATAGCCACCGCTGTGGGATTGTAGTGATCTCGCATCTACGAGCATTGCAGGGGATTCATGAATGCATGGAATAGATCCGTGAGGCGCTGTAATTGATTATGAACATTGGGCACTTCTTCTTCTGAATTCTCCATGGATGCAGATGATGGAGAGCTGGGCTTGGATGTGGACGAATTAGAAGATATCTCGATCTGATCGGTCGGGAACACAAACATTTGAGTCGAGGCCTGACTCCAACGAGAGTGAACTACTAATGGAGGCCTCAAGACTGGTCTTAAGGACCTCTTCCCATACCTACACCATGGAATCAGGCGATGGACAAAATGTGTATTGGACCCAATCAAGGCACCCAACAAGGCTGAGTGACTATGGTGGTTCGAGGCAGATGGTACCTCAAGATCAAAAACTCACCCACCCAAGAGTTACTTGGGCAGCCATGAAGGGAAAGTCTTGCAAAGACCCCTACATGGTAGAGTATCCTCACAAGTTACAGGGTTTCCCCCACCCAACCTTCCTTGTCACTGAGATTTGAAGTAGATCGGAATATGTGAGCTTGACTCCTAAGTCTACCAATTTCAATCATGCTTGTGCCTTGAATTTCACTTGAACTTGAAGTTGATTTGATTTGTGACCTAATTTGGAGGTTGGCTGATTTACAAAGTGAACCAACTTCACCTGACCTGTCCTAAAGTTGAGGATGAGGTTTGGGTCAAGAGCCCAAATTACCTTGAATTGGTTTGCAAATAGGTTATTAGGTCCCAAATTTTAATGATCCAAGTGATTATTAGAACCTTGATTTTAGGGTCCACTTGATTAGATCAATTCAACCAAGGGCTTAGGTAACACACAATGCAGGAAATATATTTTCTTTTAAAGCAGGCAAGTGTGTACTCTTGGAACCCTAATGTGGAAACCCTAGATTGGCTCTATTTCCAAGTCCAATTCTTCCAAAGTTGGTACCTTGAGCTCAATCAAGAAGGTGAATAGTCGAAGGAATCTAATGTCCCTAATAGGTGCAAGTAGCAGGATGGGGATCCCTAGTCAAATCAAATCAAATTAGGAAAGTTGAATGATGATTACTATGTAAGTAAAGTAAGTTGATCCTAACTGATTTTCTTTTCAATCTTCCCAAGAGATGAGGGGCTTAAAGAAGAAGGAAATGTGATTACCTGCCCCTGGCATGGTTGCTTGTGCAGTTGATCTTCAGATTCTCTTTCAACAACACAACAAATCAGATATAGCAAGTCAGAATTATATCAGAAAGTGTAATTAGTGAATGAAATGCACGTTGCTCCCTGGCAACGGTGCTAAAATGTTGACAGCGAAAATCGTCATAGTTTAGAAAAATGTGTTGCAGTATAGCGACAAAAATCGAATCGACATTTAAATTTGTAAAGCTAAAAAAATCATGAGTTCTAAGGTCATTCGCAGGGAGCAAGTATAGCAATTCAATCCACTAATCGAATAAGCAATGAGTACAATAATTAATCACAAATATAATATGCAATAAATCAATCTACTAAAAAGATATCCAATTAGAATCAAGAATGTATCTCATGAGTCAAGGACAAAAAGTATAAAGAAAAGCTTAAAAAATGGTGGTTGAAACCACCAATTAAGGCCCCCAATTAGGCATGAATCCCAAGTCAAATTTCTTAATAGTAGCCTAATATCAGTAACTCAATTCCACAATCAGATGTCAGGAACAACCTCCAGACGACTTAACTATCAAGCCCAGTGAACCTCTCAAATTTTTCCTAACTGTAGGCATGAATCCCAAGAATCCACAGTGCAAACCCCCCTTCCCTCAAAATTTCCTTCTCTCTTTCTCCTTCTAGAACCGGGTTTTGGGTAATCAGGTAAATGGATTCAGGTCCAGACCCGTCGACATGCATGCTTGGTGAGGAGTGCTAGGATAGGTGAGAGGGACCTCACCTGGTGATCAGAGACGAACAGCTATCGCATGTAAAACTTTATTAATCGATTTCAAATTTAAAATGCCATAATGTGGCACTATCTGGAGGGGCTCTCTCACGTATTGCAGCAGGTGGATTCCTCATTTAATTGGAGCAGCTACTGTTGCATGTTGCTCAATTGAGAGCCTGGAGGGCTTCACGATCCTCATCCGCATCAGCTGGAGATGGTGGCAGGGTATATGCCACCAAGAGAGAGGCAGATAATGGCGGCGAATCGACAACGACAGGAGGAGGTCCGATGAGTACCTACGATCACGAAAATAGGCTAAAAGCCTAAATTAAAGCGCTCAGAGGTATCACCAAAGCACGACGAGTGAGATAGCGATGGTTTCATGGTGTTTGGTGGTCGATGGTGTGTGTACAATGAAGGTGAGGGTGTGCAGAGGTGGGTATGTTCGACGGGGAGAGGGACAAACCAAAGCCCCAAATTTCTTTGGGGCTTTTGATCAATGGGGCACGACAGAGATTATGGAGGTGTTGTGGGGTGGTTTGGTGATGTGTGGTGCCGACGCAAGCTCACCGGAGCTCACACCGGAGGCTGAGAAGACGAGGGTGAACGTGCATATGTCGTGTGTAAAACCTACTTCCAAGGACCTAAAAAGATGCTAGAGAGGGAGAGAGAGAGAGGGGGGGGTTAGAGTGCTTAGGAGAGAGAGAGAGGGCGAGACCACATCCAGCGTTGACCAATCGAACATGGGAAGACGATGTTGACAATGAGGGAAACAACGAGGAGGAAGTGGGCGGTGGCGCCCTTGCTTTGGTTGGCAAGGCACGCGACGAAGAGGGGAAGAAGTTGTTACAACCCGGTTCAGATCCCTACAGGACCTGAGACCGGCTTGCCTCAACTAATCTCAAGACCTAGTCGACCAACGAGAAATAACCGAAAGCAGGAAATAAACCACATCCATACATGCATTACAACTAAATGGAAGTAAAAGCGAGAAGGTAAAGGAAAAAAGAACAAACTATCTCAAAATAATACATGCCATCACAACAACAACAGCGGAAAAGAAAACAGAAAGTAACAGGAACAGTAATATAGATGTCCGGTACTCATTACTACAGCAGAAAAACCAAATAGCTGGAAAGAAACGACTACGGCTGGGCTCGGTTGGGCCCAGCACCCTCTACAGCTGGAAACTCGGGCTGCTCAACTCCTGGTCCTGAATAGGGTTACGAAAAGATAGAGTCAGTGAGCGCTGAGTAGAGTGGTGTTTATGTTATTTATATGCAACTAAAGTAAAACAAGCAACTATATTTAATTCTCATTTCCATCCATCTCATCTAAGTGTTTCTCGTTCATTATTCTACAAAGGATCCATGTATTTCTTGATCTTTCATGTTCCTGATGGGAACGATCTTGATTGTAGTCTTTTCCGTGGTGTAGAAGGTACATGTGGTGCTCTCCTGGCCAGGAGAGTCCCCCATGGTAGCTCTACACCCAGTTAACCACCCCGAGGTCACTGTCGCGATGTAGCGGTGACTACGGCACGCGCGATAAGTTCACGAGTTGCTACCCTATACTAGCACACGGTCAATCGTTTCCGCTAGCTGGTACGCCTAAAGTACAACACGGAACAGCACAGGGCCTTGCCCTCTCAGAACAGGGGTCTCGCCCTTCAGAACCAAATAAGGGTCTCGCCCCTCCATAGTCCGCGTACCCTCGTCCGACTATCCCGGTTTGCCCAGTGGGCCTAACAAAAGTCGATGTAGGGTGGCTAGTCCTAACCCTGAGCCCCGTGGGGCAACTTGCTCCCCCCCTACACTAAGTAGATCACCTTGGTACCACGTATGCGAGGCCAAGCCGGTATTGAAGTAGGGTGGCCAAACCCACCCCAGGTCTCAACCCAAAGGGCGGCAAGCTCCCCTCTACTCTAAATAGGTCACCTCGGTACCACGTACGTAAGGCCAAGCAGGAGTCGAAGTAGAGTGGCCAAACCCACCCTGGGTCTCAACCTGAAAGGACAGCAAGCTCCCTTCTACTCTAAAAGGGACAGCTGCTCTCCTTGGTACCGTGTACCAGCTCACTTCCTGTCTACTCACAAGGTTATTTTCGTATACAGGAGTTCTACTCCTAATTCCCCGTAGGGTTCATGCTCATATGCATCTCATTTATCAATATCCAGATCACATTATTCAATTCTCAATTTTTCCATATATAGTAGGCAGCTCGTGTTTTCATGTCTGTCATAGCATCTCACAATTAAGCTAATACACTTGCTAGTAGTTTAATTAACATGCATTCAAGTAAATGGTATAGCATAAATCAGGCTCATATATTCTACCCTAAGGTTCATTCCACATCCTAGAGTTTCAATCGAATTATTCTAAGCAAGCACATTCTTTATTCAAATCTTAACAATTGAATTAAACTACTCTACCGGGTATCACAAAAGGAATGGGGGCATGAACCGTAGATCTCGTCGTCTCTGCGGGCCCCAAACACGCCACCAGCTGGTGACCTGTACCAGCAACTAATCACCCTAGACGAGTCAAAGACAGTAGGTACTCTACATTAACATGTAGAGAAACTCAAGCGGAAAACAACGGTACTTCGTTTGCGGAAATCCGATTCCGTTTGGGCCCTGAACGGGCCAAAAACACGATTACTGTCCAAAATCAGACCTCTGGGACTATTCCCGGACATCTTAAAAGACATCAGATCTTACCTCTCACTTGCTACGGCTGCCTCAGACATCCGGACTCCTCTGCAATCGTCTGAGGGAAGTCCCAGATGTTGGACCTTCCTTCCAGTCGTCTGGAAGTGCCATCAGATGTCTGGCGATGTGGTTAAATGTCCAAAAGTGCCTGGAAAGGCGCATTGCACACCTTTCCAATGCCCTGCACCTGCGTATGAAGACGCAGACCCATATTCAGCAAAATATCTTCTGTTACGGTCTGCATGGGCGAACCTATGCAGACAACATGTACCGCCGCGTGAAAATGTGCTTTCAACCGTCCGGCTTCAACTCCAGACGTCCTGATACTTCTCCAGACATCTAGTTGATGACCCAGACGTCTAATACTGGAAAACCAGTATCCAGAACTTCCTCTCATGATCCTTCTCCTCGGCGCGAACTTCTTCGCGCCGCCTGTAGCTGCTATGCCAATCGCTTCAGAAGGTCGTGAAGCTCCCTTCGCGAGCTCCCCCTCCTCGCACAGTGATAAATGCCAGTTTATCATCATTCTTATGCATTAAAAAAAATCTAGCTCTTAGGATTTTACTCCGCAAACAGGTTTTCAGGCTGCCTTTAGGCATTAATTAGGTTAGGCATGCATTGCATTTTTTATTATCTTTTTGATGTGTTTTTGTGAGTGTTAGGGAAGAACAAATATACAGATCCCTAAAACCCTAGCACTCAAGAAGGCAAATGGTGAAGGAGGAGCTCAGACTAACTGGAACTTAGCTTGATCCAGCTCACCACAGCTGGAACCTAGCTCACTTGGACTAGGGTTAGCTCATCCCAGCTCCATTCAGCTAATCTCAACTGAATGGTAGCTCAAGAGAGCTCATCTTAGCTCACCCTAGCTCAGGTCAGCTCAGATCCAGCTCAACTTAGTTAAGTCTAGCTCATCTCAGCTCCTACTAGTCCACAGGGAGCTCTAGCTAGCTCAGCTGAGTTAACTGGAGTTCACCTCAGCTCAAATCCAGCTACATCCAGCTCCACTCAACTCCAGCCAGCTGAAGATGAATTCATCCCCACTCAGGAAGCTCAAGTCCAGCTCCCGAGGACTCAACTTAGTTGAACTAAGCTACCTTAGCTGCCTCAACCAGCTTGATCCACCACGGGAGCACCAGACCCAGCTCACCTCAGCTCATTATGGTAGAAGCCAGCTCACTTTAGCTTGTCTTAGCAGCTAGCAAAGAACTAGCAAGCTAAGCCAGCTAGAGTAGCTCCATGCCAGCCTCTTCAACAGCTGCCAGCTCCAGATCAAGCTCCAGACTTCTCCTTCTTAGCTCCTGTCTTCAAACCTTAGCTCACATTACCTACTCCTCTACTCCATAGCTAGCTAAGCTAGCTTAGCTTAGCTAGCATCCACCTCCTTGGCCATCCACCACCTTCAACTCAACCCTAGCTAGCTCCATCAACTAAGCTCACCTAAGCTAGCTATCCTACTCCAAGTTGGCGCCACCACCATCACACCCCTTCACCCCATCACCACTACCAAAAGCCACCTATTTTCCCTCCAAAATAACCTTCTAGAACCCTTCCCTTTTGGTGCCAACTTTCCCTCCAAAATTCCCTTCATCTCCACCCTACACCTCTCCTTAAATCCATCTCCACCATCCACCTAACCCCCCTTCTAGAAGACCCTAGGTTGGTGCCAAAATGGTGGTGTCTCTCCACCACCAAAAGCCACCAACACCACCATAACCACCCCATTAACACCCCTTGGGTTGGCGACAATTACCCTTAGCCATAGGATCCCCAACCACCTCCATCTTCCCATCTTAGCCCTCCATTTCAAGAGTCACCTTAGCCCCCTTCCTACTCTATATAAACCCACCACCTACCACCATTTTAGAGCATCCTCCATTAGTGTTTACTTCCACCTATATCCACCTATACCTACCGCCAAGAAGGAGTAGAGAAGAAGATTAAAGGGGCACATCACCAGCCCCTTTGGTGCCTTCTTCTCCCCACTCTCTTCAACTTGGGCCACGCCAAGGAGGAGGAGCTTTCCACTTCAAGGAGGATGGCTAGGCAAAGGAGAAGAACCTAGGGTGGACGTCCACCCTTGGAGGAGGAGAATTAAAGGTGGTAGCTACCACCTTGGAGGACACCATTTTCAAGGAAGGAGAAGGAGGAGCCCTTTTCAAGCCTAGGAGCCACTAAGCTTGGAGCAAGGAGCTTCCCATCTTCACCAACAATTCAGGAGGATTTGTGTTTTATTTTCCTTGTTGCAATTATCTAGTAGTAGAAGCATTCATCTACTAGGGTTTTGTGTAAAACACTCTCTTTTAATCAAAGTTGCCTTCTTTAATCTTGTTGTTGCATAGTCTTGTAGAATTCTTATTTAACCATTTTCACTCCCTCTCCCTAATTACTCTAGGTCTCCATGTGCCTAGAGTGAGCTTAGGGAGAGGTTCTACTTGTCACTATAATAGTAGTGTAGTGGATTAGTATAGAGAATTTTCTTGCTATCAACAAACCAGCCTTGTTCTTGTTATTTCAAAACCAAAAAAAAATTCATATATAAAACACCAAAAAGAAAGTTGAGTTCCATCTTTAAGCAAGGGATTTTAATTTTGCAAACATGTGGCCTCCTTGGACGACCCTAGATACTCCCCTACCTAGGAATATAAATTTAAAAGCGAATCTGTTTTTGTGCGTTGCAACGACTTAAAACCTAAATTAACAAACCGCGCAAAAACGCGATCACACGGCTCCTCCCTCGCCTTTGCTTTCCCCTTACTCCCCCCCCCACTCTCTCGCTCTCGCTCTCCCCAACTCTCCCCCACTCTACCTCGTTCTTCCTCCTCGCCGAGAAGGTAGAGGTCACTGGCGCAAAGGAAAGGTGAAGGTGGCGGTGGCCAGAGTGGTGGGGGGTGGAGTGGAGATGGAGGGGTTTAAATAGAGGAGGAGGTTAGGGTTTGGGTGAGGAGAACGGAGGGGGAAAGGGAAGAAGGTACGTGCATGTCGCCTGCGCGCGAAAAGCAGGCGAACGTATAGTTTTCCCTACTTTTAGACGTTCGGCCCTCTATCCAGATGTCTAGACAGACGTCTGACCAATCTCCTAGACATCTTAAATATCCCAAGAGTGGCGGGTCATTTCAGAAGTTGAGCCTTCCAATTTGACTATTGGTCGGCTGAAAGAGTGAGGCGGAGGAGGTCATCGGAGTCAAAGATGATGATGGCCGAAGGAAGAGGAGGAAGGTTGTTTCTGGTCCAATCTTGGCTGAGGAAGACATTGGGAGCTTGTAGAGCTTATATAGGTGCTAAATTGGACCTTAATTGCAAGGAAATCACAAGATTTCCTCACGATTTCTTCAATCAAAACCCATTGAAATCGTGGAGGTCACCAAAGGTCTTGGGTCCAAATTAGGTCTTGTGGGATGGTCCAATCTATAGAGGATCTTCTTGGGAACAATCTCTCCAAGTTTGGAGAGATTCCACCTTATATTGGAGGGTAAATCTCCATTCAAAGGTGGTGGGTTTGGGGGTGGAGGGCAAAACTCTCATCTGAAACTCTATTTTTGGTCAAAATAGGTTCTGATGGTCAAAGTGAAGGTACCAAACCCCTTAGAGTATTTTTCAATGAATTTTAGGAGGTTTAGATTGATTTTATCTTGACGAAAATCCTTTCGATTTAAGTAGGGCTGTTAATTAGGGTTTTCGGTACTATTTTCACCCTCGAAATTGACTTTGTTTGACAACTCTAAAGGGTAGGTTGGAGGTTAGCCTAATGACCTAATCTACTCAAAGAAAAGGAGTTCCTCTTGCCTTGTGTTTGTTGTGCCCATTTGGTGTATGCTTGGAAGACGTTCTCTTAGGATAAGACTTATGTTTGACCCTGAACCTGAGAGAATCCTTAAGAGAGGTCACCAAGTGAGGCGAGAAGAGATGGCTGGTGAAGGAGCAAACTAGATATCTTTATGTGATTACTTTATCCCCATCAACCAACCCAGTCATGCACCTAGAAGACCTGGGGGAGACAACCCGTACGAGATCAAAAGTAGTACCATCTCTTTGCTGCCCACCTTTTATGGTACTGCTAGGGAGGACCCCTATAGGCATCTTGAGGAATTCACTGTTCTCACATTTTGATTTGGGTTTAAAGCGTATCACGTTGTAGTATAACTGACAAAATGTTTAAACAAATATAAAGAATTTTATTACTCGAAAAACTAGAGTATCCGAGGTCGAACACGGGGAGCAATCTCAGTACTTTTTAAAACCAAAGAATACAACTGTTAAATGAAAATGATTGATTCAAAGAGAGAATTTTAAAAAGGATTTGTGAAAGAAAAATAGAATTGGACATCTGATTTCTGTATCAGACGTCTTAAATGTAATCCCCTTTCTCTCTTCTTCTTCGTGGCTCTTCTTCTTTCTCTTTCTACCTTTGCTTGAAGGCTTCTTCTTCCTGCCTTTGTTTCTTTTCTCTTATTTCTTCTCCTACCTTGGTCTTCTTCCTTGTCTTTATTTCTCTACGAAAGCTTCTCCTTTCTCTGCTACCCAGCCTCTTCTTCTTTCTTCTCTCCCCTTGCTGCAGCGGCTAAGTGTTCGCTTCTTCCTCTGCTCCTTTCCTACGCAAATCACAGCCAATGCAAAACCTACCCCCGTCCCTCTACCCAAATGTCTCTCTCTTTCTCTGCAATTCGCTCAAGGACGCTCTCCCAGAGCCACACGGGTAATCGGGTCGGATTCGCACCCGGGACCAGGCGCACCTGCAGGTGGTGATGCGCGAGGAGTGCGTGGGTTTGGGTCGGGTCGGATCCCGCCAGATCCGTGAGATGAAACCGCGGACGAGGCGGGCATGAGGGCAAGTGAGGGACCTCACCCCTATGCTTTATGAGGCGTTAAGAATAAAACACAAATTCAATTTATGGAGCAGCGGTGCCTCGTCTCTCCACGATGTGGGACTAAAGGTTCTGCCCTGATTTCGCGCGTGCCTGCAGATTTGCGTGCCATCCCCACAGCTGTTGGCTTCTCAGTGCCCCTGGCTGGACTCGAAGCACTTCGCAACACTCGCGTGAACCTGCTGCGCCTGCAGCCTGGGAGCCCTGGCGCCTGGAGCTACATTGGAGCTTCTTCAAATGTCGCCCATGGTGGCAGGAGCGTCGACACTGTCAGACACAAACACGGCCTATTGGCCCAATCAGACTAGCTGGACACCTTCGCCGTGGCACGGCGAAGGCGGTGGACGGTGCTGCAGGCTGCAGGTTGGCCTAGGCGTGCATGCCTAAGTCAACCTGTGGCCGGATGTGTGGGGTTGTTTGTGGGGCAACTGTGGAGGTCTGGAGTGGCAGTGGAGGGGCGGAATGAGTTCCTGGTGGTGAGGCGGAGCTCACGAGAGGGTTGGCGAGTCGTGTGGAGGGGCGGAGTGGTGTGAGCGGCTCGCCGGAGGTCGGTCGGTGATGTGGAAGATGAGGGTGGTCGGCGTCGGTCGAGGGTCGATTAGATGAGATAACAGGGGGAAAAGAGAGAGGGGACTACGGGGAATAGTTCTAACCTAATTGTAGGGACGAAGGAGGACGGAGGGCGGACAGCAGTACCTGCTGTCGCCAGAGAAGACGCTGCCCAGTGGGGGAGAACGGCGGCGACGACGGGGCTGAGGCGGCGTGCGTGGGTACTACGCGACGCGGAGGAGAGTCAGGAAGATAGCTTTGCCACTCGTTTTGTGGCAGAGCGAAGAGGGAGGGGAGGGGGGCTCGCCGGAGCTTGCTGGGAACTTTGGCCAGGCAGGAGGAGGTGAATTGGAGGTGGAAACTCGGCCAAATCAAGCTGAAGATGAGCGGCTGGAGGTGTGGGTTCTTATATAGGCACTGGGCCAGTCGTTCATGGCATGGAGGGCACGCCATTGCCTCTAATTGCTTGCCGGAGTAGGAAAGAGGTTAAGATACCCAAATCCCTCGTGCGTTCGCACGAGAGATTGGGTTCACACCAGAGATTGTGATTGGCCTTAGATGGAAGGGAATTCCTCAGAGAATCTCCCTTCCATTTCTGGGAGGGAATCTCTGAGGGATCAGAGAGTAATCCCTCTCTAAACCTCGTCGGAGCTTGGTTATGCCCTAACAATGGTTGCAGGACCTGATTGCAAAGGTGACGAGGAACTTAGGGGGCTCTCTGCAAAGATATTCAAAAGATAGGGACCAAATTATGATTTGGGTGTACTAAATTGCAAAGTAGGCCAAGATGACCTCCCCTTAGGTCTAAATTTTGGTACAAACCTAATTTTGACCTAAGGAATCCAATGGTGAAGTTGGATTTTAGGTTTGACCTCGTTTGACTGGACATTTTGCGTAAAAACCTAAATTATGTTACTTGAAGAGCTAGGACCCTAATCTAGGTCAAACTGGGTTCCAAAGGCCAAATTAAGTGTTCTAAACCCTAGAGGATGTTTTTCCATGATTTTTAGAGGGTTTACTTGATTTTTATTCTGACCGGAACCTTGTTAATTTAAGCGGGTCTGTTTTAGGGTTACCAAGTGTCATTTAATTCTTAGATTGCACGTAAACCCATTTCTGATTGACTCAACCCACTTTTTATCTCATTTAGACCATTTGACCTATGTTTTGCCTCTGAGAAATCTCGTTTATGTACTGCAATGGTAAATTTCAGTTTTAACCTTTATTTCATGTTTTCTTCTCAGAGCACTTATTCCTTTATTTAGGCCTTTCTCTAGGTTATGTAGGAGCTTTTATCTTCTTTATTGGGTCAAAATGAGCTAGTTATGGCTCATGATGAGGCTTTCATCATACCCCCATGCCTAGCTTTTGCTAGTCCCTTAGCAAAATTTCAAGGTTTTAACTTCCGTTCTAGACCCAGAGTGTCCTCAGTTATGATAAGTGCTTCTTTTGTGATTAGGTCAGAATGCCAATAATAGGCCTAGAGGTACTCAAGTACCAACCAAAATTCGGACCTATTCCGCTTTAGCCTCAGTCCTCCACAAAGGTTTCTACGGCCCACAGAAACTAACCTAGGGTTTGTTGGACTCCGCGGTTAAAGCACCCGTACTTGACACATTTTTAGCCTAAGTTCAGTTTGCAGTGCATTTTTGTAAGAGAGAGATAGAAGATTTATTTGTTTGGAGAGATTTTCTCTCTCTTTTCTTTTTATTTCCAGCTTCGGATTAGCTTCTCAACACGGTATGTATCGGATTCCTCGTCCCCATCATCAATCCTCAAGGGTCCCTGGCTTTCGAGATTTCGAGATAATCCCGCCCATGGCATTCCGTGGCCGAATTCAGACCCTGGCAATCGACATTTCGTGATAATGCCACCCATGGTATCTGAACCGGCAGAGTGCTTACATGCCCCCAGTAGGATATTTAAATATCCTAGGAGACAAGCACCGAGGAGACGATATGTTGTTACGCATCTTCAAGGGGAATTTCCCGCCTTTCCGCGCTGGGAACTCGTCCAAATCAATTTGTGTTGATTGGCTGCTCCTAATCTAGGTGACTTTTTCAGAACATTAAACGCTTTTCGCGTGATTTGGATGTTTATGCGCACTGAACCAGACTGTGTGTGAATTTGGGGTGCTTAGGTTACCGAATCCCGCAAACCGGAGGTCAGTTAACGAGGCCGAATACTTCCTAAGCCTTAGACCTAATACTCAAGCTTCGCATTTTCCTCAACCTCTTGAGGATTATCCAGATTTTAACGGATACGTGAATTTTTAAGCTAAAGATACTAGCCCAAGAGGCCTAAGACCAGCGTTCCTGCTAATCTCTTGTTATATCTCCGTAGCACTTTTCTTTTCTTTTTCTTGATTCGGTCTAGAACTTCAGTTAACCCCTTAATCTTTTACTAATGACTATTTCTTTTCGTTTTCCTTTTGTGCTCCTTTTTTGTCATTTTACTCTTTCCCTTCTCTCATTTGTATGACCCTGAATTGTTCCTCCCCTCTATCAAGTCTCTTTTTTTTTTTTTTCATTGAAACCCTTTCTTGATATGAATTTCCTGACATTTTACACTTTCATACCCCCCCATGCCTAAGACTTGCAATGTCCCCATTGTACCCAAAGGGTGTGAATTAGTGTTGAGGTCAGGGACTTAGAACAGGATACATCGGGTGGGTGAATGAGTCGAAAATGACTGATGCGGATGATTTTAAGCTCTGATACGTGTACCAGAGGTGGGATCAACTGTCTAAGGCTGAACTCAAGGTGCAATAGACGTGGAGTACGGACGGATAATCAGATAGGTCTCTGTTTTTGGGATGACGGGTTGCCTCCCGTTAAGTGCTAAATTTAATGCCTTCAACCGAGCAGATTCCATTTCTGGGAGGGAATCTCTGAGGGATCAGAGTGTAATCCCTCTCTAAACCTTGCCGGAGCTTGGTTCTGCCCTAACAATGGTGGCAGGACCTAATTGCAAAGGTGACGAGGAACTTAGGGGGCTCTCTGCAAAGAATTCAAAAGATAGGGACCAAATTATGATTTGGGTGTACTAAATTGCAAAGTAGGCCAAGATGACCTCCCCTTATGTCCAAATTTTGGTAAAAACCTAATTTTGACCTAAGGAATCCAATGGTGAAGTTGGATTTTAGGTTTGACCTCATTTGACTGGACATTTTGCGTAAAAACCCAAATTATGTTACTTGAAGAGCTAGGGCCCTAATCTAGGTCAAACTGGGTTCCAAAGGACAAATTAAGTGTTCTAAACCCTAGAGGATGTTTTTCCATGATTTTTAGAGGGTTTACTTGATTTTTATTCTGACCGGAACCTTGTTAATTTAAGCGGGTCTATTTTAGGGTTACCAAGTGTCATTTAATTCTTAGATTGCACGTAAACCCATTTCTAATTGACTCAACCCACTTTTTATCTCATTTAGACCATTTGACCTATGTTTTACCTCTGAGAAATCCCGTTTATGTACTGCAATGGTAAAATTGCAGTTTTAACCTTTATTTCATGTTTTCTTCTCAGAGCACTTATTCCTTTATTTAGGCCTTCCTCTAGGTTATGTAGGAGCTTTTATCTTCTTTATTGGGTTAAAATGAGCTAGTTATGGCTCATGATGAGGCTCTCATCATTCACCGAGGTCTATTCCACGGTGAGATTGCAAGGCATTTTTGATGATGCCCAAATGCGAGTCCTCTTTCCCTTCCCCATCGAGGATAAGGCAAAACATTGGTATCATACCTTTGATGCAAGGGTAAATACATGGGAGGCCTTGAAGGGAGAATTTTTGAAGTACTTCCCCATGAGCAAAACAAACCATTATCAGAGGAAAATCATTGGTTTTGCTCAACAAGACGAGGAACAATTTCACAATACATGGGAGCATTTTAAAGATTTGCTTCACCTTTGCCCCCATCATCAAAAGCCAAGATGGCAACTTGTGGAAAGGTTCTACACCGAGTTGAATGAAAAGCACAAGCAAACAGTGGATGGTGCCTATGCAGGAACCTTTCTAACCAAGATCGAGGATAAGGCCTGGAACCTATTTGAAACCATAGAGAGAATTCTATCCATTTATCTTCTGCCTATTCAAATAGGAAACCCTCATTCCTCCAAAAGAAGGTGGAGGCTAGTGAGGCTAGGGCCACTCAATATTTATCCCACCACATCCAATGGCTCAATCAGAACTTTGATAATATCGAACCTCGGCCAATTCTTACAAATGGCCTCTCAAATCCAGCGTTCTGTTGAATGCTCCATTTGTCAGTGCGGTACACACACCACTGTGGATTGCCATTTGGCAAATCAATTCCCAGAACTTATACAGGCAAACTCGAATGCTACCCAAGGATCTCACCCAACCCTCGGAATAACCTTTGTCCTAATACTTACAATGAGGGTTGGAGAAATCATCCAAACTTTCCTTGGAGGCAAGGGAATACCTCCTACTCTAGGAATATGAGAGAACCCAACCTTTTCAAGCCCAATGATACAACCCTCCTCCGAACCCCTCCCAACCACCTAGAACCTCTGAGATGGATGAACTCAAGGCCATGTTGAAGGCCATGCAAGAGAGTCAAAATATGATCATCCAATCTCATGACAAGGCCATTAATGAGATGAAATCACTGATTGGACACCTTGTTGAGGCCATTAACAAAAGGGAGACTGGGAAACTTCTCAATTCTTCTGAGGAGAACCCTCAAGGGAAAGGGTTCTTCATTAGGGAGCAAGCCAAAGTTGTGACGATCCTAAGGAGTGGCAAAGAGATTTCTAAACCTGAAGCCCCTCCTATGGTTGCATCTGAACTCACACTTACATCGACACTAACTTCGGCCCCCACCAAAGAGGAACCCTCCAGTCCCTCCTCATTTGAAATCACTCACTTAGAGGACGTTGTCACCATTCCAGCCCTTTTCTACAATGATAACCCCTTCACCCAGAGGTGTTATCTCACTTTCGTCGAGTTTTAAGAGCGCGTCATAGTATAGTGACTAAAGTAATGAAAAGATTTAAATTTTTTAAATTTAAATCTCGAATGTGAGTCTGAGGTCATCTCAGGGAGCAAATGATGTGCAATTCAACCACTAATCAAATGACTAAAATAACACATAATAATCTGATTAAAAAATAAATATAGTATGCAATGAATGTCAATCACAAACATGAACTCTCAAATCCCAAAAATAAATGAAGTGTAAGAGGGCAACAAATTTGGTTTCCAAGTAAATTCAATCTAGCCTCAACACTTAAGCTTGTTCCACAACAATCAAACGTCCAAAGAGGGCTCTTAGATGTCTTAAAGTGAGAAATTAGACGTCTGTACTTGAACTCAAAGCACCTTTACAAAAGCAAGCCAAAATTCACCCAAGACCGACATGCATCCCAAGGCCAAAATCGCTATAATACATGCACGCATGCATGCTCACATACAGGCATGTGCATGTGTGAGTGAGAGGGGATGGGGACCTGACTCCCTGCTACTTGGGCGAGTAGTAAGGGGGTTGAACCCCTTATTAGCGCCAAGCCCACTCCTTCAATGAACAAGGTGGGACTAAAAGTCCCATCCTCTTCCTTGTCTTCTTCATCTTTGCAGTGTGGAGAGGAGGTTCATCGATTGGTGTAAGATGGTCGTTGGATGGTTGATTCAATAGCCCAGCTTCGTTCCTTAGACAAATCCATGTGGGGAGGAGGTGTTATTGCATTGATGATTCGCTAGAGGAGGTCCCTTGACGCCCGAGAAGAAGAGGTTGTCCGATGGGTGACCTGCTGATTGCACATCAATCATATGACCTAATCTACCTGAATTCAATTAGATCCTAGCTTAACTTAGGAATAATGCATGCATGAGCAGCATATTTGGCATCATAGTTGAGTTGTTAGCTTTGTAAATAATAATGTTATTTTATCTTCTAATTGAGAGGCAATAATAATTGTAGATAATTTGGGGTTGCAAATGATAAATCCAACTGTACGGATTTGTTCAGGATGAAGACTGGAGTCCAACGCTTCCGAGGTCGTCTTGATCAGACTTCTGTAGCATCTTATGAAGTCTGTAGAAGAGCAAAAGCCAAGCAAGGAGACACAAATCTGAACCTCGGATGCCAAATCCAATCGCACAGATGGATCCGAATCAACGATCGTAGTCCAATGATGCGAAAATCACCTCGATCGGAGCCCTACAACACCATCTACAAATGTAAGAAAATCAATGGTTAGAATGGTGCCATGTGGCGCCATCCCAAGGGCTCCTACCGTCACCCCCATCCATTGAAGCACTTGCTACGCGCTTTCTGGGCCACTGGATCTTCATCCAACGGCCACAAATGCACCACATCGACCGATCCCTGCGCCCCTTCATCAAAGAGATCACCTTAGCCATTGGATCGTCATCCAACGGCTGAAGGCTGCCACGTGCGAAATCAGAATTGAGACACAAACGCATGCATAGTGCGTTGGTCACCGACTCCAACCAAAAGTGCGAAATGCTCGCTTGAACTGCGTGGGGCATGAAATCAGAGAGGCAGTGCGCAAAGGTGAAATTGGAGCGTTAGATTCAAATTTCTCAGCATTGGAGGCGATGCTTGGCGCACGAAGGTGAGTTGGATCGATACGCACGTGATGAAACATGGACGAACGCAAGATCGATGTGGCAGTGGTGAGCGCGCGATCAGGATCGTTGATCTTCACGATCGAATGGTTGATTTTGAATATGCATGTGCGCAAGGAGCACAGTGGTGGTAGATCAGGCAATTGAGCGGCTCCCGCGTGTCTTGATCGCAGGCAATTAGCACGTTGAAGGCACGTTGGAGGTGCACAGGCACGTATCATGGCTGCGATCTGAGACGTAGATCTTCAAATTGATGGCTCTAGTTGCTCCAACTTGTTAGCACGGATTGGGGGCCTCTAAAATACTATTTTGCCCCTCACTTTGGCTATGAAAAGGACCCCAGAGCTCCCATTTGAGAGGCATCTCTCCCTCCATCTCATGCTCCGAACATCTCCAAGCTTCTCTTGCTCTCTCTTAGACATCCATTAAGAACACCTTGGTGCACCACTACTGCTCTCTCCAACCTCTCCAAAGGCCATCAAGGACCACCCTTGGTGCCCTTGTTTTAGTATATTAGATAGTTATTTTTAGTAATTCAAGTTCTAGTAATGCATGTTCTAATTATTTAGTTCTAGTTAAGTTCTATTTGAAATTCCTGTCAAGCATTCAGTTGATGAAATAATTGTTTGATTTAAAGTTGAGTTGCTTTATATCTATCATGATTAGTGCTTAGTTCTAGTTAGTTTTAGATCAATTTTAAAATCAAGTCATTTTACTGCCTCCCTGAGTTCGACTGGATTTATGATTTTAAATCAAGTCCCTCCCTGAGTTCTAGGGACTCAAATTCAAATTTTTGATTTAAACAAGCAATTTAATTTATTTCTTTCTCAACTTTTTATGATAGACTATATACATGTTGAGGAATAATATTATGGAATTAAATTACATTTTTGTCCCTATTTGTGTCATATAACTTAATGCTTAATACTAAGGCTTATATTATTAACTTAGGTTATAAATTAAGTATTAGCTTAATTAACTTAATTATAAATAGCTTAGTTTATGATATTAAGTCCTTATTATTAAATTAAAATAGAGGAATGCTTAATATATAGTAATAAAGCTAAATTATTGTATAATTAAGGTCCAAGCCTGTTATTAACTTATTTAATAATTAACCCTATTTATATGATATTACTAACTAATTAACTAGGTAAATTAGCTATTTTAAGTAAATAAGGAGCCATGATGAGTGCCTCATCAATCCTTCCTAGGCCATGTTGGCTTTTATAGGTGATTTATCAAAGACTTTAGCAAAGTCTCTAGGCCACTTTGCGACCTCTTAATGAAGGATTCCCCCTTCCATTTTCATGAAAAGTGTGCCGACACCTTCCAACATTTAAAGAAGGCCTTAATATTTGCACCTATCCTTAAAGCACTATGCTGAACCATTTTGTTTGAGCTTATGTGTGATGCATCAAATTACGCAATGGACGTGGTCTGGGTCAAAGAATCAATAAGAAGCCTCATGTCCTATATTATGCCAGTTAGACTTTAATTGAACCTCAACAAAATTATACAGTTACTGAAAAAGTATTGCTTGATGTGGTTTTCGCTCTTGAGAAGTTTAGGTCTTACTTATTGGTATCAAAGGTTTTTGTATTCACGGATCACTCTGCTGTGAAACACTTGCCAAACATGAAGGATACCAAATCTAGACTTATTCGATGGATTCTACTACTCCAAGAATTCAATTTGGAAATAAAGGAAAAAAAGGGAGTCAAAAATGTTGTAGCAGACCACCTTTCTCATATTCCAATAGAGGCTTCCATATCATCTAGGGAAATTATTAAGACCTTCCCTGATGAAGATCTCATGGTTGTACAACCTAGCACCCCTTATTATGCAGACATGGTGAATTTTTTAGTCATTAGAGAGACTCCCAAGGATTGGGATAAACAGAGGTGGGATAGATTTATGTCCAAAACCAAGCATTATCTTTGGGAGGAATCTGAACTTTTTAAAACCTACGGTGACCAAGTTATTAGGTGGTGTGTACCTGAGGAGGAACAACAGAGTGCCTAAAATTTTGCCACTCCATGGATTATGGGGGATAGTTTAGTGGAAGGAAGACTACTCATAAAGTCCTCCAATCTAGTTTCTTTTGGCCCTCACTATTCAAGGATGCTACTTACTATGCGAAGGTCTGTACCCGATGTCAACTGACTGGAATGATCGAGAAACAGGACGAGATGCCACTTAACCCCATCCTTCTTATTGAGATCTTCGATGTATGGGGTATCAATTTCATGGGTCCTTTCCCAACATCCCAAGGCTTTCAATATATCATAGTTGCAGTTGATTATGTATCAAAATAGATAGAGGCCATTTGCACTCGAACTAATGACCATTCATTGGTTGTTAAATTTGTAAAGGTCAACATCATTTCTTGCTTTGGCTACCCTAGGGCCATCATAAGTGACGGGGGACCTCATTTCAAGCACTTCCACATTGCCAACCTATTGAAGAAATATGGTGTGACCCATAAAATTGCAACACCATACCACCCTCAGATGAGGAGCCAAGTGGAAGTGTTAAATAGGGAGATAAAAAGGATTTTAGAAATGATGATTAGGCCCAATAGAAAGGACTGCTCCCAAAAGCTTGATGATGCCTTGCCGGCCTACAAAACCACTCATAAGACCCCTTTGGGCATGTCTCCCTTTAGGTTAGTGATGGTAACATGATCATTCATCATAACTAACTTGAATTAGTCAGAATCAAATGTTAAATTCTCATTAATGATCGTTTGAGGATTGCAATTCTATACTAAACTAATTTAAGAAGACAAGAAAACATGGTTAATTCTACTATTTTACCATCTCGTCATTAATGCAGATTAACCAAGGGGTTGATTAGGGATTAATTAAAGGTCAAATGAACTTAAGAGACTAAGAAGTAGGCTCAAAATAATTGAATCATGGTTTCACGCATTTCGATGATTAAAATAGTACTAAAAATCCTAATTATCAACCTCACTCAAAGTAAAAGGGTTTTGGTAGAAATAAATTTAATATAAACCTCCTAAAAATCATAAAAAAATATTCTAAGAGGTTTGGTATCTTCACTTTGACCATCTGAACCCATTTTGACCAATAATAGAGATTCAGACGGGAATTTTTCTATTTTGGGCTTCTGTGCAATTTACCCATTCAAACGTGGTAAAACCCAAATCTAAGTTCATCATTAGATTCCTTAGGTCTAAATTAGGCTAACATCAAAATTTAGGCCAAATCAGAGTCAATCTTAACGAAGTTTACATTTTAGTCCTCAAGATCTCTATTCATTACACCTGAGCCCCTATCTTCTATATTTTCTTACAAAAATGCCCCTATCTTCTCATCTCTTTTTCAAAAGCCCCCTGCCACCATCGTCTTCCTCATTTTCTAATCAAAGAGTTGCAAGTCTCCTAAACCCAAACTCGTTGCCATTTAATTGACAAATTGATTGAAGAAACTTCAATCTAAATTCACCAAATTTGGCAAGTTCAGTCCTCAGATCTTGGTCGAACGACCAAGCCTTGTTTCAAGCTCAATCATGACCGACTTCATCACCGACGAACCCAAGCTCCTTGAACTCAAAAATCGACTTGAAACTTGATTAAACTGGACATATTAAGAGAAGAACCACTTCTATATAAAGGGCTGCATTTACCTAAGTTAAATTCGTCTTCTTTTTGGCCGCAACTCCTCTCTTCTTATTCTTCCTTTGCCTCCATTGACGATGATCTGGAGCTCCTTCAAACACCTTCATCGACTGCTTCCAAGCATAATAGGGAGAGGGCTTCTCCTCATCACTTCTTCGCCGAGCTTCCAAACAAAGAACTTGGCCCAATTACCCCTTCGTCGACTCCATCCTCCACCTTCTTCTCCGTCACTGACCGCCAACACCTGTGATACTCTTCCTCCTTCATCTCTCAAAATTAACATAGGGTTTCTCCTCCTTATCCTTCCAATTAGATGTAGGTAGAGTCTTAGACACAATCTCCCCCTCCTCCTCCGACGCCGGCAACACCTCCACCGACCACTTTCACTGGCAGCCTACATCTGTCCTCCTCCACCTTAATTAACCTAGGCGAAAGAACCCCCTCACCTTCACAAGTATTTCACCCAACTTAATCGCTCATCACACTGCTTCTACTACCATCTTTGATCACGGCTATCATCCACCACCACCATCTTCTCCGATCGACCTCCACACTCCATTAACCACCAAATCACAACCACCACAAGCTCCGCCACTTCATGATGGAGCTTCCTAGCTGTTTGATTTGGGCCCTAGGGCCGTATTCTCTATGTAGGGTTGCTACCATTGCCTTCATCTTCTCTACCTCCAGCAGTTGCCATCTGGCAAGCATTCCCCACATCACCACCACAGATCGACATGACTCACCTCCAGGAGCAATGATGGGCCCTTGATTGGGTGATCCAACAATAGTAGCAACATCAATTGGAAAGACACATCCTCGGCTTGCACATGAAGGAAGAGCTTCAGATAACATCCTACATCGTGGGGCGCTACATTGGATTTTGATACTTATCGATTCGTGTATGCTAACAGCTCGCCCAAGACACAAGGGGTCAGGTCCCTCCTCACACGCCCATGCGTACTCGACCTGGCTTGCTCATGCCATGCGAGTCGGACCGACCCCCTCCTGCATTGAACCAATTAAATTGGCTCCGAACTGGGTTTAAGAGAGAAATGAGAGGATGTGTAAGAGAGAGGGGGCAGGTTTTGCTCTTGGGATCTGAGCCTGAGGACTTAGGCAAATTTGGATCTAACTCTTAAGGAGTCTTGAGCTGAGAGTTTAAGCCGTCTGTGGCTTTGTTGAGACGTCTGAAGGCTTGGAAATTTTGTTAAGTCTGAGAGTTAAGTGTTTGAGAGAAGAAGAGAAGTCTGATCTAATAGAGAATTGAGCCTAAGTGTTAAACACTTAATTAGTGGTTTCAACCGTCACTTTTTGGGCTTTCTATTATTTTTTTTATTGCTGATCTTGAGACTCAATTTGGCTATTGAATATATTTTTTATTACTTATTTATTGCATATCATTAATTGTGATTTGATTATTTTGCTCATCAATTATATTTGATTAGTGGATTGAATTGCAATTATTTTCTCCCTACGAAAAACCTTGGAACTCATGTTTTTCTAGCACTTATAAATTTAAATGTCGATTCGATTTTCGTTGCATACTATGACACAATTTTCTAAACTACAACAAAAATTCAACTCAACAGTTAGTCTTTGGAAAGGCATGTCACTTACCCGTCGAGCTAGAGCATAGAGCTTTATGGGCTATCAAGAATCTCAATACGAATTTGATGAGGCGGGTAAAACACACAAGTTGGACTTGAGCGAGCTTAAGGAGTTAAGGAGGGATGCCTATGATAGCTCACAGATCTATTGATCCCATTTGTCACATATTATTAGATTTCACTATTTGATATTCTCTAAGTCAATGTGCATGCATGCATTCTACACATTGCACTAGAAGAATAGAGCATCACATCTTATGTACATTCAATTAATTGATTAATATTTCTATTATGCAGGAAGGGCATTGTAGGAATTACAATGTACAAGAAATTCTAAGGAGTTATGGGTGCCCTCGCAATTTGGCCATGCGAACTTGGGAGGATGCTTAGTCGACTCCTCTACATGGGCACATGATGCTTGGATGTCCTCCTCTTGACTTAGAATGGAAGGTTGCTTGGATTGTGATCCCTTGATTCAAGGGATGAGGTCATTGGGATTTTAATTACATAGTAGCTAACCTTTCTTATCACACCAACTCACACCCCCCTCCCCTTCCTTTCACAGTGGAACTCAATTTCCATCGCCACTTTGTGTGGCATGGGAATATTTAAGGGAAGAGAGAGAACGATATAGGGGCATTCTCTTCCTCATTGATTCATGACCACCAAGGATCCTTTCCCTCTCCCATTACTCGACGCCCACCACCCTCCAAGAAGAGCAAGAGCCATCCTTCATCCTCTACCTTGTAGTCTAAAGCCCTCCGTGTACCAAGCGATGCACGTAAGGGATCTATAGAACCACGACTCACCAATTACTTCTTCGACTCTCCAAGCATAGGGATCCAAGAAGGACCACATCGCCGCGTTTGTGCTCTAGGCACAGCACGCTATGTTATCATCATCGCCCCTCCACCTCTCTCGATGCTACGGAGGACACCACGCACCCCGATGGTGACAACACTAAGGAGAATCGCCATTGTCATCTCCCCATTAGGCTACTCTTATCCTTTTCTCTCGTTTTGTTTAGTTGCTTTGTTGCGATATGAGATGTATGAAAGATTTTTCTTGTGATTAAATGAAAGTGTGATGGTGTTATTTTTCACCTTCCTTGCAGATCAACATCTTTTGCTATACATGATTTTCTAAACACATTTTCTAATCGAGCATTTCGTGACCACAACAATTTTCCCATATATTATTTCACGAAAATGCAAGTGATTAGTAGACGTCAGCGAAAGCTGAGTAGAGTAGAATAAGAAATGGGTAAGAAAAACTAGCTACGAAAGAGTAAAGGGAAAGTAAGATCGACCATGGATATTGTTGTTGTAACCATTAACATTTAGTTAATTTACAACTATTCTATTTAATTTGTTGTTAACCTCTTTTTCCTGGAAATACTTTTATAGTAATGGTCAGTTCTTTATCCTTAATCGTTATCTCGGAGACTCGAGATAATCTCATTGTGGCCTTTCGGGTAGTAAGGTAACCATGAAACACTCTCTTGGCTGAGAGGGCACCCCACACCCATCCTAATAGCTAGTAAAATGCCCTAGGATCATAGTTGAGGTGTAGTAGTGACTATGGCATGCGTGATAAACACACAAGGAGCTACCTCACACTAACACGTTGTCAATCGTTTCCATTAATAGTACACACCAAACCAAAACCAACAAGTCCTCCTTAGTAGTACATACCCCTACACTTCGCTACTCAATTAGCCCTACACGGGCTGAGCTAAGAGCCCACCCAGGAAGGCCAACACTCTCCCAAAACCTTGATCTTAGGAAGGTCAGTTCACTCCTTGAGTCTACAAGGGGTGGTCAGCTCTCCTCTGAACTCATGTCCAAGACGACCAGCTCACCCCCATTGTTCGGGGCATAGATTGCGTAAAAGATGAATACGTCATAGTATAGCATGAAATACATCTCAACAAATAAAATTAATAGAATTGGCAGTCCCGATCGATCACAGGGAGGCAGAAAAACGCTTTTGATTTCATGCACTTATTATAAATCTAATTACTAAGTAGTAGAGACAAAGAATTGCAATATATATATCATGCAGAAAGTTTAAACATTAATTGCATACCATACATGCATTTGAATAAAACATAAAGTAAATAACTACTATTGTAACAGAACGAGGGCACCACAGGTGGTCCGTGGTGGCCTTCTGGAGAGGTTGAGAGGAGCAGTGGCAATCCAACAGGGTGGCCCAATGGATTTTGCGGACGGAAATGCAGAGACGATGGGAAGAAGAAGAGAGAGAGAGGTAGAAGGAAGAAGAAGAGTTGTATCAAGTGCCTTCAAAGGGGGACCCCTTGGCCTCCTTTTATAGCTTTTGTGGGGGGTATTTAGGGCATTGGAGCCCTTAATCTCGTGCAAATGCCTTGGATTAATCAGATTCGTTGATCGGGAGATCAACGGCCCTGATTAAACCTTCTAAATCCTATTTCTTTCCCCGATTCTCTCTGATGCTGCCACGTGGCATGTTGTGCACCCTTGGATGAAGATCGCGTGGCTCCAGCTCGCCTGCACTCGCCACTTCACTATTCTCACGCGCTCGCACCTCTTCAAATCTCGCCTCAATGATCAGACGACTTAAATAGCCACAGCACCCTGCCTTTGAAAATCCTAAGCGTGATTCACACGCCTTCTTGCAACAACCCACACGATCGCGCCATGTGGACGCATCTCAGCCCTTCAATCGGCATATGTGCCTACACGTGCTTTCCTGCGATGCCGCATCAATTTTGTGCAACGCAGGGCTCGAACTCACGTCCCACGCATACACGTGCGCGAGCCAACACGCTGCGCAAAGCCTTTGTCACATGTACTTGCTTATTTATATTTATACTGATCTAATCTGGGTGGCAATGTGGCGCGTTCATGGCTGTTGGATGAAGATCCAATGGCCCACCCTGCGAGGAGAGGCACCTTCAGGGGTTGGGGGCGTGGCGAGGGGCGGCTGCGATGGTGACACGTGGAGCCATCATGGTCGTCCGTTCTTCTTTTCTTTATATCTGATGATGTAGGACTCCGATTAAGTTGATTTCTGCACCGTTGGACTGCGAACGTCGATCTGGATCCATCCGTGTGGTTGGATTTGTCATCTGAGGTTCAGATCTTCTTCAATTCACCCCTTGGCTCTTACTTTTCTGCAGACCCCCTAGGGTGCTACGGGAGTCTGATTGATGCACTCTTGAATGCATTGGACTCCCGTCGTTATTCTGAATAGATCCATAAGGTTGGATCGATCATCTGCAGCCATGGATTACCTGCAATCATTAATACCTCTCAAATAACATAATTTAATACATAAAAGACATATATCAACTACGATGCAGAATACGATGCGTATGCATGTAGAATGTTCATGCTAAGCTAAGTTCTAGCTTAATTCAAGTGAGTTAGGGCCTATGATTGTTGTGTAATCATACCCCCATGCCTAAATCTTGCTAGTCCATAGCAAGTTTAAGACTAAATGCATTTTATCAAGAGTTAAACAAAATATTTATTTCTTTTTGTTTCGTCTAAAAATTTAGAATCCAGATAACTGCGAATATATAATGTTGTAGCTTTTGCAACGGATCCAAGCGAAGATTCGATATACATTTAAAGCTTGTAGTTGACCCCTAGTAAAATTATGTCGGGATAAGCGAACCTCTTCTCTCGAGGTTATAAAATATTTTCTGATTTTGGCCCTGGTGTTTGGTTTGGGTAGGAGATGTCTGAGTTAACTGGATTTATATTTGGTGGCTCACTCTCTTGTGGTGCTTCTTAGAGACTAGTATTTCAGAATTTTAGATTTCCAGATTATTGAATAAACCAACTTAGAGAGGGGCTAGAAAAACTGTGCTCTCTTTAATCTTTTGTACTTTTCTCTCTTTTTTTTGAGCTCACATCTCACAAGATTTGCAAATGTATTTGGTGGTCTCACATAGCATGACACTTTAATTAGGTTCTGATAGCCCTACAACTAAGTCAGAAGCTCTCAGCCCGTATTCAGGCGGTCAGAAATACAGAAACAAGTAGGTTAAGGCTGTATTTGGTGGTTCATGAGGGTGGTAGGTGTTTTTGCCTCAAAACATTTAACTTGACTCACATCACGCAACTATTTTACATAACACATTTTTTTCTTTTATTATTTTTTTCTTTTTTTATTATTATTATTTTTTGATTCTTCTTCTTTCCTTTTTTTTTTAGCAAACAACTCTTTTGTATGCAAATCTATTGGCACAATGCCACAACACGACATACTGTTGTATTTATCAGCACAACATAACACGACATCGTACTTTTAAATGTGAGGCATTCTTGAGGATTTTTGGGATGACCAAGAGGATCTCAGGTGGCTTATTTGGTGGAAGTGCCTATTCTCGGCACCGGGTAGGGAACGGATAGGATGATGTATTTCTGACCTTGACATCAGTGCCCTCCTTCAGTCGAGGATTCCATAGAGGATGGTCATACCATCCACCTCAGTCCTAGTTTTATCAAAACTCGCTCTCTTTGTTTCTGCCTTATTTGGTGGCTCTCGTATGAAATTTCTCTCAAATTAGTACGCAAGAACTGAGAGCGAAACTATGCCCAACTCCAAGTGTCATTATTCAATATTAAAGATTTCTTATACTAGCCTTAAAGCACCAGTAAACTCTCTACTCTCACCTCACATAGATTTTGTTGGAGCTATTAGAAGATAGTTCACCTGACTCCCTAATTGTTGTCCAAGGGTTCAGGAGAAGAAGCGATGCTTCTTCTTGTAGGAAAAAACGAAGGCCCTACGAGGAGGGGGTGACGTAATAAAATGCGGAAATAAAATATAAACAATCTCACAAAAAAACAATCGCACAATGTACACAATAATTTTTAGGTGGAAACCCAAACCGGGTGAAAACCACCACCTAACCCTCTCAAGTTAGGAATTTCCGATCAACCAAGTTGATCAAATCCACTAAACGAATCACTTTAAACGAGGGTGATTCAACCTCAATTACAACCACGCTACAAGTGCGAGGGTAGCGTTCCTCAACCCCTTCTCTTCACGAGAAGGATTTTGTCCCACGAAGGAGACGGGAATTCGCAAAGCGAATACCCAACCAAATAACAATGATAAAATAAACAACAATCCTATAGAGCCAACAAAGTAATATTTAACCTAAGGTTCTATAGGAATTAGGAAACTCCCCTTTACAAGGAGTGCGTCGAATCGATGACGTGGGTGCGTGAGCCACGTGACGGCGCAACGTCGCTCTCGTGAACTACGGTAGGAGAGCGGGTGCACAAAAGCTTGATGCTCTCTAGATGAAAAATTAGAGCTTGGAGAGCAAAAGCTTTTCTTTTTAGACACAAAAGAATGGAAATGCTTGTTCTTGGTGTGTCTAGGTGTATAAGAGGTTCCTCTCTATTTATAGAGGCCTTAGGAAGGCTTTGGAAGGCTTAGGAAAGCTTCCATAGCTGTTGGAGCAAAGCCCAAGAGAATCAGGCCGAAATCAGGAACAATGATTGCACCGACAGGCTTATCAGACGTCTGATCCTGGCATCAGACGTCTTGAAGATCACTTTAAGAAGTCTGAAAATAAGGTCAGACGTCTAATTTTAGGCGGGTCTCTTCCTAACTTGAATCAGACCTAAACAGGGTTCTAGTGCAAGTCCATCAGACGACATACAGGACGTCTGGCACTATGTTTGGACGTCTGGAAACCTACTTTTTTGTGGGAATGGATTTCCAAGAGAGTGCAACGACTAGAAAATCTCTGAGAAAAGATTTTGGGTCAGCCGAGGCAAAACGGTCATTTATCAGATGTCTGGAAAGGCCTAAGCACGTCTGATAAGGTTCTAACGGTCATATCCTTGAGTGTTTGCTAAGCCAGCCAACGGCCCACTATTTGGACATCTGGCAAATTCATCAGACGTCTTCTAAGACATCTGGACTAAGGTCTGGACGTCTGATTTCATCAGACAAAACAACAAGTTCAGCCTAAATGTTTATCAGACGTCTGAATCAACAGTCAGACGTCTTAAAACACATTATCAGATGTCTGATCTTGGAATTAGACGTCTGGAAATGCTGTTTGAACCCTATATTGGTTTTCTAAGTTTTCTACAGAAAACCTAAGTATCCTAGAGTTGTGCCGGTGTTCCTAGGACTACTATTAGGGTACTTTAAGGCTCTTTAACAAGAATCTAAGTAACAAAAATAAAGAGCAACAAAAGAAACGAAAAATACAATGAGTACAAGAGAAGGAAATCTATCCTATTCTTCATCTCCTTCCTTCTTCAATATATCGCTCCTCGCGAATCTCCTCTGTTCTCCATCAAGCTCCTCCAATCCGTCCTGGATGCGAGCTCGAACTCCATCTAATCACGTCTCCATTTGCAATTGACCTGAAATCTATGACTCCAAGTGCAAATGTTAAATGACACGTGTTTTGTTATCATCAAAACAAATGATCATGGTGCTCTAGCACCAACACTTCTCGACAAACTAGAGATGTCTATCGATTTTCGTAGAGGATCCATTGCAAAATCTACATGCAAGTATGAAATTATACTAGATTCTAAGTCTAGGAATCTACTAAAGAATAAATCTTTAATAAAACCTCTTGATAAAATGATCTAATCCCCCAATCGTTGGCAGAAAATTTCTAGTTTTTATGAACTACCCCCCCATGCCTAAGTATTTGCATGTCCTCATGCAAGAAGAAAAGAAATTGGAATAAGGCTGGGTGTATGTGGATAGAAATCACCTGGAACTGCTTCTGAGTTATCATTCAACTCACGCCATTGCTGCAATGCCATACACAATATGCAGAACAATATGCAAAAAATTATAAGAAAATGAAATATACTATGTATATATGTATAAGTGCAACTGTGATGCCTAAATGTAAAGTCTAAATGCTATGCCTAACTACGATGCTGAGTTTAACACCTCCAGCTGGGTGAAACTCATCAGACGGATCAATGACTGCAGGAGACAAACTAAAGATAGACAGGAAGATGTGTTCCACTATCATCAACAAGCCAAGAATGTAGAGTAGTTGCCCATGAATACCAAGGACACAAGGTCGGCAGAATAGAATCGCAAGGCCTGTAACAGGTTGTAGCCAGGTGCTACAAGAGAAATAAATCCAGGTGCTAGAGTGATAGGGAGCAAGTAGCAGCCATGACGGATCTGGAGTGGGACACCAGTCATACGGGTCCTGAAAATGGTGAAACAGGAATGGAGAGACCAGTGTGGTGTAATCAGAAATGATGTAAAGAACCATTTCATGATTGGATCTGGGTGTTGGTGGCTGCAGAGTAGGTGTGTCGAATATGATTTTGTGTTCCATCCTAACAACTGTATTTTCACCCAAATCATTCTCATCCTTGGGTTGATCAGGAATCTTGTATGGATCGCCGAAATTCTGCTCGTGGTGTAAATCCTCAAATGTACTAGGTGGCAATTTATTTTCCCTAAGGTGTGAAGAATCATAATACAGTAAAGCCTCAAATTCTTTCATTTTCTACTCTGTGTATTTAGTGAAATCCTCGATATCCAAAAGCGAAGATGCAAAAGAATCTGTGATAAATTTGTCTGACTCCAAATCTAAAAATACCTCCAGATTTTTCAGATTATTCTGACAATCAGAAATGGAGTTTTTAGTAGATTCTTTCTCAGTTTCAATTGGATTCTCTGGTAATTCAAAATTATCCTCATGGATTTCAATATATTTATCATCTAAGCTTGTCATGAGGGGTTTAGGCAATTCCACTCCAGATCTCTTATAATCCAAATCATGGGCCTCATTAAGTGTATATACCCAAGTCTCAAAATGTACCAAGTCTTGGGTGTCATGATCCGCTATCTCTATCTCCCAAGATTCATGATTTTTAGATTGAAAATCAATCATGGGACTTTCCTCACTATTTTCTAGGCTAGGGCTCTCAACTAATTTCTTTTCAGAAATGCCAAGAACATTTCCCTTAATTCCATCCAATATCTCATCTCTCACTTGAAAATCACCTACATCATCTACTTCGGGCATATGAGTTGAAGAATCTCTAAAAGTCGTCTTAAGTTCTCTAAAATCCTTTAGGCTAGTCTGAACTTGGTACTGCAAAAGGAGTATATCTTGAAGTGTGCGAGTTTGTTGATTCATCCTAGCCACAGATTCTAGTTCTTTAAGGGCTTCCATCAGAGATTCTTCGGTTGCAATCAAAGTCTGTCTCTGCCCTGGATCAGTAGTGATCTGGATTTGATGTAGATATCTCACAACTATGTCATTGTACTTTGCTGTTGTTTGTTGCAGTCTGAGAAGTAGTTGCGAGTCTATTGGTGGCTCCCTAGTGGTAATCTGTGTGGATGTGGCGAGTCTCGAGGAAGATGGAGGGTTGTAATAGATTTGGTCTAGGGAATCAAAAGGGTGGTGGGTGGGTTCAGTGCAATTATAGATTGCGGTGGATTCCTTAACCTTGAGTGGCTCACCATCCACCTGCGGTATATTCTCTCTGAATTCAGGGCCCCTAGAGGTGATGTCTTGGGTTCTTTGTCTTTCATCCTAAATTACTTTTCTTAAGTCTTCATATTCCCTTTTCTGACCTCCTTTTCTTCCTGGACTATGTGAATCAATTTGACGATCTGAGGGTTCTTGGAAGATGTAGGAGCTTGCCTTTGGTGGGACTGATAAAGATAATCAGTCATCATGATGAGATCTCGATCCCACATGGAGAGTGTCTCTAAGCGTTGCGAGATCTGTGTGGATGTCCAAGAGGTTGAGGTGGGTAAGTCCCAGGCCTGAGGAGCATGCGTATCTGAATAATGAGGAGCAATCTCCCACCCATAAGACGTTGGGGCAGGAGAACCCTGATAATGGTAAGACGAGGAGTATGGGTCCATGATTAAGATGGTCAAAGGACACCAGCAGGGTCCTAGTGACCTTACACCAGTTGCAAGGAACTAGTGGCAAAACAAGGCAAGGGCCTTGTAATCAAATTGGTCCTTAAAATCAAATGACCAGATTTTTTGTTCAAGTTCAAGTTGAAGAAAATTCAGCGAGAGACCAACTGCAAGGAATTCCTACCTCTCAAGCTAACTAGGCCAGGCTGGTTACGAGAGGACTACGAGGAAGGTTCTTCCTTTAGCTTTCGCCTCCGGTTCCGTTACCCCGCAGCCACAGTCGTTTGACGCTACCCCGCAGCCTTAGTCACTAGGCTTTGCAAGAGAAGTTGGAACTACCCAATAGTTTCAAGCCAAATGCAGGTTATTTATGTATTTTCGTGAATTCTTAACCTGTTTCTTCAATGTAGTAGATGGTGGGCGGTCCACAAGGTGACTCACCTCATCGACTAACTTTTGGACTCGTCAGGGTCCAAGTTAGTCCAATGTGGTCCTATTAGCTCCTACACTTCTAAGTTGTTTCAAATTAAAGACCACAAATGAAATATAAACTCTAAGGTAAAGATGGAATCCAAATGATTTGAACTTGGTAAGAAGATTCCTTTTTCAATAAGCTTTTCAGAAAGTATTTTTTGAAAATTTTTACTATTTTCAACAAATAATTATGAATTTTTAACTAGCAAGGGGTCAAATCTGGGATTTAGACCCCATGTTGGTTTTTCTATTGGAAACAATATCAAATATGCTCCAAAAATTTTGTAAAAATATTTCAAACTCCACTAGTTGTGAGTAAATCAGATTTATATGTTGGTTAAAATTGATTTTCAAAGTTCATAAAAGTTCTATTTTCAAGCAATCTACACATATGACTCTATGAATTTTTAAAAATTCCACAGATGGAATTTCTTTTTGAAAATGGTGGCATTGGAAATAAAATTTGAAAATCTAGTTTCAGTTCAAATTTTAGGATTTTTGGAGAATTAGAAACATAGCTATTGAATTTTAAAAATAATACTTACTTTCTGGCTGTATTTCTAATAGCAATCTGTGCACCTCATTTCTGCAGTGCCCGCTTCGATTCGTTCACCGCTTCTCTGGTTTAATCCTGCACACAAAAATAGTATGTGACAGATGAAATCAAAAGTCGCCTTGCCTCCTCGGCAATTGCGCTAATTTGTTCGGGGCGTAAATCGCGTAAAAGATGAATACGTCGTAGTATAGTGTGAAATACGTCTCGACAAATGAAATTAACGGAACTGGGAGTCCCGGTCGATCACAGGAAGGTAGAAAAACACTTTTGATTTCATGCACTTATTCTAAATCTAATTACTAAGTAGTAGAGACAATGAACTGCAATATATATACCATGCAGAAAGTTTGAACAATAATTGCATACCATACATGCATTTGAATAAAACATAAAGTAAATAACTACTATTGTAACAGAACGAGGGCACCACGGGTGGTCCGTGGTGGCCTTCTAGAGAGGTTGAGAGGAGCAGTGGCAATCCAACAAGGTGGCCCAATGGATTTTGCGGACAGAAATGCAGAGACGATGGGAAGAAGAAGAGAGAGAGAGGTAGAAGAAGGAAGAAGAAGAAGAGTTGTATCAAGTGCCTTCAAAGGGGGACCCCTTGGCCTCCTTTTATAGCTTTGGTGGGGGGTATTTAGGGCATTGGAGCCCTTAATCTCGTGCAAATGCCTTGAATTAATCAGATCCGTTGATCGGGAGATCAACGGCCCTGATTAAACCTTCCAAATCCTATTTCTTTCCCCGGTTCTCTCTGATGCTGCCATGTGGCACGTTGTGTGCCCTTGGATGAAGATCACGCGGCTCCAGCTCGCCTACACTCGCCGCTTCACTATTCTCATGCGCTCGCACCGCTTCAAATCTCGCCTCAACGATCGGACGACTTAAATAGCTGCAGCACCACGCCTTTGAAAATCCTAAGCGTGATTCACACGCCTTCTTGCAACAACCCACACGATCGTGCCACATGGACGCATCTCAGCCCTTCAATAGCGCATACGCGCCTGCATGCGCTCGCCCGCGATGCCGCATCAATTTTGCACAGCGCAGGGCTCGAACTTACATCCCACGCATACGCGCACGCGAGTCAATGCACTGCGCAAAGCCTTTGTCACATGTACTTGCTTATTTATATTTATACTGATCTAATCTGGGTGGCAACGTGGCGCGTTCGTGGCCATTGGATGGAGATCCAATGGCCCACGTTGTGAGGAGAGACACCTTCAGGGGTTGGGGGTGCGGCGAGGAGCGGCTGCGATGGTGCCACGTGGCGCCATCGTGGCCATTCGTTCTCCTTTTCTTTATATCTGATGATGTAGGCCTCCGATTAAGTTGATTTCTGCACCATTGGACTGCAAACGTCGATCCGGATCCATTCGTCCAGTTGGATTTGTCATTTGAGGTCTGAATCTTCTTCAATTCACCCCTTGGCTCTTGCTTTTCTGCGGACTCCCTAGGGTGCTACGGGAGTCTGATTGATGCACTCTTGGATGCGTTGGACTCCTATTGTTATTCTGAACAGATCCATAAGGTTGGATCGATCATCTACAGCCCTGGATTACCTACAATGATTAATACCTCTCAAATAACATAGTTTAATACATAAAACACATATATCAACTACGATACAGAATACGATGCGTATGCATGCAAAATGTTCATGCTAATCTAAGTTCTAGCTTAATTTAAGTGAGTTAGGGCCTATGATTGCTATGCAATCACCCATCACACAATAGATTAGATCATTAATATGGCCTCTCTCTTTATTTGAGTTGACCCTAATCCTGTTTCGGTGTACAACCCTTATCCTCCCAATGTTTTGGGTTTTAGTTTGCAAGTTATCTTATTTTCCTTACAGTTTAGAATTTTTCTTAGCCTCAGTGGCCTAATCAAGTTCATGGAGCAAGCAGTTTCATAGTTCAAGTCTAATCAATCCCCATTTATTAGTTCCATGGCAATGGCATTTTATTTCTAACCATTTCCCTTCCTATATAAACATTCTCTGTCATCGTATAAATTCTCGTATAAAGTTGCAATAGTGTAACAACTATGCTTTTGGAGCAAGGATCAAGTGATTCTATTTCAAGGATGAGATAGTTTATGAAATCAGCAAGAGAAGTTGGGCACATGTGTGGTTCACATGTGGCTAAAATGAAGAAATAAAGGGGTTAAACCACTCTACCTTTAGTGATTGAAGGGTCACAATGACACAACGAGACTCCCACAGGGATCGTAGGTACTGTTTAAGGCTTCGCAAACTCCCCACCAGATCTAGGCGTAGGTCCTAGGTCAAGAGGAGTAGAAAATAGGGGTCAAAAACTATATTTAGAGACTAAACCAAAATTTCAATATCAAAACACTATCTCAAAGGTGTATTAAGTGACTCCAAGATGTAGGAAATTAAATGAGGATTCCAACGAGACCTGGTTTGTTAAATCCAAGGTTGGATGGACCCTGAATTGGCCCAAAAGGTGCATTGGTGTCACCTAAACCGGTGGTTGGACCCAAATGGGCCCCTGGCTTGCTTGAACTGATCGACTCGTGCGCCTTAGCCGATCGCTGCCACACATCACATGCAGACAAGCATGCATCTGTGTGTCTAGATCGTGAATGGATGGTTGCGATTGTGCATGTGCATGCGAGGGTATATTTTCGTCCAATTAACATGCACCGCGCATGCTAACATGCACCCTGCACATTCTTCGCCCTTCGATGGCAATCCAACAGCCCAGATCTTACCCCCCTCGCGCCTCTCTTCCACCTCGTGCTCGCACTTCTCTCTTCATGTGCGCAGCGTGGCACTCTGATGGTTGTTGGATGGAGATTCAACAAGCAAGATCTCTCCTCCCCATGCCTTTCTTCTTTGTGCATTCTCTTCCTGCCTCTGCGTGTGATGTGGCATGCCCAATGCCATTGGATGAAGATCCAATGAGAGTTGCTCCTCTTACTCCCTCTCTCTTTATATCTCTCTTGCGAGTGCACCGCTGAGGGGTGAAGAGTAGGGGAGATGTGGCTCACATCTCAATGTGGAGGGTTTTATAGGGCTAAGGTTAGGATTTTAGTGCATAGATCGGGGTTTTTCTTGGTTTTGGCCTTAGGTTCCTATTTCTTTGACTTGAGGCCCAAAAACCACAAATTAAGTGTGCAGAAATTGCATCGAGCCCCATCAAAGTTCTCTACACCCCAGCTACTCTCATAGGTGCATAGATATTGCAAGGAACCCCCTTAAAGTTAGGAAATTGAATAAATGACTCCAAATAACTAGATAACGACTACAGGTCATGCCGTAACAACCAACACTCGTTGCTTTCAATATCAGTACTAAGCTTTAGTATTGGTACTTTTAGATACAAGTTTGGTTTTTTAAAAACATCTAAATCTGTAACTAACATGTATTGGCACTATGGTTTAATATTGGTACTTGTGGGTTAACAAGTACATTTTTTAATAGAAATCATCAAAAACTTTTTTAACTTTGAAAATCAATTTTTTGAGTAATTTGTAATTTGAAACCTTTCGAGCAAATATGGATAAGTGTTCTAATTTATCTCTAATTAATTTTATGATCTATTTTAATTTTCAAGTTGGCAGAGGCATATATTCTAAGAATTAAAACGAAAACCTATTCTTTTTGACTCAATTAACAACTAAATATCTTGGATTTGTCTCGAAGATGATCTCTCCATTGTTTTCGTTGTCTTCTTATCATTTTTCTTTGTATTTATCTTGTCTTTTACAATCTTCATGGGAATCTATAATCTAAAATAATATTCAATTGTAAATATTAATTTAAAATAGTTTTTAACACCAAATCAAAATATAGACACATGATTTCAATACTGATTGTGCATCGTTCCCATCATTTTATATCGACAAGGAAGTGAGCTCTTGGTGTTAGGTGTGAATGCACACTAAATTCATTCTCCTAGGTGATAGACAAGGATAACGTCGACGTGCATAGGCTCTAGATTAACAATGAACTTCCTCACCATTAAGATTTGATATCACGTCTCTATTTTTATTTCATTACGTTGATTCATGCATGTATTAGATTTTTTACATTAAATTGGATATCAATATCATTGATGCATGCTTCTTCAATCGCGTTCATGTTCATTTTCATTTATGTCTAGGTTAGATTTTTTTTTTCGATGCCTTTAAATTATCATAAAAATCCAAAAAAATTTATGTACATATGCTTGGTGGTTATTTAGTCTCTCCTCAAATTTCCTAGGTAGATAATTTATATAAAAAATAAAAAATTCAAAAATTATTCTAGCATCAATATCAGTCATAAGTTGCGTCAATTTTCTCTCCATATAGGTTATATAGGTAATTCTTTTAATTTTTGTGTTGGTTTCCCGTTAGGTCTCTCCAAATCAAATTTTGTGGCCAGATTCGATATATAAAAAGTCTTAGAATTCATTTCGATATATAAAAAGTCTTAGAATTCATGCATTACACGGGCATTATTTCTGAATTCAGATTTCAAGTAGCGACTTCACGGATTTTCTAGGAACAATATACATAGAGTTAGGTTGTGATTTTTTGGATGGTACTTATTTTAGCTTTTTAGAAGTATCATACAATTTCTAGGTATTTTACTGGATCCTCTGAGTATTTATCTAGCATTTTTCACGTTTAGGTGCACATTATGGGTTTCTAATTTGCATTGGTTCGTTTGTGTCTCGCCTTATGTTAAGTTTTTCACACATCCTTGGTCCAAAATCGATGGTAATTAATCTGATAATCTCTTGATTTCATCTTTATTCTCTTTTTCATGGGATCGATCATACTTTCCCTTACTACTATAGCTAAGTCTAATTTTAAGTTACATTATGACGACATAATGATCACATAGTTTATGTAAGGATGATTATTCAAACTCTTAGATGGTGAAAAATGAAATTTGGAAGTCCCTAAATCGGATAAAATACAAATAAGGCTTGAGTCGGTTCAAATGGGGTTGAAATAGACCTTATACTAGTCTAGGACAACCTAGACTCTACTTCGCTGTGGTAGCAAGCGCATGATGTAACGAGTGTGCATATGTACACTCGTTCATCTTGATCGCACGCGCTCGAGGTTGATCGTAGACCTTCCTGCATGCCCATTCCTTCTCATGCCACCCTATTTCATGTACGCAGTACACCACCTCCTGTTGTCGCATGCTACCACATTAGCTATATGGCCCTACGTAGAGAGCACCACCCGCTCTACCTTGCTCGTTTTTTTTTTAAGTAACTTTCATTAAATATGGGGAAGAATATGATACAAGAGATGTGAGGTAAAGACAAAAACACCTATCTCTTAAAAGGAGAATAAGAAATATCCCGTAGAATGAAAAAATGTCAAAACACAAAATACCAAGATAAGAAATAAAGGATAAAGAAAGAGAAATGTCTCGAGATCAAAAATTAGATGATCTCCCGAAGGAGAACGACCACACACTCATAGAACAGTAAAAAATCGAATGAATTGGACCCTGACTCTCGTCGGGAAAATCCATCATAAATTGCACAAGGTCACATGTGGTCTCCAACAAAAATTAACTACGCTAAAAAAAAGAAAAAGAAGGCCTAAACTCCCACAAAGCAACAATCCCAACACCTACAAAACTGGGTCACCCACGACCACCGAAGCCATAGCCGAAGGCACGAAACAATGTCCGCAAAACCCACCGCAAGAGACCAAGCCATGGTGATCGTCGAAGCCTGCCAGCCACCATCCGTCGTCACCGGCCATCCACCGCAACTCGAGAGCATCGGTCGGTAACCCCTCATCAATGATGAACAGTAGCAAACACGTCCAACGAAGCATGCCCTTTGCCGTACCAATGCACCAGGAACAACCGACGCCCAAGTGACTCAGATATTGGCTGCCAACCGTCGCGAGATGCCTCCTCCGCCACCACGACCATCACGCTTCAAGCAGCCGCCATGGGCGACCATTGACCATGCATGTCGGTGAAGAGGTCCCTACCCCGAAGAGAAGAGGTCAGGGGGGAGAGCGAGATCATCCAGAGGTGAGAGGGGCTCCGATCGGCCTTGTACAGTCGATTAGAGCCCGATGCTGTTGTTGCTGGGTTTGAAGCAAAGGGGAGTGGGTGGGAGGTCAGTTGGGTCCATCAATATAGAGTTCGCTCTCTCTTGCTTTCTTAATCATAGATAAGAGAAGCTCTTTCTCTTCTTACTCTATTTTATTCTCTTTATATTTTCTCCCCTCCTTTTTTTTTTGTTTCTTTCAAGTTTCGAGATGTCAAATGAGAAGGTAAGCTGACACAAAAAGCTTACCGGACCCAATTTATATATCGTACGTTGGAGTAGGTTTTTTTTTTTTAAAAGAAAAATATATTTCATTTAAAAAAAGAGGAAGTACTCAATACAAAAGGACACACCTCGTAGGGGAAGAAAGAGGGAGAGAAAAGTTTAAACACCCTCAAGAGGGGGAGGTTATGTCCTGTAGAAATGAGGGGAAGCTAGAACTCAGAGAAATTGTAGCCAAGAAATAAAGGAGAAAGAAAATGAAGCGTCCTCGATTGGGAACTGGACGACCTCCTAAAGGAGAGCAACCCCATGCTCATAGATACAGACGAGAAACATAATACAATGACTCAGGGGTCGAATTTGACCATTGACTTGCATCACTAAACTCGATCGAAAGAAACTTGGAGTCACATGTGGTCCCTAAATAAAATTGAAAACACATAAAAAAAAGAAAAAAAAAGATCAAAACTCTCCAAATATATGACACAAAACCACAAAATAACAACCAAGCCACCCCACGCTTGCGGCCACTGAGAACATCTCCAAGTTGGCACACCATCCACGCATGAGGCCACCCTGACCAGTGGTAAGCCGCAATGGCCACAGCTTCCGTGAGCATTGTTGATGAGAACTAACGGCCGTAGAAGTCATATCGGCCACCACATGAGTGACCGACGACCCACGACCTTAGATCTACGCCTCCGTTGTTGCGACCAATCGCACCGCCACTACAACAAGCTGTATTGCCAACACGACCACCACAGCCATGCATCGTCGCCATGAGCCACCAACGGCCGTGCATGTCAAGGATGATGCTCGCATATTGGAAAGAAGAGATCTAAGGGAAAGAAAGGGAAGATCTGGAGGTAGGGGGTTTCTAAAAACCTAGGTTTGGACTAAAGAATACCTTATTTCAATTCACATTCCCTTGCAACTTTTATTTTGCATATTTTTTTTGCATAACTTAAGATTTTGACCTTAGATTTTAGGGAAAGAAGATCTATTAAAAAGTTTACAATGACATAAATTTGATTTATCAGAACATATTTGGGTGGGTTTGACTAAGTGTTGGCTAAAATTTGACCAAAACGTGAGCTCTCTTATTTTACAAGGCATATTGGCCTAATATTTGTCCTATAGACATCAACAAGTTCATTTCAGTACACTCAAGTCCAAATGGCTTAGAAGTTTGAAATTCTATTTGTAAAGATAATGAAAAATTCATTTGAGATTTATATTTATGATATGCTCATCAAGGACTTAACCTTCAAAGGGCACTTGGCCAATTTGTTTTGAAGTTTTTTCTTTCTTTTACTAATATCAACTAAGTATAAATTTGAAGAAACATGTCTTCCAAATCAGACTTAGAATGTTCCTAGGCTTCCAGCTCTATGAAGGAAACATTGAAGCAAGCAATTTTAGATAAAATCGATCAAAGCCTTTATGGAGCTCCAATGGGATGAATACTAGCATTTAACTAATTTGTGTCTCGATGTTTAGACAAATGTTGCCTCATTTTTGCCATCGCTAAAAAGGGGTAGGTCGGTGCAATTTGATGACAGCAACCTTAATAATGTCAAGCGTTACCTATAGGAGCCCTTGATTCTTTTGATTGCGAAGTTGGAGGACACTCTCTTCCTCTACTTGTCGTGAACCCAATACAATAGGACAACCCAATACAATGGGATGCAACCCAAAAGGGGGAAGAAAGGAAAGAGAAATTCGATCGCCCTCGCGAAGCGGGGGGATGTTGCTTTCCAGAGAAACGGGGAAACTCCATCGAAATGGAGGCAAATAAAACTATAGAAAAAAAAAGAAAATAAAATAACAAAAAGAAGACGTCCTATGAAGGGGTTCTAGTCGTGCTCCTCCAAAGTTTGAAAGAGCCACAAATTCTACGCTTGTAAAAATGACAGCGTCACCAAGAAGGAATCTCGACGATCGACATGATCTGTACTAGTAGGAAGATCAATAGAGATCAACACCTAACAAAGGTTGGAAAATCTCAATCATGTAAGACAAGGGTACTCGTGTGGTCCCAATGCAGCAAAAAAGAAAGGCTAACCACACTCTCATCGACCACGACTTGAGCAACTTCCACCGAGCAACACACGCCACCACCACCACTCCCATCTTACCGAGCACGAAATTAGGAGGTGTTACACCAAGGTGGGGCGCAACTGTCTTGACATCCATGGACAACATAGCTCCCACTGCCGATAGAAGTGTGGTGTGAGAAGATCAACGGTGAAACCAATGAGCACGGATTTGAGGAGAATAGGAGGGTAGAAGGAGAGGAAGGGGAAAAAGGAGAGGAGAGGGGAACGTGGGGCCCGATCGATAAGGGAGGTCGATCTAGACCCATCGGTGCTGGGGTATTTTAAACTATGGTCAATGCAATCCTTTATACTGAGTTAATGGTTGAATTATTTCTGGTTGCCATTTGGATCATCTCGTTGCCATTAATTCATGACTAATGAGAGATGAGCACGCGTGTGATCTTCAAGATAATGGAAAGCAAAGCACCACGTGTCTCGTACGTGTCGACGGTCCCAAGAGGAGAGGAGAACAAAGCCCATCGTCACAAAGCCAAGTCAGAACCCAAATTTTTTACTACCAACAACTTTCCCGTGGGCGCCGCGGGGTCGATGGTCCCTACTACCAAACTTCGGCACGCTCCTCTTTCTCGCACGGAACTAAAACGGCTTCCTTGTACCAATGAACGCAACCATCGATCGTCCCATGTAACTACTTGACCACCTCCAACACCACCACTAAGTGCCGCATGGAAGAAGCAGAAGCAGAAGCAGCAGCCCCCATCCTCCTCAGTAATTCCACCACCACCACCAACCACAGCCATCTCCAGTCGGAGTCCCCGCCGGGCATCCCCACCGAGCCTAACCCCCGCCGGCACAGCGCCCAGCTAAGCCGCTGGTCCCGCGCGCGGGCCCTCCGAGCTGGCCGGAGGATCGAGCGGGTGGCCGGGGCCACATCGCCCTCGTCCTCGCCCCCGGCGTCCCCCTCTAGCTCGAAGCTCTACTCGGTCGCGGTGGCGGATCTCGTGGAGGAGGAAGCGCTGGTGGCAGCGGGGAGCGGTGACGAGAAGGTGATATATATGGTGTCGGACGGGACGGGGTCCACTCTCGAGCACGCGCTCGGTGCCGCTCTCGGTCAGTTCGAGAATCGCCGCAGTTGCGCCGTCAGCACGCACCTCTTCTCTGGGGTATGATGAACTTCCGGAGCACTCTTTTGTTTAAGTCTCAAAGAAAGGACCTTCTGTCAAGTATGATCAATCTTCTCCGATCAATCTTCTCCAAAAACATTAGAGTTGGTAGGCGATTACACTTTGTCACCACCTATGGTCACTCCTTGTTGGTTTTTTCCTTTTTCTTCTCTCTTCTTTACCATCTTTTGCCAGCTGGATAATCTGTGAAGCTTTTCCAAACAAACAGGGGTTGAGCGGAGGGGCAAGCAGGAGCAGAAGTCCCCCTTTGACTTTTTAATTTCTTAAAAATTATATACCATAACTCATTTTCTTTTTGGATCAATTATCTCATGTTTCTCCGCCTTCACCCATCAAGAAGTAGGCTCACACCGATAAACATAGCCTCTTTTGACTTTGCTCCACCAATCTAAATTCTATACTCCAGTCTCTGCCTCTGCACACAATGCTGCCTTGCCCTCCATTGCATCAAATATTGGAAACCAAGGATTGAGGAAGCCTAGACCCCATCCTTACTTTCTATTAGGGCCTTGGTGTTTAGCTCCTACCATTTGGAGGGAGGACCTCTTCCATCATAGTTTTTCCTTTTGTGCCTACACATGCCTAACGTGCTTGTTGCCTGTTAATGATGGCAGCATTTCGAAGCTCCCTCCTTTTAGAAGAATCATGCAAAGCAGAAAATGTTACGAAAGATAGATGCAATTCATTTAGTCTAACTAGATTTGAAGCTCGAGATAGTTCAGTCTGTACTTTTGGACATTCCTCTATTATTTTCTGGAAGTATCTTTGCTGAGCCTCATAGCCTTATTTTATATTTTTTGTTGTTTTTTCTTTCTTTATGGCTTTGTACTGTTGTTTTCCTATCTCTTTGTATTGAGTGGTAGGGTTTCTAGAATAAACAAGTTGTTTGTTTTCTTTAACTTGATATCAAAGCAGTAGTTTGAGATTGGTGCCGTAGATATTCCACCCAAGTAAGCCACCAACTTCACCGATCTCCCTCTCCTTTTCCTCCCCAGTCTTCCTCTTCACCGGCCTCACTGTCGCTAGCAGGGGGGGCACCAGCATCGCCACATTACCTATTGCGGTGCAGTGCCACTAGCCAGTGCCCACCACCACTGTCGTTGCCCGTTGCCTAACATGGGCTGCAGCGCTGTTGCCCATTGTAGGCTGTAGCGCCATCGGCAGGTCCATCGTGGGACCTTTTCTCTTTGGGTAAGGGTGTGGTGCACCCTCCACCCTCCTTTTTTTGACCTCCAGGAGGGATAGGCAGACTTGATTGGGGGTTTTCCAGTCCCCAATAGTTGCTGCTTCGCCTAGGAAGGCTTGAGATCTTCTTCTTAGGCTACTGTTGTGCTTCATCAAGAAGCACATGGTCTGAAACTGCAATTTCAGATCCTTGTTCAGGTGTTTTATGACAATTTGGATGCTCTAGTTCTTCTCGGGGTGTTCTAGTGACTTGGGTGAAGACAAGATGGCATTCTCTGGCTCTTCTGAGGTGACGTCGGAATCAATGATGGAGACAGGGACCTATAGGAACTCATTTTTTGATACTATGGTTAAGTTGGATGAGACCAACTATCCCAGACGGTCACAGACCTTTCTCATGATGGCGAGGGGTCATGGCAAGGAGCATATCTTACTTTACCCAAAGCCTACAGACAAGATCAAGAAAAATGCCACCTGAAACAAGGATAATGCAATGGTGAGTGTCTGGATTATGAATTGCATTTTTCCCAGGATAGGGGATAAGATTATGTACTATATGACCGCTAAGGAGATGTAGGATGCATTACGAGAGACTTATTCCCATGAGAAAAATTTTGTTCATGTATTTCAGACATTTCATGAGCTCACACAGTTACGGCAGGAGGGCAAATCACTAACCTAGTACTATTCTACCATGGAGTGCCTACTAGAGAAACACAATGCTAGCAGACCATCGTGTACTTGCTCATCTCAAAGGGACTATAGGAAGGAGATAGCTATTATGTTGTTCTTGTCTAGCCTTGGACTAGAGTTCATTTCTGCACGTTATTAGATTTTGACTTTGTCAAAGTTATCTTCACTAGAAGAGACACAGTAGGTTGATCAAGATCGCAGTTCAGTTACCTACTGCTGAGACTACAGGCCAGACATCTACCTTGGCTGCCACAACTAGACATGGTAGAGGTCTCCTTCCCGAGGTCGGGGTCGTGGCCATGCACTTAGAGGTCGTGGTCGTCCTCCCTGCACTTATTGTGGTCGATTGGAACATACTAAGGTTACTTGCTGGACTAAGTATGGTCGACCCCTGGTGGCTAATCAAGCTTCTAAGTTAGTTGAGAATCTTGGCATGGTTTCCTGAGCAGACTTTGATGCTTTGCTATAGCGCTTCTCTCAGTTGACTCAGTCCTTAGCTACTCCTGCAGAGACTACTACACATGTCTCTTCAAGTACAAATTTAGTTTGTTTCTCATCACTTTCATACAGTGGTGATTGGCTGATAGATTCTGGAGTTTCATGTTATTTATGTGGAGATTAGAGGTTATTTCCACAGATTATTCTTATACCATTAGGGACTGTTTAGGTTGCCGATGGGAGACAATCCTAGGTCACAAGATAGGGGAAGGTTCCTATCACCTCCACTTTGAGGCTATGTAATGTTTTATTTGTACCTGATTTTCCTATGAGTTTGTTATTAGTCTGTCATATTACTAGGGAGTTGAACTACAAAGTTATTTTTGATGTCTAGTCTTATGTGTTGCAGGACAAATTCATAGGGAGGATGATTGGTGGAGGACATGAAGAAGGGGGGTTTACTATCTGAGCCAGCACCTGTTACTGTTGCTGCCTACCATTGAAAGGTTGCCTCTAGCACTCCATTCTTGTGGCATCTTTGCCTTGGCCACCTTTCTCTAGATGGGCTTAGGTGGGTCATGCCCCACATTTCTCCTACCACTACCATTTCTTGCGATGCTTGTTAGCTGGGCAAGCCCTATCGTGCCAGTTTCCTCTCTAGTCAAAGTGGTAGGTCTACCTCTTTGTTTCAGATGATTCATATGAATGTGCAGGGCTCGAGCTGGATTCTAGGCTTGCGGGGTCACCATTATTTTTTGGTTATTATTGATGATTTCTCCAAATTTTCATGGGTATTCTTGATGAAAATTAAGTTTGATGTATGTTCTATTATTGAGCACTTTTTATTAGATATAAAGACCCAGTTTTCTCTGGTTATTAAAACTGTGCGTTTTGACAATGCGCTTGAATTTTTTACTCATCGCTTATAAATCCCATAGCATTATTCACTAGATTGTCTGTGCTCACTCCTCTTAGCAAAATGGTGCTGCTGAGAGGAAGCACCACCACTTGCTTGATGTGGCACACACCCTGTTGATACATGATACATCACAATATTTCTTCTTTGTATTGGGGTGATGCTATTTTGATTATGCTTTTTGATCAATGAGATGCCAAGTTTTGCTATTTATGAGCAGATATCTTGGTAGTGCCATATCTTGATAGGGAATTGTTTCATGCCATTTTAAGAGTCTTTGCGTGCATTGCTTTCGTTCATGCTCTTATTCCTAGTAGGGGTAAACTTGCATCAAGGGCAGTAAAGTGTGTTTTCTTGGGATACTCTAGAACTTAGGGTATAGATGTTTTGATCTTATTACTGGACGTCCTTTTGTGAGTGTCGACACCTTTCATGAGTGCATCCCCTTTGTGTGTTCTTTTACTTGAGGCTACTGAGAATCCCATCAATATTCCTTCTGTTCTCTTGGAGGAGATGCATATGTTCGTTCCCTCGCCTGCTACTACTAGACTTGAGAGGTATTATGAGCCTCTTGTTACCTACACGTGCCCTCATACTACTTTGTAAATACCCCCTTCTTCACCGACACCATCCTTCCTAGTTCAGGTGAGCACAGATAGTTTGCATATTTATGATACAATGCCTAGTTGTGATGCTATAGGTCCATGTGTGAATATCTCTGCCTTTGAGCTAGTACAGGAGGATCTACTCGATGATCTTGACCTTCTGATTATTATTCGGAAGGCATCTCGCAGTTGTGCCAGATATCCATTTACAAGTAGTCTGTTTATTGTGGAACTAGGATCTTTGGGAATTTTTGCTATGCTCCTTTTGCCACCACGATTCTTGCCACCTACTAGCAGGCCATGTTTTATCCAAAATGGTGCTAGGCCATGGAGGATAAGATAGATGCCCTTACTTCAGACATGGGAGCTTACTCTGTTACTAGAGGAGGCTGCAGTGGTTGGTTGTAGATAGGTGTTTGCACTTAAATACAACCTAGATGGGTTGGTTACCAGGTACAAGACTTGACTTGTTGCCAAAGGGTTCACTCAAACATATGGAGTGGACTTCTTTAACACGTTCTCACTAGTGGCTTAGCTTTCTATAGTACGGATTCTGATTTTTGTGGCGGTGTAGCGTGATTGGCAATTTCATCAGCTTGACGTGAAAAATGCCTTTCTTTATATAGATCTACAGGAGAAGGTATACATGGAACAACCCCTTGGATACTAGAGTCAGGGCGAGTGTGTGCGAATTAAAGAAAGCTATATATGGTCTGAAATAGAGTTTGAGAGCTTGGTTGTACAAGCTTTCTTAGGTGGTTGAGGCATTTGGTTTTTGGAGGTCATCATTTGACCATTCCTTGTTTGTTAGGAAAACATGGAAAGGGGTGGTTGTACTTCTGATTTATGTAGATGACTTGATTGTCATAGATGATGACACAACAAGCATTACTGAGATTAAGCAGTGTGTTGGGAATAAAAGATGCCACGTGGCAGTACCACGTGGTAGCAGTAGGAGGGTCCTCAGGGTCGGTGGCAAGGACCAAAAGTCCTAGTTTGGTTGCTTAAGTCCCAAGTTTTGTTACTTTGTTAAGTGTGTTATAGGAAAGTTGGTTTTAGGAATTAGTTTTGATGATTAGTTCTTTCTTAATTAGGAGTTGTGATTTGTTTCTTGTTTTGTGGGATACATTTTCTTTATAAAAATCTTCCTATTGTAATTCCCTTGAGTCAAGTAATAATATTTTCTATTCTCAAACTCCTCTCTTTCTCTCTCAACATCACCGTCGACCACCATCACCATTGGTCTCATCGCTGGTCGGCCACCATCACCACCAGCCTCATCACCGGCTGACCACCATCAAGCAGCTGATGGCTGTTGCACTTGCTCTTCCTATTCCAATGTAGAACAGCCCATGTTGGGTTGTTTTTCAACACGCCAAGGGAGCCTTAACACTCCACATGCGCCAATCTTGAAATGGTATCAGAGCCTTCAGTTTAGGCTCTTTTGGCGTGTGCGTGTTCTTGACCGTACACGTGTGGTTTTCGTCTCCAACAAAAATCTTCCTTGACAAAATCCGATGCCTTATGCAAAGAAGGAAGTTCATAGAAGATGACGGATGCCACCACTACAACGATCAATGCCACGTTGTGAACAAAGAGGACATAGTTCGAAGCCCAGAAAAGAGTAGAGGAGATCTATCAAGTTATTCGATTTGCGATCCTCATGTCTTTTCAATTAACACTTTATGTCTGATTTTTTACTCTTCTTCAAAAGATGAGATTTTCCCGAACAAAAGATGTCAAATATTATGTATGGGTTGCACATCAGTTGATTGCTTCAAGAAGATGCCACAATCCATGCAACGACTTTCGAGGTTGCCAAAAGAAGCAATGACTTTTCAGGTTACGAAAAGACTAGTGCTTGATCTAAGAAATTGGTTTCCTAAAGATCCAGGCAAAATGCAGAGACCAGCATGTGGGGATACTAGCATGTCATGCGTGGTTTCTCGCACTTCTATTGATCTTGAGAAGATGACCATGGCGGCCGTTGCGATGACTATTGAGGTTGCCACAGACGCAATGACTTCGGCGGTCGCAAGAAGCTACACTGTGGCTTCTTCCAAAAACAAAGTGAAGAGTACAAAGCTCAAAGAAGAAGAGTGGTGGGGCATGTAGTCTCATAAGTTTGAAGATTAAGTCATCGTCCTCTTGACCTCGACTTAAGAGGGAGGGTTGGGAATAAAAGATGCCACATGGTAGTGCCACGTGGCAGCAGTAGTAGGGTCCTCAGGGCCTCAACAAGGAGGACCAAGAGTCCTACTTTGGTTGCTTGAGTCCCAAGGTTTGTTTTTTTGTTAAGTGGGTTTTAGGAAAGTTGGCTTTAGGAATTAGTTTTGAGGATTTGTTCTTTCTTAATTAGTTGTGATTTGTTTCTTGTTTTGTGGGATATGTTCTCTCTATAAAAAGAGTCTTCCTATTGTAATCCCCTTGTGTTAGGTAATAATATTTCCTATTCTCAAACTCCTCTCCTCTCTCTCTCTCTCTCTCTCTCAACATCACCGTCGGCCACCCTCAAGTAGCCGGTGGCTACTGCTCTCGCTCTTCCTCTTCCAATGTGGAACAACCCCTGTTAACCTATTTTTCCACATGCCAAGGGAGCTATCACGCTCCACGTGCGTCAATCTTGACACGGTGCTTAGCAGATTAGTTATTAAGATCTTAGGACTCTCAGATACTTCATTGGGATAGAAGTTGCACATAGTAGGAGAGGTATAGTACTGTCCCAAAGGAAGTGTGCACTTGATATCTTAAAGGAGACATGCATACTGAGTGCCAAACTAGCAAATATACTTGTGAATCTCAAGGCACGCATTTATGATAATGGTGCTAAGGCAGTTGACAGTAGGGCTTATAGACAATTGGTTGAGAAATTGTTGTAGTTGACCATCACCAAACTTGATATCTCACTTGCAGTGGATAAGGTGAGCCAGTTTATGGATAAATCGACTAAGCAGCATTGAGAGACAGTTATGATGGTGCTTAAATATCTGAAGAAGGCACCAGGACATGGGTTCCTTTTCACAAAAGGGTCCTCAATGACTATAGTTGGCTATTTAGATGCAGATTATGCAAATGGTTGGTTGATAGGAAATCTATCATTGGATTCTGTACTTATGTGGTGGGAAATCTAGTGACATGGAGAAACAAGAAACATGCTGTAGAAATGATGTGGGTAAAATCTCTTCTCATAGATCTACATATTCAGGTTGATGAGCGAATGGAAATTACATGTTTCATGAGAGAACAAAGCATTTGGAGATTGACTGCCACTGTACCCGTAACTTAATCCAACGTGGACTCCTTTATACTATGCCAATCACATTTGAAGATTAGATCGTTAATATTTTTGTTAGCATATACAACCTTTTTTATTTCTTATTGTATGGGTTACGGGTGCTTTGTCCCTCAGGGATATTTCTGTACTTTTGACTCTATGGCCCCTCTATATAAGAGAGTCCTAGGGTTCTAATGAAACTGAATCATTTCATCCAATTTAGTATTAGAGCACTGGTCCTAGACTGTGACTTTAGGTATCTTACCCCTCAAGGCTTCCTAAACCTTAACACCGAATCCCGATCTGCTCTCTCCCTTCCTCGGCGGCGACAGCGGCACCTGGCGGTGCTCTGGCAGTGCATAGCAGCCCATGTAGCGGTGTTGTGGCGGTGCGGAGCCTGCTGCATCAGTTGGGTGGTCCTCTGGCAGTGCACAGCGGCCCACGTAGCGACGCTGCGGGGCTTGCTGTAGCAGCAGGCAGCGGTGTTGTGGCCTTGAAGAGCGCTGGCAGTGCTCTATGGTTGCCAGTAGCGATGGCGGCATCCATCAATAGAGCAGCAGCGAGTCGGCGTAGCTTTGTAGCGGCCGTTTGCGGCCTCGACAAGCGGTGTGGTGAGCCGAAGCAGGTGGCGCACGGTGTTGTTGTCCCTGTGCAGTGATTGTGAGGGGCTTCTTTCCCTGATCTAGGGACTGTAGTTCGTGTGGTTGTTGCGAGAGGGAGGCTAGGTCTCCTTTGGGCCATCTTGGGTGTTCTTCTTGCACCCAGGTCAGGCCAATATCTATCCAAGGAGGTCCCTTATCAGCGATGTAGATCTGAATCTGTTTGGTATTAGATTATTTGATGATTTGTTGGTGATAGACGGTTAATTGAGGCTTTTGGATTGCAGAGATGACTTCAAATAATCAGTCGGAGGTGTCTTTGGGCTCTATTTCGGACATTGGGGTACTTAAGAACCCGTTCTTTGGTCCTATTGTTAAGTTGGATGAGACCAACTACCTTTGGTGGTCCCAGACCTTTTTTATGATTGTCAGGGATCATAAAAAGAGACATTCTTACAAATCCGGAGCTTGGGAATAAGATTGGCACAAATGCCATCTGGGATGGTGACAATGCCATGATGTGTGCATGGCTGATGCAGACGGTTATTCCCCGAATAGGGGATGAGATCATGTACTATACTACAACAAATAAGATGTAGGAGTCTTTGCGTGATACTTATTCACATGCCAAGAACTTTGCATGAATTTTTTAGGTCTTCTACGACCTTTTCTACTTGTGCTAGGAGAGACGCACGCTGTCATAGTACTATTCCCTCATGAAGGGAATGTTGGAGAGACATTACTCCTATCTGCTAGGGGTGCTTGTGAGTCCTAGAGGAGTTTTAGGAGACAGTTGGCTGTCTCTCTTTTCTTGGTTGACCTTAACCTAAGAATGCGGCAGTTAGAGATCAGATCCTCACTGCTCCTGAGCTTTATACCTTGGAGGAAGCATATAGTAGACTCAACAGAGTTGCAGCACACACTCTTACTCCTGACTCCATTGCTCAGTCGTCTGCACTAGCTGCGATCCATGGATGTGGCAGGGGTACTACTTTCCTTGCACGTGGACGTAGACACTCTTCTGGTACACGTACTAGGACTTCGTGTACTTACTGTAGTAAACTTGGTCACTCTGAGGCCACATGCTGGCAGAAGCATGGTAGGCCACCTGTGGCCAGTTAGGCAGTTGAGATCTCTGATGTAGCTCTTCCTACTTCTGATATTAGTTCCTTGAGCACTGAGATTGAGACCTTGTGGCAGCAGATTGCTCAGTTGACTCAGGCATCTTCCTTTCAGACTCCAGACATTGCGGCTATTTCTACCTCTTCAGAGACACTTGCGACTTGTATGTCGTCACTTTTGTCTTCTGGTGAGTGGTTGATTTTGGTACATCCAAGCACTTATGTGGCGACAGACTCTTTCTTTCAGTTAGCACCTGTTACACTTGCTAGGACAGTATAGGTGGCTGATGGGAGACACTTGCCACTTGTTGGCAAGGGAGATATGTCTTTATCTTCTATTTTGAGACTAGCAGATGCCTATTATGTGCTTGATTTTCCTTTGAGTTATTGTCTGTTAGTAGCATCACTAGAGATCTGAATTGCCAAGCTATCTTTGATGCGTCCTCTTATGCCTTGTAGGACAAATTCACTGGGAAGACGATTGGTGGAGGGTATGGGAAACATAGGGTGTACCATCCGAGTTGTATTGCTTTTGCTGCTTTTGCTACCCAGGGCCTTGCTTTTGCTGGATGTCTTCTTCAGTGGCACCATCACCTTGGCCATCTACCCATTCATCGTTTCAGACGTGTTTTACTGCACATCTCTTCCACTACTGCTTTCACCTGTGATGCTTGTCAGCTCGGCAAGCATCACAGGGTTAGTTTTCTAGTTCTATTTTTGTTTCTTCTGTTGCTGCACTTGATTTGATTCATATGGACATGTGGGGTCTCAGTTGTACTCATGATTGATTTGGGAACAATTATTATCTTATTTTAGTTGATGATTTTTCTCGCGTTTCTTGGATGTTTCTGTTGAAAAATAAGTTCGATGTGGGATAAATTATTGAGAACTTTGTCGAAGAAATAAAAATTCAGCATTCTTGTTTGGTGAAGTGCTTTTGTTTTGATAATGCATTAGAGTTTTGTAGTATGTGTTTGCGTAGTTTTTTTTCTAGTTGTGGCATTATCTATGAGACATGTCCTCATACCTCTCAACAAAATGGTGTTATTGAGAGAAAACATCGCCATATTCTTGATGTTGCTCACATTTTGTTGATTCACCATTCGGTCTTCTATCTCTATTGGGGTGACACTGTTTTGACTACTTATTTTTTGATTAATCGGATGCCTAATGTTGCATTACATGAATGGATTCCTCTTCAGGTCATGTATCCTGATCGACTTTTGTTTCATGTCACCTCTCGAACGTTTGATTGTATTGCCTTTGTCCATTTGTTGGGACCAGGTCGGGATAAACTAGCATTGAGAGTAGTTAAGTGCGTCTTTCTTAGGTATACTCGGACACAAAAGGGGTGTTGGTGTTTTGATCCGCTTACTTCTCGACACTATGTTTCAACATATGTTACCTTTTATGAGGTTGTACATTTCTTTTCTGTGACGACTGCTGAGATGTCTCCTGAAGGTGATATGGCGCCTATGCCATATATTCCCATTCGTATTGGGAGCTTTTCTGAGATTCTTGTCCCTACTACACTACCACCACCACTTGCTACGCATCCCTTTCCATGCCTGATTGGGCCAATCCAGACATATGTCAGCCCTCATACTACCTATTAGGGACCCTCGCCCTCACCCTCACCCTCACCTTCACCACCAGCTTCTCAGGTGAGTCCTTTAGATACTGATGTATGTTTGCCATGTGATGGTCACAGGGACAGGATATGTGATGTGCCAGGCAATGATCTTGATCTTTCGATAGTCATTCGGAAGCGATCACGAACTTTCACTACTTATCCCTTGGTGGGGACACTTACTACTGATAGTTTAGCTCCTGGATTTGCTGGATTTACTTAGGCATTAGTTACCACGTAGATTCCAGCTTCTATCCATGAGGCCATGTTTGATCCAAAATGGTAGGTAGCTATGGAGGATGAGATGGTCACTCTTCAAGGCCGTGAGACTTGGGAGCTCACTCAACTTCCTGATGGTACTGCACTTGTTGGTTGTCAGTGAGTATTTACTGTGAAATTCAATTCTGATGGTGCTGTTGCTAGGTATAAAGCATGTCTTGTGGTAAAGGGGTTCACCTAGACTTATGGGGTGGACTTTTTTGACACCTTCTCACCAGTTGTTAGACTTCCCATGGTCCGGGTGTTGGTTGCAGTGGTAGTTCAGTTAGATTGGCTTTTGCATTAGTTGGATGTGAAGAATGCTTTCCTTTATGGTGATCTTTAAGAGGAGTCTATATATAGCAGCCACCTGGCTTTGAGACTTAGGGGGAGTGTGTGCCGATTACAGAAGGGTATCTATGGCCTTAAATAGAGTCCTAGAGCCTAGTTCCAGAGGTTATCACAGGTTGTGGAGGCAGCTGGATTCAGGAGATTGACGGTTGATTTTTCACTCTTTGTCAGGAGGACTGGACGAGATACTGTGGTACTTCTTGTTTATGTTGATGATTTGATTACCACAGGGGACGATGAGTAGGGTATTGCTGATGTTAAGCACATCCTAGTCGAGCAGCTTGTCATGAAGGACGTAGGAGCTCTTCGGTACTCCCTTGGTATTGAGGTTGCTCGTAGCAAGAAGGGTGTGATCTTGTTTCAGAGGAAGTATGCTTTAGATATTCTGCAGGAGGTTGGTATATTTGGGACCAAGGAGGCCAATATTCCTATGGATCCCAAGATGCCACTGTATGATGAGGATGTACAGGTGGTGGACAGTAGGAAGCAGCTTATGGGCAAGCTGCTATATCTTACTATCACGAGGCCTGATATCTCCTTTGCAGTTGGGAGACTGAGTTAGTTCATGGTCAAGCCAATACGTCAGCATTGGGATGCAACATTGATGGTGCTTAGATATGTTAAGAAGGCTCCTGGGAAGGGTCTCTTGTTCTCTAAGGGGTCTTCTATGACGTTGGTTGGCTACTCTGATGCAGACTATGCCGAATGTCATGTGGGTCGCAAATCTACTACTGGGTTCTGTACCTTCCTAGTAAGAAATTTGATCACATGGAGTAAGAAATATGACACAGTTGCGAGATCCAGTGTCGAGTCTGAGTACAGAACTATGGCTCAGATGGCTGCAGAGATGATGTGGATCAGATCCTTATTGACCTGCAGGTGTAGTTTTCTAGCCCTATAGAGATGCGATGTGATAATAGAGCAGCCACTGTCATTGCCAACAACCTAACATTTTCCGAGAGGACGAAGTATGTGCCACTATACCAAGGACATTATTCAGAAGGGGTTGCTATATACCACTTCAGTCACATCTGAGGAGTAGACTACAGATATCTTCTTCAAGCCCTTAGCCAGATCTTTATTTGATTCTTGTATATCCAAGTTGAGCATGATAGATATTTATGCTCCAGCTTTAGGGAGAGTGTTAGCATATATGACTTTTTTTATTTCTTCTTATTGTATGGGCTATGGGTGCTTTGTCCCTCAGAGATATTTCTGTACTTTTGACTCTATGGTCTCTCTCTATATAAGAGAGTCCTAGGGTTTTTAATGAAACTAAATCATTTCATCCAATTATTTTTACCAAGTCCTTACCTCATTCTGCATTTGAGGTTTGCTATTCCAAGCTGAGTATGATTGGCATTTATGTTCTAACTTGAGGGGAGTGTTGAGTCTGGTAGTTTTATTTTATAGTTTCTATTATTTCTTATTTCTTTGTGGGCTTATACGGATATATTCCTACCTCCTTTATTTATATTGAAAGGTAGAGTTTCTAGAATAAACAAGTTACTTATTTCCTTTAAGTATCTTGTAGTGCCCAGCTATGAATGCCTTCAAGTTGAGTGGCTTATTCAACCCTTCAATCATCTCCTTCCATCTTTGTTGGAAAAATAGGCACTCATTTTTGAGTATAAGATTGTTTTTGTGGATCGGTGTGTACCATTTGGAGATGAAGTTGTGAGGTGGACGCTCACAATGTAAAATCACTTTTCATATCCCTAGTTAGATTTTGGGTTAATTATCAGTTTGATTCCCCATGAGGGAGGGGAGGGTCAAGTCTTCTTTCGACAATACAAGGTGTAAAGCTAGAAGATTCCATCTGTAGGAATCTCTCTCTTTTGAAAAGCATGCGTAAATGCTACAAAGATTAGAATAGATAGGTTGGCAAATGATGGAGGATATGGTATACTGGGGATTGAATAGGAACTGGAACCTATATTCCAGTGAACGGTACTTGACCTAAGATGGTTTCTTCCATAGTTGATGCATCCTCTAGGTCTTCTTAGGGTTTGCGATGTCGTAGGCCTCCTTAAAGCCATATTTTTCCATCGCCAGGGAAATGCTTCTCTTGCCAATGTTGAGGTAGTTTGAATTACTTGGGATATCGAGGGGGAGAATGCACAACCATGACCTCATTGAATTCACTCATATACTCCAAATGACCACTACATTTAGCCTCCCTTTTGGAGCTTGAAGGAGTATAAAAACTCTTTTGACATTTGCGTCGTGGGCATTATGAAAGAAGTTTGGAGGTCTAATCATTTGGAGTGAAGGTGTTAAAGCTCATAGGTCCTAGATACACCCTTTTATACCTAACATGAACTCCCAAAGGTTGGAATTTAAAGTACCACTAAGTGCATTCCTTCTCGTCTATTAGTGATGATCAAGACAACTGATACAACAAGTAGGGTAAGAAATGCTTGATGCTCCCTTATCATCCCTACCGGTCACATCCGTCAATCGCCTAATATCATTATTGCCATTTTTATGAATTACCAAATTTAGTGCTTGAGTTTTGACTTTCAGCTACTGAAAACTAAGGTGGAAGGCAACCATAACTAGAGCCTGATGATATCCCAATTCAAGCTTTCATACTTTGAAAAGGGAAGGAGCATCTCTTCTACACTTCAAACTTAAGTTCTTAGAAACGATAGATTGATCTCATGGTTCGGTGTTGATTTCTATATTCTAGACTATGAAGGTGAGTCACTTCTAGCCTTTAGGTACACGTCGGGGCAAAACATATCAATCTTACACCTCAATTTAGACTTTTATATTCGAACTAAAAAGGAGCATCTTCCTTTCTCTCTAGTAGGGATAAAATAGATCAACCTTGTGAATTGGAAATCATAATTCTTATTGAGGGTGTGTCTTCTATATACTGGGAAGCACCCAAAACATAATGGTAATAGGAATACATAAAAAGGAAGCACATAAAATAAAAACAAATAAAAGGAATGCACACAACGATTATGAACACTAAATCAACCATAATATAAGCGTAATCTATTCTATTCATCATTCTTATGGTGCTATTCCAAGGTAAGCATGACTGATCGAGGTTGTGGAATCCGACAGGAAGTAGAGAAGGGAATGTTGCCAGCACGTGAATGGGGAGAAGGTATGTAGGGCTTTCGTGACCTAGTTTCATCTTATGGGTGTATGTTTGGGGAGGGGATCTAGTCCTCAATTATCCACTAGAGATTGACGGAATATAGAATGGGGAGTAGGCCCGTTTTTCCTGAGTACATGATCCCGTTTTATAGGATATTTTTGTTGTTGTGGAGGCCAGTAATAATTTTTTCTTCGTGGAGCGCTATTGCAATACTAGTCGCCTCATTTTCCAATCTGTCGCTTCGCTCTTTGTGCTAGTGCCTCAGTTCCTGCGCCGTTGCTTTAATTCCTGTGCCACCACCTTGGCTTTTGTACTGCTAGTGCCTTTCTTGCCTAGCACCATTAGCATCGATGTAGTAGTGGACTATGGGGCCCTAGTCTTTTGGTTGGTCCTCCACTATTTGAGGATGGGGCGATCGGGCCGACTGGTCACTCTTGAGCGTTTTGCAGCGAGTGAACTAGTTGACTGACTCCAGCGGTCCTTTTGAAATAGTGGCAACACAACCTAGCTGGCAGAGGACTTATCTCATCTTTAGGTTGGGCTAGCTTTCTTTTTGGGCTTTGCTTGGGCCTGCTTGCCTTATAAACTAACTTTTGGTGGGCTTAACTTTCTCCTATCAATTGCCCTTACTCTCGGAGTCTGTGATGTGGACTTCGAGAATAAAGTTGTATCTTTTCCTTTTTTCTTTTGTTTTTCTTTAGAAACTCCTCTTGCACTCAGCTGCTACGACCTGGTTTTGCTGAGGGGTAGGTGCTTTTTTGCTCTCTTTGCCTTCTTGCTAGAGGTGTTTGGGTGGTCTGGTTGTTCGGGGGCTACATCCTTATTCCTCTCTTCTTAGGTGGGGGGGGGGAGTGTGTTATGTTGACGGACTACCTGCTTGGTGAACTAGGTAGCACCTACTTGCCTCCTCTTTCCTTTGGGGGAGCTTGTAGCATTGGCGATTTAGTTGCATACAGAGTCGGGCATTCCCCTTTTGGGGCTTACCTCTCATTCGCACTTGGTGAGTTTTTGCCACTTGTATTGCTTCCAGGTCTTATCCCTTTGTCAAGATGTGTTGCCTGCTTGACTTGTAGGGTAGATGGTGGCCAACCATCGCCTTATGCCTTTCGTTCGTGATGGTTGGGCTAATGATGTGACTACGTTGTTTGATTGTCTTGAGACCTGGGGTAGGATAAGTGTTGCATTCCCCTGGGCTCAGGGTTTGGCTGTGTTCCGTTGCATTAAATGCCAACGGGACAACCTGAGGTGGCAGAGGGTCTACACCTCCTCGCCTTCCTCTCCTCCCATATATAGGGGGGAGGGTGGAGGGTGGAGGCCATTTGCTCACTCCTACCCATTCCATGAGAAAGTTGTTGCAATTATTGTTCTTCGACCCTTTGCTCGTGTTGTTAGTGTGGTTTGTGTAGTTGTCACAGTGAAGCCTCTACTTGATTGGGGGAGGGAGGGTTGGGGAATGTCATCCATCAATTGAGGTAAGTAGGCTTCTTCCTTGAGGTGGTCGGGTGAGGCTACAATGTTTTTTGTTCTTCTCTTTAAAGGGAAGGGGAAATAGGTAATTTACCTAGGTAGCATGATTTAGGTGGGTTTGGGTATTGCTGTATCGGACGATCGGTTAAGGTTGTGTTCACCTGCTTGAGGGGAATAGCTCTCTATGTACACTGGTGTGCCATTGAAAGCGACCTTTGCCTCGGCGTGAACCCTTTCCTTTTCTCTTCCCTTTTCCATTACGATCTTGCCTTCTCATGATTGGGCTTGAATTGCTGAGTCGTGCCAGACGCCTTCGTGGTTATTCGTTTTGAGCTTGGGGGAAAAGCCTTCTTTAGACTTGTTTGGCTAGCTTAAGGGTCTTTTCCCAAGAAGTAAGGGAAGGATGCCCTCTGGCTGGGGTGTACACTCTTTTCCCTCGCAGGTAGGGCTTTTCGCCTCGTTGCGTTGCCGGATAACCTAAAGGGCCAGGACAAGTATTTTTTGGCTTGATGATTGTCAAGCCTCTTTGGGTTCTAAAGTACTGAATGGGTGCATTCCTAGGTAGGGCTTGGGCCTTCAAATGGTGCTGGTCCTAGAAACCGTGAAAGGTTTTGGCACTCTTAGCTCACTAGGACTTAGCGTGGGGGTATGTTTGGGAAAGCCTTTCGATTCGGTTGATTGAAGGTGACCATGAGTTTGTTGTACGTTGGCTTTGTCTCGCTAATCTGTCTTCTCTTTTTTGTAGCCTTCCTGGCCATTAGGGTTGCATAGCTTGAGGGGTTGCAGCCAAGAAAGCAGGGTTCTAGCTCCTCCGTAGGTGGGGAAGGGGTATGTATAAGAAATAAGGGGAAGTAGCTCTCATTCTTGGTTCATTGTGCATAAGGACTATGTCGAGGCAAGTGCGAGTTGATCCTGTGAGCGGTGTACTTATGTCTTCTTGGCGTGGGTAGTCCCAATCCATCCAAGCTTAACCTGGTGGAGGCCATAGTTGAGCCTTTCGAGAGGTCGTTTCAAGGGTAAGAGGGGACTTGCGTGGACTAGCCGATTGAAATTGAGGTACTTTCCTTAGGTTGGATGGTCAATTCCCGTTGGCTAAAGCAGGAGGCTTTGGAAGAATGGCTGCATGTGCCCCTAATGCTATCTTCCTTCCGACATGAGGCAGTTGGACTTTGTGTTCCCTACTGTCTTGGGGTGTTGACTCCTAAGGCGGGGGACTTCCCGTCCCTATCCTCTAGTGAGTTTTTGTTGTCAGAGCGGGAAAAATCGACGGTGGCTCCACAGCTGGCTATGCCCAGCCTCTCTTTGCTCTTGCCATTCGAAGGTGAGGGACTTGAATCATGCTTGGTGTAGTAGTGGGAATGTGAGACCGCCCGTGCATTTAATAACGAAGTGGATTCGTCGAACGTGATAGAGGTTATTTAGAGGGCCCTCGGCATCGGTTTGTCTCGCGAGGTCCTGGAGGTTCGTTCGGATGCTTTCAAGTGAATGAACCTTTGGACAGAGAACAAGGTGCTGGGGCTGCCAACTTTCAGCATCGAATGGGCATCCTTGCCTCGTGTACCCACCCATTTGTGGAACATTTATCGCAATTGCCTTTGAATGGTAAGTAATCCACTTTCAGAAACACTTCTTTCGCTTCATTTAAGATAGCCTTTCATCTATCCACTTATTCACAGGTCAAAGTAATCGGGTGGGACATCCTTTATGGTAGTGTTCTGTCCATGGTCTTGACTGCTAGATTTGGGTGGGATTCAGTCTTCGCCATTGAGTAAGTGGCATCTTGGGCAGACGTGGCTTACGCAGACTCTTGAGTTCTTCATGCAAATCTTGATGAGGTGTTCACAAGCCGGTAAAAAGTTGAGGAAGAACATGTTGCCTTGGAGAGCCAGGATCGAGTGGGGGTTGCCTGTATGCAGGAGGCTCTAGCTAAGGTTGAGGAGGTGTCCTTCCATCGGAAAGAATTGGTCGATGCTTAGGAGGCACATGCCAAGCTATTTTGATTTGCAAGGCTTTAGGATAGGGGTTTAGACAAATTGACTTTCGCCGGGAGGGACCATTTCGTTAAGATGGATGAGGCAATCTAGTAGTCTCAACAACTACAGGAGGTCATTGAGGAGTTGCCTGCTTAATACTGAACTTGGAGAGAGCTGCACGAAAGGGCCTATTTTAACCTTGTGAATGCTGAAAAGAAGGCTCGGGTGGAGAGAGATGAGGTGGTGTCCTGCCTTGAGGGGAAGATCCAGTTGTTGGAGGACGTTGATGTTGTCGTTGCTTTGGATGAAGTGTGTATAGGTGGAGATCCGTTGGCTTAAAGATGAGAAGTGGCAGGGACTTCACCTAGATGTTGTGATGAACTTTTTTTCCATGGATCCCTCGTAGGCGAGACACTTGAAGTTAGGAGAGGAAATGGGTAAGTATACTTTAATGGCCATCCACTCTATTCTTGCGGGGGTTGCTCGTCTGGGGGGACATCCTCTGATGGTTTGTGAGGGAGCTTAATTGGATTCACTGCAAGTAGATCCGATCAGGTCAGATCAAAGACTGTCTTCTTATTGAGTTGCCACTTGAGGAGGGATAGGCTTTTGGTTTGGATTCTTGCAGGTGGGGACCTCCTCAGACCTCGGGGTTGTATTGAGACATCCTCCTAAGGGTTTGGATAGTTGACTTGCTAGTGTTAGCTATCTGCGGTTCAACCATTGTTTTCCTTTTTGTTATAGTTGTTTTCCCTATGCTTTTGTATCGGGCGGCCTACCTTGTGTTATTGTAAAGGTGACCGCTTTCCCTTTATAATGAAAGTTGGGTAAGATACTTTGAGTTGGATGTTGCTTGGATCGATGTGCTATTCTTACTACAATCCCATCTTAAGTGTGGTGGGGCCTAGGGTTGTGTTGGGATTGAGGAATTTGGAGCTTGTCTAGGGTCGCAAGATTACGCAGTTGCCTGTAACTAAGGCAGGACCCGATAAGGGTCTTCCTAGTTCAGGGGTAACTTGCTATCCAATTCAGATGGGTTAGGTGCCACGATCTACTTAGGATCTTGGTCCGTTGTTTGAAAAAGGGATTCGCTTGATTAGTTAATTGTGCCTTGCCATGGCTTCCTCGTAAGCGTCTTATTGACAGGTCGCCTCGTTCTAAGTGACTTTTGATAGGGTGAGGCATGCTTTGCTCTTTACTTATGTCAAGGTTATACAACGGCTTTCGATGGGGGGGGCTTCTAGCGATACTCCTACTTTCGTCTTGTAGGCCATGAGGGTTTTGCCGGTAATGATTCTTTGGCTGGTCTGCTAGTCCTACAAGTCGCGGGCTTGCTTTTGCTCAGGTCCATCTTTCTTTTCAAGGCTAGGGTGATTGCCCAATTTCCTTGCTCACCTGAGGGTGTATGATTGAGAATTGCATTTGGGTTCCTAATGCTATGCGTAGCTCTTGGAAGTACCCTTAAGGTGAGTTGTGTTTGGTTTGGTTTGGGACAATGATCTAGCGTATCATTTGGGCAGTATGGGATGCCCTTGTGGTCGGAGGTTGCTGCTCGTTCTGTGCTTGGGGTAGCCACAACCCCCATTTTGACCCATTTGGGAAAACAATTGCCCACCTCGCTTGTAAGGGAGAGGAGTTGCCGGGAAAATTAACGAAGTTCCGCCTATTTGGTGGCAGGTGCTGTGGCCATCAGCTCCTTAGGCTAGGCTCTAGGCATGAGGATCCTAGCTAACTACCTTTGTGATTTGTTCAGTGCCTGGGTCTTGGAATACTCGTTGCGAAGTACTTATAGTGGCAGTGGTTGTGGATTTCTTATGACAGGCATGTGTGCCCGTATTGAGGCCCTGTAGTGCTTTTCGTGCTTCTACTGAGCTAAGGCACAAGGGTAAGATGGTTAGATGACCTTTCTTTCAATGTGCGTCACCTGGGGGGATGCAACATACCGACCTGGGGTGGAAAGTCTCAAAGCTTATGGCTTTGGGCGAGGTTACTTAGGCATTGGATTTGTCGGGGTTGCCCCGCTAGAATTAGTTGCCATAAGTTCGATCGATCTAGATTATGTTGTTTTTCGCTTGCTTGGTCGATTGGGTTAGGCTTAGTTGAGGTGCCCACCAAGTAGTCTTTTCGCTTGAGGAACCTGGCCAATTTTACTAGGGTGGGCAAACTGCCAACGTGGTTTAAGCCTCCGTATCATGAAGAGTTGTTAGTTGGCTCTTCTTACCAATCCTTTGTTCTACCAGTTTAGCCACCAATAGGGAATTGGCAATCCCTATGCTAGTTGCCCTTGTCTCTAGCCAGGTCAAAGGGCTCTTTGGGGGTGGGGGGGGGGGGGGGGGGGAGGGCTAGGTTTATACTTTGGCCACGTTGTTTGTCGTTTTGGACGTCGGTCGTCGTCCTGAGTAAGGTTTCTTAGCCACTGCCTTTTAGCGACCATGCGAGTTTGGTATTTGGCATTGCTTTTCATCATTGCCAAAGTTTGCTGTGTCTGATGAAAAGGTGAGTGGCCAACACTATATTTTCCTTGGATTGGTTTGTATGTTTGGGAAAGTGGTCGTGATCTTCTGGCAGCATCGGTTAATATTTGGCTAGGCATCTTAAGGAGGGGAAGCCTAATGATGAGCGAAAATTTAGTGAGGAAAAGATTAGGGTTTCGGAGAAACAGAACCCACGTTGTAGTACAACAACTAAGCCTTTCCCATACTAAGTGGGGTCGGCTATACGGATTTTTTGCTTCTACACAGATCGGTTTTGAGTCATTTCAGGACTTAAAACTAAAGTAATTGAGGTTATACTTAATAGTTTTCTTCCAACACTTGCTTGATCTTCCTCGCCCCTCTTAGCAGGTTTAGCCTCCAACTTCTCGCATCTTCTGACTGGAGCATCTAGTGGCTTTCTTTGCAGATGTCCAAACCATTTTAGGTGTGTCTCCCTTATTTTATCCTCTATCGGTGCCACCCTAACCTTTTCTTGAGTAATCTTATTTGAAATATGGTCCTTTCTTGTATGACCACAAATCCATCTTAACATTATTTTTCCCATAGACATCTTCTGTACATGTCTATAGTTGATAGCCCAACATTCAGAACCATATAGCATGGTTGTCTTATCGCAGCTCGATAGTACTTTCTTTTGACTTTTAAAGGAACTCTCTTATCGCAGAGAACATTAGATGCATCCCTCCATTTCAACCACCCTGCATTAATTCTGTGTAACATCTCTATTAATGCTACCATCTCGTTGGAAAATGGATCCCAAGTACTTAAAAGCATCTTTTATTGGAATGCACTCTTCTCCAATTTTTACATCTATCTCTTCATTGTTTCCTCTACTACTAAACTTGCATTTCCTATACTCAGTCTTTATCCTGCTTAGGCGTAGTCTTTTAGCTTCCAAGGCTTCCCTCCAAAGCTCAAGTCTTCTGTTCACTCCACCTCTTATCTCATCAACCAACACGATGTTATTAGTAAAAAGCATATACCATAGCACCTCAGCTTGGATATGCTTCGCCAACTCATCCATGATCAAGGCAAAGAGATAAGGACTTAAAGTCGATCCTTGATGTAGACTAATGGTGATATCAAAGTAGTCCGTCAAATCATCCTTGGTCCTTACACAAGCTATAGCTTCGTAGTACATATCCTTTATGAGGTTGATATATAAAAATGGTATCAGATAAAATAATCGAGAAGGTGAGTCCTTGGTCAAACATGAGGGGATGAATGTTTGAAAACAACGTTGATTTATTTATTTTTGGTATTTTAGCCCATATCTATTTTTTTGACATTTTAATATGGATAGAATAACGAATTGAAATTAGTCTAAGCAATCAAATAAAGAGAGGAAGTGAAAGAGAGACAGATGAAACTAATATTTCGAAAGAAAAATGTCTGATACATAATAAATGATTATTGCGAGAAATAAAACTATACTAGAAAGTAGGAAAAATAGAGAAGAGAGAATCCCCTAGCTGGCTGCTTGGGAGACGAGTGCTTAGATGACGCCTGGATAACGGAGAACAGAGGCGGAAGTGGACGGAGCTGGGGGAAGAAGACAGGAGGTAGGGTGGCGTCACGGTGATCCACTTTGTTGAATGAGGGTGAGAGGATGGCCAGTGAAAGCCTCCACGAATGGGGGTGAGAAGAGGGATTACAAAAATTATGTTTTATCTAGTGGAGCTTCCCAGGGGCTTGGGAACACTAGAATTGAGCTCAAAAGAGTTTCTCGAGCTCTAGAGGGAGAGAGGTGCAGGTAGGAAGGGATGTGTAGCAAAGGGAAGGTGGGTAGGCTTTTTATAGTGGTGGAAAGGGGCCAAAAGTAGCAAGTGTCTGCACATGGCCTTCAAGACCTGCGCACGTAGCACGCACCGCACGCATAACGCGCACATGTGGTGCTGGCAATGTGTAGGCATAGCGTGAAGTAAGCTTTGTTTGTCTGATAATTATCGCAAGTTCTAGAACGCGCACACATTGCGCGTGAGATCGCACATTGCATGCCTCGCACCATTCGTGGCGTCGCATGGCACTTTCTCCGCTGCCTGATTTCAATCAGATAGTCTTGATTGCGTGAAGGCATTGCCTTAAAGTTGTGAAGAGTGTGCAGGCATTGACGTGGTTCAATCTGGTGCATCCGTTCGTGATTGTGTGGCGGAATTTCACATGTGCTCGTGCCAAGGGGTATCCTTCGCTGTGTTGAGGCCATGGCTTGGTTGATTATGGCTGCTAGATGGAAATCCAACGGTTATGATTTAATCTTCACTTGAGCAGGGGTCACGGGTAGGCGACGTGGCAACGATGGCTATTAGATGGTGATCCAACAACGAAGAGCATACGAAGGGTGCCCCCCTTGAGAATGCATGGACGCGGAATAGAGGATGGCGTGGGAAGCTTCTAGTCGTTGGATGGAGTTCCAACGGCTCAGATTCGCAAGTGTGGGTGATAGGGGACTTGTGCAGGCGATTTAGGCGGTTGTGATGGCCCCACTTAGTGCCATCATAGTCATCCACCTTCCTTTCCTCGTAACAGATGCTACAGTGGTCCGATCAAGATGATTTTCGCGTTGTTGGTCTCCAATTGTTGCCCTGAGTCCATCTGTATAGTTAGATTTGTCGTTTGAAGCTCCTATTTATGTCACCCCATTCCTTGGCCATTAAAGTAGATGAATTAATACACAAATTGCAGGAATTATTCTAAATGCGTAGTGACACTGTCATGCATTATTTATAATGCTAGATGCATCTAACTAACTGGTGAATATGCATAAATAGGTATTTTATCATAAAATAGTGTATATCTATCACAACCCCATATATATTTTTTGCTAGTCCCTAGTAAAACAAAATGAAATGCTATTTATAAAGAAATGTTAGGATTTGATGACCAAGGTAGTGGTTGTTTATCAATAGTAGGAAATTCATATTTTGGATTTAAATTCTGAAGACTCAACAACACTCAAGGTGCCTGTCAAAATGCAAACTGCCCAAATCCTTACCTTTTATTACGTACATAAAAGAAAATTTTTTCTTCTTTTCGATTTTTTTTTTGAACCTTTTATTTAAGATTTCGGGGCAGCTTTCGATGGTTATCCAACCCACCTAAGACTCAAGAGGACTATAAGTGCTAAGCATCTTTATTTTGCAAAAATAATTGATTTAGTAAATGGCAACCAAAATGGACTTAGGCATTTATAGGTAACCTTAAGTGAGTTTTTCTGGCTAAAGATTTATCTTTTCGATTAGTAGCTTTCTCCTTGCTCTTATTTTTGGATGGGGTCAACACAAGGGCAAATCTGTAGGTTCTAACGGAGGGGGGTGAGATATGCGTGATATAAAATAAAATGTGGAAATGAAATATCAATCATGCAAAAGGAGCAATCTCACAAATATGCAAGTATTTTTAGGTGGAAATCCAAATCTGGGTAAAAATCACCACTTAAGCCTCTCGACTTAGGATTTTCTGATCGACCTAGTTGATCAACTCCACTAATGAACTACTTCAAATGAGGATAGTTCAACCTTTTACAACCATGTTACTTTGAACCCGAGGGTAGCGTACCTTAAATCCCCTCCTGTGCACAAAGAGTATCTTGTCTCGCGAGGGAGACGGGAATTCGCAAAGCAAATACCCGAACAAAGGCAATAAACAAAGTATCCTATAGAGCTACAAAGTATGTATGTAAAACTAGCTCCTATAAACTAAGAAAACTTCCCTTTGATCGAAGTGTGTCGGCTAGTGACGCGGAGTGTATGAATCACGCAAGGGCACAAATAATGCTCTCGTATGCGAAGACGGGAGAGCGGGTGTGTAGTGAAGATGATGTTCTTAAGAGTGTGGACAAAGGTTTGGAGAGCAACAACACTTTTAGGTGATTCCTCTCTTCTTTTGAACACAATATGAGTGGAAGTAGTTTCTTTAGGTGTCTATCTTAGGGAGGGTGCTCCTCTATTTATAGAGGTCCTAAGAAGGGTTTAGAAGGCCTTGAAAGGTTTTTATAGCCGTTGGGAATAAACCACAAGAGATCAAGCCAAAATCCAAATGAAACTAGGATCATTTATGATTTTGACAGCGTTATCTGATGTTCGGGTCTAGTATCAGACGTTTGGGTCGTCGTTTGATCTAGGGATCGGTCGTCTGATTTAGAAGGGTGGATCTTTTGGACAGGGTTGGATTAAAACGGACGTTTAAGAATCACTTATAAGACGTCTAGGATACTAATCAGATGTCTAATCCTAAAGATGGTTTCCTTCTTGCTTTCACAAGATCAAAACAGGGTTTTAGCGTTAAATTGCACAGACGACAGGTTGGACCTCTGGCAATCTGTCTGGACGTTTGGAAAGGCAATCTTCTGCGGGAAGTGATTTCCTGAGGCTTAAATGGCTATAATCCTCTGACAAAAATGATTTGGACCTAATGTCTATTTATCAGATGTCTGGGATGGTCTATCGACGTCTGAGAGTAAATGTAAATTAGATTAAGGGTTAATTATCAAAGATTAAGTCTGACAAGCCAACGGTCCTCTAGTCGGACGTCTAGCAAGGTCCTCAGACATCTTCTAAGATGCTTGGACTGTGGGCTGAATGTCTGAAGGTGGCAGATAGAGAGTAGGTTACCAACCTAAGTGTTTTGGACATCAGGTTAAATAGTCAGATGTTTTAAAGTCCAAGATCAGACGTTTAAGGTCCAGATTGGACGTCTGATCAGGCTGTCTGATTACTTTTTGGTTTTCTAAGTAATTTCTAAGATTGTCTAAGTATGTCTAAGTAACCTTCCCTACAACCACTCCCTTGGGACCCGTCAGAAAGCAGTCGGGATAAAGTGATAGAATGAGCCTCTATGCCAAGCCATTTGAGCAAGGAATCAGAATGCCCCACAACAGGGATTAAGCAAGAACTCGTAAAAGCAGTCCACACGACTCTTGAGAGTAACAAATCCTAGGCAGCAAGCTAGCCTCTCCCACTTGGCATACGAGCAATTCATCACAACAGCAACAACAACAACCAAGCCTTTTCCCACACTAAGTGGGGTCGGCTATATGGATTCTTTGCCTCCACACAGATCGATTTTCAGCCATTTTAGGACTTAAATTAAAGTAATTGAGGTCATACTTAATAGTTTCCTTCCAACACTTGTTTGGTCTTTCTCGTCCCCTCTTAGCGGGTCCAGCCTCCAACTTCTCGCATCTCCTAACTGGAGCATCTAGTGGCCTTCTTTGTAAATGTCCAAACCATCTTAGACGGGCCTATCTCATTTTATCCTCTATCGGTGCCACCCTAACCCTTTTTCTAATAAACTCATTTGAAATACGGTCCTTTCTTGTATGACCACACATCCATCTTAATATCTTCATTTCTACCACAGACATCTTCTGTATATGGTTATAGTTTATAGCCCAGCATTCAGAACCGTACAACAAGGCTGGTCTTACCACAGCTCGATAGTATTTTCCTTTGACTTTTAAAGGAACCCTCTTATCACAGAACACACCAGAAGCACCCCTCCATTTCAACCACCCTGCATTAATTTGTGTAACATCTCCATCAATTCCACCATCATGTTGGAAAATGGATCCCAAGTACTTAAAAATATCTTTCATTGGATGCACTCTTCTCCAATTTTTACATCAATCCCTTCATTGTTCCCTCTACTACTAAACTTGCATTCCATATACTCAGTCTTCGTCCTACTTATGCGTAATCCTTTATCTTCCAGGGCTTCTCTCCAAAGCTCAGGTTTTCTGTTCACTCCATCTCTTGTTTCATCAACCAACACAATGTCATCAGCAAAAAGCATACACTAAAGCATCTCAACTTAGATATGCTTCGTCAACTCATCCATGACTAAGGCAAAAAGATAAGGGCTTAAAGTTGAACCTTGATGCAGACTAATGGTGATATCAAAGTTTTCTGTCAAATCATCCTTAGTCTTTACACAAGCTGCTCCTCCATAGTACATATCCTTTATGAGGTTGATATATATAACTGACACTTGTCTCTTCTCCAAAATTCTCCACAAGATATCTCTTGGGACAGAATCATAGGCCTTCTCCAAATCAATAAGAATCATAGGCCTTCTTCTTTGTATGTCTCCATCATACGTCTCAAGAGATGTATTGCCTCAATAGTAGACCTGCCTGGCATAAAGCCAAATTAATTTTCAGTTACCATAGAGACTTGCCTCACCCTTCTTTCAATTATTCTTTCCCAAAGTTTCATCGTTTGACTCATCAACTTAATACCTCTATAGTTGGAACAATCTTGTATATCACCCTTGTTTTTGTATAAAGGAACCACAAAACTTTTCCTCCATTCCTCTGGCATCTTCTTGCCTCTCCACACAGTATTAAATAAATTTGTGAGCCAAGTTATACCTCGTTCTCCTGTCATTCTCCAAACGTCTATAGGAATATCATCAGGCCCAACAACCCTCCCACTTTTTATCATCTTCAAAGCCTCTACTTTCTTTTGTATCTTTCGATAACATGTCCGATTCACATACTCTTTTGAGTTAACTAACTCCCCTAAGATGATATCATTCTTTTGTTTTTCATTGAATAGCTTAGGAAAATATCTTTTCCATCTTGTCTTTATATCCTCACTAGCTATAAGTACCCTTCCTTCTTCATCCTTGATGCATCTTACATATGTAAGGTCATTTACTTTCCACCCTCTTGCTTTAGCTAATTTGAAAATATCTTTTTCACCTTCTTTAGAATCAAGTTTCTTATAAAAATGCTCCAAAACTTTTGCTTTTGCTTCACTAACTATTTTCTTTGCTTCTTTCTTTGCTCTTTTGTAGTTTTCATATATTTTCATCGGTCTTATCTCGATATAAGGCTTTAAAGCAGGCTATTTTAATTTGAAGCTTCTCCTGCACTTCCTCACTCCACCACCAAGCCTCCATTTGTCCTGGAACACCTCCTTTAGACACGCCTAACACCTCTTTTGCCACCTTCCTAATACAGTTTGCCATATTTAACCACATTTCATCAGCACTACCATCAAGATCCCAAGCCTTTTGTTGCATCATCTTCTCTTTAAATCTCACTTGCTCTTTCTTAAGATTCCACCATTTAATTCTCAAATTTTTAGACATTAATTTTCTTTTCTTTGCCTTCTTTAAATGAACATCCAACACCAAAACACGATATTGAGCAGTTAAATTCTCCCCTGGAATAATCTTGCAATCTTTACAAGATAAACGATCCCTTCTTCTCAAAGCAAAGTAATCGATATACGTTCTTGTTAAGTCACTTTTATAGGTAATCAAATGCTCTTCCCGTTTTTTGAAGAATGTATTTGCTATGAAAAGATCATAAGCCATAGCAAAATCAAGGAACGTCTTCCCTTCTTCATTCCTAACACCAAAACCAAGATTTCCATGCACTCTTGTATACTCTAAGGCATCTTTTCCCACATGCCCATTTAAATCTCCACCCAAGCAAATCATTTCTGTCTGTGGGATTCCTTGAATTATCATATCAAGCTCTCCCCAAAATTTGTTCTTTATTCTTTCCTCTAGACCAACTTGAGGTGCATAAACTGAAATGACATTTAAGATCTCTTCTTCTAAGATTAATTTTATCAAAATAATTCGATTACCTAATCTCTTAACCTCAACCACGCTCTCCTTCAAATCCTTATGAATTATAATGCCCACGTTGTTTCTACCTTTGTCTCTTCCTGAATACCAAAGTTTGAAACCTGTTCTTTCAATTTCCTTTGCTTTTTCACCAACCCACTTTTTCTCTTGAAGGTAAAGAATTTGAATCCTTCTCCTTACCATTGTATCCACAATCACCATTAGCTTGCTGGTCAAAGTACCAATATTCCAACTACCGAATCTCAGCATTTTTTGTGACACACTTCAATGACGAAGTGGTGGAACTAGCTTCTTTACTCGCATGCGTTCCTCATGCGAGAACCCTTGCTCATTTTGGACTACATCCGGGCGGCGATGTAGTGGAACTAACTTCTTTACTCGCATGCGTTCCTCATGCAAGAACCCTTGCTCATTTTGGACTACATCCGGGCGGCGATGTAGCGAAACTAACTTCTTTACTAGCATGCGTTCCTCATGTGAGAACCCTTGCTCATTTATCACTACACCTGGGCGTCGATGCAGTGCGTCGCAAGTAGGGAACACCCGAACGAAATCTGAGTGTTTGCTAAAATCCATGTTTAAAGATTCGACAAATTTTACGTTGGCTGTTGGCTACCTAACGCAACCCTCCTTTACCCGGGCTTGGGACCGGCAATGAAAAGGCACACGAACCTCAACATAGTCGGAGTTTCATCACAACAGCAAATCAAAAAAAAAAAAAAGAAGGGAAAAAGAGGGAATAAGGAGTTTCTTCCTTTTATAAGAAATAACAACTGTTACATTTCCCGAGATCATTGTCTCCGGCTAACTTACAGCTAGAAAGAGACGCTAGTACAAAGATAACAGCGACACCGTTCATCAGGACTCAGTGGCTTTGCCCCAAGTCTTCGAGCCTGCCTATCCTAAGCAATACGGGTGATAGTGTAGTGTCAAGACTGATGGCTCTTGCAGCCTTTGGCGGACCTGCCTTAGATGACTCATCAGCGAAAACCAATCTTTTCCCGTTTAGCACCCCTTGCTTACGTCCCCAGCGAGCCCTCGGGTGTTGACGGGATGGGCTCCTTAGCCCCCTCTACAGAGGAAGAATGGCTGAACGAGTAGCCCACTGGTGGGCCAGTAAGTCTTGACGAGCCACGACGGTCGCCAGGGCAGGCGAAGTAACTCGGAGGTGCAGAGTATCCTCCAATCTATCAGTGAAGTACCCCACCTAATTGACGCCACAAGGCCTCCAGCAGGCCATTCCATAGGAGATACCTAGTTGAGCTCAACTGCCTAGGCAGGCACTGCAGATGCCATTTGACCAAAAGCACCTGCTCCTGCCAATCCCTTCGTTGAGCTTTACCCCACATATGGCTGGGCAAATACACTCACAAGATGAGCTACTGACAACAGCAGCCCCCCCTTCACCATCGTGGAATCACAAGGGGAGCCAAGCAAGGTGGCAGAAGCAATAAGCCTCCGCAAAGGAGCAGCCTCCAACCAAGTCCCCAGCGGTGCAGTTGCGGCCTGACATCCGGCGGGTTCTCCACACAGACCCAAAGGGGGTAGCACCCCCAGCGGGACATCCTCCGCCTCATCTCCTCCTGGGTCCGAAAAGGCGTACACAGTTGACTCCTTCTCAACGAACGTCCCGTTGAGCCCCCCTTGCGGACGCTTTGAGGGAGCTTGTTCTGCCTTCCCTTTGCTGCCGGCCTCCTTCTTGTTGAACTCTTCGAACACAAGAGACCTCACCCCAACCTAGGCCTCTCCCCCACATGAGATGGGTCCCATACCAGGAGAGCTTGTCGCGACGCCTAAAATCATTTGGCGGGGAAAACCCCCAAGAGTTTGCTCCAAAAAACAAAACAAAGTAACCAAACAAGAAGGGAGAAAGGCAGCTCAAAAATCAACCCTTTGCTATGAAGAACGATAAAACCCCAACCCACCAACACCACAACAGGTGTATCAACTACAAAAAACCTCGGGGCCCCCACCTTAGCACATGCGACGAGCGGGGGCATCGAGAGGCTTTCCTCTATCCGAAGAACCACACACAATCGCCCTTTGGCTGACTCTGCCGAATGCGTAGAGGTTTGACGACGAGGTTTTATCAATAGAGCGAATGGGATAAACGTTCCTCGACACAATTGACAACTCCCTCAAACATAGTAAAGAGGATGCACGGCCGCGAAGTAAGACCCACCGTGGACCCCTATTTATAATCCCCTCCCTACAGTCTTCTGAGGGTGGTGATGTCATTTCACCTCCCTCCCGTGGGTCGTAGGTTTCCAAGGAACAAAATCCTTTAAGATACGGCACGGGTTTTGCAGTAGCTTGACTGCATTAATAAAATCGTTGTCAAGGACTTTGCACGTTATAACACGTTGAGCATACGGACTGACGCTACAAAAGCACTGGTTGCCTTATTGAACGGGCATGGCGTTTGAGGCCATGACCTCTCACGTCAACAAAAATTAATGCCCCCTCGACGAGCTATGCGACAAAACAATAGGCGAAGTGTCGCCTCTTAAGGTTGACACGAACTCGGGTTCATATGCCCCATGTTCAACGAAGTGTCGCCTCTTAAGGTTGGCACGAACTTGGGCTCATATGCCCCACGTTCAACGAAGTGCCGCTTCTTAAGACTGGCACGAACTTGGGCTTGTATGCCCCATGTTCCACAAAGTGCCTCCTTCTAAGGCCAGCTCGAACTAGAGCTTATATGCCCCACAATCAAATTCGATAACGTGTCGCCTCTTAAGGCTAGCGGGAACTCGACCTCATAAGACCAGCATTCCAATGGATTAGATGCCACCTCTCAAGGGAGGTCGAATTCATAGCCAACACACTTGCGTTCCCCCATAACCATGCCACCACCTTCGTTGGCAAAGAGTCGGGAGAAAATTTCCTCACACCTGACCGCCTACAATCAGGAGACAGAGGCAAACCACCCACACTTGTCTACAAGAATCCAGCAACTCCATTGTGATAAATGTCCTTCCTGCTTCATCCTAAGCAGGCCAAACATTTGGGGGCATTGTCCACCGCAAAGTTTTAAATTCTTTAACTACCCTCTCAGCAGTTCACGCTAGTTAGAGAGTAGGGGCATATGATGAGGGGAAAAAATTACCCTTGGATCCAAAACTTCATGCATAACATAACAGGAGATCCAGTTACCCAAATATAGAGTAGACAGGCGGGTTCGGCTTCGCCCAACTCGCTTGTGACTTGCCAGAACAGGGCCTAGACTCGTCCAAGTTGCTAGAAGATTCGACGTAGTCAAGGCCAAAATCACGACAGGATGGAAATGATCACCTACAACCTGATAGCAGATATGTAGTCTGACAAATGTACCAACGATTACTAGGTTAGGAATCTTCTCGTGCTATAAATAGTGAGCGGCTCCCTTTGAGAGAAATCCTGAAATCTTACAAGCTCTAGTGCATAGTTGGGAGTATCATCCTCCTCTTAGACGTATATCCCTTATGGTGGAACTGGGTTACTAATTTCTTTTGTCTTCCTTGCGATTGTTTGTCTTTTGCCGGGTCGAGCCTTCCCATCACGAAGGAGGCTCGACCACATCCTCCCAACGATGGAGGTCACATGGTTACGCGTTGTTCCTTCCTATAAATCCTTTGATGGTTGAAGGAAGCCTCTGAGGCCTATTAGGAGATGAGTGCTTGAACGATGCCCAGATGACGGAGAATAGAGGCAGGAGGACAGAGCTCGAGGAAGAAGACGGGAGGTAGGGTGGTGTCGCGGTGATCCACTTCCTTGAATGAGGGTGAGATGACGACCGGCGGAAGCTCCACAAATAGGGGTGAGAAGAGGGATTACAATTTTTTTTTTATCTAGTGGAGCTTCCTAAGGGCTTGGGAACACTAGAATTGAGCTCAAAAGAGTTTTTCGAGCTCCAAAGGTAGAGAGGTGAAGGTAGGAAGGGATGTGTAGCAAAGGGAAGGGGGGGTAGGCTTTTTATAGTGGTGGAAAAAGGTCAAAAGTAGCAAGTGTCATGGCCTTTAAGACCTGCACATGCACCACGCATCGCACGCATAGCACGGGCACGCGATGTTGGCAATGAGTAGGCACAGTGCAAAGTAGCCTCGACCGTTTGATCATCATTGCATGTTCCAGAATGCACGTTCATCATGCGTGAGATTGCATGTTGCATGCTTCGCACCATTCATGGCACTGCGTGGCACTTTCTCCGCCACTTGATCTCAATCAAATAGTCTTGATTGCACGAAGGTAGTGCTTTGAAGTTGTGAAGAGCATGCGGGCGTTGATGTGGTTCATTCTGGTGCATCTATCTACGATCGTGCGGCGGAATGTCACTCGTGCTTGTGCTAAGGGGCGAGGCGCATTAGGATTCGAACCCGCACCTTGTCGCTGAGAGTGCGAGGCATCTCCGCTGTGTTGAGGCCATGGCTTGGCTGATCGTGGCCATTTGATGGAAATCCAATGGTCACGATTTAATCTTCACTTGAGCGGGGCTCGTGGGCAGGCGATGTGGCACAACGATGGCAGTTGGATGGTGACCCAACGACGGAGAGCATACGGAGGGTGCCCCCCTTAAGAATGCATGGACGTGGAATAGACGGTGGCATGGCAAACTCCTAGCCCTTGGATGGAAATCCAATGGCCTAGATTTGCGGGTGCAAGTGATGGGGGATCTGTCTGAGCGATTTAGGTGGCTGTGATGATGCCACGTGGCACCATCATAGCCATCCATCTTCTTTTTCTCGTAGTGGATGCTACAGAGATCCGATCGAGATGATTCACGCCGTTGGTCTTTAATTGTCACCTTGAGTCCATCTGTACGGTTAGATTTGTCGTTTGAAGCTAATATTTGTGTCAACTTGTTCCTTGGCCATTAAAATTGATGAATTAATATACAAATTGCAGAAATTGTTCTAAATGCATGATGACACTATCATGCATTATTTACAATGCTAGTTGGATCTAATTAACTTAGGAACATGCATAAATAGGTATTTTATCATAAAATAATATATATCTATCACCTACCTAAGATAGGTAGTTGATCCAGTTAGTTTTGCAGGTCAGCTAGGATGCAAGGTTGTTATTGTTGCTGTCCACATGTGGTGGTTGAGCTTGGAGGCAGTCGATCACTTGGCCTCTTGAGGCTTGGGGTGTATATGAGTCCCATCCTCCTCTGCCTTGGAGCTGGCACATGTGGACCGTTTGGCAGGACTCACGAGGCAGTCCTTCTGAGCGTGGTTGAGGCTCCTTGTGACCAAAAACACCTTTTTCGTGGGTTATGCCATCGGTGTGGTCATGCTGCATTGATTGTGAGCGTGTCGTTTCGAGGTGGTTTCTTGAGAAGGCATGTTCTCGTTCAACCCTCCTACCTATAAATAGGGCTAGTGGGGGTAGGTGTTTTCATCCCTACTCTTGTCACAAAGGGGTTTCCAAGGAAATGGGGTTAGCGGAGTTATGTTGGTTGGCACTTTGTTGGCTTGAGGTGTCGTTTGGTAGCCTTGGTGAGGGTTTTCTTTTGAGGCCAACTTCTTTCTCACTAGTCTTTCCCTTATTATTCATGGTGAAAAGGCCTTCTCTTGGGGTTAAAGCCTCCTTTTCCGCCCTTGTTGGCAACAAGGGCTTTATAAGAATATTGAGGGAACACAGGCCAATGTTCATGGTCGTGCAATTACTAGGGCTTCGATGGGGTTGTATCCCTCTAGATTGGGGTGGAATCCCCTATTCAAGCCTTAGTGCATACACCAGAATCACGGCTTCGTTCGCTCTCAGTAGGGCTTCCGTGAATGCTGTTGAACACTTACGTTCTTGTGGTCGAATATAAGGTTGGTCCTCGTAGGCTTGGCGATTGTCTTGACAGAGGAGAATTTGAGGGCTTCACCTTACAGGTAGCCCTTTTTGTGTTGTGACTGCTCGCTTTGTGAGGCCTTGAGACGGCCTTATGAGGGTGAGGGTCGTTTGCACCTCCAGTGGCGGGGTCGTTCCTCAAGGCTCTCCTTATGGGAAGCCGACTCTGCGGTAGTCGATTCAAGGGCCCAAAAAAAACTGTGGCTGAGGCACCCGTACTGCCATCTTCCTACTCCACGGCTCTGGGATGATTGATGGTGGCTTTGTTGAGCCAATCAGAAGGCTTGACTTTGGTCGAGGCAGTCGTGTTGTCACCTTTCTGCTCTATGGCTCCGAGTTGGCTGGTGGTGGCTTTGTCGAGCTACTTTGGGGGTCGTGCTTAGGTGATGGGCTCGGCTCAACAAAGCTGGAGTTGCTACAGGTGGCTTTTACCAATTCGATGCAGCTAGGTGGCAAGGACGATCAACCACCTTGGTTGGGGTTCCTAGTGGTTTAGATATTTTTACCCTAGAATTTTCTGGTTTTATGTTGGTTTGATGTGGGCTTGATGTCAATTCTTAATGTAATAAAAATTTTCATGCTTTTCTTGCTTCACTCCTGACGTGGAATGGTTAAGTTGGATTTCTTGTTTGTGCTCTTTTTACCCCATTTCTCTCTCTTCTGGAGGTAGTCGTTCACTTGCTTAGGCATTTGAATAGGGCCTTAAGGGCCCCTCTTCACATCCTCGTTTTCTTTGGTGGTTCCGCTAGCTTAAGTGGGTAGATTTCAGCATTTGGATGTAGCTTGGCACGGATCTGGAGCTTGAGTAGACTGCCAGGGTGTGTCGGTTTGCCTTGGTAGGGTAGGAGGGAGAAGGTTGAGGGGGACTGTTCTTGGTTTGTTGGCTCTTTTGCAGCCTTGAGGGTCGCTTCCCTTTAGGCCTAGGGCTTCCTAGATTGATCTTGCCAACATGCGAGTTTTCTTGGCAATGTCATGGAGTCTTGCTCAACACCTTGTCATGGCCTTTCTCGTTTGAGGGGGAGGTTTGGGGCCTTCTTGGCTTGATGCCTCTAGCTTTGGGGTCGACCTTCCTTTTTACTCCTTTTAAGCCGGTGAACCCCCTTGTTTCGTAAAAGAGGAATTCACCATTCACTCGAAGTGCTCTGCTAGATCTTAAGGGATCTTCCCTCTCTTGGTGAAGTGCGAATTCACTAGCGAGGTGCTTTGGGGTAATTTGCCATGTAGGCACCCTATGAGGCACTCGTGCTCAAGCAAGCATCGCTTGCCCTTGGGGGGGGGGGGGGTGCTCTGATAAAGCATTTGTTGTGGGGTTTCGAGTGGATGGGCGGTTTCCCTTAATCGATTCCTTGATCACATGCCTTAAGTCGATTAGTGGTGCTAGTCGATGCTCTACATGCCACATTCAATTGTCTGACTTTAGTGGTGTGGGTGAAAATGTTGGTGGGAGGGAAGGTGCCTGACCATGCTTGTCTTCGCTGGTCAAGGAAACTTGCATGGTTAAGTCGAGGGCTCTCTGATCGAGGGGTCCTTAGGCAGTTCAGCTTATCGTGGAACTCTTAGGGGGTGCTACCGGGCTTGGGTGCCTTGAAGGTGCATGAGTTGGGGTGATAGCCCTCAATAGCTCGAGCAAGCAAGTTGAGCAACCGCGAGCATTGGCGGCCCAGGATTGGGCGAGTAGGTAGCCATGCCACAGTGTGTGGTTGGAGGGAAAAATGAGGAGGTTGGGGTTCGCCTTCTTGTTGTTTGGGTGTCGAGGCATGGTCCCTAGTAGTGGTTTGTCGTCGATGGCAACTGCCAATGGAAGGTTTGGAGGGACTCTTATTCCTCGCACGTGTAAGTACTATCGTTCCTCTTAGAGGAGAGGTTGTGGGTTCCTTTCCCCAGACGATGACACTGAGTACTCAACAAGCACTCAATGCCCATTTTGGCTAAGTTCCTAGCAAGGGGGCACTTAAATGTGCTAAAAAATGTGCTTAAGCAGAGCTTAGGCGAGGATCTTATCCCTCACTTGGTAGGACTTGGCTTTCTGTTGCATATTTCCTAGACAATGCCAACTAATTAAGGCTATGGAGGCTGACAGAAAGTATAAGAGAAGGTAATGCTGCCAGCGCGTGAATGGGGAGAAGGTACGTAGGGATTTGGTGACCTAGTTCTACCCCATGGGTGTACGTCTGAGGAGGGGATCTAACCCTTAATGATCCACTAGAGATTAACGTAATACAAAATGTGGAGTAGGCCCTTTTTCCTGAGTACATGATCCCTTTTTATAGGAGATTTTGTCATTATGGAGGCCAATAATCATTTGTTTTTTGTGGAGTGCATCACCCTATGAGTCGCCTCTCTTCCATTCTGTTGTCTTGCTAGTGCCTTGGTTGCTACACTGCTGCTTCAATTCTTGTGTTGTTGCCTTGGTTTTTGCATCGTTGGTGCCTTTCTTGTCTGACGCTGTTAGCATCAGCGTAGCAGCGGACTACGGGGTCTTAGCCTTTTGGGTGGTCCACTGCTGCTCGAGGTCTGGGTGGGCAGGTCGACTGATCGCTCTTGAGCATTCTGAGGTGGGCAAAGTAGCTAGGTGACTCTAGGTGGTCCGCTTGAAATAGTGGTGTCATGACTCTGCCGGCGGTGGGCTTATCGTCTTTGGGTTGGGTTGGCACTTTTCTTAAGCTTTGCTTAGGCCTGCTTGCCTTGTGGGCAGGTCTCTGGTGGACTTGATTTTCCTTCCCTTATCAATGACCAATTTCTATGTTTAGCTTGAGGAGTGCTAAGATATGCATTATTGCATTTTACCATATTATTTTTTATATTTTTGATTTCATTTGTATTAATTTTTCATTAATCCTCTATACAAGTGTGGGCTTAGTAATACTCATCTTTTTTTTTTTAACGGAACAAGTAAACTATAATTCCTAGTTTCATACTTATAACACATTAATTACATCATAACATCTGATCCATTACTTAGCCTACTTCCATTGAAAGAAATAATAAGAGCAAATCAACCACAAATACGAAACAAATAAATTAGGATTGTTAGTTTTCTACTCGCAGCGCATCAATTCAACTGTGATATCTAAACCATTACTTATTGCACCATTAAATCAAACTTCTTCCAAACAAGAGGTAAGCATGCTAAAAGTTTCACAACTAAACACGGTCTAAGAGTTTGTAATGGACGTCTTATAACGTTGTCATTGACATTTATGTTTTCTGTATTTAAGATCTATGATAAGTTCTTAGTACATCCTGACCTTTGTGTCTTGGAAAAGGCTAGATATGAATCCTTAGGGTCAATCAAGCAGGATTTTTCTTGCAGATTAACGATGTTGACCAGCTACTCGACATCATAAGACGTGCAGCAAAAGAAGGGGCTCTGCTACTGTACACACTTGCCAATCCTGACATGGCGAAACCTGCAAAGCAAGCTTGTCAAATGTGGAATGTGCCCTTTGTAGACATCCTTGGACCAACTACTGAAGGCATTGCTTCTCATCTTGGTGTGGCACCATCTGGAATTCCACGGAGTGAAAGGAAGACTCCTCTCACAGAAGAGTATTTCAGCCGCATTGAAGCCATTGAATTCACCATTAAACAAGATGATGGTGCGCAGCCTCAAAGTCTCAATCAGGCACACATGGTCATAGTTGGTGTCTCACGTAGTGGGAAAACTCCCTTATCAATATATCTGGCTCAGAAGGGGTATAAGGTTGCTAACGTTCCAATAGTGATGGGTGTCGACCTTCCCAAGACTGTCTTCCAAATTAACCAGGAGAAGATATTCGCACTGATAATCAACCCTGCTGTCTTGCACGGGATCCGGACATCAAGGGCAAAATCCTTGGGCTTCAATGGTCGAATGAAAAGCAACTATTCAGTGATGGATCATGTACGGCAGGAATTAGATTTTGCTATGAACATCTACAATGAAAACCCACTCTGGCCTGTGATAGGTAAGAAAATACAATGGCTTCTAGAAAGCAATTTGCTGCACACAGTGGTCTCATTGACTTCTTTACTTGCAGATGTAACGGGGAAGGCAATAGAGGAGATTGCTGCTGTTGTTGTGAGAATTTATCATGACAGGAAACAGAAAAGTTCAATGCCTGGCATCATCAAGCGATATTAAGTATGCACAATGGTTAATGTATTGCCAGAATAAGCTGCAAATACAACAAAAATATTTTAGTCGCCATTCCCTTCTATCCTTGTATCAAATGAGGTAGCAGCACTCAGGTTTTGCATTTACATTATCGTTGTTTCAGTCTCAACTCTTGAATGTAGAATGTAAGAGAGGAATTGCAACGGGTGGTAATTAGTGGGAAAGGCCATCACTAGATGGAAAGCAATAGCCCAGATGTTAGGAGCGACCAAATATATGCTACCATATTTTTTCAATTAATCAAATCTGCTAAAGCTTATTTCTATGATCGTAAAGAGGTTGTTTTAGTCGAAAAGAAATTGCCATAGCTATTTTGCATCATGAAAGAGAGAGAGAAATCTTCTGCCCACTTGGCTACTTGATTGTCTATTATATGAGTTCTTTGCTCGATATTGAGATATTCATAATCTTTATAATGTATAGAATTGGGGCCCAGACTTTAGCATATCACATCGGAGGGTCTTTTACACGGATATCGATTAATTTCTTCAGCAATGAACATATATTTTTTTTAAAGAGAAGATAAGATGGCTATGGCATGCTATAGGCGTCCAAAAGTTTATTAATATAGAAAATAAATACTAGTGTAATGATAAAAAATGCTTATAACAGCGAGCACCGCAAATAACGTTCGTCGACCAGGCCTGCCCCTGATTGGAAACTAAGTTATTGTGAGCCAATCACATCCCTCACAGTACAGTTGTTATCCTGTCCCTATCCTTGTTGCTGATAGCTAGCCAGTGCCACAACTCCTCGCAGGTTGGGAGGGGCTCACCTCGCACCTCGAGCTAAACCTCTTGTGTGAACGGGCAAGTAGTGAAGAGGTTGGACGTGCTGTCCTTCGTGTTGTAGCAAAGTGCCCAAGGTTGGGCCTTTGCTCCCAACTTAAGGCATCATAACCTCCCAGTGATAGGGCCCTCCCTCTGGGCCAGCCAAAGGAAAACTTGCACTTTCAATGGCACCTTGATGTGCCAAAGATGCCTGTAGTAGGCGTCGATGTGGTTGGTAAGTAGATTGCCAACAAGGGTGCTATACACTTGACGTGGGAGGTAAGCATCGTGCTGCCACTGGTTTTCGTCCATCCCTTAGGATGGTCTAAATTGTACTAGGTCCACCTTGAGGTTCTCTCGCTTTGTTGTAGACCTCCCAATTAAGGGATCCTCGGGGAGAGGTAGGGCCCATGTGTCGAAGTCCATCCTCCAACATGTAGCCATCGAGATGTCCTGCTAGCGAGAGAGTGAAAAGCATATGGGGAAACACACTGCTAAGGCCCCCTCTCTTGTCCATGCCTCCAGAAACGGAAGTTAGTGTCGTCCCCCATAAGTGGAGAGAAGTGGTCCATCAACGTGCATCAACGTCTCCACCACAAACTCCAGAAAGGAGACTTGTCCTGATGATGCTGAAGCAGTCCCTTTAGTGGAATTGCTCCACTATTGGAGTCTCTCACCAGGTTCTACCACATCCCTTGTTCACCTTTAAGGAGCCTCGAAACGCACTTCAAGATCAAGGAAGCAATAAAAAATGTTGCTATGAATTCTTGAAAAGTAAATTGGAAGGGAATTTCAAATGGAGATTTTGTTGAAAGATTATGTTAAGAAAATGATGAATTAGACTCAAGCAGGTACTTTGTGGAAGTGAATCAAAATTAATCTTTTCTAATCTAATATACCATTGATGAGCAATAAGGTTCTACATGCCAATGTTGAAGAATATGGAAGGTATGCAAAAGAAACTTATAATTTCTATATGGAATTTCAATAATCTTGATATCTCAAAAATAGGCATTTTGTGGGCAAGTTGGAGCATGTCAAAGAAATTTTGAAATTTCTAACAGGATAATTTTAACAATGGTTATATGATGTGAACACATATATTTAAAGAAAAATATTTATTTATACATGTTCCTAGATTAATTAGATGTACATAACACTGTAAATATTGCATAATAGAATTATCATGCATTTAGAGTAGATTATATAATTTACATATTAATTTCCCTATTTTAATGTCTAGGAAATAAGACAACATAAATCAGAGCCTTGGATGATGAATCCGATCGTATAGATGGACTCAGAGCGATGATTGTAGTTTAACAACGTGAGAATCATCACGATCGAAGCTTTGAAGCAGCCGGTACAAAGAGAAGAAGATGGATGGCCACGATGGCACCATTGCAGCCACCCAACGCTCATTGCTTTCCCTCCCCTTATTTGCGTCATAAATCCTTAGCTGTTAGATCAATATCCAACGACTGAGAGGCCTCAACACCGTCTACATCTTTTGAACATAAGAATACCCTTGGCACAACAGTTGAGAGGGGCACTCTCAAACCAGTGCTGCAGGTTTGAAATGCAGTAGCCCTTATCCAGTGCATGCCTAAAAAAATTGCACCGTTAGATCAAAGATCAAACGGTAAAAAGCTCGCGACGTCGCCAATCGTACAAATGCACGATTCAACGCTTGATCACACACACGATCATATGCACGATAGCATGCGATCGTGGCCCTTTGTTACGAATCTGACGATTGTGAACGTAGTAAAGTGCGTTAGGCACGATTCTTAAGCATGTGCTGCACACGATCAGACTCCTTAGTCATTGGATCGACAATCGACGTTCGATGATTTGCCACCTGGCACGCGGATGCTGTAGGAGCGCGGGGAGCACGATTGAAAGTAGATCTGAGCCAATTGATTGCAATCAAACGACTCCCCTGCATCCATGCTATGTCATACGGTTGGAAGGTCTCAAATGACTATTTTGCCCTCGTTTTCTCACTATAAAAGAGGCCATAGCCTCATCTTTCGTCCTCATTCCTTCCTACTTTCTTCTCTCCCACTCTAGAGCTCAAGAATCCTTCTTGAGTGAGTCCTAAGCTCCGGGATGCTCCACTAGAGTAATTAAAATAATTTTTTTACCTTCTCAACCCTTGTTCGTGGAGTATCCACCGGTTGTCCTCTCACTACCCTTCCGGGAAGTGGATCCCGCTACGATGTCACCCTTCCTTGTCCCCAGTTCATCCAAGCTCCGTTCTTCCTCTACCTCTGTTCTTATTCTTTCGGGCGCCCTCCAAGCGGCTCGTTTTCTAAGTAGCCGTCGAGGAGGATAACTTCTCTTCCCTCTCTCTTTTTACTACTTTCTAGTGTAGTTTTTATCTTTTGCAATTAGTGTAATGAACATTGGCTTAGTTTGATAAAATAGTTGTTCTCTCTCTTTCTCTCTCTCTATATCTCTCTCTCTCTCTTTCTCTCTTTCTTTTATTGTGCAAGTAGAGTAGTATTAGCTAGATAATAGTCTAATCTAATTTCTTGCTATATAAAATACCTAAAAAAATAGAAACGTAATCAATTCCTAAATTCCGACTGAAAATAATGGCTGGGATAAACCTTACTAAAGGCTAGCAAGGAATGAGCATGGGGGTATGATAACTCTACATTTGATGGTAATAATTCTATCAACCGGGATTTATCTTAAGGGTATATGTGCACAAATAACACACCATAATGGGCATGGGAGCACTACATGCGTCACACATTAAGATTGCTTATAAATTAATGTTTAATGGTCATTTGTACAAGTTCGTGTTAAAACAGGCCTCAGATGAGCAATCGGATCTCATGGATGGATCCAGATTGACGAACGGAGTCTAATAGACTCAAAATCGCCTAAATCCGACTTCTGCACCTCTCGGAACAAGCCCAAGAAGTTCTAGCCGTTGATCTAATGATCAACGGCCCACACGCGGCCTTGTGGTGCCATCCGTAGCACCCGCGTACCGCAGTGGCCCTGCTTCATCATGCAGGAGCAACCACAACCGTTTGATCTTGCATCAGACGACTGAGGATTGTCGAAGAGCGTGACCATCCGCAAAGATAGCACAGCGGAGAGTGCTTTCTCCACAAAGGTAGTGGCGAGCGTTCGAAACCCCGCGTGCTGCCAATTAAAGCACTCGCGAAGGTGCATGCGATTTTATCCACCGATGCACGTGCAGACGGTGGGGATGAAGGCCACGCAGCACAATGAGGGCATAGCGGATGCGCGCGAATGCGCACGGGTGAGATGAGGCACGATCCTTAGCACGCGCCCACGCGAAATCTCAGATCAGACGGCTCACAGCGCGATCACGCGGATCGTGGGAGAAGAAGTGCACATGCCTACGATGAACCGGCGGGAGGTGGGCTTCACCGACGTTTACAGCATGGGTTTAGCGACGTTTCGGACATCGCTAAAGCCGTTAGTTTAGAAACCCCTTCTCCCTATATAAACCCCTTCAACTACCCCATGTAAAGACATTGAATACACATATACACCTTCCACCCCATTCCTAGCTCCACCTTGCATGCATTACACTCGTCGGAGTCGTCGAACCGTCGACGGAGCCCTCCTCCACTGTCGTGGCCACCTCGCCTTCTCCTCGCACTCTCTTCTTCCTTAGCCTTTATGTAGTTTATGCTTTCATCTAGTGTTGTATTTGTAAATAGTTTTTGAAATTGCATAATATATTGCTTTAGTATATCATAGCTCATGTTTCATTTGAACTAAAATTCTAACTCGACTCTCTCTCTCTCTTACTCTCTCTCTTTTCTCTCTCCCACATTTTTTTGCACGCAAGCAAAACCACCATTCTTGTGACAACTAAAGCAACAAAATAATCTGATTTCACGCCTCCTTGCATTCGACACTTGGACTTAGCATATCCATATCTATAATTAAAACCATCATCGCGAATGCATGCTATAATGACACATTTAAACTAACGCGTCCCACGCACGTCACTTATCAACTCACCATCTAATTTAAAAGGCCTTGAAAGTCTAGGAGTCTACACACAAATTACACTGACTTAATTGTTTGGGAATTATAATGGAAACTAGAGAACTAATAATCTTACAGGAGTAGTATGACTAGTAAGTTGTCGTGGGTTTGATGTCTCATTGGCTGGTTGTTCATAGCCTAGCTACTAAACCCATCTCCTTGAGTTCTATCTTTAGGTGCATTTTAGACTAAGGAAGCCACCTACTAAGAGAAAAACAAAAATACAAAAAAATGATATTCGAAAAAAAAATAGTGTGAAAAAAATTGCTATGTGAGAAAAAAATAGAAAAATAGACAAAAAAAATATACCCTTGTAGATATGAATAAGAAGAAAAAAAAGGGAGATCAACCACACCCACACACAGGCATGGCTGGCAAGTTACCATGGGTTTGACGCTCCATTGGCCACTTGTCCAGAGCCCAACTCCCACAATCCCAACCATAAATAAGAAAAAGTGGGTAAGTAAAAATTTGCACACTTATGATAAAAGCTATAGGGAGAAGCTACTGGTCGAAAAGTTAGACCTCAGGGTAGCATTGTTTTTCTTTTCTTTTTGGTTGCCTGGAGGTAGGGTTACCTAGAGTCTATTACTACCACCTTCAAATGAGTCACACTTACACTAATAAGATGCTTAGTACTTTCAAGTTTTGGGTGGATTGGATAGCCGAAGAAAAGTTACCTGAACCCTTAAATGGAAACCAAAGAAAAAATTTTTATGAGAGAAAGGAAAGGAAGAGAAAAAAATTATTATGAATAAGGCAAGGCTTTGAGGGTCTGTATTTTGGTAGGCACCTAGATATTGTTGAGTTTCTGAGGATGAAATCCTAAGTATTAATTCCTAGGGATGGTGATATCTGAATATCATGAAATCCAACTCTTGAGTCAATATGTTTCTAATAAAGTCAAAAAGAAAAAGGAAGAGAGAAAATTTTCAGAAAGGAAAAAAAAGTAGAAAAAAATTAAGGTTGAGACAATCATTCATTTCATTGCTAGGGACTAGCCAGATTTAGTTACAAGGGCATGATTGCATAGCAATCATGGGTCTTATTTTACTAAATTAAGCTAACAACCTAGCTTACATCTTGTAAATAGAGCATTCACTACATGCATTGCATGCATACTTGCATTTGTACATTCTCAGCCTAGTTCTATCATTTTATGGTCCAACTAGTAATATTGTCATTTTTATGTTTGAAGGGCCATAATCTAGGAGCAAAAATTGGAATAATGGATGCGTCTAAAGACAAGACAGGAAGCTACCAAGGGAGCAGGAGACAGGCGCATGCAAATTTAGGGCAAACTCATGCAAACCCATACAAACCTACTCACGTCCAAATTAACCCAACACACACACACAAACACCCATACACCCCACTCACACACACACACACATGTGCTCACACATAAATTGTAAATTGCATGTTTATTTATACTTTCACATACAATTTTTCACGTGCATAATACTTGTGCACATTTTTACTATGGCTATTTATATTTTCCTATTTTATTTACACCTATAAATGTGGACGTAGTAGTAGCTATTATATAATGGTATTTAATTGGTTTTCTCTAGGCCCACTCTACCACACACTAAAGCCCACACAATTCTAGGCCCAAACACCCCATTAATCTAAACCCACCTAACCCTAGTTTACTTAGCCCTAACCCACCAATTAAAGCCCACCTAAAGCCCACCTAACCTAAGCCACATCCAATGCCCATATGACCTTATCCATTGCCTTGATCACACCTTGACTATACCCTCACCTTCTTTTGCACCTTAGAATAGAAGGTTCCATTCTTGAGTTGCGCCCTAAAGTAGCCCTCCTAAACCTACACCATAGGAACACCTTACCCAACCTAAAGTTCTATAAAAAGCTCCCCATAGAGAGTGCACACCCCCCCGCCTCCACTCTCCTCTCCAACTTACTCTCCATGCACACCATCTTCCTCCTTGTGAGCTCCATGTTAAGCTTCTAATCCTTGGCCAATGGCTAGCTTGTACCCACTTGGTTTTGGATTTCTAGGTAAAGAAGAGGTAGGCTTCAAGCCAAGGATCCTCTTCCTCCTCCAATAGACCTTATGCCCCCACTGGAAGAGACACCTATCTTCTTTCCCATTCTCTTTTTAGTTTCTTTGTTAGCTTAGTATTTTCTTACTTGCTACTTGCTTTACTTGCAGTTTAGTTAGTTGATCTTTACATTCCTTGCTTTTTAATTTCCTTGCTAGTAGAATAGATTTCATATTCAACCATTTCAGTACTTGCTTTTTGTTTGTACTTTGTTTGCCTTCTAAGTTGCTACACACACACACACACACACACTCACTTGCTCACATACGCCACCAGTCACACCACCACTACACACACTCTCACATGCCACCACTCACACCACCACACTTGCACACACATTAGCAAGCCATCACACTACTCCCATCTACACCACCATTTTATGGCTGTCCCATCTCCATACCATCATGCACACCTAGTAGATTCGATAGAGAGAACCTCTATAAAGAACACTTGGGTCACCTCCCACTATAGAGTATTTATATCCATTACCCTAACCTTTGCCGTAGTTATAACCACAAACCTTAGGACCAGCACACACCTCATAACCAACATCACAAAACACCTTACCCTAATCCACATTAGAGACCTTGAGCTCTACATCTACACTAGATGGCTTACTACATCATTGTCTTCACCCCTATCATCATCACCATTATGCGACCACTACCATTTCTCGCTTTCCCTGCACACCTCTTCTCAAACTACCGCCAACGTGTTAACCGCATCGCCATTATTGTATCCATTTATTGTGCTTTGGAGGGTGTAGAGTGTGTTGTAAAAGTGTGTTTTCATCTTCATATAAGTGGTTCTTACCACACTTTAGTGTAATGAAGTTTTCTTTTCATGTTGCGTTCTATGTTGTAGTATGTTTGTGTGAAATAAAAGTTTGAGTTAGTTGTTCACTTGTGTGCCTTGTTCTCCCTTAATCAAAAGAAAAGAAAATCATAAAAAAAAATAAGGATAGTTGTAAAAGTACTCTTATCTTTATTTGGTTGGCGTTTGTAAATATATCGTTATTTGTCTTTACCTTAGTAAAAGAAAAGACCAAATATATATATATATATATATATATATATATATATAAAGAAAAAAGTCACCATGCCCTATTTCCTAGTCAAAGTCAGTCCTATTACTCTCACCACTACCTATAGTCCTAGCCATTTCCCTCACTTAATGTAAAACATCCACCATGCATATTACTTAGTCGCCGTAATCACTTTCCTTGAGGGTGTCTCACAAGTGTAGTTAGTTTTCTTTCTACTTTATCATTAAACCAAAAATCACAAAAAAAATTAGGCATTTTAGCTAGTCTTAGGTTGTGTTTCATTTTTGCAAGAAAAGAAGAAAAAAAAAGGAAAAGATAAAAATCACAAAAAATATAATAAAGGAACTCACTTGAAGCATTCAAGGTTCAAATCTCATCTAAGCCTCCTTGTTTGATCGATCGGGACTCCCTCAATCTAGCCCATTTCAAGTTCCGTAATTAAATTTAAGTGTATGAGTGCTAAGGTCAATTTGAGCTACAATGACGTGTTTTCAAAAACACGTAACTTTGCAATATTATCATCTTATACTTAACTCTGCCTTAGCAAACTCTTACATTAGGTAAATCCTTCAACAAAAGTTCGGGTTCATGAATATCTTTTCCACAAGGAGAGTCCTCATCCCGAATTTTGAAAGTAGGTTGCCAATTGTTATTATCCTTGAGTATGCTTGCAACCTCATGATTTTCTTCCTGAGTTTGGGTTGCATTGGAGATTATGGGGTTTTCTATGATGTGCATGGTCATAACCTCCTCTATTCTGTCTAGCTCCTCGATCAAACCACACATGATTTTGTTTTTCATTGATGCCTCAAAAATATTAAATTGATCTATTTGATTCCTTTAGACAATCTTTATGTTTCCCGATTCATAATTATTCTTTACCTTGGTGGTGGCTAGGAAAGGTTGTCCAGAAATGATTGGGGTGTGGTTGAGTTATTTCGGTGCTGCTATGTCAAGGACCATAAAGTCCATAAGATAATGAAAATTATTTACTTTGACCAGAATATCCTCCAGATGACCCTTAGGTGTTGTAATTGATCGGTCGACCATTTGAAGGGTTATTTCAATGGGTTTTAGGTTGCCCAGATTGAGTTTCTTAAAGAATGTAGTAGGGATCACATTAATGGAAGCACCTAAGTTAAGGAGGCCTTGGTTAGAAGTAATGTTACCTATGGTACAAGAAATGAGCAGGACTCATGGGTCCTGCTTCTTACTAGGTAGCTTGTTTAAGATCGATGAGCTGGTTTGGTCTATCAATACTAACTTCCTAATGTTTTCAGATTCCACCTTACACTTTTCCATATGCAAACTTATTAAAGATCCAACGTAAGTGGGAATGGATCCGATAGCTGTAAGTAATAGGGTAATTATTAATTGGAATCCTTGTAGCATGGATAATCCATCCTCGAATTTCTCCTCCAGCTTTTTCTATTTTCCCTTACAACAACTTACTCCCGAATCAAATTCAAACTCAAGTCTTCTTTCAATAACATTTTTGATGGGGAGTTTGATTTGTTTATTATGAGTCCTAGGGTTATTAACTTGGGGTTAGGTGGGACCCTTGGTGATAAGCGAGAATTTATGTGAAGGAAATGGATTAGGGTTTCGAGAAATAGAAACCTGCGTTGTAGTTTTTGTAAAATCCCTCTATTAGATAAAATAACTAAGATGGTGATTCCCAGGTCGAACACGGGGAGGCGAACATTTGAAATCACGTTTGATTTATTTCTTTTTGGTAATTTTGGCTATATGAAAATTTTTTAGTATTTTATATAGGCAGATTTGTAGAGAAACTAATCTAAGCAGTATAAAGAGAGAGAGAGATAATAGATAACTATATTAAAAGCGAGAAAATGCTTATTACAAGATAGACAGTTATTGCGAAAAATACACTACACTAGGAAGCAAGAAAAAGAGAAAGAGAGAGAGAATCCTCCTCTACAGTTGCTTAAGGGACGAGTGCTTGGACAACGCTCAGACAAAGGATCATGGAGACGGAAGGAGGATGGAGCTAGAGGAAGAAGACAGAAGGTAGGGTGGTGTCACAGTGATTCGCTTCTTAAAATGGAGGTGAGAAGGCAGCTAGCGAGAGCTCCATGAACGGAGGTCAGGGGAGGGACAAAAATTATTTGTTTTCTTCTAGTGGAGCTTCTTATAAGCTTGGGACACTAGACATGAGATCAAAAAGAGTTCCTAAACTCCAGAGGGGTAGAGGAGGGAGTAGAAAGGGATGAGGAGTAGGGGGTGGTAGGCTTTTTATAGTGGTGAAGAGGATCAAATCATTTACTGCGCAAGGCATTCAAGAGCCTGCACACAGCACATAGCTGCACGTAGTGCGTGTACTCAGCTGTGCGCTATGCTGGTGTGGGCGAGGAGGCACAGTGTTCGTCTCATGGGATAGGGTGGGTGGCCTTGGGTGGCTACGATGGTGTCACGTGGCACTATCTTAGTCGTCCATCTTTTCCCTGTAGTGGATGCTACAGAGGTTCGATCAACTCGATTTTCACGGCATTCGATTGCTATTGTCGCCTTGAATCCATCCGTATGGTTGGATTTTTCATTTGGAGCCCGAATGTGCATCCCCCTATGCCCTAGCCATGAGAAAAGGCATATTAATGTACAAATTTAAAAAATTATTCTAAATGCACGATGATGAATGTTATGCGCTATTTACAATGCTAGATGCACTTAAGTTACTAAGGAACCTGCATAATAGGCATTTTCACATAAAATATTATATGCTTATCACACCCTCATTCCTATCTATTGCTAGTCCATAGAAAAACTAAACAAAATGCTATTTATAAAAATAAAATTATGATTCGATAACTAGGGCGCAAGTTGCTTATGAACATTAGAAAAATTATACTAAAGACCTAAACTACCAAGGCTCAAAAGTACTAGGGTGCCTACCAAAATGCAGACTAGCCAAGTCCTTGCCCTTTTATTACATACATAATAGAAAGAATTTTTTTTCTTTTTTCTTCTTTTCTTTTTTTTTTTTGAAATTTTTATTAAGGTTTCGGGATAGCTTTCTACAACTACCCAACTCACCCAAAACTCAAGAGGACCACAAGTACTAAGGATCTTATTGTGCAAAAGTGATTAACTCATTTAACAAGCAACCAAGATGGACCTTAGGCATCTACAAACCCTAGGTGACCCTAAGTGAAGGATTTCTGCCTAAAGGTTTATCTTTTTGACTTGTAACTTTCTCTCTACTCTTATTTTTCGATGGGGTCAACACCAGGGTGAACTCGGTGTATATTTTCCCAGGTTTATTCTACTTTCCCGGTTCTCCTTAAGTGTTAGGATTATCCATACATTTTTGAGGTCTGGGCTTTGGACAAACGACAATTGGGGGTTACCCACGGTAACTTACCTGCCATACCGTGCGGTGACGTGTGCCTTATTATTTTTTTCTTCTTTTCTATTTTTCATTTTTTTCTTTTCTTTTTGGATGTTTTTCTATTTTTCTTCTTTTTCTAAGCAGGTAGCTTCCCTGATCTAAGATGTACATAAAAGCAGTAGCCAAAGAGATTAGGTCAAGTGACTAGGCTCTGCACGCCTAGCTATGAGCGGTTACTCATAACAATGTGCCAAGCATACCACCCTAGTACGTTTATTAGCTACCTAATTTTCATTAAGATCGCCTGTAAAATGAGTAGTGCAAAAGGTGTGCAGATGCTTAGACTTTAAGATCCCTCAAATTAGAGGGTGGGTTCATAAGTCGCATATTTATCACCCCAACTTATTTAACCATTTAGAATATATTCTAAATTGGCAAGGACTCGAGAAACAGATTCATATTTTAGTGGACACCTGGGCCTATTATACCCGTAGACTTGAAGAGTCTCAGTGTTAAGATCTTATTGTATTTTTCCTAAGGTTGAAAAATACTTAAGTTTTCATTTCATAATTCTCTAATTTTTTAATAAATAAAAATAAGGAGAAAATAAATAAAAAAATAAAGAGAAAATAAATAAAAAGATTTCATAGAGCTGACAAAATAATTCAGATTGAGTATATCCACCCCCCATGCCTAGCTAATGCAATGTCCTCATTGTAAAATATAAGCATGAGAAAGAATGGAATAAAGAAGATAGCACCTAAAATTCATTATAAATCTAGTCAACTTCTAATATATACAACCTGTACAAAGTGCTGAGTTCAGTGCCTTCAGCTAGGCACATCTGGCCACATAATCAACCTCAGGTTAAAGCAACCTTGTCTGAGATGGATTTAGGACTAACATGGTCAACGTAGGCTTTTAATCTTTGTCCATTGACCTTAAAAGAATTACTTGTCTGCTAGTCAGAAATTTCTATGGAGCCGTTAAAAAATAATCGATTATAATAAATGGGTCGTTCCACTTAGACCTAAGTTTGCCGGGGAAGAGCTAAAGTTGGGAATCGAAAAGCCAGACCTTCTGGTTTAGCTTAAAGCTCTTGCGTGAAATCATTTGGTCATGAAGAGGTTTGGTCCTCGCCTTATAGATCTTAGCATTTTCGTATGTATCATTTCTAAGCTCCTCCGACTCAGATAGTTAGAGTTTCCTGGTCTTCCTCCCTAGATCTAAGTCGAAATTACACTTCTTGATAGCCTAGAATGCCTGGTGTTTGATTTCAACGAGTGAATGGCACACCTTATCAAACACTAGATGATACGGGGATATGCCAATGGGGGCGTCTTATACATGGTGCGGTAGGCCTAAAGTTCATCATCTAACTTTTGACTCCGGTCTTTCCTATCGGGCCTAACCGTCTTCTAAAAAATATTCTTGATCTCCCTATTGGAGACCTCGGCTTGTCTGTTTCTGGGGTGGTAAGGTGTGGAAATTCGGGGATTCACCCCATACTTAGGCAATAAGTTTTGGAACTGGCTATTAGTGAAGTGCGCACCACTCGCCCTCGGAATTCCTAACCGACTGAAAATATTCTTTCTAACAAAGTCAATGACCACCTTGTGGTCATTGGTGAGAGTCCTGTGGATCTAATATGCAATAATAGAGGGGAGGGGTGAATAGTGTTGGTGCAAAGGCACCTCGATCAATTAATTTTGATGATAACAAAACACGCGTGTTTTGACATTTGCATTTGAGTGTCTAAGCTTTAGAATAAATGCAAATGCGAGAAGTTCAAGCTCACATCCGTGATGGATTGGAAGAGCTTGTCTTGGACAAAAGCATTAAGGAGCATGGAGATGATGGAGCTTCGCTTGGAGCGAGTGCTTGAAGAAGCATGGAGAAGAAGAATAGGGTAGAAATCAAAAATGTATTTTGTATTTTCTTTACTTGTTATTTCTTCTTCTTTAGAATCTTGTTAAAGGGCCCAATAGTATATTACCTTGTCCTAGGAACACTCTTCCATCACTAGGCATCATTAGGACACTTAGGTAAACTTAAAAATCCAAAATAGGCTTTAGATAGACTGATTAGACGTCTGATACTAGACTTTAAGTCATCTGACCAAGTTGGACAGGTGTCTGAACACCTAGGATGGAAATAATGTCTGTGACCATTACCTTCAAACGTCCTGCCCATAGTCCAGACGTCCAATAAGATGTTTGAAAGCATTGCCAGATGTCTTGAAAGAGGATCGTTGGCTTTTCTTAGCGAGCCAAGCTAGTACAACCTAGTATTTATTACCAGATGTCCTTAGAGCTACCCAGACATCTGATATAGAGTCGTTGGACCCAAACCCAAGGTCTGTCAGACCTTCATAGCTGTTGGCTTCTTGGGAATCAATTCCCTCATAGATCATCTTCCATCAGATGTCTAGTAGTATGCCCAAACGTTCGGTAAGATGTCTAATCAAGTTACACTAGAACCCTGTTTTGATCTGGGCATTTCTAGGAACAAACCTGCTTATAATTAGACACCCAAAAATAATCCTAGACATCTCAAAAGTCTACCTTAGATGTCTGACTAGATCCTTGTTTGGATCCAACCAATTCCAGGAAACACCCCTTATAGAATTAGATGACCAGACCTTTCATTAGACATTTGACTAGACGTCTGATTCTAGTGTCAGACTCATTTATAATTCTGATTTCGACATTGATCTCCTATAATTAGTTCCTAATGGCTAGAAGAGGGCTTTTAAGCCTTCTTAAACATACCTAAGACCTCTTTATATATGAAAGGACCTTCACTTGATAGAACATACACAAGAGATAATACTTCCACCATTTTTAGACTAACTAGCAAGAGATCAAGAGAAGAAAAGGTGCCACTACTCTACTCTTTGCATTCAAGAGCACCAACTCGCTGCATGATCATGCCAATCTACATCCGCATTAAGAAAGTCCTTTCGCCTATAGTAGCTAAGTTATCCTTTAGTATTTAGGCTCTATAGGCTTTTGTATTTTCATTTTGTTTGTGGTTGGGTATTCACGTGGTGAATTCTCGCCTCCTTCTAGAGACAAAATACTCCTTGTGAAGAGGAGGGTTTGAGGTATGCTACCCTCGGGATAAAGTAGCGTGGTTTTATTGAGGTTGAACTACCCTCATTCAAGTAGTTTGGTTAGTGGATTTGGTTAACTCCATCGACTAGGAAATACTAAGTCAAGAGGCTTAGGTAGTGGTTTTTACTCAGATGGGGTTTTCACCTAAAAATCCTTGTGCATCTTGTGGTGAATGCTTTTGCGAGATTGATTGATTTATTTTCGCATATATTTTTTTATCCTGCACTATTCATCCCCCTATAGTTTGGAATTACATTTGGTATCAGAGCAGGTTTTTGCATTTTTGGAGTAACACCTGGTAAGGATCAAATGGAGGGAAACTTGTTTGCGACAAGACACGTTGAGGGGCAGTCCACTACCCATCTACCATTCTTTGATAAGAGCAGCTACGTGTATTGGAAGCTCCACATGAAGATGTGTCTTCAAGCCAACAACATCACCATTTGGGAGCGATGCGAAGTCCCATTCAACATTTCGAAGAGGCTTGAGAGAGGATATTCTCAACAACAAACACGGGAGCTATCTCTCAATGCAAAGACGATGAACGCGTTGCACTGCTCCTTGAGTCTAGAAGAGTTCAACTGGATTTCACAATGTGCCACCGCATACAAAATATGGCACACTCTAAAGGTAACACATGAAGGTACATCAAAGGTAAAATCCTTTAAGATAAATTTACTTTCTCAAGAATTTGAGTTTTTTTCTATGAAATCTAACGAAAATTTAAATGAGATGTACATTAGGTTTACATTAATTGTGAACAACCGTAAAGCTTTAGGAAAAACTTTTATACATGGAGAGCTTCAATCCAAGATCGTACGTTCCCTTGGATCAGAGTAGGAGTAGAAAGTCACTGCCATTGAGGAGGCCATCCAAATAGAGGAGTTCGACTTGGAGAATCTCTTAGGAAATCTCATGGTCTATGAGACCAAGTTGAAGCAAAAGGAGACGCTGGAGCCAAAGAAAAAAAGCCTAGCCTTCAAAGTCGCATCGGATAGTGGGGTAAGCTCCGATGATGAACAAATTCAATTTTTGGCTAAGAAGTTTTCCAAGTTTTTCAGGACATCAAAGAAGGAAAAGAAGGAGAAGGATATCCCAATACATTGCTATCATTGCAACAAGGAAGGACATCTTTGATCCGAATGCCCTTTTCTAAGGAAGGAAAAGAAAGAGAAGAAGCACAAAAAGAAGGTGTTTCAAGCCACATGGGATTATACAACTTTGGAGGAGGAAGAAGAGGAAGATTCTGAGAAGAACAACGAAACTGTGTGCCTTGGCTTCATGGTAATTGCATATAGTAGTGACAATGAGGACAACTCTAACCAAAAAGAGGTAAACCCTTTTACTATTAATGAGTTACAAGAGGCATTAGAAGAAATATATGATCTAAGTAAGTCATTAAAAGTAGAAAACAAAAATCTAAAAAAGAGTTTCAATGTCTTAGAATATGAAAATACAAGGCTAGAGACTGAAATTAAGGATCTGAAAGCCAGTTTCTGTTCTAATTTTTCTAAAAAAGAAACCTTGTTGTTGGAAAATCACAACCTAGTTATTGAAAATACTAAGTTGCCTGATGAAAACATTAGTCTTAAATTAGAAATCTCAGGTTTAAGATGGAAAATGTATGTTATGGAAAAGGATCTTGCATGCCTTAAAGAGAACTCAAATGATTTGTTGAATAGATTAGATAAAAGAAAGACTAAGATGAATGTGGGTTCTAAAACGAAACACACTAGAAATTATTTTGCACAAAGGCCAAATGGTTGGAATCCAAATGGACTCCAACCAAGGTAGAGAAGAGCTAACCGTGGTGGACCCAAAAAAGATGTGGGTACCAAAACACTTGGTGGATTCGTGTTTTGTAGGTTACCAAAACACTCCATTTGACCCAAGATACTATCTCTACGGAATCCATGGAGGAGGTATGAGAATTCTTGGTGAACCAAATGGGAATGGTGGTTGGAATCCATACCAATGGAGGTAAACACCCTCTCCCCTTAATTTTGATGATTTTCAAATTAGCATCTAGATGGGGGGAAATAAAATTTGTTGTTTGCTATATGACCATTAGAAAGGGGGGGGGGGGGGGGATAATAGATTGTTTTTGACAAACACAACCCTTGCATTATTATGTTAAAAAAGGGGAGATAGATAAACATTTTTCTATGCTCAAATTCAATTGGAAAGGGGGAGATCGCCCAAAAAAAGAGGGGGGGGGGGGGAGAATAGACGTTTTTTGTCTACAAAGGGGAACTAAAGTTAGAAGAGCATGTTGTAAGGGGGAGATATAGGATTAAAGATAAATGCCAACCTTTTTGATAATGACAAAAAGGGGGATATTTTTTTATTGAACATTATTTATGATTTTTTCATCATCAAAAAGGGGGGATTGTTGGTGCAAAGACACCTCGATCAATTAATTTTGATGATAACAAACACGCGTATTTTGACATTTGCATTTGAGTGTCTAAGTTTCAGAACAAATGCAAATGTGAGGAGTTCAAGCTCACATTCATGACGGATTGGAGGAGCTTACTTGGACAAAAGCATCAAGGAGCGTGGAGATGATGGAGCTTTGCTTGGAGTGAGAGTTTGAAGAAGCATGGAGAAGAAGAATATAATAGAAATCAAAAATGTATTTTTTATTTCTTTGCTTGTTATTTCTTCTTCTTTAGAATCTTGTTAAAGGGCCCAATAGTACATTACCTTAGTCCTAGGAACACTCTTCCATCACTAGGCCTCAGTAGGACACTTAGGTAAACTTAGAAATTCAACATAGGCTTTAGATAGATTGATCTGACGTCCAATATTAACATCACACTTCTAATACTTGACTTTAATTCATCTGACCAAGTTGGTCAGATATCTGAACACCTAGGCTGGAAATAATGTTTGTGACCATTACCTTAAGACGTCCTACCCATAGTCCAGACATTTGAAAGCATTGCTAGATGTCCTGAAAGAGGAACTTTGGTTTTTCTTAGCGAGCCAAGCTAGCGCAAGCTAGTATTTATTACCAGACGTCTTTAGAGCCACCTAGACATCAGATAAAGAGTCGTTGGACCTAAACCCAAGGTCTGTCTGACCTTCATAGCCGTTGGCTTCTCGGGAATCAATTTCCTCAGAGAACCTTTGCCTTCAGACATCCAATAGTATGACCAGACGTCTAGTAAGATGTTTAATCAAGTTACACTAGAACCTTATTTTGATCTGGACATTTCCTGGAACAAACTCGCTTATAACTAGATGTCCAAAAATAATCACAGATGTCTTAAAAGTCTACCTTAGACGTCTGATTAGATCCCTGTTTAGATCCAACCAATTCCAGGAAACACTCCTTACAGAATTAGATGACCAGACCTTTCATTAGATGTCTGACTAGACGTCTGACATTGAACTTAGACATTTGATTCTGGTGTTAGACTCATTTATAATTCTGATTTTGGCATTGATCTCCTAGAATTAGTTCCTAACAGCTAGAAGAGGGCTTCTAAGCCTTCTTAAACATACCTAAGACATCTATATATATGAGAGGACCTTCACTTGATAGAACATACACAAGAGATAATACTTCCATCATTTTTAGACTAATTAGCAAGTGATCAATAGAAGAAAAGGTGCTACTGCTCTACTCTTTGCATCGAAGAGGACCATCCCGCTATGCGATCACACCAATCTACATCTGCATTTAGGAAGTCCTTTCGCCTTTAGTAGCTAGGGTATCCTTTACTATTTGGGCTCCATAGGCTTTTGTATTTTTGTTTTGTTTGTGGCTGGGTATTCACGTGGCAAATTCCTGTCTACTTAAAGAGACAAAATACTCCTTGTGAAGAGAAGGGTTTGAGGTACGCCACCCTCAGGATAAAGTAGTGTGTTTGTATTGAAGTTAAACTACCCTTATTGAAGTAGTTAGGTATAGATGGTAATTTAAAAAATAAATGTAAGTAAAAATGAATACAAGCCACAAAAAATCATACATAAGTGCACATGAATTTATAGTGGAAACCCTCTCGAGTAAAAATCACTACCTAAGCCTCCCAGCTTAGGATTTTCTCGAATAATCAAGGCTAGTCAATCCACTAACGCACCACTTGAATGAGGGTGACACAACCTCTGACAAATACCCTTCTCTTAACAACCTAGAAAGAAGCACAACAACAACGGGTCTTCCCAAAATAACTTGGGAGCTAGATCAAAATAGTAAAGGAAATACAATATAATTCTATGGAACCTCAAAGGAAAAATCAAATTGATGTTTTTTGTAGAGGTCTTTTTGATCGTAGTGCTTTGGAAAGTGTGGAAACAAAACTGCAGAAGCACTATAGAGATGAAGGCATAAAAGCTCTTTTTCTAGAGATATTTCATTCTGATGGTTGTGTAGAAAAAGGCTACCAAGGTCGTCATTTATATTAGAATTTGAACCTAAAAAGGAAGTTTTTCAAATGCATTTGGTTGATCAATTAAGGTAGCTTGGTCGATTAAAATGGCTTTTGATCGATCACTATTTGGTCGATTAATTAAGTGATGATAACATCATCATGAGCCATAACTAGCTTTAATTAGCTAGGATTAATTGACAAATGCTCCTACATAATCACCGGAGAGTCATAACTCACTGAATATCCATTCTAAGAGGAATACCTTAAAACTGGGTTAATTATGCAGTTTTAACAGCATATCATGAATGTAGAATAATCACGGGGTTTCCTAGGGGTTAATCTATGGTCAAATGTTCATTAATTACTAATAAGAGGGTCCACACAGACAGAAACATATTTTCATGCATTTCGAGAACTGATTCATAATCCAAAATCCAAATTTCAGACCCTCTTAAATAATAGAGGTTTTGGTCAAGATAAAATTCATCTAAACTTTTTAAAATTTATAGAAAAATATTCCGTAAGGTTTGATGCCCTTGATTTGACCATCTGAACCTATTTTGACCTCAAATAGAGTCTCAGATAGAAAGTTGCCCTAATTTGGGTTTCTGCGCAAATTACTCAGTTAAACTTGGTTAAAATAGGTTTGGGTTTCTACATAAATTACTCAGTCAAACTTGGTAAAAATTAAAATCTTAGTTCACCATCAGATTTCTTGGGTCCAAATTAGGTTTGTACCAAAATTTGGGCTCAATCAGAGATCATCCTAACCTAGTTTTCATTTTAGTCCAGTCAGAATCTTTCTCTTCAATTAGCCCCTCAACTTTTGAATTATTTATAGATTGGTCCTTAACTTTCTCATAATTCTTTGCAAATGGATCCCTACCGTCATTAGAGTGAACACAGGAGCTTTGCTGAGATTCAAGCGAGTATTTCTCGCTCGATTCTCAATCAAACTATCCCAAAATTGAAAGGAAGATTCCTTGAGGAATTCCTTTCCAAATGAACCTGGCCATAGACCTTGACTCCTTCCCAATCTCCCATGTAAATGCATGGAAGATGTGGGTATCCTATCTGCGCAAAATAGCTGGAGCTTGAAAGCTTCTTTCCAAGCTTGGAACTCCTCCCTAAGGCCTATAAAAAGACCTTGGACAAGAATCTACTCTTCCTTAGCTAGGTTTGGCCTCAAAAACCCTCTTCTTTCCCTATCTCTGGCCTCCTCTGACCTAGGCTCTGGTGGCCGCCCTTCTCTGTCATCCTACGGATGGCCAACGACCAAATTGGCCCATCCCTCTTCCTCACGGTTGTCTACACCTCACCAGCCACAGCGAGGGCTGCCTCCCCCTTTCCTCGCCGTTGTCTCCCTCAACGGAGGTATTCTCTTCCATGGCGCTAGCCAAACACATCTGGCACCCTCCTACCCCTTTCGACCATTAAACTTAGGTTTCCTCACTTCCTCTTCCCCTCTACTCTCTTTCCCCCTCCTTAAACTCTTATTTTGACCATCGTTTACACCTCTCCCTCTCTGTCTTCCTCCGCACCGGTGACGCCTCCACGACGCTACACCACACCACTTGCCTTTTCACGACTCCCATAAGCATCGCCGTGCTTCACACATCAAAAGCCCCAACTTGATTTGGGCTCTCGCGTACTCAATGCCTCCATCGAACACCTCCTTTTTCGTTCACCCCTTCCGCCTTCATCCGACCACCACACACATGCCCACGCCATGCAAACACCACGACCACCTTTGCCAACACTTGCCGAGTCTTCTGAGATGTTTTAATGTGGCAATGAGGCTGTATCTCGTGTTTCAGGTCCTCACCAGAGTTCGCCATCACCTCCCTCTTCTTTGGCTTCCACTACAGTGCTCTGACTTGTTCCAACCATGCAACCATGCCTAGGCGCTGCGGAAGTGAATCATGAACCTAGCTATAGTACCAATTGAAGACCTCAGTGCCAGCAGCACCTTCAATTGACAGCCTTTTCTCCTGCAACTGATGTGCGAAGGAGTCATGAGCTTTAGTCGCACATCGTGGGGATGGAGACTCAACGCAACGCTTAAGTTGATTTTGTGTTGTGGCCTTATCGCCCAAGCACCAAGGGGTCGGGCCCCTCATCCCCCTTTACACCTAATAACCTGCCTACTCACACCTCGTTACGACACCACTCCTGCAATCTTGGTCAGTGTACATGACCCGATAAGCTGTATTCGGATCTGATTAATCTCTGGGTCTTGGGAGAGGACGAGGAGGGATTTATGAGAGAGAGGGGGAGGGTTTTTCTCTCTGAAGGTATACCCCTATGCGACATTTAGTCATCGAAGGGAGTTGGTTCCCTTGTGCTGTGAAGGAGAAGGGGAGCCTTATGAAGAAGAAGGGTCGTGCGTTTGGAAGGAAGGAGAGGCTTGAGAAAGAAAGAAGCTGAAGAAGAAAAGAAGGCTTTCTAAATGCCTTGTTCTTATGCTGTTAAGTCATCTGAAAGAGAAAGCCTTCATTTGATTTGGTTGTGAACATTGTGGCATTATTTGAATGATTGATTAAAGTTGCTGTTGAATAATTTAAGTACTATAGTTTACAATTGAATTCTGATCAAAATACTTGAGTAATTGCATGCATGTTTAATTAAAGAGGATTAGTGGTGATTCAAATCACCATTGTTTTGATTCTCTTTCCTTTTGCTTCATCATACATTGGTTGTTATTGAATATATTTCTAAATGTTTGATTCATAAAATTTCTTCTATAGCATCTATTTATTGTGCTCATTCATTTCAATTCAAGATTAATGTTGCGAATTCCGTTAATTGCTCCCTGTGTTCGACCTCGAACTCTTCTTTGATTCTTAGCATATAAATTTAATTATTTTCGAGCGATTGTAGCTTTGCTACAACAAAACAACTTAGAACTCCTCAATAGCCTGATAACATTTTGGCACTGCTGCTGGGGGGCAATGCGCAATTCACGCATTAGTTTTATCTTTCATGATTGATTATCTAAACACTAACTTGCCCAGTTTGATTTGATTATGATTTTGCGAGGTACATCACGAAGTGATCTTCCACGCAAATCAACTACTCCTGGGGCAGGTAAACTTTCTCTTCTTCCCTAATCAACCTTCTAATCTTTTGGAAGAGAGAAAAAGAAACAAATCAATTAGGATTCATCTGCCTTATTTTCTTAGTAATCATCATTTCTAAAAACAAGTTTCATGATTTACGATTTCAATTCAATATTTGATTGAAGTTGAGGCAATTTTGTTTAGAGATCCCTACCCGAACTGCCTGTACCTACTTAGGGATTTATGCTTAATTTCTGATCATCTTGGACTACGCACATCTTGTTTGGGTCCAAGGTGAACATTTTGACATCAAATTAGACTTAAAATAGAGCCAGTTAGGGTTTTTACTCTAGGTTTTGAAGTGTTGGTTCACACTTTCCTGAATTAAAGGTAATTGACCCTGTCGCATTTGTGTGCTACCCAAACCCTTGCTTTAAAAGATTTAATCAGAAGAACCCTAAAATTAAACTCTAAATCACTTGAACCCTAAAAATTGTGGACCTAATAACTTGAGAGTCAATTTAGGGTGATCTTTGGGTCTTGACCTAGATTTCATTCTTCATCTTTTAGGGTAGGTTAGGTGAAGTTGGTATACTTTGTGGGCCAATCAACCTCCAAATTAGGCCACAAATTGAATTAACTTCAAATCAAGTGAAATCCAAGACACAAAATAGGCTAAAATTGGTAGCTTAAGGTCTCAATTCATACATTCCGGTCTACTTGGAACCGCAGTGATAAGGAAGGTCAGGTGGGGGAAACCCTGTAACCTGTGGAGATGCTCTACTGTATAGGGGTCTTTGCGGGACTCTCCCTTCCTGTCTGCCCAAGTACTTTTCAGGTGTGTGGATTTTTGATTCAGAGATTTCATCTGCCTCGAAACAAGCCTAAATCATCCAAAAATCTTTGGGTGCCTTGATTGGGTTCAATTCATATCTAGTCTCTCATTTATTCTTTAGAGCACATACATAGGAAAGGTCCCTAGGTTTTTATCCCAGAGGCCTTCATTAGAATTGATTTTCTTGGGGATTTCTAATCTGATCCAATCACTTCAATCTGAACTTGAATTATGATGAATATTACAAAAAATCAGATCCATCTAGACACATTCAAGTTAATGTATCAGCAACAACAACCTTCATTACAAATCATGCCCAACTAATAATAACATAGATGACAAATGGTTCAACCCTGGATATTCTCATGATAGATTTATTGAAATAGAAAGATTGCATAATTTCGAGTATCTTCAATGTCTGACAAATCCATGACTTTGGGAAAAACACCAAAATGACCTTGAGAAATGGGAAAACTTGATAACTATGCTGAAACAAGTCATAAATCAAATTTACCCATATCAAAAGTTAGAAATTGATGATTCCCAGAGCCTGGGTTAGGAAATCAAGGTTGTTATGGATCCCCAACCCAAATGGAATCTAATTCAAATAGTATGCAGATTGACATACCTAATCTTGACATAGGTTGGGAGGATCCAATTGGAGGTGTTCCCAATTTTGAACTAGCCTTACAGAACCTTAAAACTAGTCCATCAAGCCTAGATTCCCCAAACACCTGTAATGATAGACCTGAATCAAAACTTCTTGAGAATGTAATTCTCGAGTCTTATCTTGTTAAGGTAATTCTCGAGAATGATTCTGACATCCCAATAGAGACTAACCCAGATTCTAGTCACCCAATTCCTACCTTTACCTAGAATCTAGATTTGAGCCTATTTGGGATGATTACGAGGCCCAAATTGAAGAAAATCAAAATTTTGATCTAGACAATGATTATGGGCCCATGTTCGATGATTACTCCTCTTCAACCTCCTCAGAGATACAAATTGATTTCTCGAAAGTTAAACTGATTTATGTTACAGAAATCGAGGAGTTGGAAGAGTTGAGATTTGATTGGGTCTATCCTAAGAGCCAAGAACCTGAGCCTATGCCTAATAAGGACACCTCTTTGAACTCAGAATTTGAAATTAGGTTAGATTGAAGTCAGGTTGTTGATTTTACACATTTTGATTCATTCTATGGTGGAAATCCTGATTTGGAATCAGGTTCAGCAATTGATCTTCGTAAATTCTCCGATGATTTTGAATCATACTCTGACTTCGAAGAACCTTTGTTTCCTGACAATTATGAACCAATTTATGGCCTCAGCATCCATGATCCATTCTTTGATTCTGATGCAGAGGCCAATGATTTGGACCTTAAAAAAGCCACACCTTTTGATCCACATACAGAGCCTTTCAAAATCCGATCCCAAACGCGACCCGCTACCAGAATTAACTTCTACTCTGATTCACCTCTCTCTGATCTAGTTGCATATGATTCTCCTCTATCTTTTGATCAGGTTTTGGACATTGATTAGACCAATAATCACTTCCTATCCTTCTTTGATCTCACTAGTAGGGTTCCTACATCCTCTACAGCTCCATTTTCTTTTGAGGATCCCTACTCTGACTAGGCTGAACTGACTCAGCCAAACCTTAGATTTTCATTTTGACATCTATTTGAGCCTCAAAGAATCTGGTGGGCTCCATACCTATTGATTCACATATGGGTTTGGGCTGCATCATCAGCCTATCGATCTGAACAAGCACCTGGTTGGACCAACCAGGATATTGATCAAGGTGCTTGTTCTACAAAACTCATATGATTTGACCACTCCTCCTTGACCACTTTCTGCTCAGCTGAAGGCATTAATTTTAGCACTTAATGGGAGGCAACCCGTCATTCCAAAAACCTAAGACCCTTCTGATCATCTTTTGAGCTACACTCCTACTGCACTCCTGAGTTCAAATTTAGAATAGCCGACTCCACCTTTGTTACTTGTATCAAAGCTTGAAATCATTTGCAACAGTCATCCTGACCCGTTCGCCCACCCTTTGATCTTGTTCTAATCCTTGAACCAAACTGAATTTATACCCTTCTGGTTTGCATTGAGGACATTACAAAACTTAGGCATGGGGGATGTTAAAGTGTAAACATATGGAAATTCAATTCTCTGAGGGGTTCTCACAAAAAAATACATATTCAAAAATTAAAAAAAATAAAAAATGGAAAGAAAAAAATTGGAGAAAGGGGAGGAATTTTGTGAACTAAATTGAAAATCTTTCTTGAGGAGGATGTTGAAAGGTCGAAGGACTATCTATCGGATTTGGTTTTGAAAACCTGTCATTTTAGTTTGAATAGTGAAGAACCCGGGTTCAACAAATAAAATTTATACCAGAATAGAAATCCCAGGTTGAAATCAGGGAGGCTACGCCGATCAAAATTTGCAATTATATTCTTTTTGTGTTTTCGTTAAAAAGCGGAGTAATTACAATGAAATGAAGTACTATAGACAATAAGAGAAAGAGAGAGAGAGAGAACATCCACTTGATATTGCAAAAGGTTTGTACAACTAAGAAAGCGAGAAATTACACTAGAAAGCAGGAAAACTATTACAACTAGAAAGCAGGAAAATTCTACTCTAGAAAGCAGGAAAAAAGAATGGGAGAGAGAAGTTATCCTCCTCGACGATCGCGTGGAGGACGAGCCGGACGTGACGACGCCTGGAAGACGAGGAATAGAGTGGGAAGAAGGAGGTCGAGGTGGGAAGAACGTCGTCATGGGATTCGCTTCCGGAATGGGGGTAAAAAATTGATTTTATCTCTTGAGGAGCATGTCGGGTGTGGGACAAGCTTCTCTTGAGCTTTGGAGAGGGAGATAAGAGAAGGAAGAGATGAGAAAATTGTATGGAGGGGGTCTCCTTTTATAGTTGCAAGGAATGGGGACTTTTTAGTCATTACAATTTGAAAAACATTAATTTAGGATCTTTAGTGATGAATAAATTTGTCACCAAAGGCCTGAACGTGGCCTTCGTGGGCGTCGCTCGCGTGCCTGCTCCTCTTCCGCGCTTCAAACTCACGCTCACGTTCTTCAAATCTTTACCGTCCTATCATGAGATCGGACGGCTTAGATCGCTCCTCGCCGCACCTCAACTGCGCGCGCCTACGTGTGCGATTTCGCGTCCTCGTCGTGCGTACGATCGCACGTGGGCACTATCGGTTGCGCAGTGCCATTGGATCACAATCGCACGGTTCCTCTCGCCTGCGTGGCCGCTCGCCCCCGCTCCAATTTGAGGAGCTCGCAGCTCGAATGGGTGTCTCTTCTTGATAGCGCGCTCGACCAACGCGCTGCGGGTGCGTTTGTGTTGCGCATTTGTTTTGTGCGCACGCGCCCCGCAGCCATTGGATGCGCATCCAACGACGGAGAAGCATTGGTCAGATGAGCTGAGGCGGGTGCTTGCAGCCGGTTGGGCGGCTGAGATGGAGTCACGTGGCGCCATCTTGGCCATCCATCTTCTGAGTATTGTAGATGGTGCCATGGGTGTTGGATTGGATCGATTTTCACGTTGTTAGGCTGCGATCATCGATCCGAACCCATCCGTGCGGTCAGATTTATCGTATGAGGTGCAGATTAACACCATCTTGGCCCTTGATCATCTAGGGTTCCTCGATCTCTATCAGATGCTACGGATGTCCGATCAAGACAATCTTGGAGTCGTTGAACTCCAATCGTCGCCTTAATCAGATTTGTATGGTTGGATCTTCAATCTGAGGCCCCAATAAAAAGTCGTCCTATCCCTAACCATAAAAAGGAGATAATTACTGTACAATTTATACAACTTAATCTAAATGCATGATTATGCATGTTATGCACTATTTACATTGTATGATGCTAATGTGACACTAATAACATGCATTAATAGACATTTTAGGTTGATCAGATGTATGCACATCACACCCGCATGCCTATCTTTTTCTAGTCCCTAGGAAAAACTACATGCTATTTATAAAAGAATTAGGTTGGATTACTTGGGCATAAGTCATTTTCAACATTAAGAAATTTTTACTTAGGATCTGAACTTTCAAAGACATAATAGCGCCCGGGTATCGGCCAAAATGCAGACCACCTCAAGCCCTCGCCTTATTCAAAGAAAAATTTCTTTTTCTCTTTTTCTTCTTTTCTATTTTTTTTGGATTTTTGAGTTTAGGGTTAAAGAGTGGCTTTCTACGGCCATTCAACTCACCCAAGATTTGATGAGAACCCTAAGTTCTAAGTATCTTATTATGAATGTGATAGACTCGTTAATCGGCAATTAGAACGGATTTCGAGTTTCTATGCCTCTAAGTGACCCTAAAAAGAGAGTTCTGCTTAAAGGTGTATTTTTACGACCGGTAGCTTTCTCCCTACTTTTATTTTATGGGGTCAACACAAGGGTGAATCCAGTGTATATCTCCTCGGCTTATTCTACTTCTCCGCTTCTTCCTAAGTGTTTTGGGAATTTTTAGTGCATTTCAGGAGCTGGGTTTTGGACAATCGGTCGATGAGCTGTTACCACTGACAACTTGCCAGCCATACTCGTGCGACGAAGAGTGGTTTATTTCTTTTGTTTTCTTTTTCTTTTCTCCTTTTCTTTTTCTTTTTGACTTTCTCTCTCTCTCTCTTTTTTTAAGTAGGTGGCTTCCCTAGTTTAAGATTTACCTAAAGGCAGCAAGAAGAGAATGGTCTAGTGACTGGGCTCTGGACATCCTACCTATGGGCTGTTACCCACGATAACTTACCAGCCATATCACCCTAGAAGGTTCATTAGTTATCCAAGTTCCGTTAAAATCGCCGATCAACAAGTTAGTGAAATGATAGTGTGTAGATGCTTTAGACTTAAAGTTCCCTCAAATCAGGTGGGTTGATAAGTCGTGTACTTATCACCCAAACTTATTTAATCAAATTACAGTAGAATTAAGATGGCAAGGACTTAAAAAATAAATCCACATTTTAATGGATACACGGGCTGATTAAGCCCAAAGACCTGAAGGGTCTTTGTATTCAGATCCTAATGTAATATTTCCTAAGATTGAAAAATCCTAATGTCCAAGTATTCCTTCCTAATTCAATTTTTTTTATGTATATATAAGAAGGGAAATAAAATTTACAAGAATTTCACAGAGCTGACAAAATGATTCAAAAATGAATCCACCCCCCATGCCTAGCTGATGCAATGTCCACATTGTGAAAAAGAGACATGAAAGGAAGGGAAGAGTACAGAAGATATCACCTGAATATGAAGCTCGGGTCAACTCTGAGTCATATGTACAACTACTGAGTTTAATGCCGTCAGCTAGGCGAAGTCTAGCCAAAGAAGTCACAACATGGCTAGAGCAACCGTGTCTGAGATGGGTTCTGGAAGAGTACGGTCAATAACAGGCTTCAGACATTTACCATTGACTTTGAATGATTTACCCGTCTTTGGGTCAGAGATCTGAACGACTCCGTTTGGAAAAATCTGGTCGATAATGAATGGGCCGTTCCATTTCGACCTAAGTTTTCCGGGAAAGTGCTTAAGTCGAGAATCGAATAAGCAGACCTTCTGGTTCGGCTCAAAGCTCTTTCGGGAAATCAATTGATCATGTAGAGCTTTGATCCGAGCCTTGTAGATCTTGGTATTCTCATATGCATCATTTCTAAGCTCCTCCAACTTAGATAGTTAGAGTTTTCTGGTCTTCCCAGCTAAACTCGAATCTAAATTGCACTGCTTGATTGCCCAGAATGCTCTATGTTCAATCTCTGAGTAAATGGAATGCCTTTCCATACACCAGGCAAAATGGAGACATGCTGATGGATGTTTTATATGCCATACGGTAGCTCAAAGAGCATCCTCAAGCTTTTGAGTCCAGTCTTTGCAATCAGACCTAATCATTTTCTGCAGAATATTCTTGATCTCCAGATTGGAGATCTCAGCCTGTTCATTCGTATTGGGATGGTAAGGTGTGGAGATTTAGTGATTAACCCCATATTTAGCTAGAAAATTACGGAACTGGGCATTAGTGAAATGAGTGCCACCATCACTGATGATGGCCCTCGAATTCTCGAACCTGCTGAAGATGTTTTTCTTGACAAAATCGATGACTACCTTGTGGTCGTTGGTTCGGGTGGGAATTGCCTCAATCCATTTGGACACGTAATTAACAGCGATGAGAATGTACTGATGTCCAAATGAAGGGAGAAAGGATCCCATGAAATCGATGACCCAAACATCGAAGATTTCGACGGGAAGAATTGGGTTTAGGGGCATCATATCTCTCTTAGTTATGCTCCCGAGTGCCTGACATCGGGAACATGACCTTGAGAAATCCTGGGCATCCTTGAATAAAGACGGACAATAGAATCCAGATTGCAAAATTTTTGCAGCTGTCTTTTTCCCGGAGAAGTGTCCACCACACACAGATGCATGGTAGAACTCGAGTATACTATTGAATTCGTTCACCGGAACACATCAGCGTATAATCTAATCAAAGCCGATTCGATACAATTTAGGGTCCTCCCAAAAGTAGTATTTGGCCTCAGATTTGAGTCTATCCCATTGTTGCTTGGTCCAATCCTGGGGGATTTGACCAACGGCCAAATAATTAACAATGTTAACAAACCACAGGGTTTAGACACTTGAAACTGTAAGGATGGTTTTGTTCGGAAAAATATCAGCAATCAGGATGTCCGGACAAGAAGAATCACTTAGAAGTCTCGACAAATGATCCGTCACCACATTTTGTACCCCGGATTTATCCTTGATTTCAAGATCAAATTCTTAAAGCAGAAGAATCCAATGAATAAGCTAGGGTTTGGCATCCTTTTTGGCCAAGAGATGTCTCAAGGTCGAGTGATTGGTATAAATAATGACTTGAGACCCTAAGAGATAAGCCCTGAATTTTTCCAAAGCAAATACTATGGCTAGTAATTCCTTCTCTGTAACAGTGTAATTCCTTTGGGCTTCGTCCAGAGTTTTACTAATGTAGTAGATGATAGTGGGCTTCCTGTCGACTTTCTAACCCAAAACAGCCCTGACTGCATAATTAGAAGTGTCGGTCATGATCTCAAAAGTGCTATCCAAACTGGTGGTTGCAACACCGGAGCACAAGTGACTGTCATTTTAAGAAATCAAATGCCTTACGACATGATTCGTTGAAAACAGACGGCATTTCTTTGGTGAGAAGGTTGCTTAGAGGACAAGAAACCTTCGAAAAGTTCTTGATGAATCTTTTGTAAAATCCCACATGACCAAGAAATGATCGAATTTGTTTAACAGATGTGAGAGGATGAAGTTTAGCGATAGCATCAACCTTAGCTTTATCCACTTCAATTCCCTGTCCAGAGATTACATGACCTAAGACGATGCCTTCTTGTGTCATGAAATGACTCTTTTCCCAGCTAAGGACCAATCTTGTTTTGATGCATCGTTCAAGAATCATTTCTAGATTAGCTAAACAAGAGTCAAATGATTCTCCAAAAATAGAGAAATCATCCATGAAGATTTCCATAAACTCTCCCACCATGTCAGAGAATATGGCTAACATACACCTCTGAAAAGTCGTAGGTGCATTGCATAAACTGAATGGCATCCTACGGAAAGCAAAGGTTCCGTAAAGACAGGTGAAAGTAGTTTTTTCCTGATCCTCGGGATGGATAGGAACTTGGTTATATCCCGAGTAGCCATCAAGAAAACAGAATTACTTCTGCCTGGCTAATCTTTCCAAGATTTGATCAATGAAAGGTAGAGGGAAATGATCCTTTTTCGTGGCCGTGTTCAGCTTCCTGTAATCGATGCAAACCCTCTAAGAGGAAGCTGAACGAGTTGTGACAGATTCTTTTCTCTCATTAGTCACAATGGTAATCTCGACTTTCTTGGGAACGGACTATCAGAGATTGGATAAATGATTCCTGCATCAAGCCACTTAATAATCTCCTTCTTGACCACTTCTTGCATATTTGGATTTAATCTCCTTTGCATCTGGCGAGAAGGGTGGGATCTATCTTCCAAAAATATTTTATGATTGCAGTAAGATGGCTCGATCCTCCTAAGGTCATGAATGGTCCAACCAATTGCCTCCTTGTGTTCCTTCAGGACCTTAATCAATTTAATCTCCTTCTCCTTTGTTAATTTAGCACTGATAATCACAGGGAGAGTCTTGTGTGGTCCCAAAAATTGATATTTCAAATTCTCAGGCAATGGTTTCAGTTCAAGCTGGGGCTGGTTGATGATTGAAGGTAAGGAAGATGCTGATGACTCATCAAGAGGAAGAGGTTGAGAGTGAACAAAATCAATAACCTCTTTAGAAGATGGCGGGTCAGCCATAGAGGGTTGCGGGTCCAATTCATCATCAAAGGAGGAACTTTCAATTGCAGAAACCATCATACAAGTTTCAATGTTCACATTATCTTCCTCAAGTTCCTTGATAAATCCACAATCCTCAAATTTATTAATCACCTTAAAAATATCCAATTTCATTCGTTGATCCCCAAGGGCCATTTCCATGCTACCGCTTTCACAGTTAATGTTGGCCTTAGCAGTAGCCAGGAACGGATGCCCCAGAATGATGGGCATGTTTTTCAGATTTTCGGGTATATCCATGTCAAGGACAAGGAAATCTATAGGAAAATAGAAATCCTTAACTTTAACAATAACATCTTCAATAACACCTCGTGGATTTGTGACCGAACGGTCTGCTAATTGTAGCGTTACTGAAGTCGGCCGAAGTTCACCTAATCCAAACTTCTCGTAAAGAGAAGTCAGAATTAGGTTGATGGATGCACCCAGATCCAAAAGTGCTCTATCAAAAATGTATTCTCCAATGACACAAGAAATCAATGGAGCACCTGGATCTCTCTTTTTCTGAGGGAGGTGGTGCAGGATAACAGAACTAGCCTGCTCGGAGAGTACCACCTTCTTAGGAATAGATTCTCTCGACTTACGCTTTTGTGTACATAAATCCTTTGAAAATCTCACGTAGGTCAATATATGCTTGATAGCATCGAGGAGAGGGGTATTGATCTCAATATTCTTGAAAATATTCAGAAGCTCCTCATTACTATCAACACACTTCTTCTTCCTTGATCTGATCAAGGCTTCAGGAAAAGGAACATGAGTCAGATCTTTGGAATCAGGTTCCTGAGCCTTGATTTCTTCTCCAGAATTCTCCTTTCTCTCCTCAGGTTCTTCAGGATTCGGTAAATCAGAATAGTATGGTTATGGATCCTAAGTTTGTTTACCACTCCTCAAGGTATCTCG